>OZ037781.1:3372500-3427500 GCA_964035525.1 Porites cylindrica | reverse complement strand
TGGACAACCTCGGTGTAGAAGACTTATTTGCACTACTTTTTAAAGAACCTCTCAGCACTGTGTCTGACCCTGGTAGAAACATTCTTACCGTGATAGATGGCTTGGATGAGAGTGAGTATCAAGGACGGAATGAATTGCTTGATGTGATTGCCAATCAGTTTTGTAAGCTCCCTCTTTGGATTCGATTTCTCGTCACCACAAGACCAGAGAAAAATATTATAGAGAGACTTAAACGTCTAAAGCCATTTCATTTGGAACCAAGTGGCGAGAAGAATTTGCAAGACATCAGACTGTTTTTTCAAAGCCATTTACAGGATGGTACTGACAATGACTGCCTGGACAAGACTATATTGAACAAACTAGTGGAGAAGTCTGAGGGGCTGATGCTATACGCTTATTTCCTTGTGGAATGTTTGGAGAATAATGTAGCTCTTCCAGACCAAGTGCACGTAAGTGGCAGCCTTCCTTTAGGCATTTCGTCTGTTTATCTTTCCTACTTTAAACGTCTGGAGGCAGATCTTCAGAAGGAAGTTGGAATCAGCGAGGAAAGTTTTCTGACGTTTCTTTCAATTGTGACCGTTGCTAGGGAACCGTTGCCACTCGCTATAATATATAAAGTATTAGGACCTCACGCAAATGGCACTTCTAGATCTAACCAACGACGAGTAAACAAAGCAATCAGCTGTGTTTCTACTCTGCTCCCTATTCGCGACGGCCGCCTTCACTTTATTCACAAATCGGTCAGAGACTGGTTAACTGACAAATGCTTGTATGGAGATCATGATTTTCTTGTGGACGAGGGGCAAGGACACCGCCTTCTTGCAGAGATTTGTCGAGTGGTTCTTGATGAGGTTAGACTAAAGGAAGTTCACGGCAGATGTTTTAGTGACACTGATAGATACGCTCTGCAGCATGGTGTTCAGCACATGCTCAAGGTGGAAAAGGAATTAAGGTTTGTCAATTTCCAGGAGACGGTGGAGAAGTATGTGATGGATTTGGAACTTGTTTATGCAAAACTTTGTGTTCACAACGCATACGACACAGCAGCGTCCGAAGATGTTCTTTTGATACAGACCCAAGATATATCACAGAAGCTTCCGGAGCAACTTCAGGGAGCTCTCAACAAATTATTGTTTGTGCTTCAAAAACATCGCAACACACTGCGGAGTCTTCCTAGTAATTTTTTCCAACTTGTTTTGAACGAGGGAGGGCAAGAGTTAGCAGATAAAGCAGCCAACATGTTGCAGAACAAATACTATGACATTCCGTACATGGAAAACCTCGCTGAAGAAACTTCCGAGGGCATTACGTCAGTGAAACTTCACTGCTCGGACACAGTAGCTTGCATCGATGTCTCACCACAATTAGATTACATGGTTTGTGAATGCCATGACGGATCAATACAACTGTGGTCGCTTAAGACAAGAAAGCTAGAATGGGTTCGCCCTGTCATATATAGAAAAGAGTACTGTGGCGTTCCGTTTGGTAGTGCGTATAAGATACCTCCCTCGTCTGAAGATGCCGACTCGACATTAAGGCCTCTTTCGTGTTATCGCTCGGTGGTTTTCCATCCTAATGGTAGGTTCATATTGCCAGGGAACCTGAGCCAAGTATATAAAGTGAACGGAGAAAAAGAAACTCTCTTTCCTTCATGTACTTGCGCTTTTTCTTTTAGTCTGTTTTCCGAAGATAATACGAGAATGCTAACTGATTGTATTGACAAAAGATCATGTGTGATCATGTGGAATTTGGTAAATGGAACTGAAGTCACCCGCATTGAACGACGTGAGCCGATTTTATCCTTCACGTGTTCTCAAGATGGAAAACTTTTGGCACTTTCACATCCACATTCAGTTTGTCTTTTTGAAGTGGCGCGAGATAATTTTCGATTAATGGAAGAAACCACTACGCCAGTAGCTTGTGGATTAATGAAGTTATCTCAAAACAACCAAGAACTTACTTGCCTCCATCTCACTGAATTTTCCAAACGGCTGCTCCATTTTAACATTCATTTCAATCACTCTCAAAGTGTTCCTTTGACTTCTATTTTTGAGAGGACTGATGAAGACCTTGAAAGTTCCGGTGAAAGTTGTCCTTGGGAATTTGAGCAAGGGGTAAACATTAGATTTCTGTTGGGAGACTTTACTTCCCTGTCAAGCGAAGCATTGTCCACTGTCGTCCCATTTTGGGAAGTAGGGATTCTCTCTGTATTGAACGACGAAATAGCATT
Organism: Porites cylindrica; assembly: GCA_964035525.1. NCBI lineage: Eukaryota > Metazoa > Cnidaria > Anthozoa > Scleractinia > Poritidae > Porites > Porites cylindrica. Next base: position 3,425,270 of record OZ037781.1, on the reverse strand, counting down.
GATGAGCAGCCCTGATCTTAATTACCTAAGTCTAATTAACGTCAGAAACCTGAGCGAAAACATAGAAAATTCCAAAATGATTGTGAAAGAGATCGCATTTTCTCCAAATGGGAACAGGCTTTACGTACTCGGTGAGGATGCAACCAGGCAAGTAACATTGACGGTCTGGGATACTTCCCACGGAAACAGGATGCGTGGACGAATAAACCTTTTCGTGACATCGTTTATTCCTGTTACGCAGGGTGTTGTTCTGTTGGCGCAAAACAAGCAACCTCAACTGTGGAACTTGGATGTGTGCGAGTGCATTAGAAGCTGGGACTCGCTAAAGGGTATCACGAAGATGATATCAATTTCAAACGAACTAATTGCTTGCGTAGGAAGCCAAAGAGAGGTTATCATCTTAGAAGCTGTGGCAAATGGGACTATTTTGTGGACAGGTGTACCGATGGGACAGAGGCGAGTCATTGCCTGTAACAGTGAATACCACCTTTTAACTGTTGGTCCAAAATACCAGATCGACACCATGAGCAAAAGTGGTACAGAAGGCACACTACAAATGTCAAATATCGGATGTATCGTTTGGGAGAGAGATTTGACTCTTCCGTTGTGCGAAGACCATGCGCTGCCTCACTGTATCTTCTCTCCAAAAGAAGATTTGATGATAGTTTGGGGCGAGCCAATCATTGATGGTCCAGGGGTGCATATATTAGATTCAGCTTCAGGAAACACGTGTCGCACTCTTCCAAACAGCAAAAACGTTGTTGGCTGTCAGTTCGTCGGTGATAAAGAGGTTTTGGTATACAATAAAGTTATAAACGTTCTTCGAATGTTCAGTGTCACGTCCGGAAATCTACTTAGTGTGATGGACATGGAAGAACGCCCAAAGTGTGTGGCGGTCTGTCTTTGCCGAAATCTTATCGCTGTTTGTTTTAAAGGCTTCACATTCAAGCAGATCCAAGTGTGGCTACCGGGAACGAAAGGCACAAGAAAATGCGAAAGGTTAGTTTATAGATTGAGCGATTGCATTACCGACCCGGGGATTATTGATTTATTTATACTCACGGAAGCAGCGTATATGAGTGATCAGAGCGCAGGCCTGGGGGCTCCGGTAGCGCACGGCGCGTGCAGTGCAAAATCCCCGAGGAGTTCTGGGGCCCGTTTCTCGAAAGTCCCGGTAACTTTTCGGGCCCGAAATCAAATATTCAAATCGAAATAAAAAGAATAAGAGCGCGGCTCCTGGCCAGCAAACTACTCCATTTTGTTTCTTTAACTGATAGTTTTATCATGTTAGATGCAAAACTATTGAAACCTCTATCTTTAATGGAAACCGAGACAGCTTACCGGGCCCGTTAATTATCGGGACTTTCGAGAAACGGGCCCCTGGTCCCCTCCTGACCGCTTTCGGTAGTTCCATTATTACATAAAAGCTCATTATGTTCCCCATGTGAGAAGACTTTGTTATAATGTTATAATTTAGGGACTGGGCCGATTTATGTTTATTGGGGCGGTTGGAGGGGGGAGGAGGGGTCGTCGATATTAATGGACAAGACCAGACAATATTTATTTGGGGTCTTATACCACCTGGTACATCGATGGTTGGTAACGAAAAAGCTACAATCTCCAGAGGTTAGATCTCCTGACGTTGGCCACTCTGCATGGGGTAACTTTTTGAACTTTTTGAACTAGCTGTCAGTAATATTTTGTATCTGTTGCAGAGTCTCGCAGATTGAGCAACCGAAAGGATGGCTTGGTCGGCTATTAGATCTTATCATTCAGGGCTAACATTGAAAGTAGCCATTTCTGGTAGTCGTTTTCCAGGTTGACGTGGCAGTATCACGATAATTTTCCCACATTTTTTATCTGAACGACCTCCTCCGTTATTACAAAGAGTACATTTGCTTATAAAGAACAAATGGCTGCGTCGAAAAGGACCCCCTCCCCCCCCCAAAAAAAGCTAACAGATTAGGACTGCGTTTTTCTTCGTCATACTCTTAAACTAAACAAATGCTAAGAGATTAATAACTGAAACAAATAGAGTGGAACCTCCGTGTGCGACTTCCTCTAATAAGTGATGCGCGACCATCTATCTAAAACACCATAATCTTCCTTGTCAAATCACTACAGTTGGTAAACGATCACCTATCGAAAGCGACCATGAACACTTTCGGGTGTTACGGTTTTAAAATAGATTTCCCACCATCTCAATGCTTGCTGTAAGTACTACTTTGCCATGATCTTTTAGCGGCCACAAGGAGCTATACCGTAACTTTGAATTTGCAATGCAATGTATTCTCTTTCAAAAATTAGATGTGTCAGGACCTCGTCTTCGAAAAGACCCTCTATAGTTCCATTCTCGTAAGCATTCACCTTCCGTAAGCAAGCGCTCAATTGTTTTCGCAGATTGGGAGGTCACTTACGGGAGGTACGTCAACTCCCGAGGTGGGGAGGGGGGGGGGGCGCACTCGAGGAAAGTTTGGGTAGAGGTGTACCGCCCACATGCCACACCTTTGTTGAAGGCCCTGTCAAGTACTTTGCCATCGAGGTCAATGACTTTGGAATTAGATAAGATGATTGTTGTTATTGTTTTCAATTTATTTTATTATGCTATTTTACGACAAAAAAAAACATCACTGGTGTACTTACCTAATCAGTAAACAGTATAAAAATGCCGTTTAGCCAGCCGTATAGGCACAAGAAAATGAATTTAGTAAGCTGATTCATAGTTTTGACACCGAGTATGTAGACGATCCCCTCAAGACATTTTAATGCACCTTCCGCTGTTTTGAACGGGGCATGATTTTCAGAAAAAGGAAAAGCAGGTCATTGAGGTGGAACCGGTGGTCATTACTACGAAAAATAGCCTACTGTTCCATTTATTTTAGTGGCCACAATAATTTCCTGCTGGTTCTAAAACAATGAAAAGGTGCATTAAATTTACCCGCTCGGTCCGCGCTACGCGCTCGGTCATTGTCTTTAAGACGGCCTCGAAGGAGCCCGGGAGAAGAAAAGGCGGGAAGGGGGATCTCTACGACGGCTGGGAGCGGGGAAGACATTAAAAAAGACAAGCTTTTGTTATTTGTCATTGCTTATCATCCACTGAAAGAAACGAACCCAAACAACGTCCATTTAACGTTCTCCGAGGCTTAAAGCAAAATTTTATATGCGAGAAAAGTCAAAAACCAAAAATTCGTACTCGGGATAAAGAAAAAACAGCGTTACTTGCGGTCAAATTGGAAACCTTTCCAAGTCGCTTACACCATAGGTCATGAATGCGACGGCATGACACATGTACACGTGTGTGGACTGTGTCAGCCGTGTAAGTGTCTCGTCTCTCTCGCTAAAGGGCGTTAGTCGGGAGACAAAGGGATACAAGGGTACGGAAGGCGGGAGGATGATCAACCCTGTCCCATCCCCCCTAACACCCCCCCCCCCCCCCCCCCACCGCTTTACTACTGCTACCAGAATACTTCACGGTTTTTCTTTCTTGTGAAAATTGGGGCTTTCTTTTTAAAACCTCGCTGCGATGACATGACCACGGTATTTTAACATTACCTTGTAAATGAAACATGAATTGTTGTAAAGAGTGCTTATTGCATGTAATTTAAGAACTGGTGGCTTTTTTTATTCATAAATTATTCAACCAGTTTTCTAGCATTTTTAAATTTTTTATTTTTAATTGACTGTGAAAATCCCCGCACTTAAGTTAAGTCTGTCTGTCTTAAATGTAATACGTGTCGTAGTCTTACTCAGCCTTTCTCGTGTTGCTTTTAATTTCGTGATTATGTACTAATTTTAACTATTCTTATATTTTTTAATTTTCTGAGCCCGTAGTAACTGGCCCACGCTGTTTCGGAATCCCTGCCACTTCTGTTTTTGTTATTCGTTTGATTACCTGAATGTATTTATATTATGTTGGCGAAGCTAATAAAATAAAAAAATAAAATAACTTATGTTTTATTTACCTTCACGTAGTAAAAACAAATTAAGCATATTTGATAAAGCATAACAAGAAACGGAGATTGGTGGCAAAAGCAAATTAAATTGACAGTAAGAAACAATGCATGGTTGTCATCCCCTCCCCAACCCCCACCACCCCCCCCCCCCCAAAAAAAAATATAACAAGAACAACGAGTTTTTTCAGTTTGCCATTAAATAGAGTTTCACCGTTCCCGTTATCGATCGATAAAAATCACTTGATTACTAACAATCTTTATTGATTCGATTTTTGTCTATTGGCTACTCCAGGATGTGACTACACCCGGAACTGCTACACCGACGTTATTTTGAAAGGGCGGCAGGTCCAAACGGTGAAAAACTGGGCGCCTACAAACCAGAAGAAAATTTTAAACCTGTTTTTGAAGAAAAGATAAGATTTTTCAGAATTTTTAAAAAGATTTTTTAACAAGTGATAATTGTTTGATCCTTCGACTATCAATTGCAACTCAATTGTCAACAAATTACTGCTTGCATGAAATCAGTTTTCATTTTTGGATGAACAGATGATCAGATATATCTTGACTACTCCGGGTTTCAATAGCTGTCGATGTAACAATTTTCGGAACAAATTGAGACAATAGGGACCTTAAGCAAGTACGACGACGACGGCAGTGAAAACGTCGCTAAAAAATGAATTTGCGTTCTTTCAAACTTAATCGCGTCTATTTGGACCCGCCCAATATGTCAAATGCAGGCGACTTTTCATGGAGTTGAATTCTTAAGGATTTTATTCAGGTTCAAAAAGAGGAAGGAAAATTCGTCGTCGTATGTCCACTTCCTCCATAAAACGTCAAATTAGGAGGTTTTACGTCGTAGTCGTGCAGTGGACGTCAAAGAAATGTACTAAAAAGCGTGATGCACGTGCAGAGCTGTTGTTTTGATCATTAATTAAACCTTCTGTTTTTTGAAGTCGTCGTTGTGGTTGTCGTAGTCGTCGTAGTTGCTTAAGCTCATAGGCGTACGGGCAATTTTTTGCCAGGGGGGGCGGTAATCCATTTGCCCAAAAAATTGTTGTAAGTTGCCCAAATTTTTACAAAACAGTCGAAAGGAAACTAGGGCCATGCAACAAAATAGGCCGTACTGGCATATGAAAGTGGCTCGATAAAGTTTTTCAGAGTCAATACCTGCCAAGTTTGAGCATAAACTACGTCGCCACAAACGAGCATTTGGAAAAAATTGCCACCACAGTTGCATTAGATAAAGAGGGAAATTTGTCATGATCAGGATTGCAATGACATCGGAGCTGTCATAGCAACGACATGACGCCATTACCTATTATACTTGCAGCAATATTTCTCACTGGGAACTGTTCTTACAAAATCTTTCAGGAGAGCTCTTTCCTCCAATAGTCGCCTCAATGTTCGTGAAGTTAAAACGGAACTGTAAGAGCGTTATCGAGATATTTTGGGATGAAGTTTTTATTGTTAGAAATAAGGTAAGAAGGGAAAATGTTGATGTTTAGTCGTAATCTGAAGAAAACGGAGCGCTTTTGACATGCAATTTCACCTCACAGTAGTTTCAATCTTATTAAAAACGTGTTTGAAAGATCATGGAGATAGCTCCTGCCAATTGCTATAAGGAAGGATTTGATTAGCGCTCGATCTTGTTAGGGGTTTCGTAAACATTTCGGTCTACTTAAACAAATTAGTGAATAATTTTTAAACCCCTCGATAGATTTTTTTAAGAAAATTATGATTCTTCTCGTAATTCAAACTGAGAATTAGTCAGCCACTTCACTTTCAGACCCATTGCTGATGCGTGTTCTGCCACACACTGTTCTAGGAGCGGAGGTGATTCTAGAAAGTTATGCGGAAGTTTATTCTAATCAATTCATGACTGGAAATAGCCCACTCCAGCTAGTACAGTGAAGTACAGTGCCCAACAAAGCAAAAAATCAGCATATGATACCCTTCCCTTATAACCAGAAACTCATCACGTGCTAGGCAAACACTGTCTCGTGTGAACGTAACTGAATTATTACGCCGACCTCTGGTTAAAATAGAAAATATTTATCTCTTCAAAATAATAATAATAATAAAACATGGAAACGTCTTTAAAAACTGGCTTTGCCCAAATTTTCTCTTGCTGCCCAAAAAATCTGAGTTGCTTAAACTTTGGGGGGGCTGCAGCCCCCCTCGCCCCCCCGGCGCGTACGCCTATGCTTAAGCTCCCTAATGTCGACAATCAACGACATCTTAGCAGCTGTATCTCTTCAAACAGCCTTGCCAGGACCTTTTCCCACGATATCTGAGAAGTTATTAGACACACGGACGTTTAATATACTGCGCTGCGATAATCTGCTCTTCTGTTGTCATGCAAAATATGGCCTCTTCGCAAGTAAGTTTGAATTTCCTTTCGTCGAATGCTAAACCCGTTAGTTTATTGGATAACGGTGAGTAACAGTCATTTAATGACACCAGTATATAAAAAAAACTCTTCAAATACAAAATTAAAAGAAAAACCTAGCTACAGGTCATACAAATGCTCTCCTAAGGTTCTCTGTTTTACTTGCTAATTGTAAGTCATTTGATGACACCAGTATATAAAAAACTCTTCAAATATAAAATTAAAAGAAACACCTACAGGTCATAAAATCTCCTAATATCTCCTAAGATTCTTTGTTTTACTTGCTAATTCTCAGCCGACGTTAACGTTCACACGGCACGGCACCAGACGAATTTTCGACCGGCTGAAAAATTTGACCGGACACTTGGTTCACACGGAACCCTTCAATATCTTCGCTCTGTTCACACGAAACCTTGAACGGCTAGGCGTTTAAATTTTCGTACGGTTAAGTTGGTTCCGTGTGAACAGAACACCTAAACGCAGGAACTTTCTACCGGTTGAACATTCGTCAAGCGCCATGTTTAGTTAACGTAGCCTGATATACGTCATTTAATGACATCAGTATACAAAAAACTCTTCAAATATAACATTTTAGCTGTGATCCATGATACTGATTGTAAGTTCTTAGGTTTTTTGTTTCCCTTGATAAACTAACTCATGTAAAAATACCTACAAAAAACTGTGCAATCATCAACCTTACACAAATGGTTATTATAATAGATATTATCTCTTAAGGTTCTCTATTTTACCTGTTAATAATCATTTACTGACAATGCAAAAACGTTTTTAACTATAAACGGTTTTTAAATGTAAAACTAAAGCTATTGCTCGGCGAATAAACAGTGAACATTACTTAGGTTAGTACACTGTAGTTTTGCATTGCAAATACTATTACTTAAACTAACAGAGAAATCTTAAGATATAAACAGTGGGCTATTGCTAAATGATACTGAAAATAACTGGTTCTGTTGGTGTTCTGTCTTAATTGACCTGTTAATACTAAGTCCTTGTCTAATAGAGAACTCTTCTAATAGAAACATTAAGCTATTGATTTCGATACCGAACATAAGTTCAGGTTCTCTGTTTCACTAGCAAATATTAAACTAAACAAACACAATCTTAAAAGAAACTTCTTCACCGTAAAAACGAGGGCTGTTAATTAACTTGTTTAATGATGGAAAAGACTCTTCGAATAAAAAATTTAGAATAAACTCTTCTCAAAATTACTAAGTGAACGTACACAATCCAGTATACAAATACCTTATTTTGTTTTACTTGCTTACACGAAGTTATTTAATGACAGAAAGAGAAATTTTTCTAAAATACATTCCTTTATCTATTGTGATTACGATACTATACGTACTTTCTCTAGGTTGTTTCATAGTTCTGTTTAAATTTTCAAATACCCATTAATGCTTATAGAAACCTCATCAAATATAAGCTTTGTAAGTGCTACGGCATACAATACGTAGTATCAGTCCTGAAGGTCAGTTTCTGTTTTACTTGCTAATATTTGCTTTACGTCCTCGTTTAATGATACTCCCTAATGAAGACCCAAAACGTTTTATACTGTTGACAGCGTTTGAAGGTTTTCTTCGCAAAGTATCATGCTGAAACCGCCTCGTGTTATTTTGGGACTGCCCGTATTACATGTCAGATACAGATCCTTCATCACCATGGAAGCTTAGAAACCTGTGCCAGATTGATAAGGTAATCAAAAAGAAAATGTTAACAAAAAATGCGCTGCATTGTAATGAAAAACATCACCACAATCATCAATATCAAAAACATCTACAATAAATGTCAGGGGCACCCAACGGCAATTTTCGGGAAAATATCTGTTCGGAAGACGATTTGAGATCTAGAATTTTCTGAGCATTTGTTGTAAAATTTCTTGCTTGCCTGCCTCTCCTAGAATTTTTGAACATCTACAAAATGGTATAATTACTCATTTTTAACGGATTTTGACCCTAAAAAAGGCCACCTAGGATTTTCGGGAGCCTTTTCCCGGCTGAAATTTTCTGCCTATTATCCCTATAATTTTCGGATCACTAGATTTTCAGCTAGGAAATCTGAACAGATGGAAGTTTTTAGGGGATAAAAATATGCCTATATCTACCGTTTGAATAGTAAAATACGTTCAACAATGCTATGTTAAGTGGTTTTGAACTATATCCTCGTTGGGTGCCCCTGAAATGTGAGGGGCTGTCAACGGTTCTTAGTTCAAATAGTTTTAGTTCCAAAAGCAGCATCTTTGGAGTACGACTTTCGGAAGCAGGGGCACCCAACGAGATTATAGTTCAAAACCACTTAAACATAGCATTGTTAAACGTATTTTAGTATTTAAACGGTAGATAAAGGCATATTTTTATCCCCTAAAAATTTTTCATCTGTTCGGATTTCCTAGCTGAAAGTCTAGTGATCCGAAAATTATAGGGATCAAAACTTACCTTTTCGAAAATTTCAGCCAGAAAAAAGGCTCCCGAAAATTATAGGTGACCTTTTTAGGGTAAAAATCCGTTAAAAATGGGCAATTATACCATTTTTTAGATGTTCGAAAATCCTAGGAGAGGCAGGCAAGCAAGAAATTTTACAACAAATGTTCCGAAAATTCTAGATCTCAAATCGTCTGCCGAACAGATATTTTTCCGAGAATTGTCGTTGGGTGCCCCTGCGGAAGCAATCATTACATCTTAAAACATTTTACGACACTGGAACCTCGATATAACGATCGAACTCCTCGGTATAACGAACGATTTTCTTTACCCCAGTCATAGTAAGATACATGAAAAAGAATCTCAATATAGCGAACAGATTTTGCCAGCCCCTTCGCCCTTTGTTACATCGAGGTTCCGCTGCATCACAGTTGAAGGGGAAGGAAATAAAAGAACGTCACACTCACAACTTCTACAGCGGTTTACGTACAGCATCGCAGTCCTCGTCCGTGGTTCTTGAGCTCTCAGAAACTGTAAAAAATGAAAATGCGATTAAGTTTCACTGTATATACTGGAAGTGAACGTTTAGAGTTAAAAACGTTTGTTGAAGTACTGATATAATTTGTACCTACAATCACTTTGTATTAATCCACAGGATTAGAAAGTTACTGTGTAAAAAAAGTAACTACTGACCTGGACTACATAAAGATGATGGGGGAAAACCAACTTAAAAAACCAACAGCCACCCGCAATGTACGCAAGCCATGCAATTACAACATGCCTAATTATTCATTCGGATCTAGAAGCCCATATAATAAACATTTGTATCTATTAATTTCGGCCTAAAGTTTTAGCTACATTTCAGTTGTTCCAAATACAAATAATTATCATTAAAAACTCGGTTCTTTGAATCAGACCAATTAATCGACTGACTGTTAGACTCTATTCTAGACTTCATGGAGTAAAATTTCTTTTAACCCTAATCAAACCCCAGCTTCAGTATGCATAGTCTCCTCAATGTTCTTTTCTGCACAATTTCTTTTGCTACCATTTAACAACCAAGCCCTTCTTCACTTGCTAAACATTTCCCTTTTTCTAGCCACCTTTATGTAATTGCTTGAGCAGTTCTTACTATTAGGACAAATCGAATGTTGGTCTTTCCTAAGGAGTAGGGGGTTAAAGCTTCGTAGAGAACGACGAAAACTAGGTCACCCTCGGGTCTGTTTGCATCAAAATATTCGCGGAGGTAATACAAGCGCTAACATTCGCATAACACTTCTTATTCGGTGTGACCGTGTCTGCTCGACGCAAGTAAGTAATTTTAAAAAACAAACGCATTGCTCACCTTTTGATCTCCGGTTGACTTTGTCTCGCGGCACTCTAATTACTTCAATAAAAGGGTGCATACGTTTGGAGTTCCTTCGGCCCATGGCGATCAAACCCTTTTGCGGAAAAGCAGCCAAACAATAAGGCCCGTTCGTAGTATAAACATCAAGTACGCTTAGCAAATCCCCAGTCCTAACATTAAACAACAGCAAATGGTAACCTCTTGAAGAATCCCTGCGGTCAATTACACATTCCTCGTTACTTATAAACGCACAGTTGGAAACATCATCGACTGAGCATAATGTGCGGAGAGTGTTTCCTGAAGAAGCGTCAAGCACGTGAACTTCTTGCCTACTCTGAGAGGTTCCAGCCGAGACAAGGACAAACTCTTCCGTTGGAGTAAACATCCCAGCTATGTTGCCGCGTAAAAGAGAGTTTCGCCAAGATCTCTTCCATAGTATACTTTTCCCGTCTGACAGCTGAACTGAGTCCCGAGCGGTGCATAACAGCTGATATTTACTGTTGCATTTTACGAATCTTTCATGCAACCATGGAGATCTTAAGAAGTTTTCTTCAGATTCTTCATGACTATGTGCGATGGTCTTCACTATTTCTCCACTTGATGTGTCCAGGATGCTCACTTCACATCCTCCTCCCACACAGGCTACACATTGGTCTGTAACTGGGGATATATAAGCAACATTCTTTAAACTGGGCCAACTTCGGACTTCTTGTGACAAATTAAAATTCCACAGCTGAACAGCCGCGTCAGGATGATCCCTTTTCAAAAGGACACCTTTTGACACGGGTACAAGACAAATTCCACTAACTTCAAAATGTTCATCTTCCATGTATGTGTCCATGAATGAAAGCTCTAATTCGTAGTCATCTGCTGAAAAAAATTTCTTTCCTATAATTTTTCGGCTTGACACATCAAAAGCCATCACTTCAACACTACCGCGAACACCGTAAATGGTCTTCCCATCTAAAGCGAAGGCAATATTAGAGACAAGACTGTCATATTGTTTGACATCTTTGAGTGCAACGTGACTGTATATTTCAACATTGTTAATATTGTTGCTGCGGGGATATGCCCTTACTAAACATTGCTTGTTTAAGACAAACACAAAGGTATCAGAGGGTCGGGATATAGAACCGTCCTGGAAATTAGAGATAGGATCTCCCATCAAGAATGCACCCTTGCTGGGGGATTGATAATCCCAAGGTTCCAAGCATTCGTTTCTGTCAACATTAACAAGGGAAAAGGTACCCGAAGGCCACTCCTGGACTTGCAATTGAATTAGCTCTCGGAAACCACTCAAAATTCCTGCTCCGCAAAGCAAACAAAACAGGAATTTGAGGTTAGGGGCAAACTTCATCATTCCACATGGTTCAAAAGTGTTGACCTCTGCAAGTGTCTCAAAGCAATTTAATGCATCAACCAAACATACCAGTCCCGAAAAATGGGAAATCGCTAGTGGTCCTCCATCTGAAGACCAAGCAAAAGACAAAACTACCTCATTTCTGACAGTTCGAGATATTTCGTCACCGTTTTTTAGATTCCACATGATAAGGCATCGAGCATCGTCAAGGGAGTCAGTAATCATGGTATCCCCATTAACTGAACAAACCGAAAATCTGCAGTTGCTCCTAGGGAACAGGGGTAGGAAGTCTCCGTCAATTGAGTACGCATGGCTAAGGATTCCAGGGAGAACAATGGGCTCAGAAGGGTGAAAAACAACAGAGCGATAACATGACAATGTAGATGTGTTCGGCACCATTCTAAACGCGCCCTGGTCTTCAACGTAATGTTTCTCGACCGTGACAGAACGTTTCCACATTAGCTTCCCCGTTTGTAGTGACCACAGCTGAATCGTACCATTTCTACATTCACACACCATGAACTCCTGCTGAGGTGAAATGTCAAAGCAAGCCACTTGAGAGGTGCAGCGAAACACAGCTTGGATTCCACTTATTTGCTCCTTCGCAGCTCGCTTATTAACAAACTTCATGATGGGTATTTCATGATATTGGATATGTAAAAGCTCTTTCGCTTTCTTAGCACAATCTTTTCCTCCCTCCTTCATCATCACTTGAAAGAATGTACTAGGAATCGCCGTCAGCCTTTCGTGGTACTTTCTCAAGAGGAACAACATCGTGCTAAGGGTTCTTTTACTCCTACGACTCAATGCTCTAAAAAGTTCATGTCTCTGAACACGAATAATGTCTTCAGAGCTAGTCGCGTTGTTTACACACAACTTTGCAAATACAATCTCTAAGTCGATTACGTAGTTCTTGACGATTTCTTTAAAGCTGGATGCTCTCGTACTCTCTTCCAACTCGAGCAAATGATCAACACCATGCTGTAGGGCGTACCTCGCAGGGTCACTGAACTCTGCTCCGTGAACACCTTTCCTTTTAACATCATTTAATTCACGAGTGCAAAGCTCAGACAGGGCAAGTTGACCTTGTTTTTCATCCACAGACAAGCTGTGTTGCCCGTAAGCAGTTCTGTCAGTCAACCAGTCCTTAACTGATTTGTGAAAGAAGTGAATGCGGCCATCTTGAACAGGTAGAAGGGTTGAGATACATTCGATAGCCTTTCTTACTTTCCTGTGACAAGCTGGAGACTTTGCGTCCGAACGCAACATCTTAGAAACAAAGTCTAGTGGGAGAGGTTCTTGTGCAGCTGCAAAAGCACTAAGAAAAGTCAAAAACTGATCAGCACTTATCGTCAGTTCCTCAATACTTTTCAATTCTTTCTCCAAACGTTCAAAATAATTCTGATAAACAGATGATACACCTGAAGGTAACGTTCTTCCCAAATCCTCAGGGGTGAAACTTGAAAAGTTTTTGTTGATAAAATCGACCATCAAATAGGCGTATAAAATATGTCCAGCAGCTTTTCGGGCCAGTTCACTGATAACGACTTCTTCAAAGCCCGATTGAATAACGTTGCTTAGCTGTCTCTCAAGAAAGAGTCTGATGTCTTTAAGGTTTTCTTCGTCATCTTGCTTGAGCTGAACAGGATTAAACTTTTTAAGACGGCCTGCGATGTTTACTTCCGGTCGAGCGGTAACACAAAACCGAACCCAAGCAGGAAGTGTGCAAAAGTGATTAGCAATGACATCAAGCATCTCATTGCGGCCTTTGTATTCACTTTCATCCAAGCCATCAACAACTAACAGCAAATTTCTACCAGGGTCTCCTACGCTGCATAGAGGCTCTTCGAAAAGAAATTCGAACAATTCCTGGACTTCTAGGCTGTTCATGTCCACACCCAAGTTTCTAGAAAGTCTCTTCACAAGTTCACGTTTGTATTCTGGCAAAACATCACACAGCTGACAAGCTAACGATTGAAGCATCACCTTGGGGTTTCTGTAACGTTCCTTGTTGTGCTGACAAAAGTGACTTCCTGAGAGCCGACCAGCATGTTGCATTCTCTGACAAACGACAGCGGCGATCACTGATTTACCCATTCCCGCATCTCCACTGATTACCATCACACGATTTTCAGATGTAAGGTCGTCTAACCACAACTTGATCTTCTCAAAGATGTGCAAGCGCGTTCCCTCCTGGTATTTCCCAGCGTGATATTGGATGGTTTTTTCGGTGTTAACGTTCGCCAATTTTTGCAGAGTCTCATCTTCTTCAACTTTATCTCTTCTGTCTTCAGCATTTACAGCGTCACATGTGATCTGTTGCCGCGATTCTTGTTGGGCTCTCCGAAAATCCTCTAACATCTCTTTTGCATCCTGTACAGACCGCTGAACACCTTGGATGACTTGGTGTGTGTCTTGAAGAGTTCTGTGGTCCTCTTGCTGCAATTTCACTGCCTCTTTTTGCATCTCTTGTAAACTACCAACTGCCTGATGTGTATCTTGAAGCGTTCTGTGGTCCTCTTGTTGCAATCTGCTAACCAAAAATTGAGTCTCTTCTACTTTACTAACTGTTTGGTGTGTAATTTGAAGCGTTCTGTGGTCCTCTTGCTGCAATTGAATAGCCTCTAATTGTGTCTTTTCTACTTTGCTGACTGTTTGGTGTGTATCATGAAGAGTTTTGTGGTCCTCTTGTTGCAAATTGCTGGCTTCTGCTTGTGTCCGTTGCACTTTTTCAACAATTTGATGTGTGTCGTTAAGAGTTCTCTCATCTTCCTTCTGGTTTTGGAGCACTTGTTGTTGTTTGCGAATTACGTCTTTTAATTGGAATTTGATCTCATCGTCATTTTTCATCCATTCAGTAACAGCGCTGACATAGTCCTCCCCACAAGGCTCTCGCTTTAATTTGTCCACTTCAGACGGATTCAATCCAAGCGAAACAAGAACGGAACTAACTTCCCGCCATTTCACATCGAACACTGGTGTTGGAATGCCAGTTGTTGCCACGTGACCATAGAGCTCGTTTCGATAGAATTTGACGCGAGCAAGATTAGCCTCTGTAGAGGTGTCACTCGCGGGAGGCATTTTGTGCCAAGAACCTGAGAGGGGACGGGATAGGCCACAAATATTCGTCAGTAAGAGAAACAGAAGAGTGATATCAAAGTTCTTAGAGTTTGGATGCCCTCCAGCTGGTGGAAACAGGTTTTCCCATTGACTCCCGTTAAGAATTTTCCGACCCATAAGTTTAACAAGAATGGAATAGTTTGCATGAAGGTTACTAGCCAAGTTGGAAGGAGGGTGATAAGTGTCAAAAATATTCCTCAGTACTGTTGTTCCACCATCTATGAGAAGTCTGCTCAGCTTGTTTCCATTCGTCTTCTCTACGGAGCTGGCCAGAGGTGAAGGTGCTGCGGTCGCCATTGAAGCCTGAGAAAGAAAAATCCGCTACCTATTAAATCTGTGTGGAAAATAATAAATAAACTACAAATACGTCTCTCGCAACCTCTCGCGAAACTCCGTGTTGCACACAAGTTACTAATTATTGAAGCACACTCCTTTACGATTGGTGAGAAAAAAAATATCGCACTAAAAATACTCTTCTAAGTTAAAACTCAAGTGTAAAGGGGTCATTGACAGCATAACAGAGGATACCTGATAAGAAGTTTCTGTCCCTAGTTTAAAACTTGGAGGACGGTTCTACAAGCACCAATCATACATAATGACGAAAAATGCCAAATGTTTAATAAAATTTAAGAAGGACATGTCAAATTTTGGAGGCAATCTAATGCCCTAGGAATTTCCCTATGTGCGATCAAGGAACAAGAAGCTCAAGTTTCAAATCAAAAGTTGCTACAAAAATTCACATCTAACACTAATGACAAAATGTCAAAAGACAAGTTTACTCACAGGCTGTAGTATGACTTATTGCAAGTTGTAGAACCTATATTTCATTAATGCCTACAAAAAGAAAACTAATATGATAAAAAGAACAAAAACGTTTCACTTATCACACCAAAAAAATGAAAATTATGATACCATAAACAGAAAACTGGGTAAAATGTTAAGTTGATTTACATGCTCTGAAGTCTCAATTTCCCCCACTTCCCCTGCTCCCTGTCTTTCCCTTGCTTCCACTAACCCTCCCCTCTTCCATGCCCAACAAATCCCCACTCCTCCTCCACAACCAACACTTTCACTCCCCTTTCCCCTCCCCTTCATTTACCACAGCCACCATCAATGTGTTGCTTCTAATATATGCTGACAAAATTGTGCTCACTGGTGCATGGTGAATGTTAAAAATGCTAGAAGGGTGTAACAACAAGGACATGGCCTTCTCCTCAAAACACGAAACAACCCCATTCATTTGAATTTCAGATCTAGACCAGGGACAAACACACCCCCTCCTCTCCTAAGAGGCCTCATGTACATGTATAACAGAAGCATCACATTATCGACAGTCATTGGATGACTATTTTTGTTGGGCCCAATTAATTTTCATTGGGTTTTCAACCTAGATTGGGAAGAATTATGTCAAAAACTAAAGGAAAAGTGGAAGCATTACCTCGTCTACAGGGAAAGATGCCAATTATTTAAGGCATCCGTGTATGCTAACGACCCGTAATTTCTAGCTGCATAAACAACTCGTGGATGTGTCTACTGTTTTTCATTATTGTTTCACTTTGTCATGATTATTTACATTTGAAGTTTGATTACATGTTCAATTGACATATGATGGAAACCCCATTAACTGACAAATGTTAAAATAGATTTTTAGAAAAATTAGTCAAATTTTGGCAGTGATACAATGCCCTAGAAATTTCTGTTCTCGTGATTGATTAAGCAAAAACCATTGTATTGTATTGATCACTAACATACATGACTGCCTTGTAATGCAGACGAAAATCAAGAGAAAAGAATGCCTATTTTACTCATAACACAGATAAATTCTAGGGACATAATTCTACTTATAGCCGACAGCTATTAGCAGAAAATCAAGAATATTAACAGTGCCGTAGCCAGACCAAACGGCCAACCGAGGCAGGCGGGAGTTGCTAGGGGGGTTCGGGGGCATGCCCCCCCCCCCCCCCCCCCCGAGAAATTTTGAACTTTAGTCTCTCGGAAATGCGATTTGCAGCGTTTTCTGGGCCTTTCGTTAACTTTTTTTGAGTTAATTTAAGTGGAATTTAAAAAGCAATAATCAGAAACAAGCTACATAATCTGGGTGACCGTTAAGCTCGCCAATGGTTTTGATCAGTATTTGTTCAAAAAAAATTTGAGTTAACGTACGTAGCCCCTTGAGATCGATGATATGGTAATTTTCATAGTATATTGACTGAATTGCTGAATTCTTTGTAATATCATGATGCGTTAAAAATATCCGATGATCGCTTATGTAAAATAAAAATGATCGGCGAAATTCGTCAAAATTTTACCGAGGCGAGTGCCTCGGTTGGCCTCATACTAGCTACGGCGCTGATTAACAGATAACATGAATAGATTGGGAATTAATAAAGAAGCGCAGAAACATTACCCGTTCCGGATTTCTTGAACTGCATTTACTGACTCTTTCTAGCCCGTAGTCTTTCAGAGTCTTCAAGTCTTCCTCAGAGGCCGGTTTCTTTTCTAAGGAGAACAGCGATCGTTGAAATTGTATCAAGTCAATCCTGATCCATACCCAGGACCATAAAAGACAAAGGATCATGGAGTGCAGGATGGAGAGAAAATGTTAAGCACGCTTCGAAAATTTACCACGCAAAGCGGAAATCAGCTAAAGTGAAATCACGAGATGGCTATACCGGCATCCAAAACGCAAAATACGCAATTATTCTGATAAAAAGATGCAAACTAACCTTGCTGCCAAGTAAAGTTGGTGTTTTATCCCGGAACATAGAAATTCCTGGGTTTGAACCAAGGAAACTTGCATCGGCATCGGCATCGTCAGCACATACCGTAAAATTCCGAAAATAAGCCCCGGGGCCGAATATTTTTCAAAGGCCCTTTTTGAGGGGCATATTTTTGCAGGGGCTTATATTCAGAGAGGCTTATCTACGGAAGGAAATTTGCGTTTCAAAATCGATTGGGCTAGCCTTATAGTTGGAAGCAAATTTACCACTTTCGCTTTGTTTTACTTTGTATTTGAGGGCAGTTTTCCAAGTACAAGTCCCCGGGGGGCTTATATTTGGAGGGGCGATTTAACGGAGAGTTTTTTGGGTTACCGGATTGGGGGGCGCCTATATTTGGAGGGGCTTATTTTCGGAATTTTACGGTATTTTCGCAAGGGAGGGGGAATATACTGTCCCAGAACACATGCGCGAAATAGACTAAGAGCAGTCTCTCCTTTTTCTGTAGTCCGTCGAGCAAAACGAGAGACATGAGAGGACACAGAGGCTTTTTACTGGAAGTACCATCCCACGCAGGGATGTTTTCTCCGCGGGCAGCTAATCCGACTTAATCCCATTTAATACGTCGCGCTCCTCGAAAGTGCGAAAATTTTCTTGTCGTGTATTAGATTTCAGATACATTTTCTTAATCTTCATTTCGCGCCAGAATAAATTAGTTTGCGCGCAAAGGGCTCCTAAAAAAATCACGAGGTTTGTCCCACTTCGAGTCCACCTTCTGGAGATACGCCGGCTTGGTAGCTGGAATGCATTGCCGAGGCGAAGATCCGGCATTTTTTCCTCCTCGTCGTATTTTCTTCACGACAAATGTTTATATTTGTAGTGAGAATGCAGCGCATATCGGTGGATTTTACTTCATGTGGCTTGCTACTTCTGAAAGAAGAGTGCCGGATTTCATCGTTTTGTTCATGTTTATTAGTGTTGGTAAATGTAAGGTAAATGAACCGACCACTGTAAGGTAAGAATTGAAGTTTTAAATTTGTTACTCGGCGAAAAATCGTAGAATTGGAATTCGTGAAACTTGTGAGTATTACCTCTGTTACCGAATGTCATGCGATGACTCCTCGCTTTTTCGATGCGTAAAACGGATACAAACGATGAATTTCTTTCGCAAAGTGAAGTATAATTTACTTAACGAGACCATTCGACGACTATTTCTCGTTACATGCTTTATTCATATTTGCTTGAGTTATTCAGGCTACATACCAGGAGTTTGATGACAATGTTTGTGTGCTATAATTATGCTGATAAGTTTTTGCACCTTTATATTGAAACTCATGTAAGCCAAACGTTTGTTAACTCTAGCAAAACACTCTTCTATTTATGCAGGAACTTTTAACGTCTTTCGGGGCCCTAATATGGTGTCAAATTTTTAGGGGAAACAAAGCTTGGTTTTGGCCAAACAGACTATAGCTTTTTTGTCTTTGAAGAGAGCGCGAGGCAAACGTCCGTGAGTACAGTGTAAGACAGTGATTCTTTAGGTAGAGCTAACAAACATAGGCTGCACTTTAGGTGGCACACCCATGGGTGCAGTGTAACCCAGTTATTCTTTAGGCAGAGCTAACAAACATAGGCTGCACTTTAGGTGGCACACCCATGGGTGCAGTGTAACCCAGTGATTCTTTAGGCAGAGCTAACAAACATAGGCTGCACTTTAGGTGACACACCCATGGGTGCAGTGTAACCTAGTGATTCTTTAGGCAGAGCTAACAAACATAGGCTGCACTTTAGGTGGCACACCCATGGGTGCAGTGTAACCAAGTGATTCTTTAGGTAGAGCTAACAAACATAGGCTGCACTTTAGGTGACACACCCATGGGTGCAGTGTAACCTAGTGATTCTTTAGGTAGAGCTAACAAACATAGGCTGCACTTTAGGTGGCACACCCATGGGTGCAGTGTAACCCAGTGATTCTTTAGGTAGAGCTAACAAACATAGGCTGCACTTTAGGTGGCACACCCATGGGTGCAGTGTAACCCAGTGATTCTTTAGGTAGAGCTAACAAACATAGGCTGCACTTTAGGTGGCACACCCATGGGTGCAGTGTAACCAAGTGATTCTTTAGGTAGGGCTAACAAACATAGGCTGCACTTTAGGTGGCACACCCATGGGTGCAGTGTAACCAAGTGATTCTTTAAGTAGAGCTAACAAACATAGGCTGCACTTTAGGTGACACACCCATGGGTGCAGTGTAACCCAGTGATTCTTTAGGTAGAGCTAACAAACATAGGCTGCACTTTAGGTGTCACACCCATGGGTGCAGTGTAACCCAGTGATTCTTTAGGCAGAGCTTACAAACATAGACTATACAGGTGTACATCAGATGGTAACAAGTTTTCCAGTTAAAACTTTGTCATAAAGTGCTACACCATGGCACTTCGACTATTTCATTATCGCGCTTGTTTTGACGCACAATTGACAGTCAGGAGAAGTCGCATTGTCTAAAACCATAGCAAAAGACAAATTTACACACATCACAGCGTTAAGGTAAGGTAATACATGGTATTTCCTTCAGGTACATTTACATTTTCTGTTAGGTTATAAGCGATTAAATCGCATGCAGCGACGAACAAAACGCGAAGCCGTCAGATATTCTAGAACCGTGTTATTTACAGTGCTGTGCATTATTATTGCTTAACTAACTAACTACGCGCTGATGGAAATAAGTTTCGACCGCTTTAAATTTTGAAACAATTCAGTGGTACATGTATAGTCATAATTGGAGCGGAAAGTTAGCACGCGAGCAGGGCGATTCTGCTGTGGTTTCTGTAATGTAGAAGATATTACGGCAATGAGGCTCCGGCCCGAGGTCCGTTCTGGAAATCCCAACTACATGTAGGATGAAATGTATTCTGCGTGCAGACGTCTCCTTTTAATTTCCAGGTTAGGTTAAATAAACCGTACCAACGGTTTGTTTAACAAAGCTCCCGCGAGACGGTTTCTTGGTGATTTTATTAATTTTTCCGATCCATTTTTTTTTCAGCTCTATTTTCGCGGCTTTTGCGATACAAACTATATTCATTTTTAGTTGTGATGGCATTACACTGCTTAATCATGACGGCTTTAGAAGAAACTGAATATATTGCGCTTCGCGATTTCGCAAAATCGCTGCTGGAATTAAAAAATATTTTCTTCTAAAAAAGCGTTTTCACGCTTCTTTCTCTAGTCAATTATCTCGTTTGTCTCGTTTTCTAAAGGTCCTTGAGAACAGAATAAGACAATATTTTATTACCTACAACCTAAAAACCCGATTTTTGACCAGATCGAAACAAAACTGACCTCTGAAATGGAAGAAGAAAAGCCTTTTATTTTTGCCGGCTTCAGCCCGCCGACGCGATCGTGTCTGGTTTGCTTTCATATGATGACATTTTCCCGACAGAAGGGTGTCGGGAAAAACACCTCGCGCTGATCATACGTGACAAAATCCGCCGCGCCTAAGCTAATTAAGAAAATTCTCCTCGAAAGCTCCATACAATTCCTTATAACAAAATTATAAGGAATTGTATGGAGCTCTCCGGGATACTTACAGTGCAAGCCCTTTGTGTCTCCTCATGACGCAAATGGCCACGCGCGTGACTGATGGCGCGAGACGGGAGAGGCACGAAAAAAGCAGTCTCTCTTTTTTCTGTAGTCCGCGCTCGTTCATTGCCCTCACTAAATCTGAAGGAAAAAAGAGACTGCTCGCAGTCTATGCGCGAAATAAAAGACTTGACTACTTTGGGCTTCGTCACGCGTTCCTTCCCTACGAAGGAGGATTTCGTGACGAGCTAAAAGAACGTCTGCGTGGCCTAGTAAGAAGCAGATGTTTTAGGAGCTCTCACCACCCTCAGTGGTTCGACTCCCTCGACTCGCTCTGTAGGTGGTCGTTTAAGGGTGTTTTAACCTATTTGATTGTGATGTTGAGTGCAAGTTCCGTAGGTGGTGTTTCTAAAAGGCTATTACTATGGCTAAAAGGCTCTTACTAAGTCCACTTTTCAAACATCAGGAAATATAAACCTTGACTTACTGTTTATGAAACAGAACATAAGGTAGGTTGATGTTTTGTTTTACTAGCTTATACTAAGTCCGATACTCACAGAGAACTATTCAAACCTTACGCTACTCACGTGCGACAGTGTACTTTACTCCTTAATGGTCCTCTGTTTCACTTCTTAAAACCTAGTTTTAAAACTCTTAACTAAAACTAGCAACGCCTCACATCTTAAGCAATTGATTACGATAAAGAGCATTAGTTCCAGCGCTTGTCCATGCCGCTTGCTAAGAGTGATTTAATGACGCTAACAGAAAACCCTACACGTAAATGGTTTCCATTGTATAATTAAGTTTCGAACCATCCGTTTATGAGGTTTTCACGCCGCATTGCTCTCACCGTCTCTTGGCTTTGGAAGATGAAGATCAAGCCTCAGATCCATCATTGTAGACCACTCAAGGCGTATAAGATTAAAAACAAAACAAAGAAAAGACAACCATGAGACACAAAACGTTCCCTTAAAAGCGGGAATACAACGCCACGGTTACAACCAAACCTTCCAAACTCAAGACATCGTCATGCGTCCCAAATAAGGCAAGGAAGGACTTGTAACAGTGGTTTAACAGATAACGCCCTTGGTTGAGGAACTCCTCGCAATGATTTCAGTTGTCTTGAAATCTTCATTTCCCTTACAAACAGTTAAATTTTGTCTCAGCTGCGGCCTATATATCATTTCCTATGCACAAATGGGTCAGGCCATCAAGAAGAGTTCAAGTTCTTTACCAAATGTTTCAAGAATTTCGTGCATAATCACTATCTTATTTTAACAAATCATGACTGAGACTACGTAATAATGTTGCATTCAAACACTATACTTATGCTTATGATACTTATGCAGCTGCGAAACGAAAGCCTGTTGACTTTTAAGCGCAATTGGCTAAAGCTCCGTGGTATCACAGAGGTCAAGGTTCGAATCCTGGCAAGCCCAAGTTTTTCAAGCTTTTTTTCGCAAAGGCATAAGTACTTCGAAGTACTGTTTAAAACTGACGTGCAGGAGTGTTTTATCAAGTATAAAATCTCGTCGTCGAGAGTCAGGGGCACCCAAAGTCGATTTTAATTTCGGAGAATATCTCTTCGGAAGACGATTTGAGATCTAGAATTTTCGGAACATTTGTTGTAAAATTTCTTGCTTGCCTGCCTCTCCTAGGATTTTCGAACATCTAAAAAATGGTATAATTGCCCATTTTTAACGGCTTTTTACCCCAAAAAGGTCACCTAGAATTTTTGGGAGCCTTTTTTCTGGCTGAAATTTTCGAAAAGGTAAGTTTTGATCTCCAGAATTTTCGGATCACTAGACTTTCGAATTTAGCTAGGAAATCGGAACAGATGAAAAATTTTTAGGGGATAAAAATATGCCTATATCTACCGTTTAAATACTAAAATACGTTCAACAATGCTATGTTTGAGTGGTTTTGAACTATATTTCTCTGGGTTTTTCTTTATCAATTATCAACGAGTTTTTGAAGTTGCGTCTTTACTGTTGCATTAATGTTGCATTCATAAACAAACTGTCCCAATAATACAGTCTAACAGCTGAGCCTCTGTCGCCAGCAAGAGAGAACGCTAGACGATGCTCAAGTACCGTGAACCGGTAGAGTAACAAGCAAAGTGTCTTTCCCAAAAATTGTTTGACGTTGTTGGATACATAAAGTACCAAAAACCCTCAATTTTCGCGAAATAATTCTTAAGAACGAATGCCTTTCTCACTTTTGCCTTCCTGTTGACTTTGTCTCGCGGCAGTTTTTCCTCGATAAATGCGCACATACGTTCGGAGTTCCAGAGGCCAAAGGCGATCCAACCCTTTTGAGGGAAGGAGGCCAAAGAAGAAGGCGTTGTATCCATATCAAGTAAGCTGAGCAGATCGCCAGTATTAACATTAAACAAACGAAGACAGGAACTTTCTGATCTATCCTGGCAGTCGATTACACATTCCGCCTCACTATTAATTCATTGCATATTACAGCGAATTGTACTGGAAAATAAGGATATCAGCTGGCTTACATAGTTCTCTGTCCTTCCGATACCTTTTCAAATGTCTTCTGAAAGCTTACCTCAGCCCTCCCCCGCGGCCGGGAGTCTAAAGTCTAGCTACAAAACACTAATTACGTAAGCTTTGCCTAGTCCCTGTCTGCGTATTTCCAGGCCCTCTCGGTTAATACATTTAGCTGACGTCTCAAAAAATCGCTCGGACCACGTGACCCGAAATGCATCGGCGGTGCGCAATAACGAGGTCTGGGGGTCTAAGCCAAGGTACACCCACGAACATATAACTATCTTGCTAAAAAACTATGCCATGCTAATTGCTAACTTTTTTTAAAAGCTAAAACGTGTCTTCGCATCTATGAATTCCAAAAATAATGGCCCAGTTACGTTGTGCTGCTCTGTGTATTCTTACCATTTGTGATACGACTAGTGTACTCTGTTAGAACTTCCAACCGGGAATTTTTAACATATAACCGCACACGCGGTAGCCAGGCTAGTTTTCATACACCTGAATCTGGGGTTCGGGTTAGGTATCAAGCAGCAGCATATATTTTTCTTGTTCTTCTTCCCTTTCCAAAAGGAGTGTCTGCATGCTTCACAACCGTTTGGGCGAAAGATACCTAGGATGCACTTGCCGATCAAGAGTCCCTGTCTCGTACAAGAATTGCCTGTTAGAAAAAAAAATGATGTCTTATCCCTTTCACGTGCAATTTGTCAGAAGAGGTTCGAGGGGTCGGGGGGGGGGGGGGGGTAGTAGGAGTGGGCCGGGGCACATTGGGTTGTTGTACGTTATATATCCCAACTTCCAAGAGTTTTTATTCGATTTTTTAAAGCGCTTTCAGGAGACAGAACCCTTCCACTTCAGAAGCTCTTCAATCATTGATTACTTAGAGACATTTTGGCAATTCATTCCCGGTGATTAAAGTATATGTTATAGCGCGGCAGCCCTCTTCAATTCTCTGCCATCCAATGTTAAATGTTGTGATAATTTTAAATCCTTCAGTAAGCAAACATTATGTATTTTAAGGGAGCGCTGCCGGAATAGGGCGCAATGATTTCTTGCCAAGTTTTAGATAATGTATGTATATATTGTATAATTACATTTTACTGTTTATTACCTAGCTTTTTACAAATTCATAATTTAGATTTATGTTAATTTCCTCATTTTACTTTTATATCAGGCGAAGAGCCATACCATGGATGTACTGATATTAAACCGTTATTATTATTATTATTATTATTATTATTATCTTTTTATGTCTCTCTTTTTTTCTTCACTGATCAAATTTTGAAATTAAAACAGTAAACTGATCCTGACGGTAGGAAGTGCATGGCTTATTATCTCAAATATCCCCCAGAAAAAGGCCACGAAAAGACTACGAGTAGTCCCCATTTTTCCTTAGGGATAGTAGAGCGAGGGAAACGCGAGCGCGCGTGAAAATCATCCCACGCAAGAAAGGCGAGACGCGGCGGGGAGAGAGATTTCCGGGGACAAGGCAGCTTGAAAAGTCAAAAAGTTGCCCAGTCCTTGAATGAGACGATGCGAAAATAGGACTGTTTAGCCTCCTCTCAGGATATTGAAATAGCTAAAAGCGTAAAACTCACATTAACCATTGTCTTCGATTTCTCCTGGGCCGACTGTAATAGTAATAAAATATATAATAATATACTGAAAGATAATTTTAATTAATTATGCAAGAATAAAAACAAATGATTGTCTACAATAGTCAAGCCATATGGTGAAAAAGTTGTGCACTAAGGGATAAACGCACCAAATTTGGCATGGTAAAAGTACTTGGGCTGCTGGACAATATTAGCTATGGAACCCAGTCAGGGGGGACATTTTGTAATCAGGGGGTGGGGTGGTTGCAGTTTCCAAATTAACTGCTGTTACTGAAAAGAAAGCTGCAAAGTTAAGCCGATCTTGTTATATCAAAAAGGCGTGGTGTCCTAAGGAAGTTTAACAAGGTCTATTTAATCTAACTTTCTAGGTGGCGTGGAGGGAAAGTTTCAACACAGCTTAGGGTGGGGGGGGGGGGGGGGTAGGAGTATCCTTGTATGCATGTTTCTATAAGTTTCTCTTGTGAGGAAGTATATAATGACCTTTCCTGAATTCTGGCATAATTTTAAATCATTTAGCAATTAGTTTCTCCTCTGAACTTATCCTTCATCTGCATAGTAGTGGTGATGGTGGTGGTGGTGGTGTTTATGGGAGGGGGGTGGGTTCGTCCTGGTGTAGTAAGCTCACGTTTCCTACATTATCAGTTAATCAACCTGCCGAAATAAACTACATGATTTAAGGCACTCTTTTAGGCTATTTAATCTGCTAGCCATTGTTACACCATTCATAAGAGGGTAGCGAGAGGGGAGGGGGGGGGGGGGGTCCTGGTCCTGTTTCACGTGTAAATTTTGACAAATTTCACGTATCACGTGCGTTATAAACCAATTTTCACGATTCATAAATTTAGTCATCAAGTTCACCCGTTACTCAAAGGGGTAAAGAACCGAAACCACAGTCATCATGGATCACACTTCGCACTTCAGTAAACAATGGCAGCTTCAATTCTTCTCAGAGAAAGTCGGCAAGGTGATCTTAAAGGGTGTAAAGTGCACTCGAAACCGTCGTCTCATTGAAAAATATGAGGAATTATTTGGTTCTATTGGTACAAAGCTATCGCTCTATGCGACAAGGAGATAACTCTTCCAGAGCGAGTGTGAATATTATTGATCTCAACGGAAAATTAATCGCATGCTGTCAAGATCAGAAGAAGCTCCTCGGTCTTCTTCTGAGTTCCGTTCATGACATTGTATTCCAACTCAACTCTCTCTCTCAAACAGGTAATTCCTTTTGGTCCATGTTTAAGGGAAGTGTTTCCGCAGAATCCTTTGTGGTGCACTGCATCGCTTTTCCATGCCCTGTAGCCCATTGTCACATTACGCTTTGGTCACGTTAAGACATCTTTGCTAGGCAACTCCCTTGGTGTGCAGAAATAGTGAAATAGTGGAGAAGTTCTCAAGGTTTCTTCCCTTTTGTGCAAATAGCCGGAACTTTTTTGCCATCATTGACTCTTTGACTCCGGTCTGTCGTGGTCAGACATTAGGACAACAAATCTCTAAAGCACCGGGACATAATGTCTTGAACACCCTTCAAAGTTTCCTAAGGGATGTAAAAAGTTCAGTGGCTTTTCCATAACAGGAGCCTTGTGGCCAGGCGGTTTTCTCGTCCTAAGAAAGCCGATGTCTGATTGCATTTTGTGATTGCGTGATAAAAGTACAACACCTTATAAAAGTTTTCATCTCTCGACAGCCAATATGATTGCTGTACCATGTAAAGAACCAGTTGCAGGGGAAAAAACAGGGGTTATCGTCGATTTTATCAACACAAGGAGACTTACATAAATTTGAAGTGGATTCTCATGATAAATCTTTGCAACTTCGAATCACAAAGTTAAATCTTAAAAGCTATAAAAAGCATTTCGATTCTGTATGATTCTCAATACTAGCTCCACCGGCCTAGGATGATCTCAATTAAACTTCTTAAAAACTGAGAGACTAGGCTTCTTCGCTATCAGTGTTTCTTTCTGTGACGTTCTTCTAAACAATTGCATGGTCTTCACTTGAGGCAAGAAAGACTTCAAGACCATCTCAATATGGCGTTAAATCCACACATTGCTATTATCAAATGTGTTTAAGATTTGTGTTGTGAACTTGCTGTGAATCACAGCAAATATCACACTGCTCCAGTCTATGCATTCATTCTAGATTGATCAGAAAATCTGAACACTGAATAAGCTGAATGGTTTCGGTTTCTTCGAGCAACTGAAGAAACCAGTTCTGCGAGCGCAGTGCCGGCGTAGCATATGAAGTCGTTGTAAGTTTGTTTGACGGTTTGATTTTTTACTTCTGGCATGCACAACTGGTAGTGTATCACGTACTACAAAACCGGCACTTTATAGTTTACCGGGTAGTGTTTTGCTTAAGGATGCCAGAAATGTCTCTTCTGTTCCACTTAGGATAAAACTAGAGGTTCTGTGAACTGATGTGAACTATAAGCTTTTTCGTTCTTTTCTCCCTTTTCTCAACTCAGCACTTTTATTTTTGATAATTGTAAAGACGATAGTAGAGTTTAAGAGAGATCAATATATCATTGAAAACAAGGTTACGGAGTGAGGGCGACAACGATGGAAGATAAAAACGCTTCGCGCAAGTTTCAAGTGATAGATGTTCCAAACACGCGTGATCACGCGCGATTCTGAGTGACCAGAGAAGATCCAAATGCGAATGATTAAATTGCTTTCTGTGAATTCCGTTCATTCTTCTAAGTGGAAGTCCAAACGAATGCTGGCTACATACCTGCGATGCATGCATAATAATAACCTGGAGATTAAAACTGCGGGCTGCTCTTGTTGCCCGCAATAAAGTTGTTAATAACTCCCCGTTAATGTTGCATAAATCAAAATAACAGGACCTACTCGATCACGCTCTGAAGGTCTCTGTGTCTCACGTTTTATTTTTGCAGTAGGTTGGCTGAGCAATTAAATTGCCAAAAAGTGCAATCCACTCCAGTCAAAGTATAAAAATGAAACACGTTTCCAGGGATGAAAAAAGGCCAGTAGTCTCTCACAAACGAGTGAGCAAAAAGACCAACCATT
This sequence comes from Porites cylindrica, assembly GCA_964035525.1. Taxonomy (NCBI): domain Eukaryota; kingdom Metazoa; phylum Cnidaria; class Anthozoa; order Scleractinia; family Poritidae; genus Porites; species Porites cylindrica. Next base: position 3,397,226 of record OZ037781.1, on the reverse strand, counting down.
CCTGTCCGCCATGTTGAATTTCCTTGAGTATCCTGGCCTTTTGTTTCTTCCGTTTGCAGTCTTGTTTGAACCATCAGTAAGTGTCTCAGAAATATCAATAAAGTGTTTTGAAGTGTCTGCGGGTGCATGTATAATATTGTAATGCTTTAACTCAAATTTATTCCGCCCTTCGGGACTTCCGGCTTGCTTCTACTTGGCTTTTCCTTCTGACAAGAATCATTTACACAATTTCCTAAAATAATTTCAGAAAATCTCTCAGAAAAGTAGGTAACAGGTATTTCATAGGGTTCATCTTGTGCTACTGTTAAGAAAATGGGAATGCAAAAGTTTTTTAGACCACTTTCTTCCCTTTTTTGAGTCTTTTCCGGTCCAAAACAAAGAGGCCATGACCCCTTCCCCTAAGGGCACAATTTGCCTACCCCCGCGGACATTTGAGTGGGGTCCATAGCTAAAAATTATTAGTACAACTAGTACTATCACTGTGCCAAGTTTGATGCTTTTACCCCAAAGTGCACAATTCAGCTATTTTTTTTTTCCACAATACGGCTGGACTACAACATGTAATATCTCTCAACACCTTTATTTCTTTGTTGTTTGGCTCACTGAGTCGTGTATTGATCACGATCGCTTACTATAATTCTACGTGGAGGAGTAGCCGACTATATATTTCATGTCTAGAGGCTTCACGGCAGCTGTGGGCCAGACTCTTTTCTTCTTTAAGTTAGCAGAAAAACTACGAATATCATAAACGAAAGGTTATCCAGAAATTTTTAAACTTTGTCACCCGCCGCTCTACAGCTTAAATTTCTCGCGCAATATTTGCTCCTTCGAATAGTAATTTTACAGAAAAAATGTCGTTGGGTGCCCCCATAAATTTGGCTTAATAGGACAGCGTATGGGTTCCCTGAGATATATCCAAAATTACTCCCTTAAGTTAAATGATCTTTGGCATTGGTGGATGGTAATGTTGGGTGCGATGCTAGTTGAGATACTGACAGCTAAATTAAATTCATTATCCAAAAATACAAAGAAATGATTGTCTACAACAAGTAATATCTCCCAACACCTTTATTTCTTTGTTGTTTGACTCACTGAGTATTGATCCTGATCGCTTACTATAATTCTACGTGCAAGACTAGCCGACAATTTCAGTAGCTTCACGGCAGCTGTGGGCCAGACTCATTTCTCCTCCATCTGGCAAACAATAAATCGGGAATTCGAACAGGTTTCGTCATTCCACTTTCCCTACTAGGCACTTGGCTCCCGGGTCGGCGGAAGATATAGCAAGCAGCAGCATCTTTTTTTCTTGTTCTTCTTCCCTTTCCCACAGCGTCCGCATGCTTCAAAACCGTTTGGACAGGGTTTATATCTACCTTTGATGCACACGCCTCCTTTTTTCGTACAAGAATTGCCTGTTAAAATATAAATTGATGTCTTATCCCTTTCGCGTACAGTTTGACAGGAGGGGCCGGGGGGGAAGGAGTGGGCCGGGGGGAAAGGAGCGGGCCGGGTGGGAAGGAGTGGGCCGGGAAGGAAGGAGTGGGCCGGGTGGGAAGGAGTGGGCCGGGGGAAAGGAGCGAGCCGGGTGGGAAGGAGTGGGTCGGAGGGAAAGGAGTGGGCCAAGGCAGCTTGAAAAGTCAAAACGTTGCCCAGTCCTTGAATGAGACGAGGTGAAAATAGGACTGTTTAGCCTCCTCTCAGGATATTGAAATGGCTAAAAGTATAAAACTCACATTACTGTTAGTTATCAAAGAAAAAGTGTTAGTAGTATTTCGTGCCATTTCCGATGCACGTGCAAAATTGTTGTTTTGCTAATTAAACCTATTGCTTTTGTGGCGTTCCCGTTGCCGTCAACGTCATCGGATTTTAAGGTCCCTATTACAATGACGTTCAGTACGTCTCAGTGCCAAGATGGCGTCAAGGTTTTAAACCGGTTATGAATGAAGAAGTCAGGGCCCTTAAAAGACTCTTTCGAAAACCTAAAAACACGAAACATCGCATCGAGAATTCTAACAGGTATTTTTTCGAAAAAGTTAGTGAATAGTGTTATTAAGCCAAAATTTAGGCCTTGAATTTGTTACCCATGACATGAATAGGTATAAAGGCTAAAAAATTCTTAGAAGTTGGACAAAAACGGCGTGTATTTCATCCTATTTTCAATCGTCACTATTTGATTTCACAGGCTAATTATTACTAATATAATATAGTATTCAAATTAGGCTAATTATTACTACATACTATTAGGTTAATTATTTCTCCTATTAGACTAATTATTACTACGCACTTGGCTCCAGGATCGGCGGAAGATATAGCAAGCAGCAGCATCTTTTATTCTTGTTCTTCTTCCCTTTCCCACAGGAGAGTCCGCATGCTTCATAACCGTTTGGGCAGGGTTTATATTTACCTTTGATGCACCTGCCTTCATTTTTCTTGCAAGAATTGCCTGTTAAAATATAAATTGATGTCTTATTCCTTTCGCGTACAGTTTGACAGGAGGGGCCGGGGGGGAAGGAGTGGGCCGGGGGGGAAGGAGTGGGCCGGGGGAAAAGGAGTGGGCCAGGGGGAAGGAGTCGGCCAGGGGGGATTAGCTTGTTGTACGTTATATATCCCTACTTACAAGATTTTTTATTCGATTTTTTAAAGCGCTTTCAGGAGACGGAACCCTTCCAATCACGGAAGCTCTTCAGTTATTGATTACTCAGAGACATTTTGGCAATTCATTCCCGGCGATTAAAGTTTCTAATTAACACAATTTGTTTATGTCTCTTTTTTTCTTCACTGACCAAATTTTGAAATTAAAAAAGTAAACTGATCCTTACGGGAGGAAGTGCATAGCTTATTAACTCAAATATCCCCCAGAAAGTGATCACGAGTAGATTACGAGTAGTCCCCATTTTCCCTCAGGGATAGTAGAGCGAGCGAAACGCGAGCGCACGTGAAAATCACCCCATGCGAGAAAGGCGAGACGCGGCGGGGACAAGGCAGCTTGAAAAGTCAAAACGTTGCCCAGTCCTTGAATGAGATAAGGTGAAAATAGGACTGTTTAGCCTCCTCTTAGATATTGAAATAGCTTAAAGTATAAAACTCACATTACTGTTAGTTATCAAAGAAAAAGTGTTAGTAGTATTTCGTGCCATTTCCGAACATTTAACCATCAAAATTTCACCGTGGGAGTAGCCCTCGGACCCCTTCTTAGTATGATCACCTTTATATATCACATATTGTGATCGGATTGCAAGTTCTTCTTCCTGGTCCCTGGCATAACCCACAGCCAGGAGACTAAGAACCACGATAAACAACAGGCTTTTCATCTTTCACTCTTCTTTGGCAACAGAATGGTATTAATAGAAACTGAAAACCAAAATAAAAAATGTCATATTAAAATCTGCAAACTGAGCTGGTCGCACTTTGTGAAAATTTGTAATTTGCAAGACATCAACCAACGTTTTCAAAGTTTTAACGCAGCTGTGCCTTCAGATTTCACCAAGAAAGATTAGGTATTACGATTAGTGCTCTCTGATGAAATTTATGAAGTATATCGTCTTCATAAACTTACAGGGACATTTTCTGAATGGGTGAAGGCACTACGAAATGTCTTCAGCAGAGAATTGACCTAAAAAAGCAACTCCTCGTGACATGGTACCTTTCAAAAGTGCTCTATCACAAAACAAACTGTCTCATCCAACTGCAAACTTCCAAAAAGGTGAGCGATAAAACGCTCTCACCTGAAACTAAAGTCTTAGAAGGATTGACCATTTTTAGATTAAAAGCTTGATTAGTCGTCACATGAAAACCAAGAATCAAGGATTTTTACCAAGGAAAAAGAACAACCAATGCATTGATCGCAATAAACGGGTTAAAACGTTCTTTAATGTGTTTTTCACAGGACAATGCCTTAGCAAAATTAATCTTAACGTCTTAATTCTTAACTCAAGACAACGGCAAGCCTATTAGTGGAATTCAGTGTTGGGAACCAAAAATATCATCGTTCACGTGCGAAAAACTAAACATTATACACCTTTTAAAAATAATTTAATAGCCTAAAGAACAACCAACCATACCACTTAACAAAGAATTCATGGTAAATATCGAGCAAAAAAAATCAAGCAAAATTAGTTCATTGACGAGGTCACGAATTTATATTTCTTTCTTTTTTATATTCTCAGAGAAAAAACTATGATGAAGTTTTACGAAACCTTGGTTATTTAGCTTTAGGATGGCGACGTATCATTATGTACTAAATCAAGAACATATGAAAATCTCAAGTGGTACTTAAAATCTAGTATACCGATTCACTTACCCGATGAGTTAATGCTGAAGGATCAATCAATCAATCAATCAACTTTATTTAAACACGGTAAATGGCTCAGCAAGCTGGTTTTCAGACATGCCGTGTGGTAATTACAATTTATAAAAATTAAGACTAGTGATTAACTAACAATAGAATATAACAACAAGAAATAAGTATTAGAAATAAGATAAAAACATGATAAAAGTTATATCCTAAGATATGGCGAGTTTAAAGCTAGTAAGATCCCACAAGCTTATGACTTGTTAAAGTACCTGTTTTCTTGCCTATATTTATATGGTTATTTAACAAATCAAATAACCTCTATTCAAGAATTTTGCTAAGAAACGTTTATACTTCAGTAACAATGTAAATTGAAGGATCAAATTTAACGTATTCGATACAGAAACCAATTACCGTCGAAAATTCGTCCAAAGACCTGATTAATCTTTGATTAATTACACCTTAGGGGCCCGCCGCCGCCGCCCGCCGTGACCCGCAAGCCTTGGAAACGTGGACGACAGTCATCTGAATTGACTGATTGCGCAATATAAGACAAAGGAAGTGTTGACAACATAGTGCAGGACCGAAGATCGGGAACTATAGGAAATCCCTGTAACTTATTACTCGCACGTCATCGTGTGTTCATCTCGCTAACTCATATGACATTTTATTCCGACAGGAGCAATTTTAAAAAGGGACACAGTCAGCTATGAGACCGCACTGACCTGGACACTAATTTTGCCAGTTTGAAAAGCGTTTACCTCAACCCGAAATCAAATATACGCGTCGGATACATCTAGAAATCCACTTCAATTTTGCCTAGTGTTTCATTCAATCCTCGATCTTTTACAGAAAACCTCCTTTTGAGCAAATGTTACCTCATCCTATGACATTATTTTATCATATTTGGTTACAAACAGTATCCAAAGGAACATGAACAGAAGAGGTGCGAAACGCATAGGCGCCGGGCGGGAGAAATCGCCTCCGTTTGTCAAAGTAACAAAAGAAATGAATCAATAACATTGGCGAGCAAATAATCGTTATATATATTTGGAAAATCGATGGAAAAGGTTACATATGTTTAGAAAATCAAGCTTCCTTCGACAATGATTTATACAGACTCCGTGCCATTTCTCACCTCCACTAATGATCGAATTCAGAAGTATTCGTCGATGTCAGTGGCTTTCCCTGGACAAATCCATCGGTGAATTCTCTATAGTATATGAAAAAAATGAGTGCTCTGCTATGGTTTAGGGTCTATAATCGCGATTTCGGCTTGTAACTAGTTCAACTCCACAAGGTTTGTTTAGATATTCCGGATGCGCTTCTCAGTAGGGAGCCCGGGGAAGGGGGGGGGGGGGGGTACTTTAGGAATTTCTGGGTGGGGATTTGCTGCTGGGAGCTTGGGACCCTTAACCTTTACCAGAGCTAGTTCAGCTGAATTTTGCAACCGTACACTAGAGTAAACTCCCCAAATCCCCCTATCCTAGAGTAGCTGTGTACCTAGTCTAGATAAAATCTTCAATCAACTGATCAATTTCCTGAAAAATGATACCCTATTCTAGAGCCAAAGGCTCTGATTTATATACCCTATCCTACAGTAAACTGCTTAAAAACCATACCCTCCACAGCGGCACATACCTATATAGCCCATATATGGCAGTACCCCCCCCCCCCCCCCCCCCGGGGTAGGGAGCTTTAGCAACGACGACGGCGACGGCAACGAGGACGTCAAAAAAGCACGCTTTTTTGTACATTTCTTTATCGTCCATGCACGACTAAATGAAAATGCCTAACTGCAAGTTTTATGGAGGAAGTAAACAAGCAACGACGAATCTCTTATTCTCTCTCTAAACTAGAGTGCGGTCCTCAAGAAATCAACTCCGGGGAAATTCGCCTACACTTGCCATTTTCAGCAAATTGGAATAAACGCGACAAAGATTGAAAAAACGGGAATTCATTTTAAAACTGGCGTTTTCGCTGCCGTTGCCGTCGTCGATGCTAAAGCTCCCTTATCTGTTTCACGCGCTTGTGATATGTAAATCAGCCAAACCGGCTAAGAAATGGTATGAAATGCGCATGTGCATCAGCTGACTGTGTCAATACAATAAAAATATGCTTTTGTCTCCTCTAACGATAACCGAAACCTCCTTAACTACATCATCGATTTTATTGTAAAAATTACAGATGTCTTTTCAAACAGAGCAACTTCAGAACACTCGGACACTTTACTCAAATTTATTTACATTGTGTGGGCCACGGCAAAACGTTTCTTTGTAATTACGACGTGAAATAATCAACTAAAACCAAACCAAAGTCTCCAGGTGATTAAAAGCAAAAGGCCGCCCGCGAGGAAGAACGCAAGACCACAAAAATATTGTTTTCGAAATGTAACCGCATTAGCAGAAATTCTCAGTGAACGGATTGAAACAGTATTTTTCTAAATAACTATCAAAAAAAAAAAAAAAGAAAAGCCTTCTTCCGAATAACCGGTTACGTACTGTGCTTTCCAGCTTCCGGGATGTACTAAAAGTGCCGGAAATAGGGAATTTTGTTACGCGTGTTTTATTTGTAACGAAAAAACAAATCTTTTACTAATGAATGCCGAAAAATATAATAAATCGCCGAGGGTCTCCTACAAGTAAATCACCTATTACAAAACACTCTAAGACAGACATATAGCTTTCATAGCTTGTATACCCCTTAATTTTCCAGTTATTACACCTTGGTGTCTAACTCACAGAATCACGGGCGCGCCACCTAGTGTTTCTGTTGCATGATAAAACTCGCACTTAGGAGTTTAGAACACAATAACATTACAATAACACTCGCTTGCTCAAGCTAAAACATATTAACCTTTAAATTTCCACTTGGTGAGCAAGCGATTTCATAATGCCGTGGTGTCTGATTCACAGAATCACGGGCGTACCACCCAGTGTTTCCGTCGCTTTAAAAATTGCACTAAGAAGTTTAGATCACCATGGCATTACAATAACACAGGTTTACTCGAGCCAAAACATATCAGACATATTAACCATTTATTTTCTTCTGTGCGCAAGTGATTTCATAATACCGTGGTGTCTGATTCACAGAATCACGGGCGTGCCACCTAGTATGTCTGTTGCTTTAAAAATTGCACTTAGAAGTTTAGATCACCATGGTATTACAATAAGACTCGCTTACTCGAGCTAAAACATATCAGACATAAATCACCCCCGCAGTTTCTTCTGTGCGCAAGTGATTTCATAATGCCATGGTGTCTTAGCCTGCGTTGCAGCCGGCCCACGCACTCGTCTAAACCCTTTGTATAGTCCGTCTGCGAATTAGTGCACAAAAGCTCGTTCTAATATCCTGCAGAGTCGCAAGGACATAAGTGAGCGTTTCTGATAGGCGGGTTTCTTACGGGTTTCTTACGAGCCGCACGATTGGCCTAATTTTTACGTGTGCGTGACGGTTGGGCGCAGTGACATGTCAAAATTCACAGAAGGGAGTTGGCAAGGATCGTTTACAGTGAACAATGAAAGAGTAGTTCGAACTTCAGAGCCGTCTTCTGAGCAAAAAAACGCTTTAAGATAATTCCTGCAAGGCCAGAATTTGCTAGTAAATTTGCCGGCTGGTTTCCCAGCGTCTTCCAATCGCTGCAGATGTACAACTGCGTATTCTGTAATTTAGCCGACAGTTCTAGAGTCAAAACAAATGAAGAAATCATCACGTTATTCACGATGAAAAAAAAAACTACACACATGTAGCTATTCAGGTCCAAGCGTTTCGTTGAAAACCAAAGAAACTAAGGTTATTTAGCCGCAATAAAGAAGCTTAAGGCTTAATCAGAGGTAAAAGAAAATCATTTATGCATCTGTGATCAAATCGTCTTAGGAAACATTTGCCAAAAAATAAACTACAGGAACTAATTACTCAATATGTATGAAACAGACCAGCTTCACAACCTCTAAATGTAGCTAAAGGTGAGACTCAAAGCGGCAAAAAAAAATTTGCTCAGTCAAATTGTAGAATACTCCACGCACTGTATAAATTACGCAAAAAGAGAGGAAGAAAAACATCTGTTGTTCAAGCTGCTCTAGGGGTCTCTAAAGTCACGTTTCACACTATCACGAGCTCAATCTCTCTGGTCACGAGCTATGAGTCATGTTTGGCCTGTCAACGCTTAATTCAAATCGGACTAATCACAAACTGCGAAAGAAAATAGCCAATCAATAACGCCGACATATTTCTTTGCGACTCTACGGGATTCGAACACGATATTGTGCACTAATTCGCAGACGCTATATACAGAAGGTTTAGAGCGTCTGCGACGCAGGCTATGGTGTCTAACTCACAGAATCACGGGCGTGCCACCTAGTGTTTCTGTTGCTTTAAAAATTGCACTTAGGAGTTTAGATCACCATGGCATTACAATAACACTCGCTTACTCGAGCTAAAACATATTAACCTTTAAATTTCCACTTGGTGCGCAAGTGATTTCATAATGCCGTGGTGTCGAACTCACAGAATCAAGGGCGCGCCATCTAGTGTTTCTGTTGCTTTTAAAAAAATCGCACTTAGTAGTTTAGAACACCATGGCATTACAATAACACTCGCTTACTCGAGCTAAAACAGATTAGACATATTAACCCTAAATTTTCTTCTGTGCGCAAGTGATTTCATTTTCCTGCAATACATAGCTTTTCCTTAACTGGATAACGAGTTAAATATAGCGGCAGCGATGAGACTTGGTGTTTTGGCGGGCTTTGGACACGTTATGGCGGATCGGGGGGTGGGGGGGGGGGGGTACTTTAGGAATTTCTGGGTGGGGATGTGCCGCTGGGAGGCTGGAACCCTTAACCTTTACCAGAGCTAGTTCAGCTGAATTTTGCTACCCTATACTAGAGTAAACTCCCCAAATTCCCCTATCCTAGAGTAGCTGTGTACCTAGTCTAGATAAAATCTTCAATCAACTGATCAGTTTCCTGAAAAATGATACCCTATTCTAGACGCAAACGCTCTGATTTATATACCCTATCCTACAGTAAACTGCTTATAAACCATACCCTTCACAGCGGCACATACTATATAGCCCATATATGGCAGTACCCCCCCCCCCCCGGGGGGGGCGGGATGACGATTTCACTATTCGACCGAATCCATTTGATCGCTTGGTCTTTGTGTTTTCTGCCTCTACTATGACATCTTTAGGAATTTAGGCCGAGTTACTACCAACAATAGTATTTCTGCAAATCCGTCATTAAATAACGGAAATTTTTTTTATGTGACCCGTTTGCACACGCTTTACATCATTGACAGCAGATCATGCATAATAGTCACCAAACAAATGCAGTCGGATTAGAAGATCTAACGTTTTCTACATCAAAATGCCTACCAGACTGCCGATGAATATTACCACATACACGTTTATCGTAATATCGCTAGGCTCAGAAACATTTTCAAGGCATAGGAAGACCGTCTTCTTCTCCTAATGTCATCTAAACCTACCCAGACGCAGACACCGTCCTTTACGATCATCTCTCAAGAATGCAATGCTGGCTTTATTCGATCAGAGTTCTAATCATAATGTCACACTTCTTCCATATAAATAAAAAGTCAATTATTATTTCCATTGTTTTGGTTAAATTTTTAACTATAGTGCGTTGAATGTACAAGATTCTATCAGTGAGAGGCCATAAAATTAAAGTACGAGCGCAACGCACCAGCGCTTGCGTGAAGCGATTCACTGCGGAAACTGCAGTTTAGCAAGCTCAGGCCAAAAAATTGGTTGAATCTACGCACACAAAGCTTCGGAGATCAATGATTGCAATCTGCTTTGGCAGGTATCTTTCCTTTACGACGAGTAGTATGCTGTGTGTTCACGGACTGCGGGTTATACTCAACCAAGATTTTGAACCATTTGAGTTCTGCGACCTTCAATACATTCAATACAATAAGTTTTTGGAGACCGCACCCCCCCCCCCCTTTTCTAAGGGTCTGGATGACCGGGCCCCCACCTCATCTCAAAGTTTTGGATCCGGCACTGGTTATTACTTTGTAATAAAGTTTCACCGCTGCTGGTAAACATTTTCTGACTGAAAACCTCCTAAAGGATTCGACGTGTTATGAGTCAACTACAGGATATCTGGCTCGTAATCGATTATTTCGGTTTTAATTAAGAGGGGAGCTGGGAACGAGGAACGAAACAGTGACGAAAGACATAGAAATATGTACAGCTATAAACTAAAAGACGAATATTTCATTGCAGGGTACAATATTTTGTTTTACTTGCGTTTTCTGCAGCATTTTGCCATAACAAGAATCTGAACTCCGTTGAATAGCTTTACAAGTTGAACAGTGAAATTTTACAAAACATATCCTAAATAGCTTGACATCAAATTGTCATCATCCTGCTAAAGATGAACTAAGAGTTTGATGGCTTTGTGGCGTTTCTTGCCGCCGGTTCTTTGAGTTACCACGCGCGTCACACGCGCGTTTCACTAGCGTCTGTCCTTTCGCAGGAAAACGCATCCCCAGGAGGACGTAAATTGTACTGTATGAGACCAGCAAGTATTCATGAACTCCTTGGAGTGAGACTGACGAACTTGACTTGATATTTCCCGAAAATGAGAACTGTTAGATCACGTCCTTGATTGTTCTTCAATAATCAACTTTTTCAGCTGTTTTGCTTCCGAAAGACGTACCTTGCCACCAGTCCTTGCTTTTCTCATCAGGATGGCCTGTTTGTGGTGACTTGCTTGGCCATAACTCCCTATCCTCTCCTTTGTCCTTATTCTGCCATCGCCATGTTCCTTGTTCCACAGTCTTCGTTCTAGCGAGACCAACCTTGCGTCGAAACGGTACAAAAAATAGCACAAGAAGCCAATGGTGCACAGAGTAACCAATAGATTGAATATGAAGCCATAGCACAGAGAACAGGAGTTGTTCTTTCCATTCATTGCGGCCCTTTGTGAAGGAATTTGTCTAAAACGAACGTTCATGACTTTCGATTTTGCGAAACAGCAACTGTTATGTTATGTAAGTGATACATTTATAAACAGATTAAATTGCATTCCGTAACTACATCCTGCCAAACGGCTGAATCAATAAATACGCGTTTAACCTCTGTTTTAAGATGACATCAACTTCCGGAAGAGCAGTTCTGCAGGCATAACTGCAATATTCAACGAGAACGACAAGCATATTCGCGAGCATGCTATCCGCGATCGCTGTTCGACTTTTCCTTAGGGCGGACCCCCTCTCCTTATGAATTGACAGTAAGACCCATTAACTACCTTTTCGATTCAGGACTATTGTTATCTTACAGTTTCATCATCTGGAAATCTATTTTTCATTTATTTAATTTTAATTTTCTTGAAGTTTTTGTCGATTTTGAGCTGGGTAGTTAGTGTCATTAGTGGAAATAGCTGAAAGGCTACAGATCGTGATTGATAAATGGTTCACCCTTGCGAATTTGTGTAATCGGTGCGTAATCTGATTTGGGATGTTTTGGAAGATTATCATACCACCCAAGTACCGGTATGTCGACATTCTTTTCAGTTCACATTTGCCTCGCGCGAGTTCTAGCTAAACGCGCGCGCGCGTACTTGTCAGATGCTGTCGATATTGATCGAGAGGAATGGGCTGCCTCTTCCAACGACATTTTAGGGAGCATGGAGTAAGCGAGAAGTGCAAGAGCTGGAGACAAGCAAGTAGCGCGAGAGGGGAATGATGATGGCCTGGCAATGGGCGCAAAGCTTAGTTTACCTCGCAGCCGTTTTTGTCTCGTCACGCAACGCTCCTCCTCTCGCGTGACGAGACAAAAACGGCTTCAAGGAAGACTAGGTAGAGCCTTTATAATAGGCCATTACCGAGTTCCCCCAAGCCTCTGTAAGAGAAACGAGGTTAATACTCAAAATATGAAGAATTATGGAGATCAAGGAGGGTGTTATCGCCGAGGCGGATAACACCCTCCGAGATCTCCATAATTCTTCATATGATACGAAAGCCGAATTCAATAACTGTTTTATTATTCAGTCAAAATAATTCCTAGTTTAAAAACATGGCTAAAACATGCTTACCTCCATCGATGTTAAGTTCATCTTCGATAGTGCACATTTAGGGTTGTCCAGCTCCGCAAATATTCTCCAAATAGCAGACGTCGCCCTCCGAGTTGTCTTCGTGCTGTTCTTGCCATGTTTTAGTTATTTTTTTGCCTAGTTCTTACTCTGAAACAAGTGAAACGTCCGCCATTTTTCAGGTTCACAACCAAAACAACTTAACCTTGTCCCCAGGTCTTCTCAGTTAACGGTGCCTTAACCTGCACAAACGCTGCATTTTTGACGTCATTTCCTCGTTAAACAGATACAGTGAATCTAGTGAATACTGTAGGTAAAGATAAGTGAATAATCTGTAGGTTGCGCTGTTTGCCAGAATTAACTGTAGGCTTTTAGCCAATGAGAAGACAGATGGTGACTACAATGTATAATAATGGCCTTTATGTGACAAAAAATAAGCTCACTAAGGCACTAAATGAAACGTGTTTACTGTAAATGTTATACGAGAAAAATTTAAAACAAATCATAGGATAAGAACTCTTTTTTCTTTTATTTAAACAGGCAGTTTGAATTTACGAGAAGAAAGTCTTATTCTATAATTTGTTTTAAATTTTTTCTTAAAATAAGAAATCTCGAATATTTAGAGTATATTGTACCTCACCGACAATAAAACAGTCCTTATTCACGGACATTTTAAAGACTGACCTTTCTATCATAGTTACGCTTTTACTGATTTGAGCAGTCGATTATCTTGCTGGCATATTCGTTTCAACCCATGTCCATCAAAACTGTCCAAAAACCAAGAATATTGGAGAATTCGATGATAAACGCAAACTAATGCGCCCGCATTACCGCGAGGAAGCTATTCAATGATATCCGTATGTCAAATATGATGAACAAAATGTACCGAACCTAATTTGCATTAAATGTGAATTTCGTGGCCAGATATCTTAAAAATTGCTACTTTATAAAAAAATTTTTTTATTCGACAATGATTTTCAGTACCCTAAATTATCCAGAAAATATCGCGAAAATTGTTGGGAAACGCAAGGCATTTTTTCCTACCCTAATACTTGCTAGAGGGGGCATTTAGCTAACGGTAGATAATGCAAACAATAATACTTGTTTTGAAACACCGGTAGCACGAGTAATAAAATAACTGATAGCAGGTGCTGATAGCTTTGCTTAACAGAGGGGCTCTTATTCAGTAATAATAACTAACCAATCTTACTCAGACCCCCTGGAAAAAAACCTCTGTAAACCACCCCCACCCCCTCAGAAATTCCCTACTTTCGGAACCCCCTTCCCCTCGGAATTTCCGTTGCCCTCCTTGGCGGGGGGAGGGTATGGATATTTTTTGGAACTACACATTACAAGGTAACTGGCCTCAAATGTTACAAACATTTTCCTTCCCCTCTAGAAGTTCTGTTTTTCTGCTTCAGTTTTGTACGGGGTAACGCAAAATATACCCGCGGCCCTAACCCTGACACAATTTTCATGTATGGTATTCAAATGATAAACAAATTTTCTTTAGTGTGGAACAAGCCAATCAGAAACACTTTTCTAATCACGTGATTTCTGAACGCGCCACGTTCAAATTTTGAAACATTTGTCGAAGCAAGATGCGAAGGTTTACAACTCTTCGGTTTCTAAAAGTACAATACTCTTTCGCGAACAATTTCTTCTTGCCATCTTTCCTAACTTTGCTTCAAAAGACGTGAATGGAATAGAGGCTCGACGTGACTGGAACAAAGCAAAAGGTTTGTAGACGTTGTCCTTTGAATTAAGCTTAAGTTCGTATTTTGACAAAGTACTCGGTAAAATGGCTTATTCTGTGGCTTCATTTTCATTTTTAACTTGACAATCATCAGTTTACTGAGGGTAAATTTTTCTTCATTTCAGCCATATTACAAGTGGAAGTTAAAAAACACTCAAGACTGACGTGTCCAACAGAAGTTACAAGTGGAATTATCGGAACAAGCCATTTGAACTTATCCACGCGAACTTAGTTTACACGTGGCTAGGATGTTGCACAACAACTCAACCTTCAAAAGGTAAAGACAGTTTTTACTGAAAATAGGCATAGGAATTTCAATTTAGCAATCATTTTGTCCACAAATTGTAATGTTCGTATTAGAGGGAAGTTTTTTAAAACTTAACTTTGAAAAATGAGACATTTTATGTTGATTCGTACTTGTTGTTCAGCGTAGTTGTTCGATACAGTGTAATGCTACAGTTTAACTCTTGTTTCACCAAATTTGCCTGAAGAATACAGTATTTTAAAGTTATTTTTTTCGAAATATCTTTTCTTCCAGTACACCCGTAATGCTCTCTCGCTATTTTCAAACAAAAAGACGGTAAACATTTGCTGTAATTAGTTGGAATGATAGCTTCAAAAAAGCATTATGTTCAATAAGCAAAACAACAATTTTGCAGGTGCAGCAAAATTTTTGATACACTTTCTTTGACATTTCTGCATGAATACGACGTGAAATTCTCTAATATGATGTTTTATGGAGAACGAGAGCGTAAGATGAATTTCTCTTTCGGCTGCTTTAATTCATAACTTGAGTCTGGTTACCCGGGACATTCACTTATGGCGACAAAGTTTGAATAAACGCAAAAGTCTTTTTAAAAGTGACGTTTTCGCTAATATATAGGATTCAGCCAGTGCTAAAAGCGAAGCTCTCGATAATATTTATAGTTTGCTGAAACAAAATATAAAATTGTGTACTGCTTAAAAGCGGCGAACGCAACGAGAACGGTGAAAAAACAACAATAGGTTTAATTAGCAACAAAGCAGCATTGCACGTGCAGCACACTTGTACAAAAATATCGGACATTCAAATAGATCAGAAAAAAATCTGATAAAAAATCGGACAATTGATCGGACAAATAGATCGGATAAAATGATCGGACAAAAAAATCCGACATTCAGATATCTCGGACAAAAAATCAGAAAAAAAAATCGGACTTTAAAATAGATCGGACAAAAAATTGGACAAAAAAATCGGAGGAAAAATCCGACATTCAAATAGAACGGACAAAAAATTGGACAAAAAACATTGGACAGAAAAATCCGAGATTAAACTAGATCGGACAAAACATCAGACAAAAAAATCGGAAATTAAAATAGATCGGACCAAAAATATCGGACATTTAAATAGATCAGAAAAAAATCAGACTAAAAAAATCGAACAAAAAAAATCGCACATTCAAATAGATCGGACAAAATATCGGACATTCAAATAGAACGGACAAAATAATCGGACAAAAAAAATCGGAGAAAAAATTGGACATTTAAATAGAACGGACAAAATAATCGGACAAAAAAATGGGAATTTAAAAAAAAAAAAAATTGGACAAAACATCGGAAAAAAATGAAATAGTGTGCTGCAGTGCCAATGCGAAGTTTTTATTTTTTCCAGCATCTCTTCTGTTAGATTTCGTTGCTTGGGATAATGTTTTCGTGTTCATTTATTTATATTTTGTCTCCTTTACGTACAATTTTCAGCCCACCAACAAACCAGACCACTTTAATCCAGCAGACCGGTTGAACAGACCATTTTCCTCGCGGAAGATATCCAAACGAGGCCATTTTCCTTACAGCATACCTCCAGACCAGGCCGTTTTCCTCTCAGCAGACCTCCAGTCCAGACCTTTTTCCACGCAGCAGACCTCCAGTCCAGACCATTTTCCACGAAGCAGACCTCAGACCAGACTATTTTCCACGAAACAGACCTCAGACCAGACCATGACCAGACCACCTACCTCCCAGCTTATCAGTCAGCCACAACTTTGCACAGAACGCCCAACTTCCAGACATCCAGGTCAGATCGTTTCTTTATGGGTTGGGTTAAGGGAGGTTAATAAAAACAGCTCTGGATGAACCTTGCAACGCATACTATCCACACACGTTCGGCTTGAAGTCCCTGGACTTCTTTTTCGGCATAATTTAATAGTAGTTAGATTAGTTAGCGGGTTCCCTGGGCTGGTAAGGGCCTCCCCTTCCCTTTTTCATTCCTGGGTTGCTTTGCAGGTATTCGGCAACGATAGGAGTTCGGCTTTTTCAAACAAATTTCGGCTTCAATTCGGCATTTTTTCGTCTTTTCGTCGGATGCATTTCATCGTCGCCTCGCCGTCGCCGTCGTCGTCGTCGTCGCTGCTGTCTCCCGCTTAGTTGCGCCATAAAGAAAATCAATTTATCTACTACACTTTACTTGACAGTTAATCTGCTGGACAAGTAAAGTTCTTATCCGCAAGGTTCAACCAGATAGATTATTTAAAAGTAGAAAACTAGAGACTACAGACCATTTAACTGTTGTAGCGGGACCTGATTTGGCCACCCCTTACATGTTGAGTGGTTTCTCTAGTTGCAGGTAGTTAATTAGTTTAGCCTCGCAAATTTGGTTAATTCACCTAAAAAAATGATCCTGCAAACTGTTTGGTCTTATTTGAGAGCAAAATTCCGATTGTAGAGTGCCTGAAAGTTTCGGAATGAATGGGTTTTGTACCAAATTTGCGAGCGTACAGTGCAGTGTAGAGATAAGTCTTACAAAAACCTGCGACCAGGCGTACCTTCCCGAGAAGGGCAAAAATCTTGTCGCAGGTTTATCAAGGGCAGCATGGGACAACGCACACACCCTAGGCTAGATCGTTTACAAATTGTAAGCGTAGGAAGTCTTCGAGTCCAACCTACGACGCAGTTTCATCGCCGGAGGAACATCACCCAGCCAACAGGTTGTTAGCGGAGTTAGTAGCCTGTGGAATAGACACAGGGATACCACTGGCCGCAATCATAGTTCAGAAACACGCATGTGTAGGTGACTTTTCCTTAGCATGTGGGTTTCTGAATTTGCGTACACTGGTACTCTTGTGTATACTTCACTGGCTATAGTTAGACTTGCTGAGCCAGTCAGGTAATGGGGGGGTTTTCTCGTTATGACATTATTGACACTTAGACGACTGGGTTTGTCTTCTTGTTAATCTTGTCCTGCGAGGGAATTCTTCTCAGGAAGCCCTGCATTGCAGTTCGCAGGCACAGATCGTCTACAAATGGTAGGCGTAAGTAGTCTTCACGTCGGAAGCACACTGGCAGAGGGTGGTTCGTTTTTCAAGAATTACCAGGAGTCCCTTGTATAGAAAAAGAAGAAGCCGGCCGAAGAACGAAGAACAAAGACGGTCGAACGCCATAGAAAGCGTAGAAAACATAGTCAGTTTAAGTAGACGAGGTAGCTGCCATTGCGGCGATGAAGGAGGCCAACGAGGCGTGCGCGACCAATCCAACGATGATGATGATGATGATGATGATGATGATGATGATAAAGATGGAGCTGACAAGCATGTCGTCGTTTGCACTTCACAGTCAGTCCTGTGGCCCCCTAAGTTTGACAATTAAATTTAATTTAAAGAGATAACTACCGCAAAACACACCAGAAGCGTGATCGTTTCCCACGCGTACAAAAGCCAAGGACAACGCAGTGTAAACGACGACTTGCTGATTAGGGAGGAGAATAGCCATAGTAGACAGCATATAACAATAATTACAAAGAGCTGGTTCAACTAACATTGATGCCCACCGACGATTAAAACTTATAAAACACCATACAGATGCGCACGTACAGGAAGCAAACTTGGCACTAAGCGTTTTTTTCTTAGTTTTCGTACATAATACAACGAAGTTTGCTAAACGTTTGTTAAGGTAATTTGGAACCAATGTTTGTAAAAAGTAAAACGTTGTCTGGACCTTCGTCTCTCTTTCGGTAGCGCCCGGCAGATGATGGGTTTTAATGTTTGTTGAGACAGCTACTGTTACTTTATTAATATAATTGGCCGGCTGCACATCATCTTCTGGAGCAACTTCATTTCATCATCTGGACAAGCCAGCCAACCAACCACGCCTAACCACGAAGCATCTAGAACCCAGTCCCCATTAGCAAAGCATGACCGTGAGCATGGGCCTGAACGTGGCGACGCATGACGAAAGGCAGCAGCCCATATAAGGTAGGGCTGATTCATATGGTGCATCGTCTGTTAAAACTGTTTTAAGCGGAACGTCGCGTTAATTAGAAACGGAGAGTGCCGGAGTAACATTTTCTATATTCTACGATCGCGTGTGCAGGTAAGTCTGCAGTTTTTGCAAACGTTGCACCATATTAATTAGCCCAAGTAACCACAGGGACGCCAGGTTAGTGAATTTGTTTTTTTAGTTACATAATAATTCGGTTCGGTTATCAACTCGGCTTTTTTCCGATTTCGATTCGACTTTCGGTCTGCGAATTTATCTTCAAACGGCTAAAGGCTTGGTATCGACAATGTTTCGATAGCAGCCACTGTTTATCCCTGCGTACGGTCCGGGGGGGACCCTGGAGTGTCTCATTCGAAATGTCACATTTTAAGGACATATGGACATTCCTCGGTTTCAACTGGACCCTAAATTTTTCTCGTAGGAGCGCGCCCTTTATTGAAGTAATTAATCATCCTTTGTAACTGATACATGTGATTCAATAAAAGAAACAAATGGCTTTTGTGTTGTTGGTGTGTGTTTTTTCTATTAAACATAAGCACTAATAACTTTCTTAGTACTAAAACTGTATTTAGTAATAGTGACGGTAGAAATTTGCGTGAATCATGGATAATTCTATTATCCATGCGTGAATAAAGTAAAACATAAAACACGCGCAGTTGTCAGAGTCTTTTTTCTAGCTTATTTTTCAGGCTTCATAGTTAAGTAGATGAACCACTAATGTTTTTGTTTCAGCAATACGAATCGGCATCGCTACTTTGTAACCGCTACATGGAATTCAATAAAAGAAACAAAATTTTTTTGTGTTGTTGGTGTGTTTTATCTGTTAAGCATTCACTATTAACTTTCTTAGTGCTAAAACTGTATTAAATAATAGTTGGAAGCCATAGCATGAATAAAGTAAAACAAAAAACACACGCAGTTGTCAGAGTCTTTTTTTACACCTTATTTTTAAGGCTTCGTAGCTAAGTAGATAAATTACTAATGTTTTTTGTTTCAGCAACCTCGAACGACAACGAATCGGCATCTTTACTTTGTAACGCTACATGGAAATCAATAAAAGAAATAAAATCTTTTGTGTTGGTAGTGTCTTTTTCCTAATCAGGATTTACTAACAACTTTCTTAGTACTAAAGCTGTATTTAATGATAGTTCAAAAAAATAGCATCAATAAAATGAAACAAAAAACGCACGAAGTTGTCAGAGTCCTTTTTTATAGCCTTTCTTAAAGGTTTTATAGGTAAATAGATAAAGTACTAACGCTTTTATTTCAGCAACCTCCAACATCAAGGTTTTTTTCTCTTTTTTACTTCCGGCTATGTTTTTGGAACGAGGAGCGTATAAAGAATACGTCTTTGAGGGTGCGCCCAGTCAACATCGAGTACTGCTTTGGCGGCCAGCGTTCTTGAAGAAACACTTCAAACCACTGGAATCCGAATGAAATAAGAGTTCATCTACTCTAAGTTAGCCAGATGATTTGTACCTAGTCAGTAATGTGGTTGCACTTTAATGATCAATAAAGTTGTTTTACTATTGCGTTTCAGTGTCTTGTCTTGTAAAACCGCACAAAGTAAGTCTAATATCTACTAAATTACAGGTAAAGAGATTATCAGAGTATTATTTTTGCGCTGAAACATGTGCATATTATTGTAATATGTCCTTTTTCATCAATAAAGTTGCAAGCACACAATGATCTGTTCAGTGTTATGATTTTCTACTAACCTACTATAAAACCTAGAAAGTTATATTTCAGGAGCATGAAACGCGACCTTTTTTGACATTTTTTTTCGGAGAATAAATGGAGGAGAGCTCTATACTGGGCGCGCCCTGTTCAAGAAATGCAAGACATCATTTTCTGGCGTTTTCTGTTCAAGATGTCACTTTTTTAACCACATTTTGGAGTCCATTGGAGCGATTCAGACCTGGAAGAAAGATTTCACGTTCTTCTAAAGGTAACGCAAATGCTACGTATTTGAAGCTATTTTAATGTCCCAGTTTGTATTTTTGTAGTTTCCAGGTCACACAAGCAGCAGTTGAGAGAAATGAGTACGCGGGCCTTTTGCATATTGATAGCTGAAAAGAGACCAAGGCATGTACCGTAAGTAGTTAAGAAATCTTACATTTTCACAGCACAGAAAGACTGAAAAAGTTTCAAGCTAAATATTTGTCAAAATGAAGGAACTAAACTGTCCATTATGTGCATATGAAATCCATCCACAGACGAGGTGCTGGACCATACTTTGACCGCGGTATTGCAACTTGTATACAGACATGTTCTTTCCCCACATTTCTTGTCATTATTTCATTTCATACTAATCAATGTCTTGGAAGCTGTTGTTTATTTAAGCAGGCAAGGTGTTACAGAGGTTCAGACTGAGATGCCCTCGTTAACGTGATTTAAAGCAGTAGCCTTGACTTGCTCTCTGGTAAGTGTACTTATTACAAACAAGAGAAATTTTAAAAAACTAATCCAGAGAGAAAAAGGAGAGAAGTTTATCACTAAATCCCAGATGTTTTAGCAGACCCGGGGGTCCTCCCTGTAATGGCTATGGGGGTAGGCTCCGCCGGAAAGGGATGCCTTTTCAGGTTTTATGTATATGAAAGGGGTCGGAACTCTGTCATTTCGGTCTGTAAAATGGCTCAACAGGGTTAAAAGATGCATTTCATGGCTGTGAAAAAGTCCAGAAACTTCGAAGAGTGCATTTACAGCAGTTAAAATTGATACAAAGTTCTAAACAAGATGTGTGAGGAGAGCACCATTTTTCAATAGAGGGTATGCTGAAGGGGTACTTTGTGCCAAAAATGGTATTTCAAAGGGTAAGGGGGTCGGACCTAGGGGCGGAACCTCCCAGTTTTAAAATTTGTTGAGTACCCCCCCCCCCCCCTCCCCCTCGGGATAGCAACTAACAAAGTGGACTTTCATCTAGGGCAGTAACAAGTTTCTATTAATTGAGCTTACCTTCTGATAACCTCATCCAATGTTTTCTCTCCTTTATTTTTTTCAGCGTACCAAAACATCAGATTGTATTCAACAGCCAGACCAACAGAGCAGGACGGACCATTTTGCACAGACTTACCAACAGACCAGACAACTTTCTCTTAGCAGACCACCATACAGTCCTGATCATTTTCATGTTGGCATGACTACCAGACCAGACCATACATATCCACAGACCACCATTCTACAAGACCAGCTCATACAAGGTAGGGTTGATTCTTATGGTGCATCGTCTGTTTAAAGCTGTTATCAATAACATCGCTGCATTAAGGCAGGAGCAAATAGCAACCTTTCAGCTATATTTCATGAACGTGCTTGTGAGATAAGTGAGCAGTTTTCACAAACGTTGCACCATATCAATCAGCCCGAGTTTACAGCAGGACATCAGGTTAGTGAAATTTGTTTTTCTTGTTTAATTTAATTTCCGATTTTAATTTGGCTTTCGATTTGTCTCCAAATTAAGTTTTAAACGGCTACAGGCTTGGTATCGACAGTGTTTCGATAGCAGGCCGCTACTGACCCCTTCATACGGTCTGGGGAACTCTGGGTTGTCTTATTCGTAGCGTCCCGTATGGACATATGGACATATGGACATTCTTCGGTCTCGATTTCTTGTAGGAGCGCGTCCTTTATTTAAGTAATTAATTTTTCTCTTTGTAACTGGTACGTACATGGAATTCAATAAAAGAAACAAATACTTTTGTATTATTGGTGTGTGTTTTTTTTAAAAAGCCCCGAAATTTTTCCGTTGGGAGCGCTTTAATTATTCGACTAGCTAAATATTTAACCTCTGTAACTGCAACAATTCAATAAAAGAAAAAACCTCTTTGTTGCCGGTGTGTTGTTTTTCTAATAAGTAGTTACTGATAACTCTCTTAGGTCAAGCTGTATTTAAAAATACTTAAAATAAATAGCATCAATAAAAGTAAAACAAAATATCCACGGTTGTCAGTGTCTTTTCTTATACATTAGCCTAATCTGAGCTTTTTTAAGCCACTATGTAATTTACTAATGCAATTTGATTTCAGCAACCTCGAACACCAGCGTTTTTTCCTTTTTTGTACTTCCGATCGTCTTTTTCGAGCGAAAAATAAAGAATACTTCTTTAAGGGGTGCGTCCGGTCAACATCGAGTTTTGCTTTGTCTGCGTTCCTGAAGAAACGCTCTCTACTGACTGCGACTGAAGCAGAAGATCATGTACTAGAAGAGCATCCACGTGAATTGTTCTTAATTATAATGTAATTGTACTTTGATGAACAATAAAGTTGTTTGAATGTTTAAACAAAAGGTGTTTGGCATTTTGTTGCTTTCTTATAATTTAAGTACAAATACTTTAATAAAACTGACGCAAGCGCTTGGAAGTTTTGCGCTTCATTTTGCGCTAGTTAATGTAATAACTTGAACTTTGTGATCAATAAAATTAAAAAAAATATAAACGGAGGATCCATGAGTCGCTTTTTTTATACTAACGCAACATAATATCTAGAAAGTTGTATTTCAGGAACATGGGACGCGAACTTTTTTCTTTTTATTTTCTGCCATCGCTTTTCGGAGAATTAATGGAAGACATCTTTTTTACCGGGCGCACCCTTTCGATGAACTTGCAAGACACTATTTTTTTGGCTCTGAGAAGAACGTACAAGACACCGGCGTTTTTTTTCAAGATGCTACTTTATTTTCTAACACTTTGGGTGTGTTAATTCAAGAAAGGCTTGGGGCCAGATTTGGACTGAACAAAGAGTTCAAGTGCCGAAGGTAAGAGTCATGGATATGTCGATCAAGGTATTTTAACGTTCCAGATTGTTTGATATGTTTTAGGTCACACGCCATAAGGGGTCAGTGAGTGCAACCGCCCACAATGTTCAGAAGTGACAAGAGAGTAAAGAAAATTGCGTACGTACCGTAAGTACAAAAGAATTAGGTATCCTGCAAATTACAAAGAAATTACATTACCATTCACCAAAGCTAAAACGAGTTTCAAGCTTGTTATGTTTCCCGGATACTCCCAACGCTTGAAAACGACTCGCCGACGAGTGAATGGATCGTGATTGGACCATAGTTATTCCAGTTACAACGCCGACGTACTAGACTTGTTTCGCTAATCAATCTTCAGTTTATACTAATCAATTGCCTTGTAAGCTGTCATTTCATTGAAAACAGGTGGAATACTCTAGAAAACACTCAAGATTCCTTAAGGTGGCGAGAGGCGATTACAAGAATCAAGGCCTTTGACTTTTGTTCAGTGGTTTCTGGTAAGTCTTTAAGTTTGTCAGTGGAATAAAGCCACGTCACCGCTCCCTTAACGAAGAAGACAGAAGCAACAGAGAGGCCTTCATTTCAATGGCTTCAATTATGATTCAGTTTTTCGCAGAAGTATTTCACTCAGATCAGAAAATCCAAATTGTCTTAGCAGTGCAATGAAGTTTATCTCTGTAGTAACAGATTTGGAACCGCTCACATGATTCCCGTTTCAAAAGAGCATTTAAAACTAAAAAAATTCCAAACGTTTCTCTTTAAAGCATGTTTTAATCCAGTAGTTTTGTTGCTTTTGGCAGCATTTTCCATGTATTTTTTCCGAGAACCTAATTGGAATTCTCAGTGACGGTGATTTGAATGTATTGAATTCTCAAAGACAGCCAAAGTGAAAAATGTCACAAAAGTTCCAGATTTTCTGGGGGTAAAATAATAAGATTTGAATAGAACTATTCGAAAGTTCTGCTTAGGGAGGTTTCATTTGGATGGCAACATTGGAGGATTTCTCCCAAATGTTAAAACGTTAGAGTGAAAAATCATGCATCTCGCCATAACTTAGTCTTGTAGCGTAAGGAAATCTTTTCAATGATTTTCATGGGGAACGGAAACAATCGCTTGCATTGTTTCAACGCCTCTTGTTTTCTAGAACTCTTTTACTTAGTCTACTTAGGTCACCCCAAGGAGTACAGGAGTTCAGAAAGCTGTCGAGAAGTCTCCACTTGTGATCCATGGGACATTAAAGGAGGCCTCAAAGCGGAGGTATGTACGAGATAGAAAAGTAATCACTCTTGAATGGTGATAGAAACGCAAGAATAGTGGAGGAGCAGGAATAAAATTGCAACGAAATCAAAGAAAAGACAAAAAATGATTACAAATATCTTCCAATGAAAGTTTTTCCGATGAAAAGGGATTTATTTAAAACTGATGGTTTTTGTTTGTTTGTATGTTTCAACAGCTACAAAGGAAGGAGCAAACCGCCTTGACTGCGCATGACTGACGCTGTTAAAAGGAATGACAAGATCGAGATGGAACGGACATTCAAGTCTGTCATTAAAGTCTGAACTTTTAGAAACTAGGTTATTTTTTACCGTGTAAGCAGAAAAAAAAAAGAAACAAGAAAC
>OZ037781.1:3332500-3367500 GCA_964035525.1 Porites cylindrica | reverse complement strand
AAAATATTTATTCCGACGGAGGAACTACAGAACATCGCGCGTCAGTCTAAAGGCTCACTAATCTCAAAAAAACATAACGGCCAAACGGACCGTACCCCCAACCTCGTCCCCAGAGCTTTTCCATTTTTTAAGGGAAAAGCCCTGGGGACGAGGTTGACCGTACCCGAGGGGTACACTCAAGCATTGTTTGGGTAAAGTTTTGCCGCCGAGGCCTTCAAACCCAGACCTTGCTTAAGACAAGAGACCTTATTTTAGGACACTGATTCGTTTCGTTTCGCCGACAGAACTAAGTAATTTTTCAAACGAACATTGTCGAATTGGATTTTTTTGGTAAAGAATTGCTGGTACCACAAATGTAGACAGCTTATATCCAACCTTCACATTTTTTAAACGATCCCGGTCCAAGACCCTGAAAACCTTACTCTGCTCAGGGGCACATACCCGTCAAGGTTAAATAAGGGAGTGCCGCCCCCCCCCCCTCCCCCACCCCCCTTTCGGGAAATACCTACAGAACAAAGAATTCTATATGCAATTTACGTATGTAATCTACCCACTCGAAAGAAAAAAATAACAAGAATTAGCTGGAAACTTAAAATGAAACTCTAAAAACCAAGAATATTTTTCTTTTTGATCAAAGACAATATATCAAAGTAAAAGAAAACAACACAAGAATCAAATTAGTGAATTTTATAAGTGATACTCCTCAGGTATATCTATTTAAAAGATATTTTATATTTGGTTTATTTATTTTTTCGTGACTTCACTGGCGGCTCTTTCAGCTACATTTCAGACAAAAAGGCCAGTAAGTATTCAAATAAAGACAACGGACTACTTTCTTAAAATCTTCAGAAGTCATTAAGTAGCGTGAATTCGTCAATCTGACCCAATCTCCGTTTTCCAGTTATAGATAACACTTGTTTATTTATTGATTCATTGATGATATTTTAGGGGTTTTTTGGTTTTGTAATTTTTTTGGCTAGGTCTTGTAATTAAGGTTGTTCTGGGGCATCCGGCCTGTCAGGGGGAGTTCCGGAGTATTCCGGGGGTGTCCCGGGGTGTTCCGGGGGTGTCCCGGGGTGTTCCGGGGGTATCCGGGGGTGTCCCGGGTTTAACAGACACCCTGCGAAGTGTAGTTACTTAATGCTCATTTGAAAATTTTAAAGTCGACGCTGTTATACCGTACATGGCTGCGCGAGTCGGCGAGTAAGCGTGAGCTAATTTAACGGACTTTTTAACGGTGTATAGTTTTGTACCCTGAAGAAGGTAGCATTGTCGAAACGTCGGTTAAAAGTCTTGTAACAGCGTCTGTTTTACAATTTACAAACGAACATTGGTGATCGGGTATTTGAAAATGGCTGCCAATGGATGCTATTCGTGCGTCCCAGAAAGAATTGGAGCTTGGAAGTGTTTGGTTTCGGAAGAGAAGCCTCTAGCTTTTAAGATTAATCGTCCAAAAATACAAGTCATTGACGGAAGAAACAACGTTAAATCAACAGCTCAAAGTGTTTATTTCTGTCCACAAAACTATATTTTATATGTACATGCTTATTAAAGAATATTTTGTTTTGACAATATATGACAGCCAAAACAGACGAAAAAACATTTTGGCTAACGACTATATTACTTACAGTATCTGAATTGCATGTTACATTCTTTATAACATTTAACGTCCGTTTTCTACCGTTTTGAAACGTTCGATCATGCCCTGCCTATATCTCTATTACGTCTCAAAAAATGTCTCTAAAAAAACGCTTCATCGCAGGTTAAAAAGAAACCTATCCTGGGTCTTTAGATGGAAAAGTGTTGACATCACACATCATATAAGTGTGCGCTATACTAACTAAAGATTGCAAAAATTGCAGGAAAAAAAGGCCAAGAAAACGCCACGAAGTTGCTTGAAAACCGCCCGAAATATTGCCTGTGTAAACTGGCCTGTACTATCTTGGTTTGAACAACAAGAGTTTTTTGAAAGAGTTTCTAGAACTATCCAGAGGCGTTTTTGCTTATGAGCCGTTCAAGCTCTAATATCAGCTATCATACTCTCTACACTATCCTTCATACAATACCTATGGTAATGTTGAGGAGAATTTGCTTAACGATCAAGATGTGTAATCCTAGGTAATGACTTCCGTTACTCTCACTACCTTAGTGTCTGCTCTGGCAGTAAAAATGTTAGGAGAAATTTGATGTACGTCAATATTAAGGCTTGACGGATTATAGGTCCGGGGGCCCGTTTCTCGAAAGTCCCGTTACTTTACCGGCCGAAGTCATATTCTAACATCAAAATAATATATTAAAGAATAGTAGCGTCGGTTTTAATCCCCTAACTAGGCAATTATATTTCGCAAACTGGTAGCTTTATTGCATAACTTTTAAAACTATTTAAAATACCTCAATCTTGAATGCAAATACGCCAGCTTTTGGGGCCCGTACATTACTGGGAGATTCGAGAAACGGGCCAACGGGAAATTGAATTCCTTGTCGACTGAGTCCATTTCATACACTGTGGGAGTTCCACCAGTCTACACATAAGAGGAAATCCAACTGAGAAGTTATTTCATATTTTTGTACTTTTGGAACAACGAGTAAAGTATTCTGAGTGTTGACTTGAGGTCCTTCTGAACCACATCTGCAAAAAAAAACAAACAAACAAATAAGCTCAGTCGTTAACAAGAAAGTTCAAACCAGTCGATCCTCGGCTAGGGCAAACGGTACGCAAAATTCAGGACTGGTAAAATTTGCCTCGGAATCGCGTTGACCGTTTGTACATACCAGTCGAACCATTTACTGAAACTGCCTGGAGCTGGTATCAACGATGGCTTTGAAGAAATGGAACACAAACTTCCGTTTGGAATGGAGCGATTTTAGTATGACCTTAAAAAATGGTTTCGGTAAGTGTTTGTTATTTGTTTTATCAGCCAATGGATGAAAAGATCAAAACATGGACTCTTCGTTTTCCCGCCAAAGAAAACCCTAATATGGAGAAGGCATTGCTCGATTGTCCACTTGTGTTGCAGTATGACGTCAAAGCGAAGTATCGATTGATTTCTAGAAAGTTCTCAGGCATGAAGTTTTTTTCACCTGAGCGTTCGCTTAACCAACCAAAAGCCAGGCGCGTTTGTTTCCGTTCGATAAACCAGTCAAATCGCTCTATTTCCGTTCGTTTGTTGTTTCTGTTTTGTTCGCGCGTTTTCATTTCAAGGTCATACAAAAATCGCTCTATTCCGTCCGGAAAAACACGACTAGCTTTTCAGATGTTTCGTTGCTCCTGAAAATTTTCCGCTGGAAAGACCCAAAGGGTCATGTTTCATGTACTTTCCAACCTGATTTTTCGGAAACTTTTAGTCAACAGTAAACAACCCCTGTGATTTACATCAGTGTTATTCAGATCGCCGATATTCAAAGTGACTGTGATTCAGATTGGTGTTGTTCGGATTGACTGTCCTTGAGACTGTTCTCTTTCTTTCACTTTTAACACAGAGTTTTTCCTGTCGCAACTTCTGATCCGCTCCCACACGATGGCAAATGAACTGAATACTTGGAGAGAATGGGAAAAGGGGGGGGGGGGGGGTCACCCTCCCCGATTAATCTTGTAATAATTACAGTAGTTTAGAATACTTTTTACTGAAGTTTTGAAGCCCCCTCGGGGGGGGGGGGGGGGGGTACTCAACTAAGATTTATACGGGAAGGTTTTCCCCGAGGTATAACCCTGTACCCTTTTATACTTTTATACGCCATTATACCTCCCCGTAAAGGCCATTATAGAAAGTCCCCCCCACCTCCGGGCCGAAGAACCGACCAAAATTATCAGCCGAATATTATCTTTTCTTAGACATACAGCTATAGTAGTGTCTTCACTGTTATTTAGTCCATCTATATATAAAATATCTTGTTTTGTAATACGTCTTCAGCTCCTCCCGATTAGTTTATAAGCTATTTGCGGGTGGGAAAGTAATGTAATTAGTTATTTTCCAATTTTCAATAAAATTTGTTGTTGTTGTTGTTGTTGTTGCTATATGTACATACCGGGTATTCTCTAAACATACTGTACGTACAACTCAACCAAACATCGCATGGGACAAAAAACAGTTTTCAACTCAGATCAAGATGGGCTTTGACTGAGCCAAATCTGTGCATGGCAATTGCTTCATGTACCTTATTGCAGCATACTGGTACTTTAAGGGCTGCCATAATTTCACCAAAATTAAATTGCATATACAATACCTTTTTAACCACATTTAGCTTCTCTGGTGCATTATCAAACAGTGCATCAAAGGCATCTCTTTCTAGAAATGAACAGAAAAAAATTGAGCCCACACGAATGACTGACCAGACAAAAAGTTAAGGAAAACAGCCACAACTATGAAGAAAGTTTAGAAAGAACCGCAAAAACATACCAGGCTTTCCTTCATCACTGAAAAAGAAAAAAGAGAGTTAAATTCTGTGATTTAAAGGTCATAAAAATGGTCACTGTCATTCATTAAAATTATGGTAAAATTTCAACAAGCAACATGGCCTTGGGACAGCGACATAAGAAAGAAGAAATTTTGACAAACGATAAAAAGATGTGATAAAACTGCAACAGCGCTGAAAAATATGCACATACAATATACAAAAATTAATATCAACAGGGACATGGCTTCCTTCGCAAGATATGAAATGGTTTTGAAATTCAGACTAAGGTTATATACTTACCCCTTAAGTACAAGAGGGGCTCAAAAAAACCTAAACTGTAGCAAGACTTTACACTTTAACACAAGACATCAGCAGTTGTATCCATGACATTCTAAGCAAATGGCTCTTGATGCCTAGCTACAGCTGTACTTACTCTTCTCCTTCAGTCACTTCAGTTATCCCCTCAACAACCTTCTGCGGAAGCAGAATGCCTCCTTTCTTCTGCACAATGACTGTGTTTATTGTAACTCCACTGGGCAGTTTCCGTGGACACTCAAAATGACGTACCAAGGCAAGCAGCAGATGCAGAATGGCTAGAATGTCCTTGTCATGTATTCCTGGAGAAAAGATCCCATCACAATATAAAGTCAAAATGAGTTTTACAGCTTAGAAAGACAGACACCTCATCATTACATCAGTTTTCTTTGTCCCTGAGGAAAGTCCTTGCACTTTATGTAAAGTTAATCCGCTTAACAAGGAAACTTTCTATGGCCCCCTCAGTGTCCAGTGTTTTGTACTTCTCACTATCATAAGGTTCAAGTTTTTATTCAACCTTTACAAATCCTCATTTCGGCAAACGAATGCAAAATTTCTGTCGGTTTGTCAGTACCGACAAATTCACTGACAACTTTTAACTTGATTAAGCTAGGGTTCAACTGACATGAACTGACAAACCGACAACTGACAAATTTTGTTGGTTTGTCAGTACCGACAAATTCACTGACAAATTTTGTCTTAATTAAGCGAGAGTTCAACTGACATGAACCGACAACTGACAAATTTTGTCGGTTTGTCAGTACCGACAAATTCACTGACAAATTTTGACTTAATTAAGCAAGAGTAAAAATGACATGAAGCGACAAGTGACAAATGTTAATTTGTCGGTTTGTCAGTACCAACAAATTCACTGAAAAATTTTGACTTAATTAAGGAAGAGTTCAACTGACATGAACCCACATGAACGGTCAAAGGGCCAGTAAGGGAAAAACGGATGTACATGCATGATGTTGCAGGCACGATACGAGTTTAATAATCTCATTTTTATACAGTACCATGTCCATGCCTTTCACATAATTTTTGGGACCAAAAGCAATGTGAAACAACCATGATAAGGCCTAGGAGCACAATCGACAAAACTCAGCAATATATAATACATTTTAAGTGTAAATCTCTGATCACCTTTATAGCCTTATAGTCTAATCGTAGATCAAACAACCTCATTTTGTGTTTCTTTTTAAACAAATGCGCATGCCTAAATTTCAATTGAAACCATTCAATTACAGCGTAGAATCCCGGGGGGGGGGCACTTTAGGAATTTCTGGGTGGGGATGTGCCGCTGGGACCCTAGAATCCTTAACCTATACCAGAGCTAGTTCAGCTGAATTTTGCTACCCTATACTAGAGTAAACTCCCCAAATCCCCCTATCCTAGAGTAGCTGTTTACCTAGTCTAGATAAAATCTTCAACCAACTGATCAGTTTCCTGAAAAATGATACCCTATTCTAGACCCAAACGCTCTGATTTATATACCCTATCCTAGAGTAAACTGCTTGAAAACCATACCCTTCACAGCGGCACATACCTATATAGCCCATATATGGCAGTGCCCCACCCCCCCCGGGCGTAGAATGGCAAGTATATGACATTCCTGTTGTCACATCAAGTATCACTATAGAGCCTCTGTATGGGCACCTACCGACATCTATTTTGTTGCTCGTTGTTTTTTCATCCATCGGTTTTTCAGGCGAAATAGTGGCCTTTAATGGAATTAATTATTTTGCATTGTAACGCGCTACAGCTAATAGCGAGGTCAGAGCACCACAACGACGACAAAAAGTGGAAAATAACCAAAACAAAAATTTTTGAAAGTGCATCAAGCCGGACTAACGTTTTCAAACTTTATTGAAAAGGTAGCGATCGTCGTTTTAAACTCTAAGATGGTTGCCTTACCAATCTTTGACATATCGTCACCACTTCGGTTTCTTTGTCGGACATACCCATTCAGAGGCTTATTTAATAACGTAATGGTAAAGTAAATAAACGCAACTTGGTTGAAATAACCTCCTGAGTAAATTTTAAAACTAGACCCTTCTAAATATTTACCGTCTAATACGGTAAAAAAAATCACTGGTTGCACTTTTCCAAATAGCACTGTGTTTTAATATGATTCACCTTAGAGAGCATGGAAAGTACAAATGTAAAAATGAGCATGCTTATAAGACGAATTTGTAGTTCAGCATTCACAAAACTTCAGATACAGCAGGAATTAAAGGTTCATACATTGCACCAATCTGATTTGTTTGTATATGCCGGCAGTGTAAGACCTCGTATATGCCTTGGAATAATTATGTTACAAATGTGATATCTTTGTAAACGTCTCGAATAATAGTGGTAGCCTGTTTCAGACATTCCGACTGCCGAGTGGGAGGGTAAGATTGAGAAACCTCTAAATATAATCACCCATTGTTTTGTCTTCTATTCCTCTACCTCCAGAATCTGAACGTTGGGGACTTTCAACAAGGACAACAAGTTCCTTTTGTGAAAAGGGCCCTCAATACTCCGCTTTTGGTGTATTCTATAACATGATCCGCTATAAGTGAAACAACAGAGGATCAGACTGTCTGTGCTACAGTGTCTGTGTTTTTGTAGAAAACTTGAAGCATGTTTTTGTCTAGGCAGACTGCATGTTTAACTGCCAGTTCGAAAGAAGAAGCAGACTAATGTAAGTTTTTACACGCGGGGAATACTCCCTTATATAATTGCCTGATAGGTATGGCTGCCCAAAAAGGTATAGTAGTATGCATAATAAAATAAAGCAGAAAAGACATTTTTACTATTTTCAATGCTAACAAAGGGAGAAATTTTCTTCAAAAGCTCTTTTCATCAGTTTACCCAGAAAATCTGTAGTTTTCATGATGGAAACAAAATTGTATTTTACATATTCCCTTTTTTGCATGGCCCTTATTTTGTGGAAAGCAAGATCCTTCCAACAGTTCTATAGAGGACTGAGCCAGATTACCATCACCCTAAACAACAAAATGCTGTAATTTCCATGCTTGAAAAAACCATGTTAAATTGCTTTAATTTGGATGGGCAATTTTAGAGCCGGATATAATATTTTAAAATTAATTCATTTTATAGCCCGATGTGCAAAATTTGACTGTTTCAGGTTTAGGCTTTACTAATTTTTTAGCTCAGGCAATTAATTATTTTTCACTACCACCTAGCCTTTCATTATTTATCTTCCTCTTATTAAACAAAAATATTAAACCACAAACACCAATATAAAAATTAATCTTACCAGGCAAACAGCTGGCTCCAAGGCTTGCACAACAAAAGAGGAAAACTCTTTCTCTTCTGAATCCTGATGAAAACATTGGGCATGAGAAAATTACATCGCAAGGGTACATTTTAATTTTGTGGTTTTGTGGCTTGCTTGAAATTATGGCCTAATCTTTGCCGTGGTTGATTGGACCACAATATGCATTCCTCCATGTATATAATATATATTTTAGAGATATTTATTCAGTCAGTGACAGTAGGCCACTCAGAAGAAAAGAAATCTGAGTTCTCCAAAAGAGGAGACCTAATTCTGGCTACTATAGTCCAGATGCTCCAACACTAAGCTACATGAGACTTGTGGGAGCTAGTGCCTCAAAACCAGGTTCATGTGTCAAACATCCCGCAAGCTGCCAGGTCTGGAATGTCAACGTGTGCTCATGTGCATGATAGAAATGGGATGGTGAATTATAAGCCTGGTGAATACACAAGGGAAATGTTATTCAGTCAGAAACACAGGCAGCTCAGAAGAAAAAAATTACTATCACATTAGGTGTTCAATGACACATTGTTGTTGTTATATTTGTTTTTTTTGTTGTTGTTGTTTTGTTTTGTTTTGTTTTGTGGTTATACTAAGACAACCAAATAAAATTAAACTTATTTCAGAATTGTACAGAAAAAAAGTAAATGAACCACAACATACCAATACCCAAACTGATAATCAGAACTACAATGAAAAGATGTGGTACCCAGTCATTACCTGCATATGTTGTCTTCTCTGCCAGCAAGAAAATGGTGCAAATTGAAATTCACAAGTGAGTTTTCCCTAACAAAGAAAATATGGACTGCCTCAGAAAATAATTATTCTCATGTGAATTTTAAAATTTTTATCCTGATTAAAAAATAATGTCCAAAAAATCACTGTCTTGAATATAAGTATCATTAATTTAGTTAAATTTTCACATAAAGAATAGTTTAAACTTTGAAGAATATAACATTTTATTATATAGACACGACTGTTTTACTGGAAAATATACCACTCATAAAATTCATAAAAACTACATCCGGGACCTGAGTGATTTATTTTCCATAATCTCACACGTGAGTTTATCGATGACATAATTTCGGTGATTTCCCTCTATTATTTTATTGATGTCTTTTTGTCTATATAATAAAAAGAACATTACACGGTGGCTTGAAGATATGAATTTTATTTTCTTGTGGCAAAAACAATATTTTACTCTCTCACTGCGCTCATTCGTAGAAGATTGTTTTGCCACTCGAAAATAAAATTCATATTTTCGCGCCACCGTGTAATATTCTCTATATCTACTACCAGTTGTACCTTTTGACTAAATTCTTGTTGTCTTGACGACTCTCTAGGGCCATATCTGAGCTTCTGTTAAAGTCAAATTGTCACATGCAGGCAAAATGAAGTTTAGAGACAAAATACTGCCTTTCAAAAGGTCTTTAGGGTCCCTTCTTATGTCTCATGGTCAAAATCAGTCTTCCATTATAGGCCTAAGGGTCCTGAGGAAAGCTCTAAAAAAATTATTCCATACTTTTTATATGGTTAAGTGACAGTTCTATCAGCTTACTGATACCCCAAGAAGCCAACATTCAAGTGACATGTGCTGTTGGTAGTTCAGCATAAAGATACACTGCACATGTAACCTTGGTTCTTTGCATCTCAATATAAGCTGATCCCCTTGCTTGACTGACCACTCCTGACCGCAAAACTGGAAAAAATATGGAAATCAAATTCAGTCATACATGTACATTATAGTCAGAAAAACTGGACAAAACTTCACTATCATATAGTTTATTGGGCTCGATTTCGGTCACTCTCTTGGTTCTCCCCAAGAAGAGACGGCTCGAGAGAGGCGCGAGGGCCTATTTCCCGATCAGTTCCCTGCTAGCAGAGGTCTCTCACGACGAGAGAGACCTCTGCTAGCAGGGAACCGATCAGCAGCTGATAATCGAGCCTAATATTCTATTTTATTTTTTCAATTTAAAAAAAACTATACACAATATGCAACAAAGAACAAATTTCTGATTTTAGTTATGTTGATTCAATTTTGCGCTTAATTTCTGTAAAGCAAACTTTAAAAAAATTTAAAGTTAACTTGTTTTTAAATTTTAATAATGATGTTCAAAGAGAACAAAGCAACTTACACATGGGACGCAGCTCCTCCAATTTGCGGCCATCTTGTCGCTGACCCTCGCTGCTGATCTACAACAAAGGCTTTTTAATTTAACACCTTCTAGACACTAAATCATACAAAAAACACGATCGAGGTTACCAGAGGTTTTGGAAGGCGTTTTCCTTCTCTCAAAACAACTGGCTGCGTTATTTCAGGACCTGCAATTCTCTTGTTATCAACGGGCATCGTGAACGGAGGACGGGTGACAGGATTTTGCCAGGCGTTCCAAATCGGACGAAGGAAACTGGAACTTTTTTTTCCGTTTATAGGGGTGGAGATGGGGACATTTTTGTCGCTGGCAGAGGAACTATGGCAGGAGCCCAAAGATAGTTGGAATTTGATTTTTATGAGAGAATAATTTAGAACAAAGGAACTATGTTCTAAATTCCTCTTTTTCAAAACATCTCGAAGTCTAAACTCGCCAAAGCACTTCGAAATGCCTTTAAAAGCGAACTGAGTGTAAAACACACAACGAAAACAATGTCGAAACTATGAGTCATTTTTATTTCGAATCTTTTAAAAAAGCGGAATTTAGAACTTATTTTCCTTGTTCTCACAAATTCTCTTAAAAAATGAAAATTTCAAAGAACTCACTAAGAGGCTTGGTTGCTAGTGTTTATTCAGAAGCTCTTGTGCCACACCGTGACAGGCGCAAAAAGGGGAGGGGAGGAGGGGAGGGAGAAACGTGCTCTCTCCCCAATCCCCCTCCCTTTTTTCCTTCTTCCCTATCCTCTTCCCCTTTTGATGCCTGTTATGCAGCCTAGTGGTTGACCGTTGTTGCTGTTGTTTCTTTTCTTTTCTTTTTTCTTTTTTAAAGTTATCGTACTCCTCAGCAGCTTCTCTAAGCTACACTTCTGTCAGGTGCCGTAATCGGCTCCTGGTTCCTCTTGGTTCTGTTGAAGGGTAATGAGATAGACTGTGTGGCGTGCCAACCTCGTGCTCCCTTTTCTCTCTTTGCCCCCATTTGCTAAGTTATAAATAAGCGCCTCGCGACTGGTGCTCATTGATGCAAAAAATAAATGGCACCAGGAGCACATCGCACTCCCTTCGTTTTTATAATTGTAGTTTTCGATCTAAATTTTAGATTAATCGATGGGCCACGTTGTTTAGAACACTTTGATTCTTTATGAAACATGTCCAGGGATCTACATGGAAGAAGCCTCGTTAGAGAATGTAGCAGCAGAAAAGGTAAGTTTATCAAAAATAGCTTCAGGGCCTTGTGTACGCAACAGATCGTTTCACAGGGCATTTATCGAGGCATCTAAAAGTATACACCTCGATGTTTCACTTTCACAATGTAGTGCAGTTTTGTTTAGTTCTGTTACGTTTGGGATTTTGAAAAAACTTCCGATCGATGCCAACATATTGCAACTTTCAGACCTTTCAAAGTTTCTAGAACATTTTCAGCAGACTGACTGAGCTTAAGAAACGGATGGATAAACAATACAGTCATGAGGCAGATATTACAATTGGTCTTAAATCTCTCGACTCTTTTGCTCTATTAGCTTCTAGCGACTTGCTCAATGAAAGTTGAAGTTAATAACCCAAGCTTTCTGTCGCCATTAGCTCATGTGCTCGATATTAAGTAGAAGTCATGTCCAGAGCTAAAAATATCGAACGAAAGAATATTCTTTGCCACTCTAGTCTGAAACATATCTTTATATTTCCGCCTTCAAGAAACCATACCAGAGACCCCCCGTTTTTTCTGTGTATTGAAGATATCTACAAGTTTATGCTTTTCTTAGCTTTTCCCTTTGCTGTTAAATTCGTCGATAAACGTAACGTGTGCTGCTCGTCGAAACTGAGCTGACACGGTTGATAACCCAGCCGCAGCCATTATCTGACAGCGTTTTATATGACACGGGATATGACTCTGCTTTTTGGGAACAACACATCACCAAGCAGCGCGTTTGTCAGAAAACTTGTAAAGAATTTGCAAAAACGAAAACCCCGTGGTCATATCGATTTTGAGTGTATATAGTAAAATAATGATGACTTAGAAGGCCGGTGAAAGCTAAATCATAGCCTCAATATCTGCAATATGGATTACCGTACTTCAACATTGAAAATAATGACTACAGGCAATATGATTACGTGTTCTCATTTAAGTTTCATATTGAATGTCGCAGATATGAGAAAATTGCTCAGTCCCATGCCTGCGTTGTCTTCAGTTTCCACATTTGTTTTGCACGTCGGTGTTGTGTTACTTAGCTAGATTATTCTTTTCACTATCGTTCTCTTTGAAATTCAATAGACCAATGTCGTTCATTCAGTTTGCTTCAAGAGAGAAACGCGATAATGTATAATCTGGTATAATTGCTTGGTTCTAACAACCGACCTGGCAATAAATGATGTCCAAACTTTTTATTGCTTTAAGTATTTGCTTTTATGCACAAATAACTATTACTCCCTAATGTCCAGTAAAGCGGAACTTTGAGACTTCATTTGCTCTTGGATCATGCTAATGCGCTAAGTTAAGCTGTTGTGTTGACTAAATACCCTCGACAGCTAACGTGTTAAACACCCTTTTTGAAGGCATTGGCTTTAATTCTTATAATAGTCATTCCAGTCATGCTCCCATAATTGTCGGTTTGATGGTCTTGTAATCATGAAAATAAACAAAACAAATGACGGAGCGAGTTGATGGTTGTGGTGTGACTCACGTTTATCTTTATTCTTGCCAACGTAGGTTAAGAATGAATTACAGTTCAAGACATAAACACTTTCTCCTCCACCAAGGTTTCTAAATGGCGACTGCAGCATCTTCACCCCTAGCCAGCTCGAGAGAGAAGATAAATGGAAGCAAGCTGAGCAGGCTTCTCATCGATGGTGGAACAACAGTGCTGAGGAAGACTTTCGATCGCTATCACCCACCTGCCAACTTGGCTTCTGATCTCAATACCAATTACTCAATTCTTAACAACCTTTTTCGTAAAAGAGTACTAAATAAGCATCAGTGGGACGAACTCTTCCCCTCTGGTGGTACCAGACTCTAACAGGTTTGACATCACTCTTCTGTTCCTGCTGCTAACTACCATCTGCGGCTTATCCCCTCCCCTGACAGGATGGCACACCAAGCCGCCCCCTGGTGATAACTCTCTTGAGGCTAACCTTGCTCGCGTTAAGTTCTTCCGGAATGTGTTGTATGGTCACGTGAATTCCACCGGTGTAGATGAGACATCTTTCTCTTCCTTCTGGCAAGAAATAAGCACTACTCTTCATTCTCTGGGTTTAGATCAAGCAGAAATTGACAGACTGGAGGCAGAGAAGGGTGGAGAGCAAGATTATCTTGATGCCTTAATTGAGTGGGCTGAAAGTGAAGAGAACATTAAGGCGAAGCTGAAGGATATCCTTAAATTCCAGACCAAGACTGAGGAAACTATCGCCCAAGTCCATCAGACGCAATTAAAATTCAGTGAGACCCAATGTAAAACACAGGAGAAGAAGTATTGAGGATGGAGCTCAAAGGTCAGAAAATCCTTCATGATAGCAAGTCAAAGTTGGATGAAGTGAGCCAGTTAGCAAACGCGACAATTGAAGCACATCATGAAAGTATTTTACGTCTGGAGGAAGTTTGTAATTCCCAATCCAAAATCAACCAAGCTGTAGACGAAATTCGTGAATCAATCCAAGAAGTAAACCAGGAAGTAAAAAGCTGGACGAAAAAGAAGAGCGAGCAGGCAGATGAGGTACTAAAAACCCTTGTGAAGTCGGAATTCAAAGGAGACATAGAATTTCATGCAAACAAATTCCAGGAAGGAACTCGTGAGTGGATCTTCAAAAGCATCAAAGACTGGTTAGACGACCGGAGTTCGCCGCATCTTGTGATGGTAATCAGTGGCAATGCAGGGATGGGAAAGACTGTTATCTCCGCTGTTGTTTCGCAAAGAATGCAAAAAGTTAGAAGATTGTCAGGGAGTCACTTCTGTCAGCATAATAATTCACGGTGCCGAGATCCACGTTTAATGCTCCAGTCTTTGGCCAGCCACTTGTGTCAAGCGATGCCAAGTTACAAAGATACTCTGGTAGAACAGTTGTCTAGAAATCTGGGAAAAGACCTCAACGACATGGGTGTAGAAGAGCTGTTTGCGTTGCTGTTCAAAGAGCCTCTGAGCACAGTACAAGATCCTGGAAGAAACACCCTACTAGTCGTAGATGGCCTCGATGAAAGCGAGTACCAAGGACGCAATGAGCTTCTACATGTAATCAGTAACCACTTTTCTATGCTTCCAATGTGGATAAGAATTTTGATCACAACTCGTCCAGAGAGGAGCATAACAGAGGCATTCCGACATTTAGAGCCAATCGAGCTTAAACAAAAGCGTGAGGAAAACTTAAATGACATTCAAACCTTGTTTGAAAATCAACTCAGCAACAAACTGAACAAAATTGGTGAAAAGCATAAAGATATTCTCTTGAAAGAGCTGGTTAAGAAAACAGAAGGCCTGTTTATTTACGCTTACTATATAGTGGATTTTATCCAAAAGAATGTTTCAATTCTCACCCCTGATCAGTTGGAAAGCGTATTGCCTTCACATATTTCATCCGTTTACTTGTGCTATTTCAAACGTTTAAAGAATGAACTCTGCAAAGCGCTTAACGCAAATGAGGAAACTTTTTTGAGTTTCCTGTGCGCATCGACCGCTGCAAGGGAACCATTACCAGAAGAATTCATTGCCAAAATTCTAAACCCGGGAGGAAAATCTTTGACTGCGCAACGAAAAGAGGTGAACAAAGCAATATCTTGCATGTCTACACTGTTACCAGTTCGTGAGGGTCGTCTTCACTTCTTTCACAAGTCAATTAAGGACTGGTTAACAGCATCATCGCCCTATGAACAACATGATTTCACCGTGGACGAGAAAGAAGGTCATGACGTCCTTTCTAAACTTTGTGCTTCTGAACTCGATAGAATGAAGGGAAAAGGGGTCCATGGCAGACAGTTTACGAATACTGAAACATATGCTTTGCATCATGGTACCCAGCACATGCAGAACAGCAGAACAACAGAACAGATCTACAAATACGCAACGGACCTGGAACTTATTTATGGGAAACTTTGCGTTAAGAGCACAATCGCCATAGAAGATCGTTACAGTTTTCACATTGAGAATTCCAGTTTGTTAAGTGAAGAGAGAGATTTCGTTGTGACCTCTCTCATTAGTGTTCTCAAAAAACACTCTTATATCTTGGTTGATTACCCTCATCTATTTTTCCAATGTTTGATTAACGAAGGGATTCCTGAATTGTCGTCTTCAGCAGCAATTATCCTTGAATCGTCAACGCCCAAAATAGCCTACATGAAATATTTAGACAGAGAAGAAGAGAAGGAAGCTGAAAAGGCGCGATTTTACTGCTCAGACAAAATCGTTTGTTTTGATGTTTCGCCTGACATGAAATACTTGGTATGCGAATGTCGAGATGGAACTATCTATCTGTGGTATATTCTGACAGGCAAAGAGATATGGGTTCGACCAACATTGACGAAGAAAGTGTTTTACTCTGGATATCCAGACAACAGCGCATACCGTCATGGAGGCTATTCTTTGTCCTACTACCGTTCTGTGACGTTTCATCCAAACGGGAAATTTGTGCTCCCGGGGACCCTCCGATATGGCTATTGCATAAAGAATGGAGACAGAGAAGACCTTTTCCCTGACAGTGACTGTATGTTCTCAAATTTCGTCTTTTGCAAGGAGAAGAAGGAAATTCTAACTGACTGCCAAAATAAGCCGGATATGTTAGCCCTGTGGAATACGGAAGATGGTAAAAAAGTTTTGGACATTGTTGGTCCGTCGGGATACGAAATTTTTTCTTTTACCATTTCTGAAGATGGGTCAGTAGTTGCTATTTCCGAAGTGACTGGTGAAATTATTCTTTTTGATCGAGTTAACCGACGTCATCTGCAGACGATACATTATATTGAAAGTCGTGAGGTGCCATGTGGTCCATGTGGGCTGATGCTTTTCACATCCGATAAGAACACTCTTGTTTGCGGGTTTCTTGGTATTACCATCCGCGCACACCGTGACTCGTATAAAGGTTTCTTTTATGGACCACCTGAGTTCGCAATTTTCAGTACTAATCATGAGTCCTATTTTGATCATATTCATCCTAAAACATTCAGATTATGGCCGTGCGATTCGTCAGGCACTTTGGACTTAAAGGATTTTATAACGCAGGACAAGAGCTGCTACTGGCTTAGAGAAGTGGATAAAGTAATCCCCAGTAGTTTTTTGTATGCAGGCTCCTACATCAGATTCGATGATAAGTCAGCATTGGTTGGTAGCCCAGCTTCCAAATACATCACGATGTTGAATACTGACGTGGCGTTTGATTCGCGAAACGGTGGAGAGGTCAAAGAGATTGCCTGTTCTCTTAAAGGAGATACTATTTATTCCACTACTTCAGAGTTTGTTAAAGATTCCTTAGACTCAAGTAGAAAGGTAACATTGATTACTGCTTTGAGAATGTCAAACCGAGAGGAATTGAACACGATAGAACTCCCCGGCTCCGTTTCCATCTTTCCAACAAGGGATGGTGTAGTACTTTTAAAAAATGACGGCGCAGAGTTATGGACCTTTGACATGTCCAAATTTCTTCGGTACCTTTCCGAGGTTACCAGAAAGGACCATCTTTTTTCTATTTCAGAGGAACGGATAGCCCTTTTATATTTACCTGGACTGTATGCCTTTCTGCCACATCCGCCTGGGAAACTCTTATTGCAGCACTTCGTTATATAGCGGTCTATAGCGCTAAGACCACAATACCATAGGTCTCTTTGGTAACTTGTTTCAAATGTTTGTAAAACCATTTTTTAGTGTTAGAACGCTTTTTTTCTCTAAGATCGTTCACGCGTGTGAATGTGTCGCACTCTCTGTTTTGGGCACTGCTTTATAGCTGCCTGGTTCATAAATGTCTGGTGAAACTCAATACGGTCTTTACTTAAAACTAATGACTCCCTGAACTGAATTGAATTGCAGTGTCAGTGCAGAGGTGACAATCGACGAAAAGAGTTACCAGATTTTCAAATCAACGTCCCCGGCCTAACTGTACAACGGTGGATTAAAGTCAATTTAAACAGCCCAGAGTGCAAGCTGATATGTGCTGGGACTGAATTGTGGTGTCACGGTCGACAGGAACATGTATATAATGAACCGAACGTTGAAACTTTGCATGCTATCACACTGGGAAATTCAGTGGGGGAGACAAGAGGTCACGAATTCCCCTCACTGTGAACGACTACTTTGAAATTGATATAAATGCTTAAAAGTGCTCTTCAAAGGTCATCTCGCAGATTGTTAACGGAATTTGCGGTTCATTATACGATTCTGGGAAATTTTCCACCTACCCCTCCCTAGTCTGCGTAGCATGGCAGTTTTGTCGGGCGCACTACTGAGCCGCCCAATCTCCTAACAGTTTCACTGACCCCACCTTGGCTTGTTTGCACGTCCAGCCAAAACCACCATGCTACGCAGGCTCACCCCTCCCCTGTGCCAATATTTTGCCCTAAGTGAAATATAGGGGTTAATGATAACTTAGAGGAGGGTTAGGTGGGCAGTTTCCCAGAAACGTATAATGATCTAGCCCGCGTAGCAGGCGCTAGGAAGTAAATGGGCGCAAGAAAGAACGGGCGCACGCGAGGGAGACTCGCGTGTCTCCTTCTCTCGCGCGCGTTTTTTCTTGCGAAATAATGATCCGAATTTGCCTTGCACTCTCAACCGTGATATATTCCAACTGTAATCAAATTGACAAAATCTGGACTACAATTATCACAAGCTTTAACTAGACATGAAGTGGAAGTAGATTATTAGAATATTAGTAGAACATTGCGCTCTTAGCCGGTGACAAGACAGTAAGTATAATGTAGAATAAGTTTAGAAATCAGTGCAACCTACAGATTAGTTAGTTATCTGCTAACAGATTATTTAGTGACTTATCTGTCGGTTGCGAGCGCAATGCATTATTTCCAAGAACAATGTCAAAATATGTCCCACACAATCATGTGTTTGTCGTTAATTTCTTTAAAACAACGTATAATAAAACAATTATTAAATTTGTTTTTTGAGATATCAGGAATAATCAAGGTAAGACGTATCAGCTCGACCTTAGGCTAGGCTGACAACACTTAATTCGACCTTGATTGTTCGGGATGTAACACAAAACCTCACCCAATAACTGTTCATCAACTGTAGGCTCTTAGCAAGGTTTTAGCCAGAAGGGTGTCCAGCCGTTCTATGTACACCCATTTATGGAAGAAATACAAGGAAAATTCACTTAATCTCTTATAATTTTATGGGAAAACATGCCTTCTTGACGGCCAGTTTTCAATGCTTGGCTAAAAGCCTGGCTCTTAGCCGTTAAGAAGAAGATAGTCAGTACAATGTATAATCATAATAACCGTTATAAAGGATTCCACAATGGTATTATTCCATACTTACTTTCTGTTATAAGTGGGTGGAGGGATATATATGCGTACGTTATGCTGTGTTAGTTATTTACGGCTTTCCCATCGGGGTTCAACTGTATATGTTACGTAGGTTGAGGTTTCAACGTTTTTGA
Organism: Porites cylindrica; assembly: GCA_964035525.1. Lineage (NCBI taxonomy): Eukaryota > Metazoa > Cnidaria > Anthozoa > Scleractinia > Poritidae > Porites > Porites cylindrica. The sequence continues at coordinate 3,348,781 of OZ037781.1, read as the reverse complement.
TGTAATTATTTTTGTCATTTCTTCCTTTTTACTGGTTCCTAGAAACACGTTTATCGCAAGAACCTCACGAAGCTACAAAGAGCAGCAATAAGAATAAAGGGAAACAAGCTAAAGGGAAAAATATGATTAAAATTTTGAAACGAAGAAGAAATGTTCAACAAAGAAAACAAAACAGCTTCGCCAAGAGTCGAACCTAAACTATCTGTCCTAAGGCCAACTCTCAGACCACTGCGCCTCCTGCCTGCCTGCCGATAACTAGTGAAAAAAAGTTTTTATATTTAAAGCATTTTTCCGTTCAATCCTGCCTGTATACGCTGTTAGAAGCAGAAACTATCTATTTCAAAGCTTTTTTTGCATTATTTGGGTCGCTGGATGGAAAGAAAACACTCTTCCGTATGAAGGGCCGATCGATATACAGAACTGAAACCACAAGTCACTTTGATTCTCCTCAGGAACAGCCGAGCTTGCCAAGTGCCGAAGCGCACGTTGAAAACGCCACCCAGGTCACTTGCGGGACTAGGTTCGTCAACTCCCGGGGTGGAGAAGGGAGGGAGGTGGGGCACTCGAGGAAAGTTTGGGTAGAGGTGTGCCGCCCAAATGCCACACCTTTTTTGAAGGTCCTGTCAAATACTTTGCCATCGCGGTCAATGACTTTGGAATTAGATAAGATGATTGTTGTTATTGTTTTCAATTTATTTTATTATGCTATTTTAAGAAAAAGAGAAACATCACTGGTGTACTTACCTAGTCAGTAAACAGTATAAAAATACCTTTTAGCCAGCCGTATGGGCATAAGAAAATGAATTTAGTAAGCTGATTCACAGTTTTGACACCGAGTATGTAGATGATCCCCTCAAGACATTTTAATACACCTTCCTTTGTTTTGAGCGGGGCATGATTTTCAGAAAAAGGAAAAGCAGGTCATGGAGGTGGAACAGTTGGTCATTACCACGAAAAATAGCCTACCGTTCCATTCTAGTGACCACAATAATGTCCTGCTGGTTCTAAAACAAAGGAAAGGTGCATTAAATCTACCCGCTCGGTCTTCTTAAAAAACCCCGCGCTACGCGCTCGGTCATTAGGCTGATTTAGCAACAGACCGGGAACGTCAGTTAACGACGGCGCGCGCAAATCAAACAACTGGCTTGACCAATGGCAGTGCGATGAATGGGGCATCGGGAGTCGCACTTTGTCCTTTCCGCGCGCTTTCCTGTCGTCAGCTGACGTCCCCGTTCTATTACTAAATCAGCCTATTATCTTTAAGACGGCCTCGAAGCTTAGGCAAAAATTCTCAGCATCGGTTTTTTGTAGTTATTGCATTACAAAATGTCGAAAAAAAGAAACACTGACCTTGGAATTATGTAATGTACGGGGCTGTAATCACCGTTATGATCAGTGAAAGTTTAACTTTCAGTTAAAGTATACGTACAACATTCCATGTTGCTTTTTAATCATGGATCTGCCAGTAGCGGTGCTATCTTAGATTCTTATTTTGCGAGATGAAAATATTAATCTTGGCCGGGGTTTCAAAATTTATCATCTTCTGCATCAGTACTTGTCTAAAAGGTGTCGATTTCGCATTTCCTTATAAAATTAGTTTAACTGAATAACTGTAAAAAGTAAAATTATGGCAACTTGGCCCAATGGCATCATTCGCTCCATCTACGGAAACCCGGTACCGGAATCTGGGAAATTTGGAACCCGGAAAAAAGTTTGCCGGTGGAAACCGAAATTCTGGGCTTTGGGACCTGGAATGCAGCTCAAGGAATCCGGAATCCCACTAACGAATCCAGAATCCAAATTCCACACTAACTGGAATCCAGTATCTGGAATCCGAAATCCAGGGAGTGGAATCCAGAATTCAAGAATGTCTTTAATTCCCTTACATAGGACGACATTATTTTACTGGGAGGGGGGCAGGAGCCGGGGAGAAGAAAGGGCGGGAAAGGGGATCTCTTCGACGACGGGAAGCGGGAGAGAAATTCAAAACGGCAAGCTTTCGTTTTTTTGTCACTGCTTATCATCCAGTCAAAGAAACGAACCCAACAACTTCCATTTAACGTTCTCCGAGGCTTAAAGCAAAATTTTATGTGAGAGAAAAGTCAAAAAACGAAAATTGGTACTCGGGATAAGAAAAGACGGCATTACTTCCGGTCAAATTGGAAACCTTTCCAAGTCGCTTACATCATAGGTCATGAATGAGATGGCATAACAAATGTACAAGTGTGTCGACTCTGTCATGCTGTCGTGTCTCGTCTCTCTCGCTAAAGGGCGGGAGTCGGGAGATAATGGGACATAAGGGTACGGAAGGCGGGAGGTTGTGACCACCCTGTCCCCACCCCCACTCCTTTACTACTGCTGCCAGAATCCTTCACGGTTTTGCTTTCTTGTGAAAATTAGGACTTTCTTTTTTTAAACCTCGCTGGGATGATCAAACTCAAATATGAATGGAAAAACGAAATGGATTTTAGTAGTGTTCAGTACCCCGTGACGCTATCGTCACTTGAAATTGACTACGTTATACGGTATTTTAACATTACCTTGTAAATCAAACATGAATTGTTGTAAAGAATGCTTATTGAATGTAATTTAAGAACTGGTGGCCTTTTTTATTCGTAAATTATGCAGAAAATGCTATTGATGCAAAAAATTATTCAACCAGTTTTCTAGCATTTTTTAATTTTTTATTTTTAATTGACTGTGAAAATCCCCGCACTTAAATTAAGTCTGTCTGTCTTAAATGTAATAAGTGTCATAGTCTTGCCCAGCCTGTCTCGTGTTGCTTTTAATTTTGTGATTATGAATTTTAACTATTCTTATATTTTTTTAATTTTCTGAGCCCCCAGTAACTGGCTCACGCTGTTTCGGGATCCCTGCCACTTTTTTTTTGTTACTTCGTTTGATTACCTGAATGTACTTATATTATGTTGGCGAAGCTAATAAAGTAAAATAGAATAAATAAAATAACTTGTGTTTTATTTACCTTTACGTAGTAAAAACAAAAGCATATTTGATAAAGACACAGCATAACAACAATCGGAGATTGGTGACAAAAGCAAATTAAACTGACACTGTGAAACATTGCATGGTTTTCATCCCCTCAAACCACCCCCCACCCCCCCCGCCCCCCCCCCCCCCCCAAAAAAAAAATAACAACAACAACAATTAAAAGGGGAATGCGAATGGGGAATTTGGGCGCGAGAAGTAACATTGTGATTTCAACCCGGAGTAGCCGTCAATCGATATAAATCGGTAGCAATCAAGTGATTTTTATCGATTGATAACGGAAATCGGTGAAAATCGATAATCTAAATTGCTGTGTCAAATCGATATTATCGATTTTTCATGATTTTAACGGTAAAAAAATGAATTTGCGTTCTTTCAAACTTACTCGCGTCTATTTGGACCCGCTCAAAATGTCAAATGCAGGCAACTTCTCATGGAGTTGAATTCTTAAGGATTTTATTCAAGTTCAAAAAGAGGAAGGAAAATTCGTCTTCGTATGTTCACGTTTTCCATAAAACGGCAAATTAGGAGGTTTCACGTCGTAGTCGTGCAGCTAACGTCAAAGAAATGTATTAAAAAGCGTGATGCACGTGCAGAGCTGTTGTTTTGATCATTAATTAAACCTATTGTTTTTTGAAGTCGTCGTTGTCGTCGTCGTCCTAGTTGCTTGAGCTCCCTAATGTCGACAATCAACGACATCTTAGCAGATGTATCTCTTCTAACAGCCTCGTCGCCAGGCCCTTTTCCCATGACATTTGAGAAAAGTTATTGGACGCACGGACGTTTAATATACTGCGCTGCGATAATCTGCTCTTCTGTTGTCATGCAAAACATGGCCTCTTCGCCGTTTTATCTTCTGCTTGTTGTAAGTACGAATTTTCTTTCGTCGAATGTTAAACCTGTTAGTTTATTGGATAACAATGAGTAACAGTGAATCATTAATTTGCTATCGACTCAAAATGATATACCTATAAAATTTCACAACCTATTGGATTACTTAAAGAATAGACTCATGCAATGCGCAATTGTGTGAATTGCCTACGCATATTTTTAAAAGTCCATGTTTTCGTTGTAGTCTCTCAGTGTCATAGAAAACATTAATCGTAACTATGAGACAGAAAGCTGATTTAGGGCCTGTTTACATGAAGGTGGGGCACCCTAGGTAGGTGAGGTAACCCGCTTAGGAGGGGTAACCCGCCTTTCCATATAATCTCTCATTCTAATGTGATCACGTTTACATGATAAATGGGGTGACCCGCAAAGGCAGGTAGCCCGGTCTGGCAGACCGGGTAACCCTCTCAGCCGGTCAAATTTTGCCATGTAAACGTTTCAAGGAGGGGTAACCCGCCTAGCCGGGGTCAGATTCGTGATACATCAAATTCGCGCAAAATTCACTTTGGCGGTGGTTTTGCATCATTATTAAAGTTAACAATAGAAAGCCATCACACTGAAGGTTGCAGCAAGAGCAGCCAAAACATGTGGTTTACGATCATGTTTCTTGTTTACGTGCTTAGCGACCATTCAATAAGCTTGAGAAAGTGCACCCTGGGATGGCGTGGTTGTAAGATTGCATGTAAAGGAGGGTTAATTTTTTACCCCACCTAAGCGGGTAACCTCACCTTGCTGGGGTCCCCCACCTCCATGTAAACAGGCCCTTATTTTGCTGCATTGCATGAGAAATATGGTCTCTAGGGTACTCTAGTCCCGATGGGCACTTCCATATGTGCCGCTGAACAGGATATGGTTTTTCTGAGTCTTTTAGCCTGCGGACTAAGACGTATTTACGGTCGTCTGACGTCTGTGTCCGCAGGCTATGAGTCTTCAGGATTCCTACCAAAAATTATTTTTTTCCAAAATCATCTAATTCCATTGTGTCAGTTTAAACAATTTTAATCTAAATTACGTAATTCTGCATGGGAAACGAAACGAATCAGGGCCGGGTTGTTCGAAGCTGGGTTAAGATAACCCAGGGTTAGTGCAAATTTCGAACTCAGATATGAGAGCTTTAAAAAGCCAATTCAGTTGAATTCTCTTTGCCTACAATTTGATGATTGGATATGCTAAAAGAATAGAGAAAATTATCCGCAGAGACTGCTTTTGATATAAAGAAAAAGAAACCCGGGTTAAAATTTAAGCCCGGGTTAGCGCTAACCGGCTTTCGAACAACTGGGCCCAGGACCCTAAAATAAGTTCTCTCGACAAGGTAGCGAAATGCATGATTTGTGTCTAAACCGAGTCAGGGTTTGAAAGCTTTGGCGGGACTTCGGGAAACGGGTTCCTGGTCTAAATACGATTTCCTTTCCCCTATTTTTTCGAAAATTGCAAAGAAGAACTTAGTAATAAAATGATTGGTTTCAAGAGGGTCAAAAACGTGAAGAGCAAAAAACGTGTCTTCATGATCACGCATCCAGTGCCGGAGGCAGCCCTGTCATGTCAGTATATTGTGTTGGCCTACGCAGATGTTTCTTCACGTAAATTAACTTGTAATAGAGTGGAGAAGTGTGACGTCACGTTACCATGGTAGCACTATTTCTGGATGACAACAAAACCAACGACGACTGCCACAGCAAGGAGAACGAAAAAATAATATGTTTATATTAACAAACAACAACTTTGCACGTGCATCACGCTATTTTGTACACTTCTTTGCCGTCGTTGCACCACTACGACATGAAACTTCTTAATTTCACGAGCACGCGTTATGGAGTAGGTGAACACAACACAAAAAATTGTCGCTTTCTTTTTCTAAACTTAGATAACGATAAATATGGTCCCAAAGAAAATTTCGCCAAGATTTGCCAAATTAAATGAAATTGAATAAGATCGGTGAAGTTTGAAATAGTGCGAATGGACTTTTAAGTGACTTTATCGGTTTGTTGTCATCCAAACATTTTGCTACCATGGCAACGTGACGTAACGACTTCTCCTGTCTATTCAAACGGAAACTCAATGATCCCTCTTATTATCTGCGCACCCCTAACGCTCACTCCTCATTAGGCCTTCTAACCGCCTGGCCAAAAAAATCCCCCCAAAATTAAATTTCGTTTTGTAAAATCGTAAGAAATAAATGGTACTCTGCAAACGTTCTACTTAATAGGTTTCATTTGAATACCAGCACCATAGGATTTCGCCCACAGACTCATTGTTGTTCCGAGCCTCTTTTTCAAAGGGAGGCTAAGTGCAACAGGAAAGGTTTTGCACTCAGTAGCCTCGTTTCTAAAGTGAAAGTTTATGGAACTCGGCAAAAATTACCTATTGTTGACAAAAGTCTGGTCGCTACTGCCCAAGCTAGCCCGGAAAGTGGGGGATGGGTACTCCTGGGAATTCTTGGCGGGGGTGTGCCTGACCCTATTTCAGACCAAAAAATGTCATTTTCCACACCTGTTTTCAGACAAGACCTCTAAAATCCATACCCGTTTTCAGACCTTGCCTTTAGGCAGAAATTATGTCATCATTACTTAGAGTAGAGCGCAAACAAAAAATTTCTTCAAACGCATTTCGAATTCACATATTTCTATTCAGTCGCTCTTATTCATTCGGGATTTAAAAGACAAGTATGTTTATACACTCCCGTAGTTTCCTCGAAAAACTATACCAGATTCCAGACCAAAATGGGAAAGTCTATACCCGTAATCAGACCATGTATTCGGTCGCTAGGGAAAAACAGCCATCCTATGTGCTAAATTGATAACATACGTATTTCTGCATAAAAAGCAGCGCTAAAGGAAATTCTGCACCGTTGTTAATTTAGGTGTTGAAGACGCGTATGTATTCAATTTTTTTTCAAGCTTTCTTTTTCGCATCTAAGTTGCGTCCATAACAGCGATGATTTTTCACGTATGGAAATTAATGTTTTCTTTAATTAAAACTTACTTTGACTGAAACATTTTCCCCACACCAACAAACAACTATGATCGCAGGCTACCTATAACATCTTGTTTTCTTGTCTGCATGATACAATTTACTGAATAATTGATAGTGTACACAGCCATCTGTTTTCATTACACATCTTCCTTGTTAACAGTGACAGAACAGATTACTTTTACTCAAGTAACAAATGCACTGAGTGAGAGCCTTTGAAATTAAGTAGACCGAAGTAATTGACACGGAATATGAAATTCTACTACATGATTTCTTGCGTCATAATCTTTTATAAAAGCATGGCCACGTTTGTAAGAAGTCATTCTTGTAATGAAGGTATGTTTAAGAACCTTTTTTTCTAATGCTCTTGGAACGCTAACAGTTAGCCAAATTTTGCAGCAATTTAACAGAGGAGGGATATTTTGTGCATTTAACAGAATTGCGGTTTAGTTGATAAAATTCCCCCGTGCTGCAGTTTTCGAATTAAATACAACCATTATTTCTCCACTCTGTTCCATGTTTTTGTTTTTTTCGATTTGATATATTCTTTTTCGTAGTGAGCTCAGCCCTCTAAGTTACTAAAATGCAAGCTCTTTGACAGAAACTTACGGAAAAGTATTCTTAAACGTTTAAGTAACTGGTCTGTTACTTACTGAAAAGAGTTCACGTAATGTTTTGTTTCCAAGTCAGTTGTTTTTCCATAAATTTTATACTATATGCTTTTTTAAAAACATTTTGACATATCTGAGTGCTTAAAAGTCGCTTGACATTAAGTATTATACGGGACTTAAGACGCTTAGTTAATTAACCAATGCTGCGTTTAGAAGGTTAGACCCTGCAGCAGCTAACAGCTAGATATCTAAGGTCTTGTGTTTTACTTTGAGTATCACCACCAACTGGAGACTCAGCTGGACTTATTTGGAAACAAGTCAAATGCGACTACATGGTGGAGAGTGTTAAGTCTTGACTGTCACGTCCTGTGAATTTTTTAATGAAGGGAAGTTGACCTCCAACAATGCAATATTTACCTAGATTCATGGCATTCAGATTTAGACTGTGTTTGAATTATTTACGCTGACAATTTCTGAATTATTTACGCTGATGTTATCGCATTAATTATAGATGGTAAGACGTTTCACATAGTTATATACTAATTTTACATAATATAGCTTTAGGTTATCAGGAACAGGCTTGATATCGTACTTGACAGAGGCAAAATATGATGAACAAAAATAGTCACAATTTTCATCGATAGACTGTTACAGGTGGAGAGGGATGGTTGGTGGGGGGAAAGGGTGGGGTAGTGATTGTTTAGGGTGGAGAAGTGGGAGTAGCCTGTGTACATACCCCCCTCCCCTCAGGAAAAATGAGTGTAGTTGTCAATGTGATGATTTTCAGATTCCCTGCTATGTATTGACGACAGGTCCTAAAACCTATCAAAATCCCTCATTTACATGATGCAGTGATAGATCATTCTCTCTTGTCTACAGGAACAGCTAATCAAATTATTTTCCACACATTCCGGGAAAAATCACGTGGCCTCCATACACGATTAGCAACGGTGAATCACAGACCCCCCTTCTCCGATTTTTCCTGACGGGAGGAGGGCTGGGGTCTGTACACAGGCTGAGGTGGGAGTTTTTCATTTCAGCGTCAGAATTTTAACATTCTGCGGAACTTAACTAGAGACTTTTGTTCTTGGGCCATCGTAGTTTGATCAAAAATAAAACACAAACAGCGGTGATAAACATTGTGAGTTTTCGCATTTTTTATAAACTTGACGTTTCGTATGCTATTCAAAATACATTTTCAAAATTGATCTTAAGTGACCGTTGAAGAGAGAATGCTAACCGCTGAACAATATGCGGAATCCTTATTTAAATTTGAATAAGAAACCCCAATGAACTCTATTACAAGTGTTAGAAATATAGTTCTGCTATTTTTTTCCTTAAGGTCCTTGTCGCGAATTGGCTTTCCCAAGTTTTCTTTTCTTTGCCGACAAGCGCCTGATGAACCACACCATAAAAACTTTAAAAGTTCGCGATCTGGATGAGTGTGAGTTGAGGTGTTACTACGAGCACAATTGTGTCAGCGTTAATTTTGAAAACAAAATGGTTGGAAATGGAAAATACAGCTGTGAATTGAACAATTCTACACACGGAGAACACGATGAAGACTTTGTGGAGGCACCAAATTTCCTTTACCACGGAACAAACGTAAGATCATTAAATTTTAACGTTATCCAGTCTCCGAGCCTATTAATACCATATGGAGCTCACCCTTTGGGCTTGACTGTGTTACAATATTTTGCAAAGATCAAAAATTAAGGAGATAGTTTCTGTTTGTGATAACTGTTCGGGATCATGTGAATATTATGTAATTTGACTCGCTGAGGGCCGGGTACGTCATTTATGATGGCAGCCGCGTTGGCCGTCATATTGGATGTCATTGAAAATTCAGGTTTATCGCATGGATCCCCCCCCCCCCCCCCCCCCCCCAACTAAATCTGACAACTACACTAGGTCTCTTCCTTTCGCCATTAAACACCTTAAAACAACGCCTCCTTATGTATGTAAGACGGGCTAATCCCTAAACCCGACGCTTAGAGTTGGGCTCTGACAATCTTTACTCATTTTCCTTGAATCATGATAAGGCGGACACCTCTAGCAAAGGTTTAGAAAGGCTCAGAAGCATAAAGCAATATCTCTTTTCCATAATATTTTCCCCAGAATCCTTGTGGTAGTTCTCCATGCAAAAATAACGGGACTTGTCTATCAGGATTTACCAAGAAAGGATATCACTGCTTGTGTCGAGGCTGGACAGGTGCAAACTGCCAAATGGGTAGGTCTGAAAAATGAACTAAATGAACGCAGTAGTTATGAAACCACGCAAGCTGTACCGCACTTAAAAGGAACAAACCACATGTGAGAACATTAATTTGAAAAAAAAGTATATAATCCACTGTAATATTAGCCCTGCCATTGTCGACAAAACCATCACAAGCGCATCAAGTGCAGGGCCTTCCAGACGGAAGCAGCGTTTTCAGGAGCTCGTGCATTGATGAAAGAGTTTTCCTTTTACTTTGGAGTGGATTCAGGATTTGCGACACGTTTCTCTTTACTTTCACCTTCGTTTAGCCTAAAATCCTCGATCTGAGTAATAATTTGAAGTTGAGTTAATTTTCGGTGGACTGTCAACCTGTCGTGTAAACGAGACAGTTCCACTGTCCAGTCATCGTTTTCTTTGCAAAGTAACTGAATGAGTCTTTTAATAACCATCTTCACCTAGATATTAACGAATGTGATGAAAACAGTCACGAGTGTAGCCAGAACGCAGATTGTACAAACACAAAGGGATCTTACAGATGCAACTGCAAGACTGGATTCTATGGAGATGGATACAACTGCACAGGTATCCCAGTGTTTACTTGGGTCCTTAGTTGTTGTAAACAGTTCAGAAAAGATCTAACCATCAATAAACTGCAAAAGATCATCCTCTTAGGAGCGGCACGTATACTAAGAAGATTTCTGTCCATCCAGTAAAATATCCCTCTAGCAACTCAGGACCAAGGGATGGGCCAGTTTCTAACAGACTACAAGGAACAACAACAATAATAATAATAATAATAATAATAATAATAATAATAATAATAATAATAATAATAATAATAATAATAAATAAATAAATAAATTAATTAATTAATTAAAGAGCCGGTATCCAGAAGAAAAGGTAGAAGAGTGGATTTTAAATCCAGCGTGCTGATGGAAGTGGAAAGCTCAGTTATAAGCGAGGTATTATTTCTCTGGCCAAGAAGACGAAAAGGGGAGCTTGTAGCAGAAATATTATGCTAGTATACCATTGATCTATTTGCATAGGAAAGAGAGGGAGAGAAGACTTAAAAGAAAGGGTGGCTTATTCACTGTCTTCCGCTTTATAAAGAATATAAACGCAAGTGAGATGTAAGTAGTTAATTCACACTATTACAACACTATTCTAGATATCAACGAATGTCAAGAAGAACTGAGATGTGGAAAGAACGCAGCTTGCACGAACACTGAAGGATCTTTCAGATGCACCTGCAATATTGGTTACTTTGGAGACGGATACATCTGCACAGGTATACCACTGTTAGAGCAAACTTCCCAAGACTGAAAGCAGTTGCAAGCGAGGGTAAAAGACATCACTGATTTTCTGATCACCATCAGAAAAACAGCCTGAAGTATGATGATGTTTACCGGTTTGAGGTTGCCAATAGTTCCTGGTAAAGAAAAAAAAACGGCCATGCAATAAAGTGTTAACAATAACTGGTGTGCCAGATGGAGAATTTTTTTTCGTTAGCTTTTGTAAAAAAAACCAGTGCACTGAACACCAACGAATCTTCTATAGTCTGAGGCATTGGCTGCTTTGACAGTTATGATCGTAAATCACGTAAATCGTAAACTTTTAAACAAAACATCATATAAGAAAGGACTGGTTTGTTTTTTAGAGGAGTTAAGGAAAACTCCTTAACAACTGCCTCCGGCAACATAGTGTCTCATCGCTCGCAGAAATGTTGATCAGTCTGATATTTTTCTGACGAGGTAAAAACTGGTTTGGCTGCTCTTCTGATTTAATTCTTCTCGATCTTAATAATAATTATGCTTATGAAAGTTTCGCTATTAAATTGTCTCCTATGGCTTCTCTTTTAACACGAACAAATTGATTATCTCACTGTCACAGTCATCTCACTCTCTGGTCTTAAATATCTTTTGTTCTCAAACTAGAGTGTTACACAATATTTGACTTCGAAGACCATGATTTGTCAAATTGGACTTTGAATGGTACAGCATTCAATAATCAGCCAACATACGGGAATAACCCATCAGGAAGGGAGTATCAAGAGTTTGAGAGCAACCACAAAGGGGATTGGTGGATTGGTACCTACGAGAATCGGTCCAGTCCCTCTGAACCGTTTGGGGGACAGCAAGATGATGGTCCTCAAGGCTCAATGACGTCACCCAGTTTTCAGATTACTGGAAACTTGCTTCCCTTCCTGATTGGAGCAGGCTGCATTAATCCACACCTTCGCGCTGAGCTTATTATTGGTGGGGAAGTGGTTCGTAAGGAGATACCGAAGGAGTGTGATGAAGCTATGAAAGAGAAAAGCTGGAATGTGACAGATTACGCTGGTAAAAATGCCCAGTTGCGTTTGGTTGACCATTTCTCAGGGTACTGGGGTCACATCAATTTTGATCACTTACAAGCTTGCCATAAACTCATTTCAGATATGGATTCTTGAGTTCTCTTGGTGTTCATTTTGAGCAGTTCTGTAAGATGAAAAGAGACAAAGGACTTGTAAGACTAGAGGCGGTTTTGTTTTGGGAATCATTTACAGAATGTACAGCTCTCTTTGTTTTTCTTCTGTGATCAATCAGATCGTCTGTACTTTTATTTTATTTCTATTTTATGTAGTGATTTCGGTGAACAACACGTGTAGTAGAGTTCGGATGTTTCGAATTAGCTCTGCGGTATTTTCCCAAAAGTTAAAACAAAAGTAACTTTATTCGCTCTTAAAAACCCAATACAATGGGAGTCATTTCTCTCCCTGAACCAAATTACAAACACAAAACTAAATATAAAGGTAACGAGCTAACAGCGGGGTGTAAGAAGCTTGTTCTTAAAGTTAGTGTACGATTAACATAAGAATTATGTGAAGAGTTTAGTAATGATCCTTGTAAAAATTGGGACTTTCAAAGTAGCAGAAAGCACTTCAGAGCCTTGCTTTATCTTTATTGTTTGACTAAAAGCTGTAAAAGGTAGCAAAACGTATACATACACCAGGAACCTGGGCCAATAGCACGGAGAATGCACCCAACGACAGTTTCCTCTTTAATACATTGAAAACACTTTTTAGGCTATCCAAAGTACTTTTAGAGCGGTAGAAATTCATTTTAAGTGGTGCTATAAAATTTGTATCTGTTCGGTCACCTTAGAGGAACTTGGGTCTTCTCGAAATTTTAAGAGCTTGTTGATTCGCGAAACGGTAGAGAGGTCAAAGAGATTGCCTGTTCTCTTAAAGAAGATACGATTTATTCCACTACTTCAGAGTTTGTTAAAGTTTCCTCAGACTCAAGTAGAAAGGTAACATTGGTTACTGCTTTGAGAATGTCAAACCGCGAGGAATTGAACACGATAGAACTCCCTGGCTCTGTTTCCATCTTTCCAAAAAGGGATGGTGTAGTACTTTTAAAAAATGACGACACAGAGTTATGGACCTCTGACATGTTCACTTCTCTTCGGTCTCTCTCTGAGGTTACCCCAAGTGACGTTGTTTTTTCTATTTCAGAGGAACGGATAGCCCTTTTTTATTCACCTGGACTACTGCATGTCTTTTGCTCAGATCACTACAGTTAAAAAACCACCTATTGATCGAAAGCGACCGTGACCACTTTGGGTGTTACGGTTTTAAAATAGATTTCCCACTTAAGTTCGATCTCTATGCTTACTGTAAGAACTACTTTGCGAAGATCTTTTAGCGACCACAAGGAGCTGTACCGTAACTTTACAATTGCAATCCAATGAATTCTCTTTCAAAAAGTAGATGTGTCAGGTCCTCGTCTTCGAAAAGACCCTCTATAGTTCCATTCTCGTAAGCATTCACCTCTGTAAGCAAGCGCTCAATTGTTTTCGCAGATTGGGAGGTCACTTACTGGAGGTACGTCAACTCCTGGGGTGAGGAGAGGGCGGGGGGGGGGGGGGGGGGCACTCGAGGAACGTTTGGGTAGAGGTGTACCGCCCAAATGCCACACCTTTGTTGAAGGTCCTGTCAAGTACTTTGCCATCGCGGTCAATGACTTTGGAATTAGATAAGATGATTGTTGTTATTGTTTTCAATATATTTTATTATGCTATTTTACGGAAAAGAAAAACATCACTGGTGTACTTACCTAGTCAGTAAAAAGTATAAAAATGCCGTTTAGCCAGCCGTATAGGCCCAAGAAAATGGATTTGGTAAGCTGATTCATAGTTTTGACACCGAGTATGTAGATGATCCCCTCAAGACATTTTAATGCACCTCCCGTTGTTTTGAGCGGGGCATGATTTTCAGAAAAAGGAAAAGCAGGTCATTTAGGTGGAACAGGTGGTCATTACTACGAAAAACAGCCTACCGTTCCATTTTAGTGACCACAACAATGTTCTGCTGGTTCTAAAACAATGAAAAGGTGCATTAAATCTACCCGCTCGGTCCGCGCTACGGGCTCGGTCATTATCTTTAAGACGGCCTCGAAGGAGCCCGGGAGAAGAAAGGGCGGGAAGGGGGATCTCTACGACGGCGGGAAGCGGGGAAGAAATTCAAAAAGGCAAGCTTTCGTTATTTGTTATTGCTTATCATCCAGTCAAAGAAACGAACCCAAAGACGTCTATTTAACGTTCTCCGAAGCTTAAAGAAATATTTCATATTCGAGAAAATTCAAAAATCGAAAATTCTTAATCGGGATAAAAAAAAAAAACGGCATTACTTCCGGTCAAACTCGAAACCTTTCCAAGTCGCTTACATCATAGGTCATGAATGAGATGGCATAACACATGTACACGTGTGTCGACTGTGTCAGTCGTGTAATATACCGGTAAGTTTCTCGTCTCTCTCGCTGAAGGGAGGGAGTCGGGAGACAAAAGGACACAAGGGTACGGAAGGCGGGAGGTTGTGACCACCCTGTCTCGTCCCCCGCCCCTTTACTACTGCTACCAGAATCTTTCACGGTTTTGCTTTCTTGTGAAAATTGGGGCTTTCTTTTTCAAACCTCGCTGGGATGATTAAACTCAAATATGAATGGAAGTACGAAATGGATTTTAGTAGTGTTAGTATCCCATGGCGCTATCGTCACTTGAAAAATGACTACCAAAACAAAATGACTACGGTATTTTAGCATTACCTTGTAAATTGCTTATTGAATGTCATTTAAGAACTGGTGACTTTTTTAATTCACAAATTATGCAGAAAATGCTATTGATGCAAAACACTATTCAACCAGTTTTCTAGCATTTTTTAATTTTTTATTCTTAATTGACTGTGAAAATCCCCGCACTTAAATAAAAGTCTTAAGTGTCGTAGTCTTGCCCAGCCTGTCTCGTGTTGCTTTTAAATTTGTGATTATGTATTTTAGCTATTCTTATTTTTTTAAATTTTCTGGGCCCACAGAAACTGGCTCACACTGTTGCGGAATCCCTGCCACTTTTTCTTTGTTACGTTGTTTGATTACCTGAATGTATTTATATTATGTTGGCGAAGCTAATAAAATAAAAAAATAAAATAACTTGTGTTTTATTTACCTTCACGTAGTAAAAACAAAAGCATATTTGATAAAGACACAGCATAACAACAAACGGAGATTGGTGACAAGGGCAAGTTAAACTGACACTGTGAAACATTGCATGATTTTAACGATTTACAACGGAAGTCCGCCATTGTTTTTTTTGAAGATAATACAGCTGGGAAGACACATCCACGAGTAACAACTGATCAACAAACATGAAAATGAGAAATGTGGAACCTATTACACACACAAGCGTCTATCTAAAACTCTTCGTTTTGTACGTAACAACTTAACAAAAACGGTTCGGTTTTATAATTACATTCAGTTCTCGCAGGCAAGTATCACTAGAAATGCAACCTTAGTAAAGATTTCCCAACCTGAATCTCAGACATACCCTCGTGTCGAAGGGATGTCTGAAATTCATTCATAGATTTCCCTCTATAGATTCTCACCCTTTCTGTTATCAATCGATAAAAATCACTTGATTGCTAACGATTTTTATTGATCTCGATTTTTGTCTATTGACTATTTTCCAATTGCCCATAATACACTCTGTTTGTCCCCCAAATTTTGCATAACTTATTGTCTTAAAATGCTCTTGGGAAAATGCAATACTCCCAGGAGCATTTAAAAACAATGGTTTATGCAGAATTTGGGGGGCAAACAGAGTGTATTATGGGCAATTGGAAAATAGAGAATTGGCTACTCCAGGATGTAACTACATCCGGAACTACACCGACGTTATTTTGAAAGGGCGGCAGGTCTAAATGGTGAAAAACTGGGCGCCTACAAACCAGAAGAAGATTTTAAACTTGGTTTTG
This sequence comes from Porites cylindrica, assembly GCA_964035525.1. Classification (NCBI taxonomy): domain Eukaryota; kingdom Metazoa; phylum Cnidaria; class Anthozoa; order Scleractinia; family Poritidae; genus Porites; species Porites cylindrica. The sequence goes on along the minus strand of OZ037781.1, from coordinate 3,332,799 downwards.
AAGAAAATATAAGATTTTTCAGAATTTTTAAAAAGATTTTTTTAAAAACTGATAATTGTTTGATCCTTCGACTATCAATTGCAACTCAGTTGTCAACAAATTTACTGCTTGCATGAAATCAGTTTTCATTTTTGGATTAACAGATGAACAGATATATCTTCCGATATAAATCGATGAAATCGGTAAAAATCAAGATAAATCGATAAACGAAACGAGTGTGTCATCGATTTCTACCGATTGATCGATACAATCGATATCAATCAAATCAGATTTACCGATTTTTATCGATTTACAGATTG
>OZ037781.1:3320000-3327500 GCA_964035525.1 Porites cylindrica | reverse complement strand
ATACAAAAACTGGAGACTGAACTGCTTTTTCTCAAAGATGTGACTGAAACGTCCTTTCAGTTTAAGGAGAGATATTTCGAATCGTTACAGCAAAGATTTTGTACACAAAACAAAACAGAAAGTAATAGAGAAAATTGTATTTCCGTACGGCACTAACATTTGCATACAGTCTTGCCTTAACTTGAAAGGTTGGGAATGAAGGTGATTCCTTCGTAAGGTAAAAGAGAAACAAACTTCTATCCAAAAATATGAAATGCCTAAAAATTGTCCTTTTTCCCTTCCCTTTCTCACGGTGATCGCATTCCATCGTGTTAAAAAATTTCCACTGATCATTGGAATTGTAGATCGAATAAAGATAAATAGTGAGCAGCTCGATTTCCATTCAGCGAGTCAGAGCTGTCCCACACTTTCTTCAAATTGTAAGAATAATTTACGTCTGCATGTTTCGTTTATTTCGCGGCGATAGCTCAGGTATGGATAAATCTTCATCGGCAAAATGTCTTACAGTGATGTTGTGAAATGGGAGCCAAGTCCCACAGGAAGAGGACGAAGAAGAAGCCGTGACGCAAAAGGCAATCAAGAAGTTGGAGATTTTCGTTTTACAAATATTTTAGAACTTTTTTCTATTTATTTCTTTTTTTCAATTTCTTTACTTTATCACTTTTTTTCGATACTTTTTTTACCCACGACATTTACCCACACCCACACCCACGACCCACAATTCCTCTACCCACGACCCACGACCCACGACATTTAGCTACACTCGATTTAGCCAGGGCTAAAAGCGAAGCTCTCTTTAATATTTATAGTTTCCTTGAAGAAAATATAAAATCAAGTAATACTAAAGACAAGGTGAAAACAACGAGAACTGTAAAAAACAACAACAACAGGTCTAATTAGCCAAAAAACAACTTTGCACTTGCAGCACACTTTTTTTCTAATTGGCAAAAAAAGCTTTGCAAGTGCAGCACACTTTTATTTCTAATTAACAAAAAAACAACTTTGGACTTGCAGCACACTCTCACCACCGCAATATAGTAGACATTAAAATTTTGTGGAAAGAAAGACTCTTTTTTTTTTTCTCTAAAAGTCCGGGCGCCCATGTAATTTACCGCCGAATAGAGCGGGGTGCTTGAAATGCAAAAATTTCACCTCAGCTACAACATACTCCTCCCCCGACTGGCTGACTCCTGACCTCCTCCCCCTCCCCTAGCGTCTGTACGCTCAGCGTTCGGTCATAACCAATTTTTCTCGGATGGATAGATGACCAAATTTTCTTAAAGGGCTTCGTTCGCGCGCGTGGAGCTCCGCTAAGATTGATTTACATTGCCATTTTTTTTTTCGTTTCAGAGTTTCAGACAGTTCATGGCCGAATTTTGGCTGTAAACATGGCACACTTAAGAAAGAAACGTCAGACGGCCGGGAATGAAACAGATGGCGAACACGCTTATAAAGAGATTGTAAAAATCAACAAAGGTATACAAATCACATGGCTTAACAAATTTATTTATCTACTGTTAAAATCATTTTTACAATGCCTTAGATAACTTTGATGAGCTGCATTAGCATATTAATACCTAAAAATACTTGACGTTTTTCCCCATTTGTTTCTGATTTGTTTGTTTGCCTGTTTATTTATACTTAGCATGCGGTGTCTTTCAATCAAAATGGCCTCGTATGTAGTTTCTTTACAGTTGCAGATTAGCTTTAGCTCAGTCTGTTTATCGTCTGTTTTTCATCTTATTTTTAACGTAATTGCATAAAAAGGATGGCCTTTAGGATACATAATTGTTGAACCTCTTTTCTTAATATTTTAATTTTTATTTTTGTTCCTTTGTAACAGAAAACATATCAGATTTTATCAATGCGTGACCCCGAACTTGAGGACTAAATAACAAAGGAAGGAAAGTCACGGAACGCCATACGAGAGAAAAACGAGTGTAGAACACCCGGATCGGATTATACCATACCAGATTCCCTCCTATATGAGTATGTATTTTTGTAGCACTTCTCCTAAGGAGGTAACAAAGACGTTAAATATTTAGACTGCGAAACAGTCCGTATTTTTGGGTATTCAGGTATGCGCGAGCAGTCAAACAAAAGGTCTGGAACGAGGCTGAAAACGGAGAGCGAAATTTGGGGCTGGGGGAGACGCTAAAAATACGCCCCACACGCCCTACGGGCAAAGGAAGGCTCGCGCGCTTCGCGCGCGTAGGAATCTTACGCCACGCTTTAGCGATTTTAAGAAAAAAAGAAACCCGAATGTTTTGCAATCTAAGTATTAAACTCTTAATGACTGGTTACGAGGGAAACAGTTAATTTTGTTTCTCGAGAATCTCAATGTTGCCGAGGTGAAGCCGAGGGAAACATTGAGGCTCGAGGAAAACAATGTTTCCCGATTGACCAGTCTTTAGTGATCTGTTATGTAGCTGGAAATTTTGAAGTTGGAAATTCATTTAACCTCGCTATAACGGCTGTCATCTGTCAACATTCGCGGATAGCATTGCATTGTTACCCTCTGACGTCATAGATTGTTTGCAATTTTGCCCGCTCAGAGAGTTAGGCAGGAATCAGTTTCGTTGTTAGAGGTCATGTGACCTCGAAGTAACCAATGAGACGGCGCACTGTTAAGAAGAAAGTTCCGGCTATATAACAATTTAGTTTATCATGATGACTGAAAACAATAGTGGCCCGATTTGTTTTCAGAGGAATGATCAGCGTGTTGGGTTTCCCTACCGGGGATTCTCATATCACTAGAGATTTGAGGTACGATGCCGGGGGAGTACTCCATACGATGCCCTATAGGGACCTATACGGGGAGGCTCCGCCCGAACGGGGTGTGGATTTCACTAGTTGAAGTATATAGAAGGGTACGGAAATCTGTCATTTGGGTCTGTGAAAGGACCCAAAAGGGGTAACAGATGAATTTTATGGCTTTATAAAGTTGAGAAAACTTCGTGTTTTTGTGATTGATTGCTATCTAAAAGACAGTGCATTCAGCAATTAAAGGGGATACAATGTTCTAAACAAGCTATGTGAAAGGGGTACCATTTGTCAATAGAAGGTATACAGAAGAGGTACCTTTTTCGTGAAAAATGATATATTAAAGGGTAAGGGGTTGGACCTCGGGGCGGAGCCTCCCCGTATAAACATTTCCTAAGTACCTCCTCCCCCCCCCCCCCCCCCCCCCCCGCGGGGGCTACAATTTCCAAAACACAGGGATACCCAAGTCACTGTGACATCGCAACTTTTCAAACAGGCCTTCGGAACCACGACCGCACTGGCGCGAAAACATCACTTTACCTCGACCTCTTGCACACTAATTATTACTACAGTATTTATCCTGTCTCGTCCGATAATTGAAAAGTAGCCAGGGGAGATACGAAAAATCGAGTCCAGTGGATAGCGTTATCCACCATTTGAACAACTGAGGCCAGGGATTAATTTTTTTAAACTTTTACAAGCGCAATTTACAAGTGAAGCTATTGTTTTCAGACCCTAAAACAATAGCTACACTTGTAAATTACACTTGTAAAAGGTTTATTAAATTCACCCCGAAAACCATTGCAGATGGTTGTCCGGTAGCCAGGAGGTAAGTGCTTTAGCCAATCTTCCACTCTGCTTCTTTCCTATCTCGTTGCATGTCATCTGACTGCTAGTCCTCCTACCCCTCTGCTATTGCGTTCGTGTTATTGTTTTGCTCACGGCTCTCGGGAACCTGGGCACAAACAACCATGAAAATCCCTTTGCTTACTCGATAACGCCCCAAAATGCTTTTAGCTTGACCTTGTACCCTAATAAACTCCGCAAGCTGTGTTGTCGTTCCACAAGATCGTAGCTTCCTTACGCAAACCTTCTCAGGGCCTCGTCACGAAGGGGGCCAACAAAATTGTTTCGCTTGAAAAGTGGCGGCAATCAGTATGCGCTAAACTCAGACTTAATTTCTTTCTTAACACACAGGCCATGTCGCGTCTAATATGTACAAAGCGATTCAGGAATTCCACAGTAAAACGTTCATCCGATTTCAGTAATGCAACAGGGCAGTCCATGGGGGTAACTTCATTTGATTTGGAAACAGCGATGGGTAAGTTATCAAAAAGAGGAACCCAGAGGTGCGCTATGTTTTCTTTCTTTTTTTCTTCTTTTTAAATCAGTTCTTTTCTTAGCAGGATTAAGGCACAAAACTGCTTAAAATAAGTACACAAAAAAGGTGCAAATAACTTACTTTGCCTGAGAGGAGAATGGAGGGTTGACTGAATTAAAGGGGAATTACACTGTTCACCTATCAGCTGTCCCATGAGAATCCCCTTTCCCTTTCCCTTTCCCTGCCCCTCTCCCCCCCCCCTTCCCCCCCCCCCCCCCCACCTCGCCCTTTCTTTTTCCTCCTGGTAAAACGCGCATGTGGATAGGAGTACCCAACAACTTTGTTCTTTGAAGTGAATAACTGTTCAAATGAGCAAATATAAGCATTTCGTTGCCTATTCCCTCTACGGCGTTTTCCCAGTCCCTCTCGGTCAATTTAACTCGGGGACGTATCCGAGGCGAACGGACGGGAAACATCACATCTTCGCTTGCACCTCGTGACCCGAAACGCATGTTAGCGAGGAATAATGAGGACTAGGGACTATGCAAAATATTTCTAGAATTTTCTAAAGCCCGAGAAAGGCTAAAAATTTCTGGATAACCGCAGATATTCAGGGCATTTTTTCTGGTATATAGAAAATGCAGCTGATGGCTTCTCATGTCCTCGAACATTCGATCGGACCCATCAGGGTAGCTGACAGTTTCAGGGGAGACCTGAAGAAAATCCAATGACCTTAAAACTGTCAAGACTAGAAAAGTTCCCCTAAGACATCCCATCGGATAAAATAGTTTTTAAAGCTGCTCAGAATTAACTACTCCGGTTTCTAAAGCATTGAGAGAAAATGATTTGAGAAACTTCTGAAGTTTTTTTCTTCATCTAAACGTTTTTTATCATTTTAGGTGTTCATCAAAGGTGGGAAAGCATTATGCTCAAAGCATCGCTCAAGAAATCTCCCTTGCTAATGGTTGTGATAACGTCCCAACGGTCGTGCATGAAATGATGGGTGCAATAGGTAATTTGTCTCTCGCGTTTTTATGCAATGGATAAAAAGATCATTGGCTGCCCTTATCGCATGTTCTAGCTAGGCGTTCGAGGTTTGCATGCGGGACTACAATGTGATCTACAGTACATGGTTTGCAGGTGTGTAGCCAGCTTTTCGACTAATTGTAGGCTTGGCTGGCTTTCATTTCCATCTATCCTCAAAATTGTACGCATGGCTAGTACGTAGTGACCTTACCAACACTTTTAGCTCTTAATATAAGTTTTTTTTAGCGCACACCAACAACGCATAATTTATTTCAAACAGTAGACCGGTCAAAGCAAAAATTTGTAGGCCCAGGCCTTCAGGTCTATGGGCTGGCTACGCACCTGATTGAAGTTGTAGTACTTTTGAAGTATCAATGATGTTTCGTTTTAACAGTTCTTTAACGCACTCCGTTACAAAAAATTTCTTCTTAAGGTGGCTGAACACAGTTTTGGTAGTTTGTGAGTATATATCATTTGTCAAATCATGGCAAGAGAAAGGTTGTAGCTCACAAACTGAAACTTGGCAGGTGAAAAATATACTGATGAAAGATTTTGATCGACAGGTAAAATGTGACGTTTTCGTTGTTTCCATGGCAACATAAACTATTGAACACAACCTTAAAATTTCACTTTTGCTCAGTTGACATAACATTCGCTCATTAGATTTTCCTATAAACTTGCACACAGCTTACTATAAGTAATCATTACCATTTGAAACGTATTTGACCAAATTTTAACAGACGGGTTTTTAGTTAATCAATAATATAATTGTATCGTAATTATTAAATGTATCACAAAATTCGTCTGTTCAACTTCCATTTTAAAGTTCTCATTAATTAAATACGATAAAAGTAAAAATTCTGCCAAATATCACAAAATTTTAATGAGTAGATTGTGAGAAACCGTCTTCTCTGTACCAATGCTTTTTTTCGCCGCCATGTTTGTTTGTCTAATTTAAAACACGCGCCGTTACGCGAGTTACCGCTGGCTGCCCGCAAAACTTTGTTCAGCCACCTTAACGCGGGTGAGCCAAATTGTGTAATGTGAACGAGTCAAGGCCGTCTACGAAGGTATTACTAAAGAGAGAATGGGTAGCGCGCATGGGAACTGCAAAATAAAAAAAGGGAGAATAGGCAATGAAGATACTGACAGGGGAAGGGTTTAAATTACCTTTTGTTCCCTTGCTTCCCGGGTTCGTTCCCGTTCTTCGTTCCTCGTTTTAGTAAAGTCCTGTCCGGGAGTCCTGGTCCTGTCAGTACCCATGTCAGTAAATACAGGTAGTAATCAATGCCGGATCCAGACCTTGAGATAAGGGGGAGGGGAGGGGGGGGGGCGGTCTCCAAAAGTCATGACAAATGACCAAGGGCCCTTGGGAAGTGGTAATTTAGATCCAGTTTTATATAGCATCTTTCATATCTGCTTCAGGTTTCTTCCACGAACAATCAAGAAGCGATCGAGATAAATATGTCAAGATCTATTGGGAGAACATTCTACCTAGTAAGATATTGCATACAGTAGTAAATCATACTTATGTTGTGTTAGCCGGCCATCAGCGACAGACGGCAAACTATTGTTGCAAACTGAAGGCTAAAAAGGTCAATTTATTTTCGACGACACGACTTTTCACTCGTAGCTTTCAGGTACGTCAATTGAAAATATTGTTTTGTTTAAACTAGCACTTTAAAATTTACGTGACAAGGAACAATTCTCGCGCCAAAACCATAAATAATCCGAAACTATCCCTCGAATCCCGCGCGCCCCTTAACAGTGCCGTCAGAATTTCTATTCATTTCTGTCCAATTCGTTCCCATATTTCTCAAACGTCAGAAATTACATTTTTTTGGCACCTTTTACCATTCCTGGGGTCTCAGTTACTTTTCAATTGTTATAAAATGCATCAAAAAATAGCCTGTGTACAGACGTCCCCTCTCCCGATTTTTTCTGAGAGAGGGGGGACGTCTGTACACAGGCTATCAAAAAAGCGCTTTTGAATTTTAGCATGATGGAGTAATATCATGAATTGCTCCCTGTTCATAGTTAAATGTGCGCATATATGTCTTTACAAGAAATACGTTAAGCCAAGTCTGTTACCTACCTACCTACCCACTCTACCTACCTTACCTACCTAATTTTGTTTTCTTTTAGAGTATAAAGACCAGTTTGACAAATATTCGTGGAGGACTCTCGATAATTTGGGCGTGACTTACGATTATCAGTCCGTCATGCATTATGATAAACGGCAAACCCACCATTGTAGCCATTGGAAACGAGAACATGGAATTTGGAACTCCGAATAACCTTCTAAGTACCAGAGACACAGTCGAAATCAACGCTTTATACAACTGCAGAAGTGAGTAGTTATGTTCTAAAGTACTATATTTCGTCCAACT
>OZ037781.1:3282500-3307500 GCA_964035525.1 Porites cylindrica | reverse complement strand
GGCACCACACAAGGAGATCCGTTAGCGATGCCATGGTACGCACTTAATACAGACATAATGATACAGAATTTGACGGATCATTGCCCATTGGTTAAACAGGTGTGGCTTGCAGACGACTCAGCTGGAGGAGGGAGTATAGTGCAGTTATACAACTGGTACAGGCAATTGAGTAAGGAAGGTCAAAAGTTTGGTTACCTTGTGAATGGGACAAAGAGCTGGCTTATTGTGAAGTCTAGGGAACTCGCGGAGGAAGCAAAGAGGGTGTTTGGAGAGGAAGTCAACATAACGACTTAAGGTCAGCGCCATCTGGGAGCAGTTACTGCGTCGCAAGAATACAAAGATCAGTATTGTGAGGAGAAGGTTCGTGCATGGAAAGAGGAAATCGAACGTCTCTCTGAAATAGCGAAGAGCCAGCCCCATGCGGCGTATATTGCTTTCACAAAAGGCTACAAGTCGAAGTTCACCTACTTCATGCGCACGATTGAATCGTTTGAAGTTTATGTCGATCCAACCCAGGAAGTGATTGAAGATTTACTACTCCCAACTTTGTTCGGTCAATCAGAGCCTCTCCCTAACCAGTTACGCAGACTTGCTACCTTAGCAACGGGTCAAGGGGGTCTAGGCATTCCTGATCTGAATCCGAGGCACCGCAGCAGTTTGCTGCCTCGAGACTAATAACCACCGCGCACGTAGATTCTATTACTTCACAGAGTTCCATTATGGTGCCAGGAGAAAGATCTACGGAGGAGCTAAAGAGGCATCAACAATCACTTAAGAGAGCAAGTGCCAAAGAGAAAATGCATAGCATTGATTCAAGCCTCTCCCCAGGCCTGCTGCGTCTGGTTGATCAATCGAGGGACAAGGGCGTAAGTTCTTGGCTGAATGCGATGCCTCTCGCAGACAAAGGTTTAGCCCTCAACAAGCAAGAGTTCAGCGACTCGCTACGCTTGCGTTATGACTTGCCCTTAGTCGATTTACCAAGTCATTGCATATGTGGGGATAAATTCACCGTTAGTCACTCCCTCTCTTGTAAAAAGGGGGGGTTTGTAGTGCAGAGACATGACGGTGTACGGAACTTGTTAACGACATTCATCGACAAGATCTGCAATAATGTCGAAATCGAACCACGCCTTCAACCCCTGGACAACGAGCGATTTCATTTGAGGAGCGCTGTTACAAGTTCTGAGGCAAGGTTGGACATCAAAGCGGGAGGTTTCTTGGCAAGAGGAGTTACGGCATTTTTTGATGTTAGAGTTACGCACGTCAACTCCAAGTGTTACCAGAGCAAGCCAACATCGGAAGTGTTTAAAGAGCAAGAAGAAGAGAGGAAGCGCAAGTACCAGCAGCGGGTACGTGTTACATGTAGAAATGGGTTCGTCTACGCCTTTAGTGTTTGGAACCAATGGCGGAATGGGAAACGAGTGTCAGCGGTTCTTAAAGCATCTCGCAGACAAGATAGCTCAGAAAGACACCGAGCCTTATCATGTTGTAATCGCTTGGCTCAGGACACAGATCTCGTTTGAACTCTTAAGATCGGTACATGCATGCGTCAGAGGTTCGCGAACGCCGTTTCGTAGCAAGATAGAGCAATCATTAGACTGTAAAATAAATGTCGCTAGTGCGGATATCTGAAATACGTGTCTATATGCTTTTATACTTAGGGCTTTTTATGGACACTGGTTTAGCCGTCATTAGTATAATTCGATCGTATGATCTTAATATCTCTGCATAATGGAATTCTTAATTTTATAGAATTTTGAACTTTTATTATTAATTATATCTATTTCCTCTTCTTTTATGTAAGGTTGAGTTACTTCTATTTTTTAGAATTTGTAAATGAATAGTTTCTTTCTTCACTTATTATATATAGGATTGTTTTTGTTCTCTAATGAAGGCCGAGGGGTTTCTTTTGTAACGGATGGAATTGTAGATGGTGTTTTGATGAATTAATTAGATTTTTTGTAACAGCAGGTTGATTGTAAATAGGATTTTAATTGAGGTTTTGTAATAAAGATTTTAATTATTATTATCGTTTTCGTTATCATTATCATTATCATCATTATCATCATCATTATTATTATCATTATTATTATCGTTATCATTATCATCATCATTATTATTATCATTATTGTTATCGTTATTGTTGTCATTATCATCATTATCATTATTATCGTTATCATTATCGTTATCGTTATCATTATCATCATCAACATTATTATTATCATTATTATTATCGTTATCGTTATCATTATCATCATCATCATCATTATTATTATTGTTATCCTTATCCTTATCGTGATCATCATCATTATTATTATCATTATTATTATCGTTATTATCGTTATCGTTATCATGATCATTAAGGAGGTAACAGAGACGTAAAGTATTTTAGCTTATCACGATGATGCAGTGCTGGATCCAGACCTTGAGATAAGGGGGGCGGGGGAGGGGGGGGGGGGGGGGTCATCCAATCGCAACTTTTCAAACAGGCCCTTCGGAACCACCACCGCGGTGGCGCGAAAACATCACTTTACCTCGACCTCTCGCACACTAATTATTACTACAATATTTATCCTGTCTCGTCCATCAATTGAAAACTAGCTAGGGGAGTTACGAAAAATCGTTGTCTTAGGTATACTCCCTCCCCTGCTGTTTGGAACGTTCACGCCATGGTTGTGCTATGACGGCAGAGAAATCCACCGGAAAAAGTGTGATGCATGGGCCGAGTTCTTGTTTTGCTTGTTTTAAACTAAGTTAATTACTTTACTGCTTAAAATTGTGGATGTTCTCGATGCCGTCGTATATAGTCTCTGATATAATCGGGGCCGTCTATGCCTACTATCAACCAGGTCCGTGTTGTTCAAACGTTAGATAGCGCTATCCAACGGATAAATTACTATCCAGCGGATAAGTATTAGCGAAACCAATTGTGCTATTCAGTGGATAGAGATTTATCCGACGGATAGAGGTATCCACCATTTTAACAACTGGGGCCAGGGATTAATTTTTTCAAAACTTTTACAAGTGCAATTTACAAGAGTAGCTATTGTTTTCAGACTCTAAAACATATTTTCATATGATGTGCAGGGTGATCTTTTTCTAAAGGACAACATCTTGCTGAGGAGTGTTAGGGCCAGTTTACATGAAGGTGGTGGTCCCACGGTAGGCGAAGTAACCTGCTTAGGTGGGGTAACAACCTCGGGTAACCCTCTCAGCCGGGGTCAAACGTTTTAACCTGGGGTAACCCGCCTAGCCGGGGAAGGATTCTCTTTACCTCAAATTCGACTAATTCAAACCACAAAAAAAGCTACAGCTAGCACTAAAAGGGTGGGCCTGAAGCTCTAAGAACGGCTCACAGGATTAGTTTAGAAAACAATAGATAGCCCAAACCCAAACAAAACTAACAATGAACCCCAACTCTGAAACAACAGAGCTTCGGGCCAACAAAAACCTATCAAATTAGAGGTTGTAAAGAGGTTCTGGCCAACAGCACTAAGAGGGTGTAGCAAGAGCAGAAAGTGAAAGAAGAAGAGTAATGTCGTTTGCTCGCCATTCAGTTTTCAGTGTGAAACTGTTTAGCGACCATTCTATAATCTTGCGAAAGCTAAGTGAACGCGCGCCGGGATGGCGGCGTTGTAAGATTGCTTGTTAACGGGTTTATTTCTTACCCCACCCAAGTGGGTTACTTCACCTACCTGGGGTCCCCCGCCTCCGTGTAAACAGGCCCTAAATGTTAGAATTTGCTATTCACAGCTAATGAATAAATGAATAAATAATGACCGCGTGATATTTGATACAGCATGCCATTTATTCATCCTAGCACCATTGTCTCGTTTTAACAGATAATGATGATACTGACTTTGAGAATGGCCGCCTTGGGATGTGGAGCAATTCTAAAAGTGACAATTGGAAGTTTCATCGGTCCTACACACAAACTATTGATACAGCACCTAGTGCTGATCATACCACTGGACAAGGTTAGTATTTTTGCATTGCCTCTATTAGGCGCATATAAGCAAGAAAATATGTGCAAATTAAACAAAAAGGGCCTCTAGCCTCGACGGATGACACCCTCTTCGATCTGCTTTACAGAGAGAAGAAGTCGTTACGTCACGTTGCCATGGTAGCAAAAATTTTGGATGGCAACAAACCGAAAAAGTCACTTAAAAGTCTATTCGCACTATTTTAAACTTCACCGATCTTATTCAATTTCATTTAATTTGTTTAATCTTTGCGAAATTTTCTTTCGGGCTGTATCTATCGTTATCTAGGTTATCAAAAAAGAAATCGACAATCTTTGTATGTGTTCACCTACTCCATAAAGCGAGCTCTTGAAATCAGGAAGTTGCATGTCGTAGTGATGCACCTGCAGAAATAGTGCTACCATGGTAACGTGACGTTACACTTCTCCTCGCTATTCTTCAGAGCATACTCACCCTCATTCAATAACTGCTAAACAAACTTTTGAAAGGGATGTAACACAGATAAGTCAATGCATAATAAAACCAACATGTCCCCCAACGTCATTAAAAAGAGAGAAGACAGATGGTTGTTTATGAAGGCGCCATTTTCGGCAACCTACTCTTGAACGGTTAAGGAGGTAGGATTTTGGTAGTCATAGCAACAATCTTTTACAGTCTGTACCCATGAACATCGTGCATTATGCGTCATTTATACTAAGGTCCCTTCCACACGAATCCTGACATTTTCGAAGCTGTATTTCAATTAACCGGATTCGCGTGGCCGATTTTTTATTCGTATAAATAAAAAAAAGCGATTCCAAAAGTATTCGCGGTTTAACAGGGTGGGAAGTAGCCTTCGAACAGCAGACGTATTTCCGGTCGTCACCTCTACGACCGGAAATACGTCTGCTGTTCGCAGGCTAGGTGGGAAGAGGTGAAAAGAAAATGCGCGGAGTCACGCGTACTATTTTGAAATTCTTTGTTGTTGTTGTTTGTTTGTTTGTTTTTGCTTTCGTTTTTTGAATACCCATTAATTGGCGCCTCTGCCTACGAAAGTGGCATCTTTCGGATTTATTTTTATAGACCGCTATCCAACAACCAACAAGATATTCAAGTAGATGTAACTTGGTGCTTCCAACAGTGTTGGATGAATTTGGGTTACACTTAAATTAACAATTAAACAGGACCTTTTGATTATGTTATATAAAGAGGAGGATGGGTATAAGATGTGGGAACCTGCCCACACTCCCCTCCCCTTTTCCAAAATATGGCGTGAATAAGTAATTACCGTTAACATTTCTCAGTTTTTTTTATTATACTGATCTAAACAGGATATTACCTTTACGTGGAGTCATCAGGAACAACACCCGGCCAAAGACGTGAGTTTGTGAGTCCGTGGCTGTCGGGTCGGCCTGGCGGAAGGTGCTTGAGGTTTTTTCTATTTCATGTATGGCAAAGTAGTGGGAAGCCTGGCCGTCAAATTAACGTTATCCGACGGAAGGAACTGGTACATTTTTCACTAGAAAGGAGATCAAGACCAATATTGGAAAATAGGAATAGGGAACATAGATCCTCCGACGGGTTTAAGGTGCAGGGTAAGTATATACCGGAAATTCTTACTCTCTGTAGTTGTGGTTATCATGGTAGATCTAATTCAGCTAGAATTATTAAGTTACTTCAGCAGAGATAAAGAGAAAGGTAAACAAAATGTGCTTAAATTAGCTAAAATCTAGTACCGTATTTCCTCGAAGAAGCGCCCAGGCGCTTATTTCAAATTTCAGCTAAAAGGATAAGCGCTTATTCGAAGGAGAGCGCATAATAGAGGGGGCGCTTATTAAGAGGACTAGTGAACGATCTAGTTGTTAGGACAACAATTAAGAGACGAGAGATAACTCACAAAAGAATTTCTGCAAGCACTTAGAAATAGAAATAGCTGGAAATGACTTAACAGAAAAGAAACTATCTCCCTCTACTGATTCTGCTGTAGTCGAAGCTTAAAAAGTTAAAAATAAAGTGGCAATGGAAGCTGGTTTTCCATGCATCCCTACCTTTTAAGAAAGAGAGGGGAAAGGGAGGGAGGCCCTTATTCGAGAGGGGGCACTTATTTAATATATGGCCTTGGGTTAGGCGCTTATTCGGGAAAGAGCGTTTATTAGAGCGTGGACGCTTATTCGAGGAAATACGGTATGTTCGAAACACAAGGAAAAACAGGCCTATGCCAGAGCTTCAATGTATATATCAGCAAGAGAGAATGAGCTATATATCAGAAGCACGAGAATAAAGTTACGACCACACCCAGGACAAATTCTTAAAGAAATTAGGATACCCTCATCCAGTGGTTATCGTTGTAACTTCGGTTTAGTAAATGATATAAGGAAACAGGGGTACCACCTGGAGCAATTCTTGCACAGGCTGATGTCTTCATGCTGTTTACAGGGAATCTAATCTAATCTAATCTAATCTAACCCTAACCCTAACCCTTATCATTATTATTATCGTTATCGTTATCGTTATCGTTATCGTTATCATTATTATCATCATTATCATCATCATTATTATTATCATTATTATTATCGTTATCATCATCATTATTATTATCATTATCATTATAGTTATCGTTTTCGTTATCATTATCATCATCATTATCATCATTATTATTATTATCATTATTATTATCGTTATCGCTATCATTATCATCATCATCATCATCATTATCATCATCATTATCATTATCATTATTATTATCGTTATCGTTATCGTTCTATCGTTATCGTTATCATGATCATTAAGGAGGTAACAGAGACGTAAAGTATTTTAGCTTATCACGATGATGCAGTGCTGGATCCAGATCTTGAGATAAGGGAGGGGGGGTCATCCAAACCCTTACAGGGGGGGAGGGCGGTTCCAAAAAAATCGGCCTTTCAGTCCTCAGTTTTGTCTAAAAATAAAGGGGGAGCAGGCCACTTCCCTGGATCTGCCACTGTGATGACTGAAAACAATAGTGGCCTGATTTGGTTTTTTTAGAGGAATGATCAGTGTTTTTGGGTTTCCCTACCGGGGATTCTCATATCACTAGAGAATTGAGGTACGATCCCGGGGGTACTTCCTATGATGGCCTATACGGGGAGGCTCCGCCCGAAAGGGGTACTTTTTTCAGGCTTCAGGTATATGAAATTTAGGGATTTTACTCGTTGATGTATAAAAGGGTAATGAAATCTGTCATTTGGGTCTGTGAAAGATCTGAAAGGGCCCAAAGGGCTAACGGATAAATTTTATGGCTTTATAAATTCGAGAAAACTTTCTATTTTTGTGATTGATTCTTATTTAAAAGACAGTGCATTTACAGCAGTTAAAAGAGATGCAAAGTTCTAAACAAGGTATGTGAAAGGGGTGCCATTTGTCAATAGAATGTATACCAAAGGGGTACCTTTTCCGAGAAAAATTATATTAAAGGGTAAGGGGTTGGACCTCGGGGCGGAGCCTCCCCGTTTATGTTGTTAAGTTATTAAGTACTCCCCCAACCCTGCGGGGGGGCGGGTACGATACCCAAAACACGGGTATACCCAAGTCACTGTGGCATGGCAACTTTTCAAACAGGCCCTTCGGAACCACAACGGCGGTGGCGCGAAAACATCACTTTACCTCAACCACTTGCACACTAATTATTACTACAGTATTTATCCTGTCTCGTCCAATAATTGAAAATTAGCTAGGGGAGTTACGAAGAATCGTTGTCTTAAGTAAACTTCTTCCCTTAAAGTTTGGAAAGCTCACGCCATGGTTGTGCTATGACGACAGAGAAATCCACTGGAAAAAGCGTGATGCATGAGAGGAGTTCTTGTTTTGCTTGTTTTAAACGAAGTTACTACGGCTTAAAATTGTGGACGTTCTGGATGCCGTCTTATATGGTCTCTGATATAATCAGGGCCGTTTATGCTTACTATCAACCAGGCCCGGGTTGGTCAAACGTTAGATAGCGCTATCCAACGGATAAATTACTATCCAGCGGATAAGTATTAGCGAAACCAATTGCACTATTCAGTGGATAGCGGTATCCATTTTGTTAACAACTGGGACCAGGGATTAATTTTTTAAAAACTTTTACAAGTGCAATTTACAAGTGTAGCTATTGTTATCACACTCTAAAACATCTTTTCATGTGATGTGCGGGGTGATCTTTTTCTAAAGGACAACATCTTGCTGAGGAGTATTAGGGCCAGTTTACATGAAGGACCCCAGGTAGGCGAGGTAACCTGCTTATGTGGGGTAACAACCTCGGGCAACCTTCCCAGCCGGGGTCAAACGTTTTAACGTGGGGTAACCCGCCTAACTGGGCACGGATTCCTTTTTACTCGCCATTCAGTTTTCAGTGTGAACGTGTTTAGCGGCCATTCTCTAATCTTGAGAAAGCTAAGTGAACGCCGGGACGGTGGGGTTGTAAGATTGCTTGTCAACGGGTTTTTTTCTTACCGCACCCAGGTGGGTTACTTCACCTACCTGGGGTCCCCAGCCTCCGTGTTAACAGGCCCTAAATGTTAGAATTTGCTATTCACAACTAACAAATGAATGAATAAATAATGACTGCGTGATATTTAATACAGCATGCCATTTATTCAACCTAGCACCATCGTCTCGTTTTAACAGATAATGACGATGCTGACTTTGAAAATGGCCGCCTTGGGATGTGGAGTAACTCTAAAAGTGACAACTTAGATTGGAGGTTTCCGGGACCTGTACGCAAACTATTGATGCTGTACCTGGTGCTGATCATACTACTGGACTAGGTTTGTATTTTTGCATTGCCTCTATTCGGCACATAAAAGCAAGAAAACATGTACAAATTAAACAAAAAAGGCTTCTAGCCTCGATGGATGACACCCTCATCGATCTGCTTTATAGAGAGAAGTCGTTACGTCACGTTGCCATGGTAGCAAAAATTTTGGATGACAACAAACCGAAAAAATCACTTAAAAGTCTATTCGCACTATTTTAAACTTCACCGATCTTATTCAATTTCATTTAATTTGTCAAATCTTTGGGAAATTCTCTTTCGGATTGTATCGATCGTTATCTAAGTTAAAAAAAAGAAACCGACAATTTTTGTATGTGTTCACCTACTCTATAAAGAGGGCTCTTGAAATTAGGAAGTTTCATGTCGTAGTGGTGCAACGACGGCAAAGAAATGTACAAAATAGCGTGATGCACGTGCAAAGTTGTTGATTGTAGATATGTCGTCGTTGGTTTTGTTGTCATTCAGAAATAGTGCTACCATGGTAACGTGACGTCACACCTCTCCTCTCTAATCTTCAGAGCATACTCACCCTCATTCAATAACTGCTAAACAAACTTTCGAAAGGGATATAACACATATATATAAAATCAACATGTTCCCCAATGTCATTAATAAAGAGAGAGGAGAGATGGTTCTTTATGAGGGCGCCACTTTCGGCAACCTACTCAGAAAATTAAGGAAGTAAGATTTTGGTAGTCATACCAACAATCTTTTACAGTCTGTACCCATGAACATCGTGCCTTATACGTCATTTATACTAAGGTCCCTTCCACACGAATCCTGACATTTTCGAAACCGCATTTCAATTAACCGGACTCGTGTGGCCGATTTTTTATTCGTGTAAAAAAAGCGCGATTTCAAAAGTACTCGGGGCTAAACAGGGTAGGAAGAGGTGGAAAGAAAACGCCTGGGGTCAAACGTAGTGTTTTTAAATTCTTTGCTGTTGTTGTTTGTTTGTTTGTTTTTTCCTTTCGTTTTTTGAATACCAATTAATTGGCGCCTCTGCCTACGAGAGTGGCATTTTTAATTTCGGATTTAATTTTTATGGACCCGCTATCCAACAACCAACAAGATGTTCAAGCATATGTAACTTGGTGCTTCCAACATTGTTGGATGAATTTGGATTACAATGAAATCAACAATTAAACGGGACCTTTTGATTATGTTATATAACCAGGAGGGTCGGTATAAGATGTGGGAACCTGCACACCCTCCCCTCCCCTTTTCCAAAATGTGGCCTGAATAAGCAATTACCGTTAACGTTAGTTTAGTAGAGGGGTATCGGTGCGACGTTTCTCAGTTTTTTTATTATACTGATCGAAACAGGATACTACCTTTAAGTGGAGTCATCAGGAACAACACCCGGCCAAAGAGCTGAGTTAGTGAGTCCGTGGCTGTCGGGTCGGCCTAGCGGACGGTGCTTGAAGTTTTACTACTTCATTCATGGCAAAACAATGGGAAGCCTGGCCGTCAAATTAACGTTATCCGACGGAAGGAACTGGTACTTTTTTCACAAGAATGGAGAAGAAGACCAATATTGGAAAAAAGGAATAGGGAACATAGACCTCCGACGGGTTTAAGGTACAGGGTAAGTATATACCGGAAATTCTTACTCTCTGTAGTTGTGGTTATCGTGGTTGATGTACTTCAGCTAGAATTATTAAGTCACTTCAGCAGAGATAAAGAAAAAGGTGACCAAAATGTGCTTAAATTAGCTAAAATCGAGTACCGTATTTCCTCGAAGAACCGGGCGCTTATTTCAAATTTCAGCGAAAAGGATGGGTGCTTATTCGAAGGAAAGCGCTTAATAGACAGGGCGCTTATTAACCGAACTAGAGAACGGTTAAGTTGTTTCTAGAATGTTTACTATATTTACCATGCAAGAGCGCGGCAGTAGGACAAAAATTAAAAGACGAGAGATAGCGCACAAAAAGGAACTCTGCAAGCACATAGAAATAGAAATAATTGGAAATGACTTAACAGAAAAAGAAACTATCTCCCTCTACTGATTCTGCTGTAGTCGAAGCTTAAAATGTTAAAAATAAAGTAGCAATACAAGCTGGTTTTTCCATGTATCCCTACTATTTAACCCTCGAACGTAGAAGCAAATTCATACCCCCACCGTGGTACGAGGGGGTGGGGGGTGAATGGAACCCCTCCCCGGAGTTTTTGATATGTTGCAGTATTTCGAAACGATTTTACCTTTAATGGAAAGCCTTTGATCTTCTTAACAAGGAGGGGTATATTTTCTGGGTGGTAGCGCTGCTGGAGGCCTGTGACGTCACCAACAATGATCGCCATCTTGGCCGCCATCTTGGATTTTACCAAGAATTAGAAATCAGGTTAAAACAGCGAGAAATAGTGATTCTCTGTGCTTTACATGAAAAATAACACATAAATAAGCACTTTGCACGATTTTAGCCACAAGATTTACTTTTATTGTTGAAAGAAATTGAAAAGACATGTATTTAAACCCAAAAATAGCTTGACCACCTGCTACTTATGACGTCATATCTCGTAACCATAGCAACTGACCACCACTGAACTTGTCTCAAAATGTGTGCGAGGGATGAACGAACAGCTACTAGAAACGTCAGATGCTGATGTTTTATTCTCTAGGAAAAAACTCAAAAAAATACCTTGGGGGGTGGAATCCCCCCCCCCCCCCCCCACTTGCACGTCCTAGGGTTAAGAAAGTGAGGGGAAAGGGAGGGAGACGTTTATTGGAGAAGGGACACTTATTTGATATATGGCCTTAGGGTGGGCGCTTATTCGGGAGAGTGCGCTTATTAGAGCGTGGACGCTTATTCGAGGAAATACGGTATATTCGAAAACACAAGCAAAAGCTGACCTATGCCAGAGCTTCAATGTATATATCAGAAGCACGAGAATAAAGGTACAACCACACCCAGGACAAATTCTTAGAAAATTAGGATACCCTCATCCAGTGGTTATCGCTATAACTGCGGCTCAGAAAATGATATAGGGAAACAGGGATACCATCTGGGCAGAGCAATTCTTGCACAGGCTGACGTCTTCATGCTGTTTACAGGGAATTCAGGATGGTTTGGATTCTGGATTCCACGGTGATAGATTCCCGATTCTTTGTGAATTGATCTTTTATTTCGGATTCCAATCGTTAGCAGTATTCCGGAATCCTTGAGTTGTATTCTGGATTCCAGAACCCAGGATTTCGGATTCTACGGGCAAAGATTTTCCGAGTTCTATCAGTGCTATATCTTGTCTACTTTTCTTAGGCCTAATAGACAAGAGATTCCGGATTGAAAGTATACGCGGGAGTGCGGGATGGCCATAACACCCATGTACAGTGATTTTGTTACAAATAGTTGGCAATTGTTCCTCGAGCCTGAATGGCCATGGGGTGAATTGACTCAGAGGCCATGAGTGCGAGAAGAATAATTGTTTTAGTAAAAACCAACTAGTTGGTCAAAAATATCGAGACAAAACATCTTAAGCTAGCAAAACGCGATTCAGCCGCCATTATTTTAGTTTTCAAAGCCGGCGCATTTCGCTACTAGTGCGCTATAACATATAGCCTAGTAGTAGCTCAACCAATCAGAACGCAGCATTGATAATAGACCACTAGTTGGATTTTACTAATTATGGTGAGTCCTGCATGGGACTCATCTTGTGAAACATCATGAGTCCCAGTCCAGAACCAATGAGTCCCAGTTAAAAAAAACAACGAGTTCTACAATGAAAATGCTTGGACCTTAATGTAAACAAGCAGTTAATCTAACACCAAAACGCTGTATTACAGTTTACTGAAATAAAAATATACTTCTTTTATTGTAAGCCACAAGAAAGACTCAAAGAAATATGTGTCGTTAAGCAAAAGCCTCGAGAACAGCTACATAAATCACAAGAACAGTGTATTCTACAAAAACGGCATCTTATGGTCAATCGATCGCTCTTGGCGTCCTACGCGGAAGCATATGAATTATTTTCCTTCCTTGGGGATTTTTATGGGTCAGGGACGCAGGACACAGAGGTATCAAAATCCCTGCATGGGGATTACGGGATTGAAGGAAAATTTGCGTCGGAATGACGGGATTGAAGAACTCTAAAGGGAACCCTAGTACAAGATTTAATTGAAAAAAGAAATGTTGAAAAAACATTATTCTTCATATATAGGAACAACAACAGCCAAACAACCCCACGGCCTCCAGTGATACGGAAACCTACAATCCTTGGTCAGGTGTATAGAGATAGTAGTGGACATGAGAATCACTGCCCATGTTGAGCCAAGAGAGGTTTAATGCGACGAAGAACCGTGACTGGATGTTGGTTAACTGCAAGAAGAGCTGTAGCTCTAAGATTAAAGACACACATTCAAATTGTCCTGCTTGGGCCAAACTGGGAGAATGCACTAAAAATCCCAGTTGGATGTTGCCAAACTGCGAGTTGAGCGGCATGCGCACTAAGTGCTACGACAGAATGAGGTGAGATTATGATATGATTATTTATTATTATTCTAACTGTACATTAAGGACGCCAGAAAAAAAAAATAGTGCGCACATAATGAAACTGAACACAAATACGTTTCTAACGCTAATGATCTCTATCCCCACTATCCTTCTCGAACCTCTTCCTCAACACTATCGTCCTAGTCATTATGGTCAATATGAGCGTCGTCGTGCTTAGGGTAGCTGTGATGCCCCTATTGTTTTAGTTCAAAACTATTGTAGTTGAAGAAGCATTGAAAATAATTAATTTTACTGCTCCTTAAAGTTTCATTATGTGCGGTTTAAAGTTGAGAGAAGCTAAGTTGTCCAGAAAGAAAAAAAAGGTCTATTAATTGCTAGCCTGCGAAAACAGCCGTTTCTCCTCACTCCTCGCCGCCGGGTATAGTTTCGCGCGAACGTCTGCGACTCAGCGGCAGAAATTCCATACTGATGACGCAAAGCAATGTTTATATAAAAAAACCGGTAGTCATGGAGTTCAGAATGCAAATTTGTTCAATTTTACGTTTCTCCTGGTCGATTTTGGTAAGTGTTGTGTTCATCTACGAACGTGCTCCAACAAAACGCAAATGCTTCTCCTAGAGAAGAATCTATTCCACAAATATTGACTGTTTTGTTATAGATTCATCGCGTTTACATTTTATCTTTGTAGCCTTTCACGGTCTTTTGTCTGTCATTCATAAACAACAGCTAAAACAATATAACTACTCCGTCGTCCAATCAGTGCTTATGACAGGATCTCAAGGTAATTAAGGCATGGGTCTCCAGGTGTTAAGTCAAAAAGTAGGGGGGTGGTCTATCTTTCGATAAATTAGCAGTCGCAAGCTGAAAACTTGTCAGACACATAAACGGCTAGTTTTTATTTATTTGGTATGCTCCAATTATGCAAATAAGGTCACGTGACACGCCACGCCCAAATAACCCTTGAACTTAAATGGGCAAACATTTTCTTGTTTCCCTCATTTTTCTACTAGTTTCATAATTTTAAGGCCGTTAAGTATGTCATTTCTGCGCTTGGCAATGTCAAGATTTTTCAAAGGAAAGGCATGTTAAAATGATACATTTGTATTGGGAGACTGGGTACTAGTCGAAAAACCCGTTTATTTTCAAAATAGACGAGATATTTGAAAGTTGCCAAGCACAGTTTTGTAGCGGTTTATATTTTGTATCTTCTTAGGGTAGTAAAGTAAGATAACTCTTGCTAAAAAGTGTGCCCATTTTTTCTTAAAGATATTTTAAAACTTTGAGGAGCTGTAAGGTCACGTGACCTAATTTGCATAATTTTGGTCTGTTTTAAGCATCATTTTTGGTGTTGTGTAATATTTTTTGGTATTTTCTGCTTCATGATAAACCATTCATATTATAGACCACCCCCTCATTTTTACAGTAAAATGGCTGTTGACCCATGCCTTAATTTACCTGAGATTCCGGACAGATTTTACGTCATCAGTATGGAATTACTGTCGATGAGTCAGACGTTCCTCCTCGCGAAACGTCCCCCAGCTGAGAGACTAGACTAGAGACTAGAGATCCTGCAATACTAATCTCCTGGTTACTATTACACATGCGTAGCACCTATATAGCCAGAATTCTTTTTGATTTCCATTAAGAATGAATGCAATGCACAGAACGTAACCAGATCGTGCGCGTTTGGACCGTCTATTACTTGTAATCTGATCACCTGAAACTAATAAAGCCTGTCTGTTCCAGGATAGTGGGGAAAGCGCAAAGAAAAGTATGTAGAAGAAAAGCCGGGGGGAGGGGGGGGAGGGGGGGGGCGAGAGGAGTTGCTCTATCATCTTCCTTTCTTCTGCTTTTTCCCTCCGCTCTCCATTTGGCGTCACTCGATCTCCTCTATCGCACTAACATCTCCGCTGCCTTTTCTGTAGCCGAAAAGGAGAAAGCAAAAATCCTTTTATAAACTATTGGTGATTACGTAGGCTGCGACATCGAAAATCCCTTGAATTGTGTACTTTTGGATTCAAGCATGAAATTTGGCACGCTGATAGTAGTCACCAATAAAAGCATTTTTAGATGTAGTGCCAAGCCGGAAATACGTCAGTTTCCATAGAAACCACAATTAATTAAAATTCATGAAAATTCAATGAACATTTAACCTAGTTTATCATTGTAATTAGTGCTACCAAGCTGTTTACCACGAACATCTTGTTTATCACCCACCAGTTAACCTTAACTATGCGTTGTCATGGCAACGGAAAGCTAAAACTACAACGAGTGTATAAAATTAATGTGCGTTTAGTTGGTTTTAGCTTCGTTGCCTAGTTAATTTCACATTTTCGTTGCGGAACAAACTTAAGGTGATTCTCTAGTTTTGCACTGCGCACCCCTCACTGCGCATAACAAGATGGCCGCCGTGAAAAAGAGCTTCTGCAGAAACATTGTTTAAACGACGTCGATCAAAGAGAAACGTTAATAGAATTTTCGATAGGAGTTTTTCTGGCTAAGATGAGTCTCAAAGTGTTGAAAATGTGCATAACGTAAGCGGAACGCGTGTTGCTGAGTTCAACTTTCTCACCAAGGCCTACGATAGTGGATTGTGCTGAACCACTTTAAATGATATTCAAACTTTATCTTGATCACATCATTTTCTATTCCTAATTGCTTTATCTCGATGTAAATTCAATAAAATCGTATTTTTCAATGCTTTTTTTCCAACTGCCACTTACATGCCTTTTTGACAGTCGCCCCAATACTCACTCAAAAATCGCAAGGAATGCAGGTGGTACGCACTTTCTGCTGTTTAACGCAAAAACAATTAAGTACAGTGCCCCTCATTTTTTATTTCGTGATTTTGATAGCAACCATTCTTTCTTTCCTATGCTTGGTATTTTTGGCAATTCCATGACCAGCGGAGAAGGAATTTGGATCGCACACTGTTAGGGCACGGAAGACATAGCCTTCCACGTAGACATAGTTCTTAGGGGTTCTTCACGCGTTCCTGTCCCACTAGCAGAACGTCTGCGTGGGAGGCTACGGAAGACAGGGAGATACTTCGATTTAGAAAAACCAATCAAAGGGCTTTTGCAAAGAGTGCGGGTAGGATGAGACAATTCGCAACGCCACCACTACGCAGAAATTCCATACTAATGACGCTTCGCTACCCAGATCTGGGTAGTGCTTCTGATTGGTCGTGCCACTTGTGAAATTTGCTTCAACCAATCAGAAGCACTGCCCAGATATGGGTAGTAAAGCGTCATCATTATGGAATTTCTGCGCTCGTTTTTCTGACGTCTTTCGCGGAGAAATTGTTGGTGGCGTCGCCAAATGTCGTCTGTTTTCTCAGCCGTAGGTAGAATGTTGTGTTCTTTTCTGTCCAATATGACACTCAAAATTCCTTCAAGTCTAAATAAGCCTGTTCCATGCTCCAAGATAGTGGGGAAAACGGAACGAGAAAAAATGCGCGAAAGTTCGAATCATGACTGACTAGTGATCATTTTCCACTGTATCAGCTCATGAACTACATTTTGCCTAGTCAATAGCTTGTGGCAGCGACCTGCTTTCGGCTTCTTCAACCCATTTCTTACTTCCCCTTTTTAAACTGACAGTTTTCTCTTTTATATGACTAAGTAGTTTCTTTTCTAAGTGCACAGAGTCGCGTGTACATTTAAAATGAGATAGCGCAAACTCTTACCATCCGAACCAAGAGAAAGAAGAGAAACAAGGAGATGTGAGTGAATTGCAAACTAAGGCTTGCATTTATATAATGAAGAGAAGAAAATAATAATTCAGTCTTAATTTACACACCTGTATTGTTGAACCTGTATTTTGAAATAAAAGTGCATTAAATCTAAAAACAGAGGAAGAAAAAGTACTTCGCGGGGGGTCTTGGCGGGTCTGAAAATTTCACTTTCTGCTAACCAGCTGAAATAACAAAATTTAACTTGGCACTATATCAGGAAATGATCAGTCTGGGAATTGCAATATTCCTATAAAGTTTGGTGATTGTATCAAAAATCTTATAATTCTTTAGCTAAGCCGCCGGAGAATATGGGTTCACTCACTCTCACATTCCTCATGTGCTGATTTCATTACTCAGTTGAAATACTCGTCACTGTTAGAAGTAACATTTACTACTTATCTCATTCATAAATCGTGAAAGTTCATGAAAAAGTAATAGACATGAATGTCTATTTTCCTGACTCTATTGAGCGCGTTTTACGAGTACTCGAGAAACGCGAAAGGAGTACTGGGAAAGCTCGCGCGCGCGACTCACGCGCCAATTGAGAGACTGGGTTCTAACAGAAACCAAAATGGCGACTGTTTGTTGCCCACACATAACACTTGTGTAGTAAATTGGATCTAAAGTAACTTAATAAGACTTCTGGAAATCGGATTTGAGCTTCAGCAGTTCTTTTACTTACTCGTCATCACTTGGCTTTATTTATGACCGAAAAATTCGGGTACGTGGCATGGCAGAAGTCGTGAAAAATCTGGCACAGGTCTTGTGAGGTATGTGAATGTAATAGCTTACTTAAGCTTAAATTTAAGGCTGTTTTGTAGAAAATGATGGTCTTACGAGCAAGTTATATTGATAATGGGAGTTGATTAAGCTTATGGCTTAAATCATCAAGTAAGTACAGGAGATCTGGTACAAATTTAAGTGAAACAGGCCGTCAACAAAACCAGGATCAGACTGTGGATCGGATCGGACTTCGGATCGGATCGGATCGGACTAGTATTTTTGCTTTTGGTGCAGAAGAATTATTTTGAGAAAAGCTGGTTTTAATATGACACAGGTGGCTTGGAATAAAAAATCTGAGTTCTCGCAACAGCTAAGAGTCTAACCTATGACTGGTCCAGACACGTTTGGACTAGTAACTGGTTCGACTCAGATTTTTTCTTCCGAGCTGCCTGTGTTACTACTAAAAAAAATCGTTTCTCATGTATTACGAGGCTTAAAATTCACCATCAGCTTGAAAATCAGCACAAAGAATTATTTTCAACTGAACTGCACTGGGAAATTTTCTGTTGCATAACTCTGGACCTGAACAATCGATCAAAATCGATGATCAGAAAATCAATCGATCAATTGATGACAATCGATTAATTACTGTTGATTAGCATCGATTGGCATCGGCCAATCGATGATCAATCGATAGTCACACTTAGGTGGTCGCGAACTTCATTGATTACCATCGATTGGCACTAAATTCATGTCTCCGTATCTTCAGGTATCGCGGAAGTGTACGCAGGTCGTGATTATTTTTAAACCTCAGTAGCAAAGTTTGAGAATTGTTCATCAATTATCGTTCAAACACGATTAAGGCTATTGTTATTTCTTTTTCTTCTTCTTTCTTTAAATGTCTGTGCAGACGCCAACGTCCACCTTGATCTTCCATGTGGAATTCCCAAGAGCAATGATATCAAAATGTGTAACTTTAATTTATTAGTACTCGATGAAATTGGCAATTGAAATGTTTGACTGAATAGGTAATCGATTGATATTGCATTTTTGTAACGATCTATTATGTTAATTGATCGATTCCCATCGATTATCGATTGATATTGATAATCGATGATAATCAATAATCACAAAAATTTTTGTGATCGATTGTCCATCGATTACGTAGTTACTAAAACATGGAACGACCTAAAACCACCTAAAACCATCTACAACCACCTAAAACCTCCTACAACCACCTCAAAAAATTCAACAACCACCTACAACCATCTACAACCACCTCAAAAACATCTACAACCACTCGCAAACAATCTAAGACCATCTAAAACAGGGTATAAATGTCTGAAATAGTTTCACACAAATGTATGTAGTCCTGCAGAATCCTTTAGTCTAGTGTGAATGTGTCTCACTTGTAGAGCCTGATTTTATACAGCTATTAACCCGTTTACAGTTACAAGAATTAGAAAACATTATATAATGATATCTGATAATTCTTTTCAGCAAAATGAATCAAAACGTTCTTACCAGTAACGTCCCTTGGCGGGGAGGGAAGACCCGAATATGTGATCCAAATTTTTCGTTCCGTTTTAGCTCGTAAAGTTCCAGCTACTCTAGCCTGTGCCAGGCTCTCAGATAGTATAGTGGGGACGTATTTACAACGAGCAAAGCGAAAATAAGAAGCGCGCATATTCCATCACTCCCAAGAAGAGGGCCGTGGTGAAATTTGGGTTCCAAAACATAATAAAGGTATATAAAAATCCAGGTAAATTACTTTAAATACAATCATTCACTATTAAAATTTTTCAACCCATTTTTATCAATTTCGGCTCGTCTTAACTTGTTTTCTTCTGAATCCATTGCATTATAGATTTTTTAAAATAACATTTTTAACAATGATTACACCTACTAGTCTCCGTTTCCTGTGTCGTGACGCAAGGGAGTTTAGCCTTGCGTGATGACAAAGGAAAACGTCTCACTGGTACCCAGGGTAGTAAAAGCCAAATCAAGTCAGTCTTTCGACTACGAGTTTGTTATTTTATCTTATTATTTTTTGTGACTTGATAGTTCATTTTGTAAAGTTCTTTAAGTCTTTTAATATACTTAGCGTGATCTCGCATTTCATTTCGTGACGTATGCCAATGGTTGATGATACAAGGGACCAGGGAGAGTAAGATTTTAGGGGGAAGTGGATGTTTTGTTCGATTCTCGTATTTCATGTTCGTGACATGTTGTCGTCTCGCCTTATTTCAGACATTTATACCTTGTTTTAGATGGTTTTAGATTGTTTGCGGGTGGTTGTAGATGGTTGTAGGTGGTTGTTGAATTTTTTGAGGTGGTTGTAGATGGTTTTAGGTGGTTTTAGGTGGTTTTAGGTCGTTCCATGTTTTAGTAACTACGCCATCGATTATCAATATCAATTGATTAATTGATATTGATTGTTATCGATTGCTATCGATTATCGATCTCATCAATTGTTCAGGTCCTGATAACTTCATACCAATTTCCAAAAACAAGCTTGGTCATGTGACATTGCCCGAATCAAAGATGGTAGAGAGAGATGTGTTTCTCATTGCACTGATTTTGTGTTTCTTTCCATCTCTGCTCTCTTTTGAATTGGTTCTGTTTTTCAGTGAGCCTAATTGAATGCTTTACCTACCAAGCAAGGTATGATAGTGATGACTTATTGTCAACAAGTGAATGACCTCTTCAAATGTCACTTACATTATTTTCATTAACAAGAAGTCTTCTCACACCTGGCTGCTTTAGCCGAGTCCCTTGCAGTCGTACAACAACCAACAAGCAATCATTTTCAGTGTAACTTTGAATTTAAGGCGGATAGCCAGTCCAATCTGATCCGATCCAATCCGATCCAAGCAATCCGATGCAGGTTTTGTTAATGGCCACCCTGCGAGCAGAGGCTACATTTTCGTGGTATGAGATGGCGAGCAAAAAGTAGCCTCTGCCGAAAACCGTTCAGATTTCTATCGTGCATGCGCAAAATTCATCACGCGATTCGCAAGCAACTGGTTCGTCAAGTCTGTGTGAGTTTCGCGGGAATCAAAATTGCGAAAACTACTTGCGAACAACTCTCCTTGAGCTTTCGTTTTGTTTTTCTGCTTTGCCCCCTCTAGTTTTAAGTATTTTAGCCGAGAAACATTTCCTCGGATCCTCTTTTTTAGAAAAGTATTATTATGTTACCAACTTTAGCAAGTCCTGTCTGCTTAGCGGGGAGCTTAACTTCAATTGGCAGTTTTTTCCGGATTATTATAGGAGTAATTACACTCATGTTAAAGAAGTTTTTCAGCCAGAGCAAGGGATCATATTATGATCTCTTGGCCAGAGTTAAACCATCTTAATGCCTCTCTAAAAAATTGCTACTGACGCATTGATGCTATATATCAAAAGCTGGAAAAATGTTCTGATGAAAACGTTAACGGAGCGCTGGTATAACCCAATAAACGACTCTTCCACCGGCGCGTTTTTAAGAAGTTTTTATTTCAAAAAACGGTAGTTTCATGACATTTATGCACTTAACTTAAGGTGCAAATAAGCTTTCAATTTTTTCCTTATTTTAAACTATAATAAGCTTAACCAGTAAACCATAGTTTTGCTCAAAGTGAAAAATGAAATTCGCCGACAACCCTATATAAGTAGAAGTGATGCTTGAAATAAGTTGGATGCTGTAGTCTCATGATTGTGTTTTAAACTAATTAATGCTATGAATGAACATAGACAAAACGATAGTCGGAGAAATTATTTATCATAAAATTTTATTCGAAAACCCATAATTTTATCCTTAATAGCGATTCGCGTAACACTAACTGAATCACGGATCCTTTCATGCAAGGAAAAGCAGCCGAAGACATCAAATGTCAACGCCAAAATCGGTCTCAAATCGTATAAAACATCTATGAAACAACTAAAAATACTTAAATTTCCATTTAAAAACGAAATTTCCTTGACCATTATTGTGCAAATTGTACCTGAAAATTCTTTAAAAACTTTGCCGCCTTAGTTTCTTTAAGAACAGGAAAAGCGTTCCACCGTGAAGAAACCAACCAGGTTGAAGTCCTTGAGGGTGAATCATTGTCTAACTAAAAGCTTCTTTTCTTCTTTTTCCACTAAAAGAAAACTGATCGATGATTCTTTTGAACTTTGCAGTTCCCATCTTTATCTTAAAACAGTACATTTAGCCTTGCATTGAGAGGCAACACAACTCACCGCAGTATCCATTTTCTTTTCCTGGCAAACAAGAACTACCATCTGATAAATTAACGATCTTTACCAATCGGCTCCTGTCTTTACCCTGTCTCGTAAGAATCACCTGCAGCAGTTTGTTTTGGTATTCCGACAGCTTTAAAATACAGAGTTTATTCTAGTTGACGATGCTAGCGCTCCTTTAAATACATAAACAGGGATTTTTCAAATTGTTTTGAACTTTTTCTGTTGCTTACGTTTGAACCGCGTTCGTATGCGAGAATTTGGCGGGAAGGGATGCATGAAGGCACAATAATAGTCAGCGTTCATTCGTTGACGCAAGACTCCTGCAATGTTCTAAACCAGTCAAGAACAGGTAAAAACCTGATTTTTTAATTTATTTGCCCAGATTTCTGGACCGATTTGAACGGTTGTCGGCAGAGGCTACTTTTCGCACGCCAGCTCATACCGTGAAAATGTAGCCTCTGCTCGCAGGGTAGTTAATGGCCAGTGAAACGTGAAATTTGGCACATACAGAACACGTGTCACAGGTCACAGGTCACAAGTGCAGGTCATTGCTCTGTTGATAAATAACTGAGATAAGCAGTTTCTCGTTAAGCTAAAATTATATTTCGGATTTTGATTCCTCATGGAGAGGGTTTATAATGTCAGTAGTGGAATGTGCATAGAACATGGGTAATGTCAGTTGTTGAATGTGCGTGGATTTGAATTGTTGCCACCCCAAATGTTCGGTTGCTATAACTTCTTTCGCCGTGAATCTACTTTAGAGACCAAGTCTGAAATCCTTTGGGATCAGCATGCATACAGTACATGTAGTGGGTTGAAGACCTTGTATGTTTGTAACTTTTATAACCCGGATGAAGGAGACGCCATAAGTTTAGAAAACTTTGAGAGATCACTCCAATGAATTGGTGGCAACACCTCATCAGATAATCTGGATAGCAGGAGACATGAACCTCCCTGGATTTGACTGGAAGCACAATTGCCTATTTCCAATGTGTCGTTTCCCTGAGCTAACCTGAAAATTTGCTGATTGTCTTGACGATCATGGCTTAGTCTAACTTATAACCAATCCTAAATGGGGTAAAAATTTCTTAGACTTGTTTATAACTAACAATGACAGTCTTATCATCAAGACTCATGTCATCCCAGGTATTAGTGATCATGATGCTGTGTTCGTTGAGGGTATAAATATCAAAGCAACAATCAACAAACAAAATTCCAGGATGGTTCCCTTGTGTAGAATAGCAGACTGGGATGCCTTAAATAACACATTTCTAAATATGTAGAGCTCTGTCATGCATTCTACTGACTGTGATCTGTCAATAAATGATTTGTGGTCTACTTTTCGAGAAGAATTGACCTCTGGTATCAAGTGATTCACACCACATAGGTTTACGAGCTCAAGAAAATCAGTGTGATAGGTGCTGTGACCATACCCCTAACTGTAAGCCATCTATGCTACCCATGTCAATTACAAATGCTGGTATCGCTAAGCTATTATAGACAATCTAAAGCCACACAAGGCTGCTGGGCCTGATGGTCTTTCTCCCATGGTCTTCCGGGAGCTCTCCTCAGTAATAGCACCAGCCCTTCAGAAGATCTTCAGTAGGTCCCTATCATCTCACCAAGTACCAGAGGACTGGAAAAACCCTTGTTAGCACCCTTCTTTAAAAAAGGCAATAAGGACAGTCCAGCAAACTACAGACCAATTTCCCTGACTTGTATCTGCAGTAAATTGCTAGAGCACGTCATCACTATCATGTCACACCTAGAACATCACAATCCCCATATCATTTGCAGCATGTTTTTTGCAGATTCAAGTCGTGTGAATCGCAGCTAATTGATGAGTTTGTAAGTGATTATTGTCAACAACTCACATGCTAAACAAACTGATGTCATCATATTGGACTTTTCTAAGACCTTTGATTATGTTCCTCATAACAGACTTCTTTATAAATTGGAGTATTATGACCAAAGTATTAGAGGTGACACTCTGAAGTGGATTAAAGCCTTCCTTGAAAATAAGCAGCAATCTGTAGTGGTGGATCGTGAGAGGACGTGTGATTTTGTAGCTGTCCATTCTTGTGTGCCTCGAGGCTCAGTCATAGGTGCAGTGCTCTTTCTGGCATACATTAATAATCTCCCTACATGATTAAATTGCTACTATTGCTACTGCTTTCAATCAATCATGTCAAAGTCAAAAGATTTGCAGTCTGCCAGCCATTTTTCCTGACTTTTACAAGGGATAGAGGTGCTTTGAGTTAGAAATGATTTGTAAGCTAGTTTACAGAAAGCTTCAGAGGATAATAGGCTTTTGGTGTCGGTTTTAGCACCTTTTATTTGTGGACAGTGGTTTCTGCGTTTTATATTCAAGATGGCACATAATTATCATGCCGTGGTACTGTAGAAACTGAGCTTTTATCGCAAACTTTTCCTTGAAAGTATCAAAAGTTAAAAATTGTGAATCCTTCTCCAAAAGGTCACTTACGAAGTAAATACCTGCCGAGGACCAGTTACGATAATGGATAGGCTTATTGTCAATACTTGTAAGGGAGTTGTACCAAATTGGTGTTTTGCCGAAGTTGGAAAGTTGTTTTTTAAAATTCAGAAGTGATCACGTTTCGATAAGCTCTTTTAAGTGAATGGTACTTCTATTCCCAAAGAGGCAACATCATCCGAATTAAGGTTACCTTGCAAAAGAAGGTTAATGTTGTGACCTAACAGGGCGATCAAAAACTCTAAAAACAGCTTCCATTTTCCTCTGTTATGAGGATCTAGATATTGTTGAATCCATTTTGCTTTAAAAGCACGATTGAATACTTTGTAAATCTAGCATTTTGAGACCACCCTTGGCAAAGTCATTGATTATATCTGTTCTTTTCACTTTATCTTGATTGCCATCCCATAGGAACCTAAAAAAGACATCTGTTTTTTCTTTAAGGTTATGGTTAGATACTTTCAAAGCCGATCTAAGCTGTCTAAATCATCTACCTTTTTATTAGCCTATCAAGTTAACTTTTGTTTCTTTTATTGATTTTTGTTTTGTTTTGTTAACCAACCCAGCCAATAATCCTCAAATAATGTGAGGAGTAGGCTGTATAAAGTAAATGTATAATGT
>OZ037781.1:3107500-3277500 GCA_964035525.1 Porites cylindrica | reverse complement strand
ACTGATAATCCAATTGGCTCCTCCCCGGGATGGCAAAGGTGTCAAATGCCTGGGGTATGCCTTCCGGGGGCGGGGGGGGGGGGGGGGGGGAGAGGTTGAAGCTTAGATTTGGCTGATACAATGTACATACATGTAACTGAGATAAACAGTTTTCCCTTAAGCTAAAACTCTATTCTGGATTTTAATTCCTCATGGAGAGAGTTTATAATGTCAGTTGTGGAATGTGCCTGAATTTGGATGGCTACCTGCACCCCAAATGTTTGGTTGCTATAACTTCTTTCCCTGGGAATATACTTTAGAGACTGAGTGTGAAATCCTCTTGGTTAATATCAACATACAGTACATGTAGTGGGTTGTAAGACCTTGTAAGTTTGTACCTTTTATAACCCGAATGAAGGAGATGCCATAAGTTTAGAAAACTTTGAGAGATCACTCCAACAGATTGGTGGCAATACCTCATCACATAATTATCTGGATAGCAGGAGACATAAACTTCCCTGGATTTGACTGGAAGCACAATTGCCTATTTTTAATTTGTTGTTTCCCTGAGTTACCCTGAAAATTTTTCTGATTGTCTTGACGGTCTTGGCTTAGTCTAACTTACACTGTATACCAATCTTACGTTGGGGTAATTAATGTCCTAGACTTGTTTATAACTACATGTAATGACAGTCTTATCGTCAAGACTCGAGTCATTCAAGGTATTATTGATCATGATGCTGTGTTTGTTGAAGGTATAAATATCAAGGCAACACTCAACAAACAAAAACACAGGATGGTTTCCTTGTATAGAAAATCAGACTGGGATGCCTTAAAGAACACATGTAGACTCTGTCGTGCATTCTACTACCTGTGATCTGTCAATAAATGATTATTTGTGGTCAAGTTTTCCAGAGAAATTGACTTCTGGTATCAAGCGATTTATGCCGCATACAAGCACAAGAAAATCTGTGCGATAGGGTCTTCAACCATACCCCTAACCATATGCCATCTATGTACATGTACTGTATGTCACCCATTTCAATTACAAATGCTGGTATCACTAAGCTATTATAGACAACCTAAAGCCACACAAGGCCACTGGGCCTGATGGTCGTTCTCCCATAGTCCTCTGGGAGCTCTCTCCTTAGTAATAGATAATCCCTATCATCTCACCAAGTACCAGAGGACTGGATAAAAGCCTTGGTAACACCCATTTTTAAGAAAGGTGATAGTGACAGTCTGGCAAACTGCAGACATTTCCCTGTATCTGCAGTAAATTATTCATTTTCTTTGTTTTATGGACTATTGTCAGGGTTAGGTTCATTGTTAAGGATGTTTTGTTTTCTTTGATTAAGTCAGCTGGGAGTGATAAATTATATTGCACCAGAGATATTGTGAGCCCATAACTTCCACTGGGTACAATGAAAGGCTGATAGTGTTTATTTCCTCTGTGAAAAAAAAAATGTTTAAATGTTTACAGTTGGAAAAATGGCAACCAATTCTCTTCATGCTAATGCAGGGAACTCCAACTCTACAACACTGTCAACAAGAGACTTTGCATCTGTTTGAAAGACATCTGCTGTCAGCCTTAATCTATTCTTTAAAATGCAATGAAATGTGTTAAAGTAGGGCAAGCTGTAACAGAAGTTGAAACATGTTAATTTAATTTTTGTCAATCTGATTTTTTTCAGTAATGGACTGCTTTGTGTGACAGATTTTGGAATCTTGATGAAGAGGAATAACATGGCAACTGAGAGACAATGTAATACAATCAGAAAACAAGATCAGCGAGAAAATTAGCAGCCCTGGGTACAAGGTAAGAATTCATCAATTTTTTTCTTTTACAGTAATACAGTGTATTTACAAGTATGTGTGGCATACATGTACCATAATATATTAATTTTAGTTGATTCAGGTGACTCCAACTTAATTATAACCCAGTTTTAGTATTTTCCTAACCTGTTTGCGTTGCGTCAATTTATTGATTTTTTTATATAATATTATTGTATACACTCGAACATGTAGATTGATTAACTGACTAGACTAATTTCTTGAATGGTTTTTGGACTGACAAACTGACACTTGGATTATTTACATGTAACTGACTGTCTAACAGTTTAAATGGTTGACTGACAATCAAATTCCCTCCTCCCCGGAAATATGGCAAAGGTGTCAAATGCCTGGGGTATGCCTGGGTGGGGGGGGGGGGGAGGTTGAAACTTAAATTTGACTGATACAATGTACGTACATGTAACTGAGATAAACAGTTTCCCCTTAAGCTAAAACTCTATTTCGGATTTTGTTTCCTCATGGAGAGAGTTTATAATGTCAGTTGTGGAGTGTTCGTAGAGTGTGCTTAATGTCAGTTGTGGAATGTGCATGGATTTGGATTGCTACCACCCCAAATGTTTGGTTGCTATAACTTCTTTCCCCCGGAATGTACTTTAGAGACTGAGTGTGAAATCCTCTTGGTTAATATCAACATACAGTACATGTAGTGGGTTGTAAGACCTTGTAAGTTTGTACCTTTTATAACCCGAATAAAGGAGACGCCATAAGTTTAGAAAACTTTGAGAGATCACTCCAACAGATTGGTGGCAATACCTCATCACCTTATTATCTGGATAGCAGGAGACATAAACTTCCCTGGATTTGACTGGAAGCACAATTGCCTATTCTCAATGTGTCGTTTCCCTGAGTTAACCTGAAAATTCGCTGATTGTCTTGACGATCACGGCTTAGTCTGACTTATAACCAATCTTACGTGTTGGTAATTAATGTCTCAGACTTGTTTATAACTAACGACAGTCTTATCATCAAGACTTGAGTCATCCAAGGTATTATTGATCATGATGCTGTGTTTTTTGAGGGTATAAAATATCAAAGCAACACTCAACAAACAAAAACGCAGGATGGTTCCCTTGTATAGAAAAACAGAGTGGGATGCCTTAAAGAACATTTGTAGACTCTGTCTTGCATTCTACTACCTGTGATCTGTCAATAAATTATTATTTGTGGTCTAGTTAATTCCTGGCCAATGATAATAAAGAGAAATGGTATTCGATGGGGTGTGAACCGTGTCTTTTGCTGCTGATAATGCGGACAATGAATTTCGTTCTTTTGCCCAAGAGGCCGTTGTAGCGCTGGAGGAAGTTAAAAGGTGTTCTTCTGCAGAGACTGCTCGATAAGAAAATACAATAATATCCTCCACTTCTCCCAGAAATGCGCAGAGAAGAAATATGTAACGTTTTCGGCGTGAAAATGTGAATTGCTCCTTGTGAAGTTGACATGTTTTGTCTTAATTGCGGCTTAAGAAAAGAGATTTTGTCACAAGCCCTAGTGAGAATAAAATAAAAAACCCAAAAGATTATTTTTTCACAGGATTAAACATATGTTACAACTTAAAGGTTTTAATCTCGAGGTGATGTTGATTGAGGTTGTTGTGGTTTACAACGCTGTGAATGAATTTGCCGGTTCTGACCAAAAAATAGAATATACCGCCGGCTGCTTTTACATTCCAGTAATTGATTTTGTCATTTCTGGCGAAACATCCAAAAGCGATTTTATTTGGCAATTTTTTGTGAAACACCACAACAAGCTAAATTGAAAAATATACATATTGCATGACATATTGCAAAAAATAGCAAAAAACCCTGACAAGGAGGCAGCTCTGGAGGCCAATTTTCCCATTTATCCTCTGGGACAGAGGTTCTAAATGCCGTTTCACCTCTGGCAGTGAGGGTTCCCATTAAACCTCTGGGACCGAGTTAACGTGCGAGCACCTCCAGTACTTGCTGGGCCGGAGTTTGGGGTCCGTCAGCAAGCTCGACAGTCCCCCCCCGATAAGTCAATTGTCTCCGCTGCACGGGTTAGTCAAACAGGCTTCAGAGAGTTGGCCATCTCTCACCGCCCTATAACCCCACCAGCGCAATCAACCTAACTTTGCCTTAGAAAATCGACCTATATATGTAGATCGAAAACTCATTTCGCTCACTTATGGTACGGTTCTTCACAGACGCATGCGTTTTTGGCCCCCAAAAATTGTTTGGACTTTTCGTTGATTCATACACAACGTCCTCGTTCAGTTCAGCTATGAATAACATAGCTGTCATTTGTCATTTTGTTTTTCTTCAAAATCTCGGCTAGCCCAGCGTTCCACAAACTCTTGTTACGAAAACGCACCTTAGAGAGGTGCTCGATATGATATGGTAATGCGGACAATGAATTTCGTTCTTTTGCCCAAGAGGCTGTTGTCGCGCTGGAGGAAGTTAAAAGGCGTTCCTCTGCAGAGACTGCTCCATGAGAAAATACAATAATATCTCCCCCTTCTGCCAGAAATACGCAGAGAAGAAACATGTCTCGTTTGCGGCCACTTTAAGGTTTTATTCTTGAGGTGATGTTGATTGAGCAGGTTGTTGTGGTTTACAAACGCTGTAGATGAATTTGCCGGTTCTGACCAAAAAATAAAATATAACGCCGGTAGCTTTTACGTTCCAATAATTGATGTTGTCACTTGTGGCGAAACATCCGAAAGGGATTTTATTTGGCAATCTTTTCTGAAACACCACAACAAGCTAAATTGAAAAATATACATATTGCGTGACACATCACAAAAAATAGCAAAAAACCCTGACAAGGAGGCAGCTCTGAAGGCCAATCCCATTTATCCTCTGGGACAGAGGTTCCAAATGCCGTTTCACCTCTGGCAGCGAGGGTTCCCATTTAACCTCTGGGACCGAGTTATAGTTCGAGCACCTCCAGTACTTGCTGGGCCGGAGTGTGGGACCGTCAGCAAGCTCGACAGTCCCCCCCGTAAGTTGTCCTACCGCACGGGTTAGTCAAGCAGGCTTCAGAGAGTTGGCCATCTCTCACCGCCCTATAACCCCACCGGCACATCCGCCATCGGATATATCCAACCTAACTTTGCCTTAGAAAATCGACCTATATATTTGGATCGAATACTCATTTCGCTCACTTGTGGTACGGTTCTTCACAGACGCATGCGTTTTTGGCCCCAAAAAATTGTTTGGACTTTTCGTTGATTCATACACAATATCCCCGTTCAGTTCAGCCATGAAAAGTATGGCTGTCATTTGTAAAAATTGTTTTTCTTTAAAATCTCGGCTAGCCCAGCGTTCCACAAACTCTTGTTACGAAAACGCACCTTAGAGAGGTGCTCGATATGATATAAGATTGAATTTGCTATTAACTGTGCATTCCATTGGAGACTTCGTAGCATACATTTTCCACCCTTCGACTACTTAACAAGATCGACGTCTGCACGTCTGCACGTCAAAAATTTGATAATGAACGAACCGGAGACTGTTAAGGTTACAAGCAAACAAACAGCTTTTTGTTCCACATAACTATATATGCAAACGACATTCTGGGAAATTTGAGTAAACGTATACGCTTGGTGTGGTGTACGATGAGCCTCCCAC
This sequence comes from Porites cylindrica, assembly GCA_964035525.1. Taxonomy (NCBI): domain Eukaryota; kingdom Metazoa; phylum Cnidaria; class Anthozoa; order Scleractinia; family Poritidae; genus Porites; species Porites cylindrica. The sequence goes on along the minus strand of OZ037781.1, from coordinate 3,272,077 downwards.
CGCCCCCGCCGGCCCCTTGCGTTTGAAAATGCTCCGCTGCCTCGTAACGTCGGTCGTAAGAATCATTTGTACTCGTAAGCTAAAGGAAAAAACGTAAAAAGGTTTGGACATTCAGTCGAGAACTGCCGATTCTTTGCGGCAGGCCTCTGGTGTCATCTTCAGGAGGGCTTAGTGGATGCTTTTTCGGCAATGCAATTTAATAGTCAAAGATTTCTCGTTGTAAAAATTGTTCCTCGTAAAATTTCGTTATTGGGAAGATCATGAAATAAATGGAGTTGTGTAAATCCATATAGTCAGACCAATTTGTTTTAAAGTTTAATTAGAGTTTAATAATTATTTTTTCTCATTTAGATTCCCTGTTTCCTTCACATTTATAGGAAGCTTGTTTCTTCACTAGCTATTTGTTGAATAACACAAAATGGCGGGAAAACAATCATTAGTGATTTATTACCAGGATATATTCAGTTTAATTATTTTTGAGGAAGGGGACACGTTTTTTGTGCCTATGAAAATCGAGTCTGATTTGAGGAGTTTCGATAAGAATAACATAATAGAACGCGCTAGTTGCAAAACACAAAATAAAGCTATAACTTTCCAAATTTGACTTTCGTTTTGTTTTTACAGAAAGATTGCCTGCAACTGCTGAAAAGAAGTTAACAGTTGCATCAATTTTATACCTATTTTTCGTTGCTTTTCCATGGGACAGAGAAACCAAAAAAGTTACATAAGTCAGAAAATAGTGGACATTGTTTCATTATACGCAAAAGAATACCGCTAAAATGTATCACAAACGTCTAGTTACACATTCTTTTATGGAGAAACAGTTTTTAAGTTCAGAAATAGCCCTTCTTTGAAGATCTTTTCTCGGTGTTACTATTTTTTTCTGTCCATTCGACAGAATACCGATAAAATAAGTAAAAGTCTTTCAGTTACACATTTGTTAAATGTGGCCCTTCGTTGAAGATCTTTTACCGCGGTGTTTTCGTCGTTTTCGTTGTATTCCGCGGTTTGGTTATTTATGCTTTTTTTCTTGCGCTTATATACAAACATCTTTCTTCTTGACTTGATAGTAACCAGCTCTAAGACACGATGTACAACTTACGACTTATAATCAGCTTCTTGAACCGCAAGAGACCTTCCAACTGGTGGTGTTTGTTCCGCGGTTTTGAATAGGTATGGAGACTTTTGTCGTCCCATGCAACAATACTAGGGCCAACTGTGTGAACAGTACGACGAGCAAAAAATTTGGCTGGACATTTCCTATTGGTGTTAAAAATTTTGTTAAAAATGACAATTGTTCGGATGAGGCAAGACGACAGTGCACTGGGCACATGTTGTCACAGTGAATTGCACATTGTGATGGACAGATAGCAGGTGACTGTGTCGAAAAATTAGGAGGATAGCGCTCTTGACGACAATGTTGTTGGCATGGCGAAATGCAGCTCACAGAGCAACTGCTTCGACTTGGGCTTGGCTTTGGCGGAGACACCTTTCAACAAAAAATGGGCATGATAGTAGGCAGTTGGAACTACAAATAGTTGGACACAATTCTTGTGTTGATTGCAATTGTTCCATTGTAGAAACATGTTGAGACACATAGCGGTGTGCGGGACAAGACGATTGGCATATTTCCTGGCAATGATGCGGACAGGTTGAGGGCAGAACAAATTTGAATTTGCAGTAAAATTTGGGGCACGTAGGAAGACAGTAGGCCATTTATACGAGGAAAAATAAGATGCGTCTTACATAAAACGCCTCTTAAATATGACGTGAACTTTCTGTACAAATGGCATATTTCATCTAAAATAAGACGTGACTTTGCTTAGACGCTTCTTATTTTAGAACAGCCCTTAACACCTGTTCTTAGATAAGACGCGTCTTAGCTAAGTTGACAAAAACTTCGTATAAATGACCTTTGTGCCTTACATAAGACGTGAAGGCATAGTACGCGTCTGTTTTTGGCAGGAAAACATTACACCGTAATGTTGGATCCCGTTGCTACAGGCAACATTCACCTAAAAACGAGTCTAGAACAGAAATAATACACGAACCATTTATAAGAGCTGTTTTCGTCTTAGATAAAACATGCTCATATAAATTTTGCAGTTTACATCATATTTTCCTCATATAAATGGCCCTAATGTGACTGACAAACTGGATTACACGTTGGTTGCATCGGGACAGGGGCTGGAGTTAGCTGTAGTTGTGAACAGCAGTGACTGGGACACAGACTATCACACACAGTCTTGCAATGGCTTGGACAAAGAGATACAGAAAATGAAGAAACTTTACAATGGTGCATGGGGCATAACTCATGATGGCTTGTGTGGCATTCAGAAGGACATATCGGCAGAGTTGACACAGTAGGAAGACTCCAGCAATGATCAGGGCACCCTGTTCCACAACTAAAGCTACAATGACCTGGGCAACCAACTGACTCAGGAACTTTATAGCAGTGATCCGGGCAGGTTGCCCAGGGAGACTCCCACTTGAAAGAGGCTGGGATGCTCGTAGTCTCGCTTTGGGGTGTAAATTTTTGGATTTTGGTCTCAGTTAGGGTGTTCTGGCCAAAACCTCATTATATTTAGCCGTGAAGGTCTCTTTTAGGGTTGCACGTGAAGATATAATATATTTTGTCAGTTTGTTTTATTTACTCAATTCATGTAATCAAAGTTTTTTATAACAACAATTCCTAAAGAACATTATAACAAAATGGTCTCTTTTAGGGGTAAAATAAAGGTTGGCCCACGCCCAGGTTGGTCTCCTTTAGGGGTTTAATTCAAAATTTCTGACGGGCATCCAAGTCCCCCCAGGGCTTGTGCACGAATATACACTGTTTGCATTTGGAACAGGCACTTGAAACTTTACTGGAGGAAATGAAGCTTGATACAAATGTCCTTGATGAAACATTCGCTTTACAACTTGAATTGGTCTTTTTCCGAGCATACAGCTACTTGCGCAAATATAACCATGCTGTGTTGTGTCACAGCTGTGTGTCTTTGTGAAATTAGCGAGAAATCAGTCATGAGTTAATCTTTTATTTTCTGTCCTGCAAGACTTGATCCTTGACTCGATTCTCGATAGCTTGTTCTTGATTCTCGATTCGTGCAGAATCACGAATTGTGTCAAGAATCAAGACTTGCAACAGACTGCAAACTTACTTTTGAACAGTACTGTAACTGTTTGAATGTTTGATTCACTGATGAAATAATGGTGATTAATGATTAACTGAGTGGCTTGATTGATAACAGACAGGCTTATACTGTTTGAATGGTTGATTGACTAACAGGCAAACTGTTAAATTTATTAACTGACTGGCTCACTTTTTGAATGGTTGATAGGTGGACTGACAGACTGACTGACATTTGTTGTTGTAAATGTAATTGCAGTTTTTTGTTATTTTTCTCCAAATTGCCAGTACAATTCTCACTATCTATTAAGCAACAGATAGTCAATATGTTAGTCAATTATAATGCAAAATTTGCGATTATATTGCTCGTCAGTACACCTTGCTTTTGACTTAGACTTTTGACTTAGAAGCATAAGACCAGTAATACCACTGCATTATAGAATGTATTTGTACATGTAAATATTTATGTAAAATTCTCTTTCTTGCTTTATAGGAAGCAACTACCAGAGTGGTAGACTGATGGAGGTTTGCGTTAATAAGTGCGGAGTAGTGTTGGACACTAGATGGGAACAAATCGACTGGCTGGATGACATAACATACACCAAGTACAAGGCAAGTGGATAATGGAGAGAGCAGACTGAAGGGCAAACAAGACAGCTGGCTGGGCAATGGACAGGGCAAACTAGAGCTGGCTGCTGGATGACATCACCTAGTACAAGAAGTGTCAATGGAGAGGATGGATTAGACGGCAACTGATATGAGACATCATGTATGCCTGGTTCAAGAGTTGGGTTGTGGATCGTGAAGAGTCTTGCAACACCTGGTTTGTATTGTGTGATAATTGCATTCGCTAAAAATCTTAATTCAATATTATCTTACCATTAGTATCTTTATGAATAATAACAATAACACTTTTCTAAGTCCTGATGGCAAAAATGATTTAAAAAATTTCTGGCCCTGCCCGGGAGGCCTGAATGTGGGGTACAGCTGGCCTGGGGTTTTCCTCCTAGGAGCTAGTGGACGTACGGGGAGGTTTTTCACCCAGCTGTTGTTCCACAACCCCCATTCACTCAAGATTTTCTTAAACAAAAGAACAGAACTTTAATATTATAGATTATAAAAAATGCACGTCAATCATTTAATTACCCAATTGTTGTATGACTGAAATAACTTCCATATAACATGTCTGTAGGTCTGGAGTTCCAATTTTTTTTTAGATTGAAACCTTTTCAAATTTCCAAAATTTTTGCAAATATTGATATGATCTCCAGGATCTATAAAAAATTTTTTTCTGGGAAACAGTGGAAACTTAAGAAGTTATATTTAAGCATTTTAAGGGCGGTTTCTAGAAAGAAGTGTGAGATGTCCAGAAATTTTGATTGGCTTTTATCAAGAAAAAAATTATTTGGGGGGATCTTCATTATTGTAGGTTAGGTGAAATTTTCAAAAATCCTTCACATTTATATGCATGTAGTCTCACTTTTTTCAGTCGTGTGATAAATTGGAAGTAATTCCTTGATTGGCAAAAAAATTCATTGATAATACACATAATTAGTCCAGTGTGTGTGTGCCACCATTGTACAAACAGAGGCCATTGGGAAATGACAATATTATTAGCATTTTTACATTTGGGACTGGTTTCATTGAATAAATCACTTCTATACAAAGGATTGTAAAGTTTTGATCTTTAATTGGCAAGTCATTCCTAGACACATGTTTGTACAACCACTTATCGATAAGGTTTAAAGCTTTCATCACAAGATTCCAATGAGCAGTGGTTTTGTTTAACACAACATCTTAGTAGTAGCTTATGACTGCAACAATAGGAGTCAAACAATCTCATAAAGCTTGGGGAAGGTTAGGGTCACATTTCAAGGACAGGTTTTTGATTCATTATTTTGAGCAGTAAATTAGTCTGAAAATTAAGGGGGGAGGACACTTGTGAGGTTGCTGTTGGAAGGTTGCTATGGTTACCTCCTGGTGCCTTCCTTGGTAACTAAACATCCTTGCCATCAGTTTTCTAGGCACCAATTCCCGTGCTCATCTATTAGTGATGAATTTAATAATCAACCAGTGGGTTATATCAGATGTTACACTCATTTTCTGAAATATCTTTCTTTCCCCTGGAGATTTTAGTAGGAGGGTGTGGGTCTGTGCGAGGATTTTACAGGGAAATTACACACTCATAGAATCATTTAGACTATTACATCCAGGAACCCAGTGCCATATTGTTCATTTGAAGCACGAGTGGTCACATCAAGCTGCAACTTGATAATTTTTTGCGTTTTCAAACTTTGCTGAATTAACTTTGTCTCATATTATGGCTGATGATAGACAAAAGTGTTAGGCATTTCCTGAGCAACAGTAACAATACAATAGAATACAATAGAAAAAGATGTCCTGGGAATTCTTCAAAAATTCAAGTTGCAACAAGAAAAGAAAAGTAGCCAGATATCAGCTGTGAGTCAGAGAGAATTTATGTTCCCTTGTCTCTCCAAGCTCTTGTTCAAAGTATCAATGGTTATTTTCAAGAAAATAGAGTACGATTTTGTGCTTTCTGGAACCAGGGTTATGGATAGGATAATATGTTATTGCATCATTTTACTCTTAAGGAAAGCATGTCAGGTCTTATTAATGAAGGTAAGGAAAATGACATACTGGTATTTTGGCCTGAAATAGAGTAAAGGTACCCAGGACACATGCTAGACAATAATCATGTTATCATAATTTTACAACAATTAACTTTCTTCAATACATTAAGGTTACCACATTTGTCAGCACATCATTTAGGTTACCACATTTTTCCCATTTGGTTTGTTAGTTTTCTTTACTGCTATGGAAATTTTAATTAGAGGGTTTAAACACCGTGTTTCCTCAGATGTCATTTCACAGGGTAACAAGTAAAGGCATTGCAGAATGTGAGCTGTTTTCTAAAGTTACATGTTTAGATTCCTTTGATGCTGAAAACTGGTAACCTGGTGTTTTTAACTGCTCATTGGAATCTTGTTTAACATCACTGGGAATACTAGGTGGGATCAGATGTTTCATCATTAATAATTAATAATTGATCAATAAATAATCAACACATTGCTACCAAAATTTCACACATTTGAAGGACAGGCATTTTCTACCCTCCTGACAATTAAGACCAACACTACTTTTTACTTATTCAAGTAATCTGGGAAAAAATCAGCTTTAGGTCCCGGTTTTTTCACATTAAGGCATCATAATGTTGGTAGCACTGTGTTGTTCCTGTTTTATAAGCAAGGTGAAGCAGTTAAAAACTGGAATGTCAAAATTGGATGAAATGATTGATTCTTTTTTATGTTTTCTAGGGTAAAAATAATTTTGCTTGGGCAGGACACAAAGTAAATCCCAAATTTAGGACTGAAATGCAAAAGATTTAGTTTTTTTCACAGTTCTTATATTATCAGGATTCAGCCTGTTGGAACCCTGGGGGTAATTCAGAGAATCATATTTAACTTTGAAATTGTTTGCTTTCAAAACTTAGTTTTTACAGTTGGGTGGGGATGTGTTTGGTTATTATTCCCTTGCTTATAATATTTATATAAATTATTATTATTATTATTTTTATTATTATTACTTTTATCATTTATCATTAGACCATTGGCACAATTGCTTCATCCAACTGCAAATTACCAGAGGATTCTTTAGTTATTCAAGGATCCTTTAGTTATTAAAACTTTGATTCGTTTAATTTTTGGGGGGATCACTGAATTTAATTTTGGAACCTAGGGGAATTAATAGGAATTCTGGCAGTATTTTGTAGTCAAGTGAAGCCATTGTAAACGTTAATGATCTATTGAAATCCTATATTATTTACACAGCAAATAGCAAGCCCATTAGCATCACAAGTAGGACTTTTAACCCGGCATTAACTAGCATTAATTAAACCCTCACAAGCATAAATCATTTATTGCTAAAGACTAAGTGATTCTGTATTGGCAGTAAAAAAGGGGTCAATTTAAATATATTTGATTGGACACATACACAGACAAAAAAGAGCTTTAAGGTTAAGTTCATTATCCCATACAACATACTACAAGGCATAAGTTCTTGCTGCCTCTGCCTACTAAATGTTTACCATCAAACAGGAACCAAACGGAAATAATTTAACAAAACCATAAAGTACAGAAAAACTGTTTTTCATGCAAGGTTAACTTACAATAACACAAAGTACTGGGTGTCAACTCAGTGCCATTAATAAGGTTAGATTTTATCAAAGACGTAATATTTATGTGATACTGTTTAAGGTCATCACTGGTAGCCTGTTTTTTCATCCCCAGCTGTCATCTCGTGCAAATCTAGAAAACAAAGTAGCACCTAATTTCACAACTTACACAGTCGCAGCTTTGCAATGGTTTTACCATTGGAGAACACGAAGAACTTTTAGAATAGCTTTCAAACATCCTAGCAACATTATTCAAAACAGCATAATTAACACTGCAGGCTATTGGTGACCATCACATTCTCTTAATTATGTTCAGATAATTATTTTATAATACATATCTATATATCTTGGTGTTGCATAAGTTCCCTGCTTAAATATCATGTTGTTATTTAGTTGTTGTTTTTTTTACTCTAGGTTTTTGCTTCTTAGCAGTAAAAAAACTAGTAAAAAAAATAGGGTTATAAGCAATTTTTTCGGAATCTTACTGTAACACCAAGTAATATAGGGCTATTATGTTTTTAAAGTGCTAATGGGCTTGCATTTTCTACTTAAAATTTTAGCTTCTTATTTAATTTCAGATCTAAGGTGGCACACTCACAAGATTAGGAGCCCATCACTTGGGAAAGTTCATGTTTAATCTAGCCAACCTCGCTCCTGCTGGGCTGTGGAAGCTCTGCCTCTGAGAAGGTGTGAATTCTGATGTCCTCTGAGATATTCCAATGGAGAAATTCTGGGAAACTTTATCTGATCTTGTAATTCATGCTGGGGGCAGTTGGGCACTTGGAAGATTTGGCCGTTTGTTCTCAAGTGGGAAGGACAGTGTGGAGGAAGGTGAGAGTTTGCTACTTATGTTCTTGGGGCTTCATTCATTTCGTCATAATACTACCCACACCTTTTTCCAAAAAAAAAACAGTAAGGTGCTTGCCTGCAAACAATATGTCTGGGAATGTTCCACTGCGGTAGGATGAAAAACGGGGGTGCTAACATTGTGTGACTAACGAAGTAGGTGAGTGGATGGAGGATTCGAGGACAGAGGACTGGACACTGAATCTCACCGGTGTGGCGTGGGTGGATTTTTACAAATGACATCAAATTGAGCTGATAGTCATAAAAATCTCTCTAATGGGGGGCAACTGGTAATGGATTTCTCTTCTAAACCTAAAAATTTCACACCTATTTCAAGCTTGCTTAGGCCTAATAATAAATAACCGTTCAGACCATCGCAGAGGATATATGCAAATCAATTATTATCTTAATTATCATTTCATTCTCATATTTGCGGCTTGAATTATCTAAAACTGCTCAGAACTAAGGTTTTATTACATCAACATCTGTTGCTTTTTGTCTGTTGTTTTTGTGTCAACTGGAAACAACAGTCAAACAAACGTGGCTGTTGATGTTAGACTAACTTCTCTTTGATATTATTTAAACCTTCGGAAAGCAAAATAACTAAACCGTTTTAATTTAGGATTCAATTATTATCTTAATCATCAGTTCATTCTCATATTTCCCTCCTGAATTATCTAAAACTGCTCAGAACTAAGGTTTCATTACATCAACATCTGTTGTTTTTTTGTCTGTTGTTTTTGTGTCAACTGGAAATAACAGTCAAATAAACTTGGCTGTTGATGTTAAAGACTAACTTCTCTTTGATATTACTTAAGCCTTCGGAAACCTAGATAACTAAACCATATTAATTTAGGATCAAATTATTACGATTAAATTAACTTGGTTAATCAGACTGCTGTGGAAGTCTTCTCTATTTCCTTTTTTTGAAAGGGACATAGAGTAGATTTCCTTGGCTTGTGTGATAAATCAAGTTAATTTGACCTTCATGCTTTAGGTTCGGTTGTAGGCATAAATTTATAAACGTTTTATCATAAGCATAGATTATAGTGTCTTCCTTAAATTTTCAGCTAATTTCACTCAGCAGTGACTTCAATTGATACATTAAAATCGGCTTTCCCATAAAGGACTGGAAGATGCTTTTTCTTTCTTTCTTTCTTTCTTTTTTTTTTTAAATTTAAACAACGCATTTGACTAATTCCAGTCTTTTGTTGGAAACCCGATGTTAAGTATCTATTCCGGTCACGACAGCTGAAACATCTCTAGGGAAATTGGCTCAAATTACTATTCCGGCAAATTTTCATTATTATGCGGATACTCATCGCGGCTAGCTGCATAAATTAAGACTTAAATCAAATCCAAGTTTTTCCAGCTAACCTTTAATTTTACTTTATAGGATTAAAAAATATTTCCGCTAATTTCCGTAATGTCCTTTTCCGTTTCGAAATGCGAAAATTTGTCCGTTGTTTTGATTAGACGGAAAAGGATCCAAAATTTAACTTAAATGAAATATTTATTTACAAAGTCGCTCTAGATCTAATCCCTTTGGCGAAATTTGAAGGCGAAATCTATTCGGCACTGATTCTAAATAACGGCATCCTAATTCATAATAAGGCGGGCAAATTTAGATATTAAGAAACATTAAGACCAAAACTCAATCGCGGCACATCGGCATTTTAGGATAAATGATAATAAACGGCGTTAGAATAAAATCTTATTTCACCTAAACATTAATCACTAAACATTAAAATAGGGCGAGAGAAATCCAGCATTAGTTGCTTCGCAGAGGAGAGATTATTATTGACTTGTGCTCTTTGGTGAAGTTTGTGAAATGAAGGTCAGTCAGACCAGCGCGATTCTTTGTTCAATTCTCTGCCTTCGTTTCTGACGGACACGCACTCGAAAAGTGAGTTACCCTTTCTAGCACCCTCTTTTTTCTTGTCCGAGTCTCTGGATATTTTCACGATGTATTGACTTTGTAGATACGCGTCTTCAACTAAAACAAATTATATTTTTCGCTGAGAATTATTTTTGGCCGGTGTGGTATTGTGACATAAATGAATGGGACCCTGAGGGCATGAGGAGCAAACTCTCACTTTCCTCTACGCTGCCCACCCCACTTGGGAACAAACGACTGAATTTTCTAAGTGTCCAACTGCCCCCAGCTTGAATGAAGGGATGAGATAAAACAGACCAGGATTTTAAAGTTGGAATATTAAACGAGGACAGAGGAATGAACACCGACTCGGAGCAGAGTGGAAGCAGCCCGGCAGGGGCGAGGAAGGCTAGATTATTTTTTTTTAATAATTTTTTTTATTGTAAATTCATGGACAACAGAGACAAGTTTTATTTCTTCAATAAAGTATTGTTACCTTCAGTACCCGTGCTGTTTACTTTGTAATCTAACTACTTGAGTGAACCACATAAACACTCTAAAGGACCGGACACAGCAAAACACTGCGCGCAGTAAAGACTTGTTTACAACAGCGACATAAACACAAGCATAAGTGCGGACGTAACAGCACAAGAATAAACACAAACACAGGAGAAAGTACGCACTGATTCTTTCTATTCTCACCAGTAATTCACGCATTTAAAGAACAAGTACAAGAAAACCAAACGCGTTCGTTTTATTCTTCTTACGCTTGCTCTTTAATTTTGTGAATTAGTGATGATCAAGAAAAGAATGAGTGTGTTCCTTCTTCCCATGTTTCTGCTTACGCTTTTGTTGTTGACGATCTCACTGAAGTCAGTTGTACCGGTTTTGCCTACGTATATGTCGCTAGTATAAACTAATCTTTAACTTACACCGTTTTCCAACCAAGCGATTGTTGCATTCAATGTTGTTGCAGATTTATTGAACAAACTGCTGTTCTTTACACATCGCAAGCAACAATCTCAGCGCTAAAAAACGACGTAAATTTACTGCGCGCAATGCTTCAATGTGTCCGTGCCTTTACGTTTGAGAAAACCATAAGTACTTCAACAACAAAGTACAAGTGTCGATGCGAACTTGGAAAAACAAAACACTATTATTATTCGCCCACGCAAATTTTGTAACATTTTAAGGTGTTTCGATTGAGTTTTTCGGAGACCATACCGATATTTTTCAATCATATTAAAAGTGATTTTATTCTCGTGTGATCGCTATGAAGTTTTTACCACTGAATGATTTTGGATTGAATAGCCGTGATAAATTGTTTAATAAAAAAGTTCTAAATGACTCAAATTAATCCTATGCTGCTTAATATCATATTTCGCTGCTTGGAAATTTTGGTGAATTTTCTTTTATGCGATCCTGAAAACTCAGCTGTTATCTCACCACCTGTCTAAGTGTAACTTTATTCTAAATTTTGATTATTAGCGTTTCTCTGTATATCTTTAGAACGGCTGGACAATTCTTTTTAAACCTCATCAAATAATCTTGATGATGTGCATAATAATGTCCGAAACTTTCATTAAGATCGATTCACCGTAACACCTTGAAATTTCAAGGAAAACATAGCCTACAAACCGGCCAAAAATCTGCGTTAGTACAACATTCATCGTTTTGACGTTATGCTAATTTTTCTAAATTAATGCGGATCATGCATACCTCCACGACTAGTACATTTTAGTTTGAATTTTGTTGCAACTTTTGAATGTAAAACATTGACAATATTCGCACAAAGGCGAATGAGAAATATCGGTATGGTCTCCGAAAAACTGTATTGAAACACCTCAAGGTCTTTCTCAAAATCGCACCAATACTCATATTTTCAGATTAAAGCACTAGCTGGTTTAAATCAAGAGAGAGAGAGAGCGAGCTAAGTTCTGCTTTTGATAAACCCTCAGTAAATCTTTGTGGTAAAAATCAGACTTGTCTTTGTCAAACAGTTTGCATTTCGACGCAAAGTAAGCCACAAACAAGCGTTTTACAGAAAAGAAATCTACCAAAAAAAAATCTCGACTGTCTTATTCTTGTGAAATAAAACGGTGCAGTCTTCCTTGAAGTGGCTCTTGGAGTCGTCACGCAGAGGCAAAAGCCTTGCGTGACGATCTCAAGGACAACTGCAAACAAGACTACGCTTCTGAAGCAAACTGTGAATTAAACAAATTCGTAACGCACTCATTTGTGGCGCATTTTGCGATATAAACAAATCATTGATAAAGTCAGTCTGAAATTACACAAAGCGTTATCCAAGACCTTTTGTCTTGATACTGTGAACTTTTTTACTCCCCAAGTGATGAAAATCCTTATTCTCCTTGCTAATTCTCACAGTTCGCTCATAATAGTTAAATAATTTCGCGCGTGCCAAACCAATACCCTAAATTGTCTTCTAACCACCCTTCCAGCTTCAAAACGTATTGGTTGTGACTCAAAAACGACTCCATAGTTCAAGGCGCCAAACGCTAGTACCCACTCCCCTTGCAATTTAGGCAATTTAAGGTAGATTTGAGATTCGTCAAAAAGTTCACAGTAAATAAACCAAGAAATAAATTAGCACAGACATGCGATCCACCAAGACTATACAGTCAAGACAAGTCATTCATTCAGTTAGTCCTAAAAAATAAACTCAAGTCAAAGTCAAACCACTACGTTGTTCAGTCAGTACGTCGATATCCCAGTCAAGTAGTAAATGAGAAGATATATCAGTATGTCATGCAGTCAGCAAGTAACGAGGTGAATTGATCAACTAGTTAGGAAAACAAGCCCTCCTAGACTATAAAAAAGGATTTCACATAGTCGCCATTTTGGATTTTTTAAGGGAATAACCTATGATTTTGGTCAAAAATTACAAACTTCCTCTTCGTTCGTTTTAGGAAAAAAATTGGCCTTGAAGTAGTGCTTGACGATTATCTAGTTAAAAAACAAGCCGTCCTAGACTATAAAATATGGATTTTAAACAGTGGCCATATTGGATTTTCTCAAAAGGGTCAACCCATGATTTTGGTCAAAAAATGGAAATTTTATCTTTGTATCTTTTTGGACAAACGGACCTTGAAATACTGTTTGATGATCGTTGAGGTAGAAAACAAGCCCTCCTAGACTATAAAATTTTGGATATTACAAAGTTGCCATGCTGAGATTTTTACATGGGGTTAACCCAAGATTTTGGTCAAAAATTGCTAATTTCATCTTTGTTTGTTTGTTTGCTTTTTTTGGCAAAATAAGTCTAGAAATAATGTCTGATGATCATCTAGTTAAAAATCAAGCCCTCAGCCAATCGAAGGTGCTAGCAATTTAACAGATTATAAGTCGTTTTTTCTTGCAACACAAATCATTCAGCCTGTATCAATTTTTGTCCACAGTCAGTTAGCCAGTCAGCTATGCTGTCAGTCAGTCAGTCAGTCAGCTATGCAGTCAGTCAGTCAGTCAGCCAGTTAGTCAACCAGTCAGTCAATTAGTCAGTCAGTCAGTCGATCAGTCACTCAATCTGCCAGTCAGTCATTCAGCCAGTCTAGTTAGAAGAAAAGCCGTCTTTGACTATAAAGATATTTATTTTACACGGTGGCCACATAGAGATTTTTTCAACGGGGTTAACCCATGATTTTAAGCAAAATTGGAAATTTCGTCTTAATTTGTTTTTGAACAAAATGGGCCCAGAAAAAATGTTTGCTGATCATCAAGTTAGAAAACAAGCCTTCCTAGACTATAAAAATAATCATTTTAAACAGTGGCCATATTGAGATTTTTTTGAGTCAGATTTCAGTTTTTTTCATGATTTTGGTCAAACATTACAAAATTCCTCTTTGATTGTTTTAGAATACAATGGGCATTGACGTAGTGTTTGATGATTATCTAGTTACAAAACAAGCCGTCCCGGACTACAAAGTTATGTATTTTACATAGTCGCCATATTTAAATCTTTTAAGGGGGTTAACCCATCTTATTGAGGAAAAATTGGAAATTTCGTGTTAGCTTGGTTTTGGACAAAAAGGGCCTAGAAATAATGTCTGATGACCATCTAGTTAAAAAAAAACAAGCCCTCCTAGATTAAAAGATTAAAAGATTATTTTTCGACTGGCCCATACAGATCTTCGTCAGTCATTCAGTCATGATTGCTAAGTCTGTACTTGTAATCAATTCGACAGTCAGTCAGTCAGACAGTCAACGAGTCAGTCAGCCAGTCAGTCAGCAAGTCAGTCAAAAATTCAGTCACTCAGTGTGTCAGTAAGTCAGTCAGTCAAAGAGCCAGTCAGTTAGTCAGTCAGCAAGTCAGTCACTCAGTATGTCGGTATGTAAGTCAGTCAGTGGGATAGTCAAGTAGCCAGTCAGTTAATCAGTCAGTCTGCACGTCAGTCAATAAGTTAGTCACTCAGTATGTCATTCAGTCAGTCAGTCAGTCAGTCAGCCAGTTAGTCAGACAGTCAACCATCAGCCAATCAGCCAGTCGGTCATACGGTCAGCCAGTTAATAGTCATCAGCCAGTCAGTCATTCAGCACAGTCTGTCAGTCAGCCAACAAGCCAGTCAGTTAGACAGCCACTCATCAGCCATCAGTCATCCAGCACAGTCGGTCAGTCAGCCATCCTGCCAGTCAGTCATTCAAACAGTTGGTCAGTCAGACAGTCTGTCAGTCAGTCAATCAGTCAGTCATCAGCCGGTCAGCGAGTCAGTCAGCCAGTCATTCAGCCAGTCAGTCAGTCAAACAGTCCGCCAACAAGCCAGTCAGTTAGTCAGTCAGTCAGCAAGTCAGTCACTCAGTATGTCAGTAAGTTAGACAGCTAGCCAGTCAGTCAGTCATCAGCCAGTAACTCAGTGTCAGTCATTCAGCCAGTCAGCCAGCCAGTTAGTCAGCAAGTCAAACAGTCAGTCAGTCAGCCAGAAAGTCAGTCAGGCAGTAAGCCAGTCAGTCAGTATGCTAGTCAGTCAGGCAGCTAACAAGTCCGTCAGTTAGTGATCGGGCTGTATAAGCCACAATGTAGATAGCATGTCTGATCTAACCAACAGTCAATTTTACATCTTTTCATCTTACATGTGAAAATCATGAGAACTTTTAACAAAGTTCTAACCACAGTGCCAACAATAGTTTTCAAATTTTGCAAAATAATGAATGACATTTTAGCCCAGTGCTAAGTTCAACCATTTTTTGCTCATGTTTTTGAGTTGTTGAGTGGAGGTTGCCACTTTGAGTTGCATACTTTCTTTTCAGCAACATTCTAAACTTAATTCATTGATTTCTGTTGTAACCCTTTTTCTTAAACTTTCTGGGTGCAATTGTAGTATACATAAGGTTCTTTGAACCAGAAATTGACTTGGCTGAATGATCACATGAAACTTCAATGCACATTAATGTAAGCTTGAAGCACATTGCAAGATGATCTTTACGCTGGAAAAATTAAAGCTAGCTTGTTTCTCCCTTTTAAGCCAAACTTCCCCTTGTTTTCTTTCACTTTTTCACATGTTTGTTGACACAATGATTGTGAGCTTTAACCAAAGTTTTCATGGTTTATTGACAATATGGTAGTTTCAAATTTTTGCAATGACTTTGCAAGTGCAAAAATTGGCACATGAAAATGATGTAAAACTGCCTTTTAACTATAGCAGAACTTAGCATATATCTATAACATAGCTGTGCCAAAACTGATCAAAAGTAAACTAATACTTATCCAGGAGTAAAATCAAAAATCTCTTTGGCATGATTATTTATCAAGCCAATTTTTTTCAACTGAGTGGTTCTTTGCACAATAGGATTATAAAATTGAATTTTGATATGCATTTTCATTGAATAAGATGAAGGCTGTGACAATTCCAAAATCCAGTCAGAATATCAACGTGAAACTGCTACATGTAACTTGCTCCAGTGATCCATTGATACTCTCAAATTAAGTTTCAAGATGTATGAACACTTAAAAGTGTTTTGGACAGTTTTCCTTCATTTTGTGTAGACAGTGATTTGGATTGCCTTTTGAGCTTCAAATACAGACTGTTTTTCCTGAAAAGGTTAGGGTCAAGTGAATTTTTCCAACTACCCTACATTGATTCAACTAACTTCAATTCTTTGAGTTGTTCCTAATTCTGTTCAAAATCAAAACCAACATTTCTGCACAACAGCAACTAAAGTAATTTTGCCCTCAGCTACATACCAGGCATCAGCTGTTGATAACTTTGCCTTGTATGTTTTACTTACTAATTTCTGCAGTTGAAAGATTGTATTAAGAAACCTCGTAGCACAGAAAACCCTGCACAAAGAAATCTCCACATGCCATGTATCATGTGAAAATTGTAGCAAACTACTGGGTGTGTGCAAAGCAACCAACCCCTTAAAGATGCACTTTATTGTTAACTCCTATAAAGTGCATTTAAATGCATTTTTAATTTTATGTCCTGGATAAGATTAATAAATTATTGTCTTTTGAACAAGCATTAAGCCACATTTTGTTTATCTGGTTCACTCAAGAGCTAGATTACAAAGCGATCTGAACAGCACTTATATGGTACTTAAGATAACCTCTAAAGCTTAAATGTTGAAGACTTGATCCAGTCTGTTTGTGGCATAGTGCATCTGATCTGGATAAGAAAAATATGAGTCTACATAAGCAACAGGCTAAACCAACTTAGTCAAGTTACAGTCACTAAAGATTACAAGAATAAATTATTCTGTTTATCAGTTCACCCTGCCCAATCAAAGTTGTTATTTCAAGGGTTGAATAAAATCTTACAATCTAACAGATTGTAGCTATGATAATTAAAATTTATAATTATTAATTTATAATAATAAATAATAATAATAATAATAATAATAATAATAATAACTTTACTCAGTGAGGATAAACACATCACATTCAGAGACTGGTAAATTTAAGGAAGTAAAGATCTGTATGCTCAGAAATGCCCAAATTAACTGGGAGTGGTCCCTAATCAAAATGACAACCTATTTACTACATGATTGAGTCAAACTCTACTTTGCAACGCTAGTAGTACATGTAACACCACTGAAGGTCACAAACCAACCTGTGAACTTGTGATCTCTTTCCTGTGGCAATAATCTCCTTTAGTAAATGTGTTTGCACAGCTGCCTCCATCACTGGAGCCACTCATGAACATGCATCTGAAGATCTGTTCCACCCTGTTCAAGACAAATTACCACATTAATTTTAATATCAAAAGATTTCACCTGAATAAGGGTTGTGGAACAACAGTGGGGTGAAATACCTTCCTGTCTACAGAACAACTCGCTTTTAGGGGGAAAACCCCACACCAGGGGTGTCAGTAAGGGCTGGAGACCCAGGATTTTCCCCGGCTTCTAAGGGCCGGCATAATTAACCCTTGACTACATTCATAGCAAACAAAAGTAAAATAAAACAAAAGAGACATCTTAACTGTTCAATTACCCAGCCTGTGAAAACAGACCTTTCTCGTCACTCATTGCCACTGGGGGACGTTACACAAGTAGGAACGTCTGCCACACTCCATACTGATAATGTAAAAAATTATGTCCAGAATTTGGTCATAAGTGCTGATTAGACGACGGAGTAGTCACATTCTTATAGTAAAAATTTACACTGGAACAGTAAATCGCAGTTATTGTAGTATGATATGCAACGGCCACAGAGAATTGTCACTGTTATGAGTGGAACAACTCGTGCCACGTAACGAGCAACAAATGTGCAATAATTTTATCAAACTACAAAGGTACAGACAGAAACCAAGGTCAAAATTTTGCAACAATGTCTCGTTTGTTTGTAACATTCGCTCTGTATGGCTAGATCTAATAAATACCTATATTCATATCTCATTGTATGCACTGTGTGTTGTTCCAATGCTATTGTACACCATCGTCCATTGGCTTAGCTTTAGATATATGTGTCTAGCTATAAATCTATAGGAAAACAGGCAATACTTGTGGAATATATTCTTCATCAGTATGGAATTTCTGTTGCTGAGTCCCAGAGGTTCCTCCTTGCAAAACATACCAAGTGGCGAGAAGCAAGGATAAATGGCTGTTTTTGCAGGATAATTCCCTGCCAACTAATTTCATATACCCAGCGACTTGAAATCTTAGCCAAAGCCCTGCCACATGTAAATGACTTCCTACCCAGGGTCAGCAAAACATTTCTAGAACTAAATCGTTTTCTAAAATTCTGTAGGTAACCAATGAGAGTATTACCAATGAAGGTTCACAAACCAACCTAGTAACTTGTGATCTCTTTCCTGTGGCCGTGATGTCCTTAATGTCAGCAGTTCCTCTATTGTTGGAGCCGCTCATGAACACCTGAAGATCTGCTCCAACCCTGCTCAAGACAAATCTTTCTTCTTCTCTTCAGCCTGAAAAAGAAAAAAGGAATTGAAGATTGAGCAAAGTTTCATGTAAATGAAAATTCCATGACTTTCCATGACTTTTTCCATGACCTTAGGTTTAGTTGTCACTTTCAAAAACTTTCAAAATTTTCCTAGTTTGGGGGTATTCTTTTGACTTCAAGTAGTTCAACAGACACAAACTCTGGTGTCCACCAAAATATGTGCCGTTTGCGCTGTTTAATTTAGCTCCTCTCTATCTCATCATCTGCAGTAACTAAACTACCAAACAAAACTTTAATTTTCCATGAATTTCAAGGATCAACAATTTAAATTCCATGACTTTCCAGGCCTGGAAAATGAAATTCTTAAATTCCATGGCTTTCTAAGTTTTCCATGACCTGCACGCACCCTGATTGACTTCAATTTCCAAATCTTAGTACTTGGACAACTTTCCTCTGAATTTTGCTGAGGTGTTACTTTCAGATGGAACTGCTATGTCAATGAGCATGCACCTTCTGTCCTTTTTGTTCTTGTGAATGCCCGGGAGTTTTCACAGAAGGGGTGAAATCGCCATTTGCACATCTCCCCTAATAAACTAGCTTGTTTGCCCCCCAAATTTTGCGTAAGAATTGTCTTTTGATTTCTCTTGAGACCACTGAAATACCCAAAAGAAATTAAAGACAACCGTTATGCAAAGTTTTGGGAGTAAACAAGGTATATTATGGGAGATGTGCACATGGCAAATGGGCAGTTTTGGAATTGACTCGTACATAAAAGAGGATTTACGGTATTAAAATTACTGGTTTGCAGCTGACATCACGGTAGCTATGTTGGTAAAAAAAAAAAACAAAAGCTTTTCCCCCCAACTGGGTCACTGCAAATTTTGTATTAATGACAACCAATTTACGACATGATTACATTACATTCTACTTTGCTATGCTAGTAGTAACTTCAATGAAGGTCACAAACCAACCTGTGAACTTGTGATCTCTTTCCTGTGGCAATAATGTCCTTTAGCTTGCACAGCTGCCTCCATCATTGGAGCCACTCATCAAATGCATCTGAAGATCTGTTCCACCCTGTTCAAGAGAAATTGCCACATTAATTTTAATATCAAAAGGTTTTGCATGAATAACAGTTGTGGAACAACAGTGGGGTTACTAACTTCCTGTAGAACAAATTGCACCTAGGGGGAAAACCCCACACCAGGGATGTCAAAAAGGGTTGGGGCCCAGGATTTTCCCCAGCTTCTAAGGGCATAACTCAGGGTTTTCAACAAGAGCTGGGAGCCAGCAAAATTTGCTGGCTATTTCACGTGGACTTGCTGCCTAATTTTCATCGGAAATTAGCCCAGCTTACACAAATACCATGATTAAAAGCAGATACTAAAACAACCAATGGTTCATACTGTAGCTACTGGCAAGAAGAAATAAATAAATACTGGTACAGCTGCAACTGAAAAAAAAAATTATTCATCTGCTGTCACTGAATAAAAAAGCCAAAATTTAATGATGTCTGTGTTCTGTTCAAAAACTCTAATTCTTGCTCCAGAATGCTGGAAATGTATTGTAAGAGTCCTAGATTTCAAAAATTTTCCAAGGGGGTGGGGGGGGGGGGGGTGGGGTAAGCCCTTGGACTGCCCTGGAGACAGGTGCAAGCTTTTTCCATCTCCACCTTCTTCAAAGCTTTTGCCACCTACTTAAAACCTTACTGAAAACCTGATAACCCACGACTACATTCACAGGAAACAAAAGCAAAATAAAACAAAAGGGACATCTTAACTGTTCAATTACCCAGCCTGTGGAAACAGACCTTTTTCCTTGCTCATTGCCACTGGCAGATGTTTCGTGAAAAGGAACATCTGCCACTCAATGACAGACACTCCATACTGATGATGCAAAATCTGTCTGGAATTTGGTCATAAACACTGATTGGATGATGGAGTATTCACATTCTTTTAGTAAAGATTTACAGTGGAACAATCAATCGCAGTTAATGGAGCATGATGTGCCACGGTTCCAGGGATTTGCTTTTGTTATGAACGGAGGAACTTGTGCCATTCAATGAGCCATGAATGTACATCTGTACAATAATTTTGTCGAACTACAATGGAAGACAGGTACCAAGGTCAAAATGTTGCAACACTGTCTGATACATTTGTCACGTTCGCTCTGTATGGTTATATTTAATAAATACCTCTATTCATGTTTCGTTGTACGCACTGTGTGTTCCTGCAAGGCCATTGTACGTCATCGTCCATTGGCTTAGCTTTAGACATATGTCTAGCTATGGAATATATTCTTCTCTAGAAGAGGCATTTGAGTTTTGCTGGAGCTTGTTTGCAGGAGAAGTAAAATTGAACAAATTTGAATTTGAAACCCAAGGACTACTGGATTTATTATGTAAACATTTGGAATGGAATGGAATTTCTGTTTCTGAGTCCCAGAGGTTCCTCCTTTCGAAATGTCAAAAGCGGTGAGGAGCAAGAAGAAACGGCTGTTTTCGCAGGCTAATTCCCCGCCAACTAATTTTATACTCACCCACTTGAGATCTTACCCAAAGCCCTGCCATATGTAAATGACTTCCTACCCTGTGTCAGCAACATACGTCCAGAACTAAATCTTTTTCTAAAATTCTGTAGGTAACCAATGAGAGTATTACCAATAAAGGTTCACAAACCAACCTAGCGACTTGTGATCTTTTTCCTGTGGCCATGATGTCCTTTATGTGAGCTGTTCCTCTATTGTTGGAGCCGCTCATGAACACCTGAAAATCTGCTCCAACCCTTTTCAAGACAAATCTTTGTTCTTCTCTTCAGCCTGAAAAAGAAAAAAGGAATTGAAGATTGAGCAAAGTTACATGTAAATGTACTTGATAATTTTTTAGACTTCCAAGGTATTTTTAAATATGGTTGAACCTCTCCACAATGGCCACCTTGGGGAAAGAAGAAAGTAGTCATTGTAACCCTTTAAGTCCCCCAAAAGTGACCAACATCAATTTTCTCCTAAAAATATCAATGCATTATGAAGAGAAAAAGGTGTGAGAATTAATAAAATGATCACTAAATGAATAATGATTTGATCTTTTATCAAATTCTCTCAACTACATGTAATTCTTTAAGGAAATGTATAGAGATCAGTCTGGAGAATTTTTATGTTGATATTGGGAATTAAAGGGGTAGAGAGGTGAATTTGTAATTTGGGCACGGGCCCTTAGCCGAGTTTGGTGTACAAGTTATTGGCCAATGCTCTGTCAACATGTCAGTTGAAATCAGTTGACATGTCAGCCAACTATCAGTCGATGAATTATGCCAATGTACATAAGTCAGGCGAGGGTCAACTGTCAGTCAACATTTTAGCCGATATTTTGGCCAATAGCTGACCGAAGGTGGGCAGCTATGTCAGACGAAAAGTTTAACAGTGTGCGATTGAAAATAAGACCTTACTCGCGCAATTACCTTACTATAACTGTAAAGTCCTGACTTCTGCCCACCCACAGTTTAATAGTTTAATTGATGATAATCAACCTTCTAGAAAATTGCTAGATTCTCTCAGTAGTCTCTACGACCTTAGCGTATTCCAGCTAATCTCTCTTGATAAACATATTGATCCTGATATAAATCTCACCTCAAACAAAATATGCTCAAAATATTATTCTCCACACAGCTTTGCGCAGTTTATTGACAGCAAACAGTTGCAATCAAAATCTCCTTTTTACATACAAATATAAGTAGCTTAAAGAAAAATTTTGAAGAATTTCAACATCATGTCTTAAGTGAAATGAATTTCCGTTTTACTTTTATTGGTGTAACAGAAACTTGTATATGCGATCATGAATGTAGTTTTAATTTTGTACCAGAATTACCTGGATACTGTTTTGAATCGGTCCCAACACCTTTATCTGCCGGTGGTGTTGGCCTGTTCATTGATCAAAATTGTAAATACCGCGTCCTTGAACGAGTCTCCAGTTCTTGCTATCAAGCCCTATGGATTGAACTTCATCTGCCTAACAATAAGAAATCTGTATGTGGTGTTACTTATAGGCAACACAATAATGCTAATGAGTTTCTACAATACTTGACAGATTTTCTTGAACACCAGTGCCGTCAAAATCAAAATATTTATCTCATGGGAGACTTCAACATAGATCTGTTAAAATATGAAACTTGTACCTACACACAAACCTTGCTGCAAACAATGCAAAGTTTTTCAATGTTCCCAGTGGTTGATAAGCCAACTAGAGTCTATGGTAATTCAGCAACTTTAATTGACAATATTTTCATAAATAATCCTGAGAATAATATTATAGTGAGCAGCAATATCGTGTCCGATACAGATGTGCATATTAACATCGCACTGTAAACCATTCTTTCCAAACAACAAAACTAAGGTTCATGACTATTCTACTTTCAATGCAAAATCTTTCATTGACGACTTGCAGAATATTAATTGGAATATTAAATATTTGCAAACATACCGATGCCAATCAATCGTTCTCCAGGTTTTACAGATGCGTCAACAAGACAATTAACAAACACGCCCCTTTAAGAAGTATATCCAATCGTAAACAAAAATTCCTTGCTAAACCATGGCTGACTGCGGGTTTAAGAAAATCAATCAGGGTAAAGAATAACCTCTTCTATACCTCAGACCGGGACAAATACAAATTTTACAGAAATAAAATCATGTATCTTACGAGATTAAGTAAAGCGAACTACTACCAAAGTTTCTTTGATCTCAAAATATGTAATGTGCATCAAACTTGGAAAGGAATTAACGAGCTAATTGGAAACTGTAAAAAGAAAAACAAGCGCAACTCAACTAACTCTATTCGCTCAAACCCGAATGAGGTTCCAACTAGTGACCCGAAGGAAATAAGCGATATTCTTAACAAATATTTTGCCACTGTTGGGAGCAAACTGGCTTCTAAAGATCCGCCACTTAATCGCACTTTCTTCTTTGATCCTATTATTCTGGAAGATATCAATTTAGAAATTTCCATTTTGCAAGACAACAAGGCCCATATATGGTCTCTACTCATCTCCAGTTAGGCTGCTGAAATTGGCAGAAAGGGTCATATCCGTACCTCTAGCCACGATTTTTAATCAGTCTATTTGCTCAGGGATTTTTCCATCTAAACTAAAGTGCGCTAAGATTATCCCGATATTTAAGGACGAAGATGACACGCTGCCCGAAAACTACCGACCTATTTCTCTGCTCTCGATTTATAACAGGGTTTTTGAAAAACTTATGTACTCCAGAGTTACCAAGTTTGTCAAAGATTGCAACATTCTCTATGATCAGTAATACGGTTTTTGCAGTAAGCACAGTACTCTGCATGCTATACTTGATATTGTTAACACAATCCTCCAAAATATGGACAATGGTAAATTTTCGTGCGGTGTTTTCATCGATCTCAAGAAGTCTTTTGATACTGTTAACCATGACATTTTGTTAGCTAAACTTGAAAATTATGGTATTAGAGGTGTAATCAACTCCTGGTTCAGATCATACCTGACTGATCGAAAGCAAACTATGGAAGGTAATAATGTTGTGTCTGAGGCTGAGACGACCTTGTGCAGCATGCCACAAGGCTCAGTCCTCGGACCACTCTTATTCCTACTGTATATCAATGATATTTACAAGTCCCCTTCGTTATTTGCCTTTTATCTATTTGCTGACGATACTAGTATAATACTTGCAAATAACAACCTAAAGGGACTCAAAACACTTGTTAATCGCGAGCTTGGCAATGTCAATGAATGGCTGAAGGCCAACAAACTGTCTTTGAACATAAAAAAATCAAATTTTTGTAATCTTTCCTCCCAGGCAAAAGAATATGCCCTTCATACCTAGGATTAGAATTCTTGACTCCAGGACTAACAGCTACTCAAACCTTGAAATGAAAGATTATGTTAAATATCTTGGCTTACTGATTGATTCAAATCTTTCATGGAAATACCACATCGAATCTATCTGTCACAAAATCAGCAAGTCAATAGGAATTATTATTATTATTATTATTATTATTATTATTATGTCTTACTTTCAGTTTACAACTCATTAATTGTCCCTTACTTGACTTATGGTATTTGTGGTTGGGGAAACTGTGCCTTGACATTTCAAGGAAAGATCGTAACTCTACAAAAACGGGCCTTACACGCAGTACCCTTCTTTCTCAAATCAAATTGCCTTCCCCTGCCTAGCCTATTTTTCAGAGATTGTGGTTATTTACTGTATGATATCAACAGACAGACAGTACCAGTTAGTATACTCAATCAGTTCATTAAAACAAGTCAGATTCATAACTACAGAACAAGATCTGTCTCTAGCAACTCGTTTTATGTTAAGTTCTCTAGAACCGATAAAATGTATGCCTTTTTCACGAGAATCGGCGCCCAAATTTGGAACTCTATTCTTTATTCGATTAAAATACTTAAACGTTCGTCCTTTCGTAAAAAAATAAAGGAATTATTACTAAATTTCTTGCGGTCAGAAGATGATTATGTTGAAGTCTCCCGTCTTATTAAGTTATTTAATAGTTTAGGTTAGCCTCTCTTCGTAATCGTTATGTACTTGCCTTGTTTTATGATAGTCCGGGGGGGGGGGGGGGGGTACTGCCATATATGGGCTATATAGGTATGTGCCGCTGTGAAGGATATGGTTTTCAAGCAGTTTACTCTAGGATAGGGTATATAAATCAGAGCGTTTGGGTCTAGAATAGGGTATCATTTATCAGGAAACTGATCAGTTGGTTGAAGATTTTATCTAGACAAGGGAAACAGCTACTCTAGGATAGGGGGGATTTGGGGAGTTTACTCTAGTATAGGGTAGCAAAATTCAGCTGAACTAGCTCTGGTATAGGTTAAGGTTTCCAGGGTCCCAGCGGCACATCCCCACCAAGAAATTCCTTAAGTACCCCCCCCCCCCCCCCACTATTTACTGTATAGTAGTGTCTTCACTGTTATTTAGTCCATCTATATATAAATCTTGTTTTGTAATATGTCTTCAGCTCTCCCCGCCTCGATTAGTTTATAAGCTATTTGCGGGTGGGAAAGTAATGTAATTAGTTATTTTCCAATTTTCAATAAAATTTGTTGTTGTTGTTGTTGTTAAAGGTCCTTCACAGTTGCCGGATTGGCTAGCAAGTTGAATCAATATACAGTTATTGTCAAAGAACTGGATTACAACACAAGAAGAAAACAATGGACAACGAAAAAGTTAAGAGAAATAGAAATGCCTACAAGGCTTTTGTGCAGAAAACAATGGAAGGTGCAACCAGGATCTCATCATCAAAGAACTGGATTACAACACAAGAACAAAACAATGGACAATGAAAAAGCAATTGCCCACAGAACTTTTGCGCAGAAAACTCCCCAAACAAAGATTCAAAAAGAAAATAACCAAATCCTTATTTCAGATCTTCCTTAAACTGGTCAATTATGTCAACTGATGTAGATATGCTATTGAATGAAATGAAAAGAATTTAAAATTTATCTTCCTAGCTATAATGCTTGAGACTACGTAAGCTAGTAATCCAACATTGTACATATCTTTTTATCCTTCCTTTAGCCTCTTATTTATGATAATATATTTATAGTAATTATTTACCATATTTATTATCTTGTACCTTTTTTGGCATTAATATTGTAATTTAAGTGTCAGTGATATGTCTCCATACTACCTGCCTTGATTAGCTTTGCTATTTGCAGGTAATCTCTACTTGTAATTTATCGATTATCATCCAAAAATAAAGTTGTTGTTGTTGTTGGAGTCAAGCTGATCACATGGAAGATTCATCAAGGGAAAAACTTATGGGATTGAAATTAACCGTGAACAGAACTGCTGGACACTATTCAAAATCTGGATAAAACAATTCTGAAAAAACACCAAGGCAAGAGACATTGAGAAAGAAGTCAATGATTCTGGAGAGGAATTTTGGCTGGGATTGCCTGAGTTTAGAGGAAGCTAAAAGTAGCAGACACACGAAAACTTCACCAGGCTTCATTCAAGATAATAACAATGTCAAAAGCAATGAGGGTGCGGAAGTGAAGCTACGTACCTAAACTAGAACTTAAGTAATTGTTATGGACAATTACATTAAATGGCAGAGTTTCTGGGACATGTTTGAATTTGTGGTTAACAGAAACATTGACATTTCAAAATCCAAAAAATTCACCTACAGTGTATTTGAAGAGTTGTGGGACAGGTGCAGCCGAATCTGCAATAATATAATATTACTGGGTTGCCTCTTGCTGAAGATGATTTTGGAAACAGTCATTAATATTCTAAGAGATAGATTTCGTAAGCCACAGTTGTTGATTTCTTATCACATTGGTAGCTTTGTTGAAATTGGCAATACCTTATTATAGGAAATTAACGCTCCATGAAATTAACGCGAATCGTTAAAATTCGTGTTAATTTAAGTTGCGTTAATTTTGTTCAGCGTTAATTTCCGCGACGTTAATATTTAGTGCAGCGTTAATTTCCGCGCTCTTAATTTCCAGTATTTAAAACCCAGGTTTGGAACCCGTCCAGACATTCTTGACACCTAAAAAACATCAACTACAAGCTTTGTTTCTTTCCATTTACCCTTTATTTTTCATCTTTCACAAAAGCTAAGGCGAAGGTTTCCAATATTTCGAGTTCATCTTCATCGCTGTCGCTGTCAGAAGTGATGTCACCTCAGTTTTGCAGAGTTTTGATTTTTTTTGCATCCAGTGTTGAAATAAATTTGTTCCAGTTGTCACCACCAACACTGTCTTAATCGCGTTAATTTCCTTTATTATGAAATTCTACCTCTTCTTTCGTGTTAATTTCCAATACCTTAATTTCATGGAGCGTTAATTTCCTATAATAAGGTAGTCAGTTCAGTGCGTGGAATGAACAAACTATGTGATTTGTATGACAACAATGAGATTAACATTCAAAGTTTGAAGGCACTGAGCATCGAATCAGAGTCTTTTGGAAATTTGATAATTCAAGTTATGTGATGGCTCTCAAATATTGTAATGCAAGAAAAAGAAATGTTGGCTGTGGTATTTGCTTTGCAGAAATGGCATCAGTTTGCTTTTGGTCGTCATGTTATTGTGAGAACAGACCACAAGCTAAGTGAGGCGGTCACAAGGAAATGTCTTAAATATTATAGGGCACCAAGGTGCCTGGAAGGTATGCTGCTTAGAAGTCTGGCCTATGACATAGAAGTGCAGGCTTTTCAATAAGAGCCAGTGGCCAGTGAAATTTGCCGGTAATTTCTCATGAACTCGCCACCGTCTTTTCTTTGGAAATTACCCCAGTTTAAATGCACAACACCGCTGCGACAATTCATCAACTCCTTTCCACCATGCCCAACTACCTGGAGGGGCAGCCATAAACTTTCTCCTATTTTCCGAGATCCTTCCACATGACCGTGAATCTTTCCTTCCAATAAACAAACCACTTGCTAAACATAAGGAGCACTGAGCACATTATCCCAGTTTTCCTCCGCAAGTGCAGTGTAAAGTATGGCTTTACGATTCTCTCTACAATCCCATATCAGGACTTTAGAGCAGATGGGTTTTAACTTTGTACCAGCTAGGAAAATAACAGCTGTGTGATCAGTCTTGATCGACAATTGAAATGAGTGGCACTTGTTGAATAAACCTGGGCGATTAGTAAAGCAGTTATCTAAACACACGTCACCTCTGGTCGGGAAATCTACTAAAGCCTTTGTACCGCCACCGAAATGATCCCCACCATCGAAATGATCCCCGCCACCGAAATGATCCCCAATCACCACCGAAATGATCCCCACCACCGAAATGATCCCCAATCACCACCGAAATGATCCCGTCATAAATTTTCGGAACCTTGGCTTAAATGGACTTGGGACTTTGCTATCTATTGTAAATTCTTCGTTTATTCATGCGAACACGATTCTAAACAGAGGAAAATAGAGAAAGCAATTAGACGGATAACAGTTCTATACACTGATTTTATTTTCGAAAGTTTAACATTTTTTTTAAGGAACTACATAAAACTGCCTTGAACAGGGAACAGGTTTATCATATAACGTGATAACGAGCAGATTACAACTAGTTTTGCGTTAAAAACTTCACAGTGTTAGAGCATGGTGCCGGGCTATAAAATGTCAGCACATTTCGTCACACTATTCTTTTATGTCAGAAAGAAATTCATAGATATAAATGTCGGCTCACTCCATGACATCAGGGTGAGTTTCCATGTACTGGCAAAGGTCGTACACAGTCTGGTCGTCACAATAATACCGAACGCAACCTCTTTCACTTACATGTATACCTGATGATACGCTCTGGTATTTCTTCCCGCACTCTGAGCAGTACTCTTCAGTTATTTTTCCCTCGCCATACTTGTCGATCAAGAAATCTACAGCACTTTGGGAAGACCTTGTAGAAACCACCGGCTCTAAAGAGTGATAATGGTATTCTGCTTCGTGACCAAGTAGAGCCATACTTCCTATATCTTGGCTTTTCTTTGAGCTATCGGGGCTGATAATTCGAAGAGCATTTTGGCCTAAACTGGATACGAGAGCCACTTCCACAGACAACATGTTTACTAGACCCCAGAGGACAATCCAATCTCCCCAGGTCCCTGGTGTGGACATCTTCTTCAGATAGGTGTCCCAGGCACGATGAGAGACAAACTCTTTTACATGATCCCCATCTGGTGTGGTGGGATGTGCTCGCAAATATTCCACTACTGCCTTGCGTAGCTGTGCTGCTGTTTGCTCAGGCATGTTAAGGCGTTTAAGTTGGTCACTCATGGCGTGGAATAGACAATTCCCATGTCCTGGTGTTGGGGGCTGACGATACGTAAGTCCAGCGGTAGAAACCTCATGATCGAGTTTCGACTTTTCAGATTCGCAGCTTTGAATGATTTTATAACAAGTATTTGATGTTAATGATTTGAGATGACAGCTACAAGTATTTGATGTTAATGATTTGAGATGACAGCTACAGCAGCTAGAGGAAGTACCGAAACTAATTGGAAAGCACGTGTTGTAATGTGAGCCTGTAACTGACGTCATCACTGTCGTCATGACATCATCAGGAAGACATAACCTGATTGCAAGATTTGACTTATTTTGCTTTAACACAATTTTATTAAGAAGATTTTCTCGCAAAAATTCAAAAAAAAATTCGAAGAAATAGCAGACATAAGTGAATTGCATCTTTTGAACAATTATTGTCTAGTGTTAAACCAAAAAAAAAAACAAAAACAATTTACTGCAAAATAAAGTGCGGTAAAAGGTAAATTACATACCGTAAAAAAGATGCAATATAAATAAATAAAAAGCACGCACTAAATTGTTGTCAAGTTTTTGTAGTCCTCTTAATTCCACTCCCGATATTCCGGGGATCATTTCGGTGGTGACCGCCGGTATCATTTCGGTGGTGGGGATCATTTCAGTGGTGATTGGGGATCATTTCGGTGGCGGGGATCATTTCGATGGTGGGGATCATTTCGGTGGCGGTACAGCCTTCCGGCCAGACATGCAGACTTTCAAATTTGTATTTTTTTCTGTATAGAAGTATTAACTTGCTACATGTATAATGTATATTCTTACAGCTGTATCTCCACAGTTTTCTTGAACTTTTTTAACATCACATTATATTTTTGACATTTATTTTAGTGTTTCACACTCTTTTAAAATATCAGCACATGCATTCATTCCAGTGTGTGATACTCCCGCTCACTGAACCCTTCTGCAGTATAAATAAAGTTGTTGTTTTTTGTTTGTTTGGTTTGTTTTCTTACTAGCAGTCAAACTTTTCAGCCTAGGGATCAAGCCATCTACATGCATATTGTCAACTGGATCACTGAATGTTTAAGGGACAGCTAGCTTAGCTTTCCCGCTAGTGTCCCTCAAAGGGCGTAGCTTAACCATAGTGTTTCCAGGTGTTGATTACTGATTTGAAACTACCAGACACGAAATTTCTCAAGCGGAAGTTTGTGGATGACACGACCATCTCAAAAATATCACCTTCTTATGAGGGAAGCCATTTACAAGGTGCTGCTTCAATAGCAACAACTGGTTAAAAGAACACAGCCTTCAGCTCAGTCCAACCAAGTGTGGTAAAATAACTAGTGGAACCTTCAAACATCTCTCCCTCAGGCTGTACTTGATAGGGTGGTATTCAACAGAGATTTCTATGCAAAAATACTCAGCTTATGAAAAGTGATGATCTCAAATGGAACAATCATGTAGTCTGCATCAGAAACTCACCCTCATTCAATAATACATGTAATTTTCATACAACAGGTTCTTGTATTAGTTTTATCATCATTTCCCACCTTTTTTTGGATGGAGATTGATATGGATTTTAAGTGTGAAATAAACAGTCAATTTGATGGATGGATGGATGGATTAACTGATTGAATGATTGACTGACTGATTGATTGATTGATTGATTGATTGATTGAACAAAAAATACCAAGTAGGATTATTATTGATGGATTTGAATCGGCTAAGCAAGTAAGACCTTGTTGGAATGACCAGAAACCATTCAGGATGAATTTTGAAAAGACCAGGCCATCTCAAGGAGTATGAGACTTAAACACTTGCCACTGAACATTGAACTTTAAACCTGCTACTGGCATTTTTGAGTATCTGTTATCGATGACCAGAGGTTGTTTCTATTGAACGTAGGCTCTTGAACACATGATACGAATGAAGACACTTGTTTCAGAACAATGTACAGGTCTACTATGCATGATTTAGCCTTTTTTTTCCTTTTTCATGATTTATTAGGATTTGGTCCTTAGTTGCTTTAGTTTTACTTTGTTGTTTTTTCATCTTGGGGAGGATGTGACATGATGCGTGACATGTTATTACATCACTGATTCCCTGTATGTGTGGTAGCGTTGTCGTAAAAACCTTGTGCTTATGAGCAGTCCGGAATATCCCTAAATTTAAGGACAGGGCCAACTGGTCACACGACACTTTTCGACCAATGAGAAGGCGCGCTTGTGTTTATCAACAAACAAATCAAAACATTGCCCCAGTGATAAAAAATTTTCATTTAACAACGGACGGAGTCGGACAGAATCAGTCATCGTTTTGAGGCTCTCAGGCATTTTTTAAGACTTTTCATGAGGCATACACAATTTTTTTGTTAAGAGGACAGTGTATCGGAAGCCATATTGGAAGTGTCTCGTGAAATGTTCAGCACACTTTGTGGCTTATTTCTTCTTTTATCTTTTACACAAGGCGATGTATAGGCAAGATTTTGGTCGGTTTTCAAGGTAGGTGAACAAGTATCTATTATTTTTTATTTTTTCAGGCATTTTTTAAGACTTTTCATGAGGCATACACAATTTTTTTGTTAAGAGGACAGTGTATCGGAAGCCATATTGGAAGTGTCTCGTGAAATGTTCAGCACACTTTGTGGCTTATTTCTTCTTTTATCTTTTACACAAGGCGATGTATAGGCAAGATTTTGGTCGGTTTTCAAGGTAGGTGAACAAGTATCTATTATTTTTTCGATTCACAGATTTCTTACGAAGTTCTAGATATTTTTCCTTGATTGTCATATCGTTTAACTTTTATCATGTTGAATGTGGGGATGGTAGACAACCTACAATTTTGGTAGACAATTTTTGAATTCCAAGGTTCAAAACACATACATTTTCCACTCCCGGGTTTCTCACAGAGCCGTGTTATTACTTTTTTCACATTAGTACGAGCCTTTGCCTTTTTCTTTTCAAGGCCTGCAAAATCTCGCCTCACTTTGCCAAATTTGTGGGCATGAAATTGAAGATCATAAGCGCAAGGTAGATACTAACCACTTTGTCTCTGAAATTCACTAATCTGGAAAGATTTATGTTGTTGGATTCTCCAAATGTTCATCCACCGTTGAAAAACAATCAAAGAACGAACGCAAATCTCAATTGTAAATGATGTATTTCGCTACTCATTGAACATGCACCGATTATCTGGGATAAAATTAAAACATTTCAGGTACTACAGCAAGCAACAAAAGCACCAGATGCATGAAGTCAACACGAAACAACACAAAAAAACAAACAAGAAAAATTAATAAATTTGAACTACTTCCTATTCTTGTTATGATGACTGGTTCTTTGATTCTTGTCCAGTAGAAGTTAATACGTAGGTAGTACCATTTCCTGTTTTGTGTGATCTCAACAAATTTTCACACTCTCTCTAAGGCTATTTTTACACGGGACCAGTTTGCTTCTATCAAAAATCTTGCAAGCCATGCCAGTGAAGCCACGACCTCTGCAATCGGTCCGGAATCAGTTCGAACACCCCAATGATTCCTTGCAATGATTAATGCTCTTATTCTCTTACATGAAATGTTTTCTTTGAAATATTAAATGTGAAACCTAGGTCAAGAGTACTGTAAGCTCATCTTTAATTCTGTCAGACTCCGTCCATTGTTTTAAAAATTTTTCATCTCTGAGGCGATGTTTTGATTTGTTTGTTGATAAACACAAGCGCACCTTCTCATTGGTTGAAAAGTGTCGCGTGACCAGTTGGCCCTGTCCTTAAATTTAGGGATATTCCGGACTGATGAATGGTCTTGTGATTCATAGTTCTGTCTCATTTTCGGTTTTCTGCATTTTTAGACAGTGATCAAAATCAATTTTCTTCCATGAATGTCACCACAAAATCAAACAGAAAGGTAATCAGATTTAATAATGATCAAAAAGGCCAGCAGCTGTTGACCAGAGTACCTTTCAGTATGCAGCCACTTAAGATAGAAGAGTCTTCTGAAACTAATTACATCAATTAACTCTTTTCCCTTTTTTGCAAATTTGTATTTTGTTCTGAACAGCAGTATTAACTTGCTACATGCATGATTTTATCTCCACAATTATCTTGAACTTTTCCCAACTGTAACTTGCTTATCCATTTTATTTTTGACATTTATTTTAGTGTTTCAAACTCTTTTAAAATATCAGCACATGCATTCATTCCAGTGTGTGATACTCCCGCTCACTGAACCCTTCTGCGGTATAAATAAAGTTGTTGTTTTTTGTTTGTTTGTTTGTTTTCTTACTAGTAGTCAAACTTTTCAGCCTAGGGATCGAACCATCTACACACAGTCAAATGGATCACTGAATGTTTAAGGGACAGCTAGCTTAGCTTTCCCACTAGTGTCCCTCAAAGGGCGTAGCTTAACCGTACCACTTTCAGGTGTTGATTACTGATTTGAAACTACCAGACGAGTACTTTCTCATGTGGAAGTTTGTGGATGACATGACCATCTCAAAAACATCACCTTCTTACGAGGGAAGCCATTTACAAGGTGCTGCTTCAATACCAACAACTGGTTAAAAGAACATAGCCTTCAGCTCAGTCCAACCAAGTGTCGTAAAAGAACTAGCAGAAAGTTTTTAAAGATCACCTTCCATCATCTCTCCCTCAGGCTGTACTTAACAGGGTGGTATTCAACAGAGCTTTCTATGCAAAAATACTCAGCTTATGAAGAGTGATGATCTCAAGTGGAACAATCATATAATACAGGTAATTTTTATACCGCAGGTTCTTGTATTAGTTTGATCATCATTTCCCACCTTTTTTTGGATAGAGATTGATATGGATTTTAGTATTGCACCAGCTAGTAACAACATGTTATACAGTCATAAGAATGCAATGTGCTTTTCTGTGTGAAATAAACAGTCAATTTGATGGATGGATGGATGGATTAATTGGTTGAATGACTGATTGAATGATTGATAAACAATACCAATTAGGAATATAATTGATTGATTGATTGATTGATTGATTGATTGATAAATAAATAAACAATACCAAGTAGGATTATACTAAGGCAGACAAAAATAACAGTGCATTTGTCAGCCACAAGGACTTTCCTTCACGGATTTCAATTTCATAATTTTTTATTGCTTCATTCAGCAACACAGAGCATGATTGTTCACACATCACCACCATAACTAGTCAGTTTTCTACCCTGCCCAAAAACAACACCTAGAAATTCCCAATTACACTGTACATTGTTTGTGCCATCAGGGGTAGCCACCTTCAGTCAGGATTCAACAATAATGCACACAGTGCCAGCATTATTCAGTTCAAATATAATAATTGGGACAAGAGAGCTAGTTGAAGGAATAGACAACAGCACACCAGCATAAACTGGTCTGAAACGATACAATTTAGCTTCAATTTGACAGGCAACTACAACCATAATCAAACAAAGCACAAAGCTGTAGGATGCCACTAAAACCAAGCTTCTTTGTTTGAACCCTATGTGCCATGTCAATGTCCGAGATCAAAATAATCAACTCCTACTACAGGAAACATCCTGAGGCAAAAGTTGGCGGTTTCATCAGCGGTTTCCCTGTCACTTGTTCACAAGAACTCTGGTTATTTTATATTGTAATGGTAGCTACAAACCAAGATGTTGTCTATTGCCTTAGCGATGTTGCTGACATGAAACTCAAATGCATTCAGTCTCCTTTCTAGTTTTTTTTTTAACTTTTGAGTCACGCCTTTTGCTGACTTGACTAAATCATCATAGCCATCACTCAAGAACTGAACATCTTGTTCATTCAGAGGTGAAGAAGATGTTAATACAGCTTTTGCTTCAGAGGTCATTTTTTCAACTATCTTGTCTTTGAAATTTTTGAAATCTTTTGACAGCTTTCTTATCTCGTCTCACAACTTGATAATCTCCCTTTGTCATGATTTAACTTTATCTCCCATACTTTATCACCTTAATATACTTAATTATCTTCTGTACTACACGTCTGCGAGCAGTGGTCATTGCTGTAAGTAAGCTATATATTGTATTGTTATTACTTTAAGTTATTTAAATGTAAATTTTGCAGTGTACAGTGTGGTTAGAGATAAAAATAATTATAAATGAAAACTTCCAAAATTCTATGGGACTTCAAAATATACATGTACACTGACCAGACCATTCACCACCACCAACTCAACAAAGTGGAGAGCACCTGGGGTGAAAATCATGGATATAGCTGTGCTGTGGGATGTCAATATTGAGAGCAAGAGCAAGTACAGAGAGAAGGTTGACCATTATAAAGACCTGGCCATAATGCTCTTTAGGTTGTGACAAAAGCAGGCAACAATTATTATTCCAATCATTGTTGGATCACTGGGACGTGTAAAAAGCAGCCTCCATAAGGCTCTTAAAGACCTGTCTATTGAAGCCGAGTGCCGCAGCTACACTCTGCAAAAGACAGCTGTCTGGCCTCAGCATATTCCAAAGAGTTTTTTATCTGCTAAGCTTAGAGAACTGACAGTACTCCGCCTAGTGGATTTCCCTATCCATTACAGCAACCATGCACACGTACTGTGAAATTTCAACGTAATAATAATCATAATCATAATTAGGAACTATGATGGTGATTCAGAAGCACACAGGGAAGCCTGTGTGCTCCATTTACGACTGATAATAAGGGATTGTTTGGAAGAAAATGAAGATGAGAGCAACTGTTTATGTATGTTAAGCCTGAGTTCTCCAGAAATGGATTTCTAACTGGTGTAGGTTATAATATTGATTTTCTTGGAGCCAATGGAACTCTATAAGAAACCAGTCCAATATGGTGACCATGAGATGGCCCTTTACAGGAATCCAATACTGCAAATACAGTAGACAAGGCCAAGAATAGGATCAATGATGTACATGAAGAATGCAGGAAAGACACAAGGCATGATAAACAGAAATTTGTCCAAATTCTTAATTGTGCCGACAAAAAAACAAATATAGATAAGGCCAAGAATAAGATCGGTAATGTACAGTCTGTAGCATACCATTCAGGAATTTTGCCCATTGATTCAAATTGCCTGTAAAATCGCTGACAAATGCTGCGTCCTTAGACTCCAAACAGAAGTGTTAGCTTATTGTTTCCATGACACAAAGGTCATTTAAGTTAAGCAAATCAATAATTTGAAGCATTCTCTGTCTTATTAGGAAATGCAATTGCTCAACTTGAAAATTACCAAAAAGGCTTTAATAAAAGGAAAAGCATTAAACGTCTTTTAAGGACTAACTCAGTTAACTTTGAACAAGCAAATGAGATCTTGAACAAGGCTACCCTTTAACGCTCATTCAAGAAATACAGACCGAAGTTAAGTTCACCGACCAAAAACAAGCCTCTTTGCAACAAAACAAACAAAAGAGATTTTACCATTTGTCACTACCTAAAGTACCTACAATTTGGCCACACCGAATCTCAAAAGGATTATCGTGAAACACATGGGCATCATTCAAGCAACCCAAGCCAGGGCTTCTGATAGGTCGCACGAAAAGGTCAAATTTTGCAGGATTTTTAGGGACAAATTAGCGGAAACATCGGCTGATTTCGCAGGAATTTCACAAGAATTTTCAGAGTAAACTTCCCCGAAAAGCAATCAATAGAAAATGGCCAATTTTGTGGTTATTTGCAGGGCACATTTCACTAGTAATCAATTGATTTTGCAGTGATCAGACCAGCATTTTTAATGTTTTATTTTAAAAGAGGTCATCATTTGCTCTTTCAACAACAACATGCTCCAGAAATGGACCAATGGCAAAACCTTTAACATCACGCCTAGTGCCCAGTACCTGGTAGTTTGGGGGATGTTGTTTGCATGTTTCAGTGACAAAGTTTCAAGATAAATTTGCAAGTTTACTGCAAGTAAATAGCCCCAATAGCTGAGATAAGTTTCAAATATGTTGTACAGACAAGCATTTGATAAGATTTCTACTGAATTGCACGGTATTGTGTGTTTTTTGGTGAATTTTGAGGGATTTCACAGATCTACCTGAATTTCACAGCTCTGCAACAGCACAAAATATCAGAAGCCCTGCTAAGCTTCAAAATATCTTTAACCAGCCACCAATCATTTCCAGTCCCACAGGAAGGAAAAATCTCTCAAGGACATTCTAGTCTGTGCGAAAATTCCTTCAATGTCGCAACAATCACAGAAGCAACAAAGCAGTTTAAAGCAAACTAGAACTTGGCAATTTCCATACGGTCACCTTAACTGACTCCTAAAAACGGCAATCACGCACCCATTCATTTATTGCAAAACAACTGGATCAATATATTTTCAGATCTCTAAAACCTATCACTGATCATTTTTATTACAAACGTAGAAACTGAGGACTTGTAGACTTTATCCAAAAATTCACATGTAAATGAAATACGGCAATGAATAACTGTAATTTTTGAGCATCACTAGATAGATTATTTCGGAAGTAAATCCCAGTTATATGAGGTGGATATCAGAAGGATTTTTCGCTGAGAAGCAATTGACCAAGGGAACTTTGTCTTATTAAATTCCCCCACCCCTGGGGGAAATCCCATTTTACAATCCCCCTGGATGGCCCGGGGGTCTACTCCTGGGGGAAGTCGATGACTTTGCATAAGATAATAATTATAGGTAAAATACTGAAGATTGTAGCGAAAAGCATCTTATTTAGTGAAAGAAGACTTACAGACAAAGAATCCCCTTCTTAAGAGCAAATAACTAAAGATATATGAATGGTAAGCTTTCCGTATATCCCGATAAGCTCAACTCATTATGCATGCAAACATTTAATACGTAGAGTCGAAACATGTAGGCATGATGAATGTATCGGGGTTATAGGGATATCTTACCAAAGATTTTCTTTCTAAGCAAAGCAACTAAAGTTTCTAAGCAGTTGTTAAAGCTTACCTGTATACATCATTGCCAGAGCCAAGCAACGTTATGGTACGGTCGTACACAGCGAAACAAGTGGTCAACATTCCAGCGACTTGCAGTTACGCCAACGGATAAGTTTGTCCAAAAATGACACAGAACGAGGAACGAAGAATTTCTAAAGGAAGAAGCCACAGAAAAGTCCATTTTTCCCAAGATCTTGACCACAAAATGTAGCATTTTCCAATGGCAGTCGACGATCATGGCTTCCATTGCAACGTATTGGGTTCTCGTTCCCAGAATCCTCGCGGCACTAGATTTCCCGCGAATTCGCGATTTTCGCGTTCTATTTTTAGAAAAAATCTCGCAATTAAATACTCGCGAAATATGGCTCATGATTTTTCGTTTTTCGCGAAATTAAGTGAGAAGATTAAAGGTGATACAAGAGTTTGTATGGGTAATAGGACTTACATCAAGTAAATAAGCTAGAACGGATAAAACTCATTAATAAAGTATAAATATTGTTACTTACTGATGTGTGTTTCTTTTTCTTTCTACGAAGTTTCAGCTCCACTTGCGCAGAGTACCATCATCTAAACTAACGGTGTACGTAATCCGCAAAAACTGCTCAAATCGCGCTGTAACTACGGTTACAAAAAAACCCAACGACACCGAGAAACAATGTTTATACTTAGTTGAAAACTTTTACCCGTTTTATTTCATTTATTCGATGTAAGTTTTATTTGCCATACAAACTTCAATTATTTTGCCCCGTAAAAACTCTCATATTGAGCTTGGGTTACCCTGTGCGAAAAATAGATTTTCCCCTTTGCGCCAAGATGGCCTTACTCTAAAAGCTGAAGTTGCGTTTTAAACTTTTTCAACCTCCTAAAATATACCTAAACATCCATTTTTCCAAAAACAAGAACGCTCTAAAAAGCGTTTAGTCTCGCTTGCTTCGAGATTACATAAGAAACAAGATGCTCTAAAAGTGTTGACTCGAACTTGTTTAGAGATAAGATAACAAATAAGGAGGCAATTAATTCTTAAGGAGCCTGTTTTCGGGCATGGAAGCCTTAGGGACCATGAGGAGAACGAGAATATAAATGCTAGTTAGCCGAATAATGAGGGTACGCGGGTTCAACCGCCACCAGGGGAGGTGGGAGGGGCGAAACCTCTAAGTCATGGCCAATGAACTCCGTTAAACTGGGCAAGAGGCGGACAAAAACCCAGCAAAAACCAAGCAATTCCAACCAAGGGCCGTAATGCATCATGACCCAGCGCGCAGGCCCAACCCGACGGAATTTTAAAGAGTTACTTGTTTTACTGGCCAATTATGTATGCAGTGAGAATAGTCAGAAACTTGACATGCCTTCCGTTTTAAAACTGGAAAAAGATTATGATGTTACAGGTGGGTAACTGAACTTGCGCCCATTCCCTATCCATTAATTATTATGTGGGTAGACCCTAATAAAAACTATGGGATTGCTTAAAGATGTTTTTTTTTATGAAGTTAAATTTTAGCAATGAATAGAAACACATTACCATGGACATTCTCTATCTCCTTCTCCTCCTCCTCCTCCTCCTCCTTCTTCTTCTTCTTCTTCTTCTTCCTTTGTGGCGTTTCCTTAGCTACTAAAAGATACTAAAAACTTATACTAAAAAATGCAATAATTATAAATTTAAAGTCGGTGAAAACTCATCCAGTGATGTCTAGGTAATTATACTGTAATTTCAAGGAATCTTCCACAGTGAAAAGGCAATATGAGGCAGAGGCCTAGGCTAGACCTTGCGAATCTACGACACCAAAGAAACATCAACGAAGACGTCAGTATGAAAAATAAAAAAACATTTTTCAAACTTCTACAAAAATAAATACACTATTCCAATTTGTAGGCTGGTAGATTCTATTGGAAATGAAGTCCTGCAAGCAGAGTGCGTGACAGTCAAGTACAAAGCTACCCGCAACATACCTGTGTCACATACGTAACGAATAGTTGAAGGTTAAGTCGTTAGTATCTCAAGTATTTACAAATTAAAGTGCAATGCGACCTCACATCTTAATAACAACTGCAAAAATCTATCAATTTTAACTAAATTTTAAAATTTAAACCCTAAACCTGTTTAAGACAAAATCGCTTGTTTCTCGTTCCCTTGTGCATGTAGAATTAGGAGGTTTTCAAACTAACATCATGTAATTAAAGATTTTGTGGAAAAACATTTTGGTACCACGTCTGAATGTAGACCGCTTTTCGCGAACCGTTACACTCTTTTAAAAGCCTCTTGTCCAAAATGACACCCCGTATTCAAGATGCTAGAAAATGAAATTGTATAACATGTTTTAGACTCAAGACTCTGGAAACCAAACCCTGTTCAGAGGCACATATTTTAGGTCAAATAAGGGAATGCCCAGCCCCCCTCCCTCTGGGGTTCTAAGAAGGAATCCCGACCGGTAAGAGACAAACCAGTTGGCTCTCCCTCCGAAAATATTTTTCGGAGGGAGAGAAGCGACGACCAGAAATGCGTCTGCTGTTCGCAGGCTAGCTTGTATGCTGATTTACAAGCATGCATAGCCAAAGCAAGCAGTGTCTCTCATAAGAAACAAGCCCAGCTTGAGGAACAAGGAACGTCTGGCTTTATTATAGCAGCTGTTTGATTAAATGACATTCAGCTTTAGCAAAGCCGATTTGAAGTCTTGGTCAGTCGGCTTGAGTTATGTCCAGCCTTGCACCAGACTCCTTAATGGAGAAAAAGGGGAAAAAAAGATAGCTAGGCATAAGGAGGGGAAAAGGGCGGTGGCCATTCCCCCACTTCCCCTCTTCCCATCTCGTCCGATATTAAGCCCCGTTTCCCCAAACGGAGGGGCTTTTCACGGGCTAAGTTGTGTACGAATCGGTGGTGGGGTCTTTGGGGTGGGTTCAAAGTGATATATAGTGGGTAGGATGGAATAGTACTAATGAAATATTCTCCAGATTCCCAGAGGTTGGCATCTATCCCATTTGAGTACAACGTAAGCACTTCAGCTTCCGTAGAGGAGTTGCAGCTTACCCCCTCCCCCTACACCTGTGCCTCTGTGGGGGTGGGCATAAGTGTGCTTTAACGCACGCGAAAAGAGTAGAACTGTAATGATCAAATAATTGTTCTGCTGAGTGTCAGTCTTAAACTGTGCACAGTAAAAGTTTAAAAAACTTATCCTAAACCCAATCATGATTATCATCATTCCGCTCACGATGAACTAAAAGTTAGATGGCTGTTCAGCGTATTACCGCCTTTTTGTATGTTAAACCGCGAGTGTCACACGCACGTTTAAGATCTGGCCTGTAAGAAATTATGAAATTGCTTAGATTAGAACGCCAACAAAAAGATTTCTTTAAATCCATTCCGAATTCGCTAATTACTCTTTCTTTCTTATTTATTTGGCATTAAAACAGCGACCTTAATACACTCCCGAAGTTCCCTCGAAGGGATTATGACACGGCTTGCGTAGCGTCCTTCCCACGCTCCGTTCTTTCTTGCTCCCATATTCCTTTCGAACTAAAGCTGAGATTTGTTTTGTCGGTTTATTAATAAGCGCGTGCCGATTGGCGCTTATTGATGCAAAACAAAAATAACACTCCCTTTTTCTAATTGCAAAGTTTTCGAAACAGTCAAAAAACATAAGTCTATGCAAATGCAAACAAGAGGTTGTCATGCTTAAACTGTCTAACTTTTAGATTCATTGATGGGCCATGTTACTTAGAACACTTTGTTTTTTTATGAAACATGTCCAGGAGTGTACACGGAAGAGGCTTAGCTAGCGAATGTGGCGGCAGAAAGGTAGGTTTGTTAAAAAAGCAACTTCAGGGGACTTGTGTACTTCACAGATCGTTTCACAGGGCATTTATCGAGGCATCATAATGCATTCACCGTGATATTTCAAATTTGCTATATAGCGCAGTTTTGTGAAGATTAATTTTGATGTTCGGGATAACGTGAAAAATTCCGATCGATGACAAGAATTTGCAATTTTAAACGTTTGCAAACCGTTTCATCAGACAGCATAAAGGGAAAATGGATAAACAATTCATGAAGCAGATCGTTAGCTCTATTAGCTTCTAGCTACTTGCTCAATGAAAGTTTAACTCAAGCTTTCAGTCGCCATTAGCTTATGTGGTCGCTATATTTAGTACAAGTCATGACCAGAGTTGAGAAGAATATGGAACGAAAGAATATTCTTTGCAATCCTAGCAAGTGAGAAGGCATATTTTTATATTTCCGCCTTGATGAAACCAGACCGGTTTGAGCTATGAAGGCTTGTCACCTGCCAATTCAAGTACGTCGTAGACCCTAGGTTTTCTTTTTGTGTATTGAAGATGTCTGAAAGTTTATGCTTTTGTTAGCTTTTCCCTTTGCTGTTAAATTCGTATATAAACGTAAAGTATCCTGTGCGTCAAAAGCTGACACGGTTGATAACCCAGGCGCAGTCATATGCATTGCGCGTTTTATATGACACGTACGATTTACGGCTCTTCTGCTTTTTGGGAACAACAGATCAGACAAGCAGCGCTTTTGTCAGGAAATTGTCACAAGTGAACGAAAAGCCAATGATCATAATTATAATTAGTGTATGCAGTCAAATGATAACTTACAAGGCAGTGAAAGCTAATTCATGGCTTTAATGTTGATTTCCGTACTTAAACATTGAAAATAGACAGGCAATATGATTATGATGACAGTCAGAGTGTGCTCACTTATATTCTTATATTGTCGAGGATATGAGTCCTTGTCTGCGTTGTCGTCAGTTTCAACATTTGTTTTGTTCGTCAGAGCTGTGTTGCTCAGGTTGATTGTTTTTTGTTTTTTGTTTTTTCACTATCCTTCTCTTTGGCATTCGATAGACCGATAATTTGTTCATTCAGTTTGCTTCAAAAAACCGATTCTCTCTTGATAATACATAATGCTGTCTTCTAAAAGCGACCTGGCAGTAAACGATTTCCGAACTTTCTATGTATTTGATCCCAAATGCATAAGGAAAGCCGTGTCTCTTGTAATTATAATAACTACTTAAAGTCCAGTAAAGCGGAACTCAGTTAAGCGGACCTCAATAGCTCTTGTCCTGCTCATGCGCTCGCTTAATCATAGCCAGCTCAAAGCGTTCCCGTTCGTACTAAAACTCAAGCTAGTGTATAGACTAAATAACATCGATGAATGATGTTTTGCGTATTGTATGTAAGTTTTCAATAACAATGGTAATCCTATTAATAGACTCGCATATTTTTAATTTGTGTACGATTAAACGTATTCGCAATCTCCCTTTACTCGTGACTTCGCCTTTATAGTTTCATGGTCTTGTAATCATAAAAATAAAATAACAAACAATTAAAGCAAAAACAGGACGGAGCGAGTTAATCACGAGTTAATTGTGGTATGACTCACGTTTTATCTTTCTTTCCAACTTAGGTTAAGAATGAATTTCCGAGATGTGAATGTTTTCTTTCGCATCAAATTTGCTAAATGGCGACTGCAGCACCTTCACCCCTGGCCAGTTCTCCAGCGAAGACAAATGGAAACAAGCTGAGGAGGCTTCTCATCGATGGCGGAACAACAGTACTGAGGAATGTCTTTGATCGCTATCACCCACCTGCCAACTTGGCTTCTGGTCTCAAAACCAATTACTCCATTCTTAACAACCTTTTGCGTAGAAGAGTTCTAAATGGCCATCAGTGGAACAAACTGTTTCCCTCTGGTGGAGGGGTGCCAGACTCTAACACGTTTGACATCACTCTTCTTTTCCTACTGCTAACCAACATTTGTGGCTTATGCCCTCCCCTGATTGGATGGCACACCAAGCCATCCCCTGGTGATAACTCTCTTGAAGCTAACCTTGCTCGCGTTAAGTTCTTTCGGAATGAGCTGTATGGTCATGTGACGTCCAGTGGTGTTGATACGACATCCTTCTCTACCTTCTGGCATGAAATAAGCACGGCTCTTATTTGTCTTGGTTTGGATCAGGCTGAAGTTGACAGACTGAAGGCAGAGCGGGGTGGAGAGGAAGATTATCTTGATGCCTTAATTGAGTGGGCAGGCAGTGAAGAGGACATTAAGGCGCAGCTGAAGGATATACACCAGAGGCAACTAAAACTCAGTGAGACCCAATGTAAAACACATGACGTCGCAGAAGAAGTATTGAGGGTGGAGCTCAAAGGTGAGAAAATCCTTCTTGATAGCAAGTCAAAGTTGGATGAAGTAAGCCAGTTGGTATACGCAACACATCAAGCGACAAATGAAGCACATCAGGAGAACATTTTGCGTTTGAATAAAATGTGTGACTCCCAATCCAAAACCATTCATGCTGTCGATGTAATACATGAATCAATTCAAGAAGTAAAACAGGAGGTAAAAGGCTTGACGAAAAGGAAAAACGAGCATGCAGATGAGGTACTAAAAACCCTTGTGAAGTCGGAATTCAAAGGAGACATAGAATTTCATGCAAACAAATTCCAGGAAGGAACCCGTGAGTGGATCTTCGAAAGCATCAAAGACTGGTTAGACGACAGGAGCTCGCCACATCGCGTGATGGTAATCAGTGGAAATCCTGGGATGGGAAAGACTGTTATCTCCGCTGTTGTTTCGCAAAGAATGCAAAGAGTTGGAAGATTGTCAGGGAGCCACTTCTGTCAGCATAACAATTCACGGTACCGAGATCCACGTTTAATGCTCCAGTCTTTGGCCTGCCACTTGTGTCAAGCGATGCCAAGTTACAAAGATACTCTGGTAGAACAGTTGTCTAGAAATCTGGGAAAGGACCTCAACAACATGGGTGTAGAAGAGCTGTTTGCGTTGCTGTTCAAAGAGCCTCTGAGCACAGTACAAGATCCTGGAAGAAACACCCTAATAG
The DNA here is from genome assembly GCA_964035525.1 of Porites cylindrica. Lineage (NCBI taxonomy): Eukaryota > Metazoa > Cnidaria > Anthozoa > Scleractinia > Poritidae > Porites > Porites cylindrica. The sequence goes on along the minus strand of OZ037781.1, from coordinate 3,227,176 downwards.
TCATAGATGGCCTCGATGAAAGCGAGTACCAAGGACGCAATGAGCTTCTACATGTAATCAGTAAGCACTTTTCTATGCTTCCAGTTTGGATTAGAATTTTGATCACAACTCGTCCAGAGAAGAGCATAACAGAGGTATTGCGACATTTAGAGCCAATCGAGCTTAAACAAAAGCGTGAGGAAAACTTAAATGACATTCAAACCTTGTTTGAAAATCAACTCAGTAACAAAATTGGTGAAAAGCATAAAGATACTCTCTTGAAAGAGCTGGTTAAGAAATCAGAAGGCCTGTTTATTTACGCTTACTATATAGTGGATTTTATCCAAAAGAATGTTTCAATTCTCACCCCTGATCAGCTGGAAAGCGTATTGCCTTCAGGTATTTCATCCGTTTACTTGTCCTATTTCAAACGGTTAGAGAATGAACTTTGCAAAGAGCTTAATGCAGATGAGGAACATTTTTTGCGTTTCCTGTGTGCATTGGCCGCTGCAAGGGAACCATTACCAGTAGAATTCATTGCCAAAATTCTAAACCCGGGAGGAAAATCATTGACTGCGCAGCGAAAAGTTAAAAAAGCAATATCTTGCATCTCTACACTGTTACCAGTTCGGGAGGGTCGTCTTCACTTTTTTCACAAGTCAATCAAGGACTGGTTAATAGCATCATTGCCTTATGAACAACACGATTTCGCGGCGGACGAGAAAGAAGGCCATTACGCCCTTTCTGATCTTTGTGCTTCTGAACTCGATAGCTTGCAACGAAAAGGGGTTCATGACAGACAGTTTACGAATACTGAATCATATGCTTTGCATCATGGTACCCAGCACATGCTTCAGGTGGTGAATGATCATGACTGCGCTGACGAAACAAGAGCCAATAGTGCCACAGCAGAACAGGTCTACAAATACGCAACGGACCTGGAACTTGTTTATGCGAAACTTAAAGTTAAGAGCACATTCGCTACAGAAGATCTTCTCAGTCTTCACAGTCAAAGTTGCAGTTTATTAAGCGATGAAAGAGAGTTCGTTGTGACTTCTCTCCTTAGTCTTCTAAAAAAACACTCTTATATCTTGGTTGATCACCCTCACCTATTTTTCCAATGTTTAATTAACGAAGGGATTCCTAAATTATCATCTTCAGCAGCAGTCATCCTTGAGTCGTCAATGTCCCAAATAGCCTACATGAAATACTTAGACGCAGGAGAACAGAAAGGAGCCGACCAGGCAAGATTTGAGTGTTCAGACAAAATCGTTTGTTTTGATGTTTCACCTGAAATGGATTTTATTGTGTGCGAGTGCCGAGATGGAACCATCCATCTGTGGTCTCTTCAGACAGGCAGCAAGATATGGGTTCGCCCGACATTAACGAAAAAAGAGTTTTATTCTGGATATCCCGACAACACTGCATACCGTCGTGTAGGTAATAACTCTTTGTCTTATTACCGTTCTGTGACGTTTCATCCAAATGGGAAATCTGTGCTAGCAGGGACACTCCAATTTTTGTATACTCTAAGTGGAGAGAGGAAAGACCTTTTCCCCAACAGCAAATGTATTTTTTCAAATTTCGTCTTTTGCAAAGACAAGAAAGACATTTTAACTGACTGCCCAAATAAGCCAAAGGAGGTAGCCTTGTGGAATATGGTAAATGGTGAAAAACTTCTTATCATCGCTGGTGAACAAGAAATTGCTGCTTTTACCATTTCGGAAGATGGGTCACAAGTTGCTTTTTCCCACATGACTGGTGAAGTTATTCTTTTGGATCGAGTTAACAAAAGTTCCCAGATGATTCTTCGAACTACATTGGTAGATTGTGGGCTGATGCATTTCACATCCGATAAGAACACTCTTGTTTGCGGGTTTCTTGGTTTTACTTTCGAGGAACTCAGTGGCTCATACAAAGGTGTCTTTTATGGACCACCACGTTTCATAAGTATCACTGTTAATCCCGATCCGGATTTGGAACCTCTTCAATTTCAAACCTTTAGGTTCTGGCCATACAATTTGTCAGGCACTTTGGACTTATGGGATGATTTTATAAAGCAGACCATGACCTTCAGCTGGGCCAGAAACGTGCAAGTAATCCCCAAACATTGTCTGCATGCAGGTTCCTACATCAAACTTAATGATGAATCGGCATTGGTTGGTAGCCCTGCTTGTAAATACGTCACAATGATAAATACTGTCCATGGGATGGTGTTCGGCTCGATAGAGGGTAGAGATGTCAAACAGATTGCCTTTTCTCTTGAAGGAGATGCCATTTATTCAGTTGTTCCAGTCCCTGAAAGAGAAGTAAAAGTAACTGTTTTGAGAATGTCAAGTCGTGACCTAGTGAACACAAGAGTTTTCCTTGACTCCGTTTCCATCTTTCCAACGAGGGATGGTATCGTACTTTTAAAACATGACAGAGTCGCAGAGTTATGGAGCTTTGATATGTCCACTTGTCTTAGACCTCTTCCCAAAGTTACCGGTTGCAACATCGTTTCTTCTGTTTCAGCGGAACAGATAGCCTGTTGTTCTTCGGTACCATTTTACGAATTGTCAGAGGATTCAGAGGATCTGGAGGATCAGGATTCCGATAATTCAGGGGACTGGCTTGGTTATATGGACGAATGGTCTGATTACCTGGACTACCAGACTAAGAGCAAGCTGATTATCAATTACTTGGGCGTTAACCGTGCTAAAAGCACGACCGTTTCATCGCTGAACACCGTTTTGGATGCTGGTGAGGAGATACTTTCAGTGTTTTGCATTAATCCAAGTGAAGTGCTAGTTTGCACCTCTAAAAAGACAGAAGTGTCCAACGTGTTATTAGTGGAAGTAAAAGTCAGTTTAAGGAGAAATAATTTGATTTTGTGGGAAAGAACGGCGTCCTGGATCGATCCAATGGGTCTAATGTCACACGTGCTCTGTTCCTCTAAACATGAATTTGTTGTCACTTGGAACACTCTTGAAGAAGGTCATGGCCTGCATATACTTTATGCAGATACGGGAGAGACATTACACGTCTTCCTTGGAGACCAAAATGACATTGTTGATTGTAAGTTTCTCGATGATGAATCTCTGGTATGCTGCAGTGGGGACAACTTCCTTCGACTGTATAATGTCAGAGCTGGAGTTCTGCTGAGTATTCTAGACATTGGAGAGCAACCTTTCTGTTTGGGAGCCTGTCTGTACCAGCCTCTTGTCGCCATTGGTTTGTCCGCGACAAGAATAAAATTCGTCCACGTACAGTTGCCAAAAGAAACTAAAAAGACTGCACGGTTAGTTTCTTTTATCAGTTTCTTGGTCATCGCGGTAGATTAACTAAATAGTAAAGCCCCGAAAACCAGCCCTCGTTCTGCCATCAAAATGCCATCGTATAAAAGAGGGTTTCAGATAAGAAAATGAGTGTGTGTTTTCTTTGGTCGAAGCAAATATGCTGCGTCGTAGTGACGGTGTCCACTGAACTCAGGCAACAACATGATAGTTTCTGTTGGTACCTGTTGGTTCGAGAGTTTTAACGCGGTTTAGGTGTAGAAATCCTTTTTTCTTAGATCTTCCACCGCACAATGCAGGGCTGTCTATCTTAGGTTCTTCACAGCTGCCTAGTCCATTAATGAATAATGTAACGCAACTGGATCTTTACATGAAACTAACGACTTTCTTATTTAAATTGAATTGTAGCCTCAGTCATCAAACGCCAGTGAATTAACCTCCTTAGAAGTCTCAGAGGAACTGAAACTTGACAAAAAGAGTTGGATTCTCAAATCAACGCCCCTGAATTCATCTGCCTTTCTGAGAACTCGTTGACGGAGCTCCGTGAACACTGAAGAAGCAATTGCACAGCGGGGATTGAAATCCATTGGAATAGCCCTGAGGGACTGGATTTTAGTTTTCAAGTTAGACATGTTTTAAATTTGCATATCATCACAGGGGCGAGGGGGCGGGGTTGCAGGGGAAGGAACAGGGGTGTGGATGCCCCTTAATGGGTCTTAATGAACCTATCAAGATCAGAATGTTTCAGTAATTAACCGATTCGATTGCTTTGAGATTGAAACATAGCCTGGAGAGTAGGATAAAAACGTTTATCTCGAAAGTTACAAAAAATTAATGAAATTTTCCTTGCACTCTCAACCGTGGTATCATCAAATTTTAATCAGATTGACGAAATCTAGACCACAGTTATCACTAGCTATCACTAGACAATCGTAGAAATCGAGTTATGAGAATATTAGTACAATTTTGCCTGTGCTGCATCATGTCATTAAGGGTATTCCAAGTTGACGCTAGCTGTCTATAGAAACTAATGTACAACGGCCATATCGTTGGAATTGTAAGTAGTTACAGACCTTAAACACAAAAATTACCCAGATGCACCAGTGAAATTGTTCAGGTGGTTGTTGTTACTGTATAACAGTGAAAACAGTCAGATCCTTTTGCAGTAACGAGAAGGTTAAGCAAGCTCACTCGATCTAATATTACTTCTCATTTAGAAGGGGCCGGAGGCGCGTGCTTTTTTCTTGCAAAATCGCTAGCAATTAATCCATATCTATAACTTGCATTCTGCTATTTCGTTTAGCATACAGCTATTTCGAGAAAGGTTGTCGGAAAAAGTGCACGCGACAATCCCGAAAGGCATTGTGGATGGTTTTTAGTTCACTGTTTTTCCAGGAAATTTGAAAGAATGGCGCGAGAGGCCATGGACGTATGTTTACATGGGCTAAAGGAAAGCAACAAAAGTAGGTTAAACAGCTACAGTGTCAGGAACAGTGTATTGATCGCATCCCATATTACCTTTCGGGATTGTCGCGTTCACAGTTTTTCCGACAACCTTTCTCGAAATAACTGTATATTTAATCCTTTACACGGCTGTTAAAGTCAAGTTGTTTTAAAAAAGTATTTTGTAAATTGGAATTCTGATACCACGAGCTGTCAGGAGACCGGGAGAATGTACTAATTTTAACGGGGGTACGGGGGTACTGTTGTAATTAACTTACGGTCCTTTGGCACTCCGTTACTACGATGCTACGTTGTGTCTGCGTTGAGTCTGTATTGTGTCTTACCGTCCTTTGGAACTTCGTTAAAACGACGTCTGCGTCTTATTCCATACTTACTCATTATTGTAAATGGGGAGACAAAAATCACTCGTTATTATAAGGCTAATTAACTCTGTTTTCACCCTGCGATTGGTCAATTTGCAGTCCATAACTTACTGTAGCGACCAAAATTTAAAAATCAAATACTCCTTTTGCAGTTCTAATTTTTTTATCTCGAGAAAAATATTTCAAACAAAGTCTATATCTGTAAACTCTGAGAACCTAGATGTTGACTTCGTCCCTCCACGTTTTAACCTGTGTACATTTGAGAACGAAGCTGACGAAGAAACTGACTCGTAATCTTACCGAAGAAGAGAATTCTAGTCAGTAATTGAACATTTAATGGCAGGACAATGTTAAGAAGTTGAGAATGGACTGGAAGAGACTCGAGAGGTTTCTTTAAAGAAAAACGAGCGAATCGTTCAACAATAATAACAAACTTACCTTGACAAGCTTCTACTTTGTAATGTGCTATTTTTTCGTGAGTCAATAAAAACTTTCTTTTTCTGAAGCCTATCAAATTACTGTCACATTGCTTGTCCTGCACTTGTTTTCGGTACCCAAACAGGAAGTCGTACAACAGACATCTTATTAGCCTCGTTTTCTCGTACGTACTTTAAATTAAGGAACCTAATTTTCTTTCCATCAATTTATGGCCCAAGCGGGAATGAATCGATGCAAAACCTTAGTCCGTAATGTACAGTACTGCGACCAAAACGAGGCTAATATGCAAGAGGTACTTATATTTATACCGGAAAGCTCGTTATTGAGTCGGGTTTCCGTAAGTGAAAGTCCAACGGTATATGCTAATTGAAGTTTGAAAATATCTACTTTTATTATTCTCCTTAAGTTTTTTCTTCTTATTAAAAAATTCAGTAGGCAAATTTTCAGATAAGGATACATTTTACACGATTTGATAGAGCCTTTTTTTACCTGAGTGCCTTGCTTGGGAGACTGGGCGACCACTCCCTACCTAATCGACGTTAGGTAAAGTTGCTATCTTCAATCTCTATTTGTAACCAAGAACAGATATGAAGCGCACTCTGATTGGTTAAAAAAGGGTGCTTTATGAGATATTAAACACTAAGGTAAAGCTGTCACGCCATCAGCCAATAGTTTGTTTTGAAAATTAGAAAGTAACGCGAGGGGAATTTAACGGATTCGTTATCATAAGGCAAATAAAGAAGCTTTGACTGCGCTCTGTTCTGTTGTAAAGCACTTACGAAGCAGCTAGAGTACTTAAGAAGTAGGGAGAAACACTAAACTACGTTTTTCTCGTTTCCTCCTACACTTCTTGAGTGCTCTAGCCGCTTCCTAAGTGCCTTACAACAGATCAAAGTACAGTCTAGGCTTCTTTATTTGTTAATACGGACTTTAAGATCCAACGACGCAACGACAATGAGAACGTCGCTCAAAAAGTGAATTTACGTTCTTTCAGTCTATATCGCAGTTATTCCTACCCACTTACTTTGTCAAATGTAGGCGAACCCTCCTGGAGTTGAATTCGTAGGCATCATATCCAAGTACAATGAGAGAAATAAAATTTCGTCGTCGCTTGTTTACGTCCTCCATAAAACGCGAAATTAGGCATGCTCACGTCGTAGTTGTGCAAAAACGGGCAGAGAAATGTACAAAAAAGCATGGTGCACGTGCAACTTTGTTGTTTTGCTAATCAAACCTATTGTTTTTTTTGACGTTCTCGTTACCGTCCGCGTCGTTGGATCTTAAAGTCCCTAATTACTTTTAGAGTACAACAACCAGCCATCCCTGAAGGCCCCAAGAGAGTTCGCCTGTCGCAGCTCAGTAGGAAGGTTATTCCAAAGAACTGCTCCAGAGGAACTGAAACTATTTTTCATACAGTTTGTATAGGGAGGAGGAAAAGTGAGTTTGCCGTTGGTGTCTCTCAAAAAGTACGCGGAGACATTACTACAATAACTAGCTTTCTACTCACCTTCCTCGACCTTTATGTAAAGTTTCCCGGCACTCCAGAAACTATAAAAGAATGAATGTAATCTTTAGGCGCAACGATTTCTGGGATCGCATGGGAGGACAAGCGTTACTTATGATTGGTTAATGGTTGCTATGAATACCATCGACCAATCATAACTAACACTTGTCCACCAAAACGATCCCAAAAATCATTACGCCGAAAGCTTGTACCCATTACCCTTGTAGTCTCAGGAGTGAGGAATTAATTATGCAGAAATAAATGCAGAGAAGGTCATCACAGTTAAATATGCAGGCAACTTATGCAGTTGCGAAAAGAAGCTAAAAGAAAGCCTGAAAAAATTCAGGCTTACCGAGATTCGAACCCTGACTTCTGCAAAATTTGAGTAAGAGCAAGAGAATATCGTAAGAGGGTGATTGCTGTTGTTGTTTCTTTTCTTTTTCGTTATCGTAATCCTCAACAGCTTCTCTAAACTACTATTATCCATGACGACAGTTCTGTCAAAGAGAAATGAGTCGACGGGACATAGCCTGCGTGGCGTGTTCCCCTCGCGCGCCCTTTTCTTTTGCGTCCCCATCTAGGACTATGACGTATTTGTTCGATTATAAATAAACGCAGGCCCATTGGCGCTCATTGAAGCAAAACAAAAATGACACTCCTTCCTTCTAATTGCAAATTTTTCGAAACAGACAAACAAGATCAGTCTATGCAAATGCAAACAAGAGCTTGTCATGCTTAAACGTTCTAAATGTTAGATTTATCGATGGGCCACGTCACTTAGAACACTTTGTTTCTTTGTGAAACATGCACAGGAATCTACATGGAAGAGGCTTCGCAAGCGAATGTGGCAGCAAAAAGGTAACTCAATTAAAGATTAGCTTCAGGGCCTTGTGTACCCCACGGGTTGTTTCACAGAGCATTTATTACCACGTAGTGTAGGTTTATTCATATCACTTTTGATTTTCGGGATTCTGAAAAATTCCGATTGATTCCTACACTTTGCAGCCTTCAAAGTTTCCAGAAGATTTTTAGCAATAAACTGATAAACAATTTATGAAGCAAATATCATAACTGACCTTAAATTCTCTTAAGCTCTATTAGCTTCTAGCTACAAGCTCAATGTAGTTTTTAATTCAAAGCTTCTGTCGCCATTAGCTAACGTGTTCGATATCTAGCCGAAGTCATGACCAGAGTTGATAATATCGAACGACGGAATATTTTTTGCGACCCTCAGTAGTGAGGAGACATATGTTCATATTTCCGCCTCGGTGACGAAGTGACCAGCCAGTTCAAATACATAGACATATTATAAGTCGTAGCATACCACCCCTTTTCTGTCTACTAAAAAGGATGTCGGCAAGTTTATGCTTCTCTGTTGCCCTCGCTGTTAAAATCGTAGGTAAACGTAAAGCATTGTGCACGTCTAAAGTCTGACACGGTTGATAAGCCAGCCTCAGTCATTGCGCGTTTTATGTGACACATTACGGCTCTTCTGCTTTTAGTTGGCAACAACAGATAAAAAAGCATCCCATTCGTCGGAATTAGTAAAAAACTTGAGAATTCAAGTGAACGAAAAGCTAGTGGTCATATCGATTCTGAGTGTATACAGTCAAATGATGACTTACAAGGCCGATAAAGCTAATTGTCATGGAGTCAATATGGATTACCGTACTTCAACATTGAAAATATATGTAATACTACATGCAATATAATTATGACGACAGTTAGGGTGTGCTCAGTTATCTTGCTTCTTATATCGAGTGTCGCGGATAGGAGAAAATTGATATGGTCCATGTCTGAGTTGTCGTCAGTTTTCTTATCTGTTTTGCACGTCAGTGGTTGTGTTGCTTAGGTAGATTTTTTTCACCATCGAATCGTTCTCTTTCGAAATCAATAAACCGATACTGATAAACCGATAATGCATAATGCTTGGTTCTAACAAACAATCTGGTAGTAAATGATTTCTGAACTTCTTATGTACTTGCTTCCACGCAAAAAGGAAAACCCCATCTCTTGTACTTAAACCAACTAAACTCCCTGATATCCAGTAAAGCGGAACCTTGAGGGTTCAAAAGCTGTTCTGCTGCTAATATAATGCGCTCGGTTAACCAAATCAAATCGTCAACAATCGTAAATCTAGTTGTTGTGTTCACTAAATACCCTCGACAGCAAATGTCGTGTCAAACACCCTTCTTGAAGGCATTGGTTTTTTCTTATAATAGTCATGCCAGTCATATTCATACTCTCCTAATTGTCTTATTTCTATTTTGTCCGGCTTGTCAACTCCTTTACGCGTGACTTCGTTTGTAAAGTTTCATGGTCTTGTAATCATGAAAATAAAAATAAAAGACAAAACAAATTAAAGCAATGACAAAGCGAGTTGATCGTTAATTGTGGTGCGAGTCACGTTTTATCTTTCTTGCCAATGTAGGTTAACATTGAATTCCCAAGACATGAACGTTTTCTTCTGCATCAAATTTGCTAAATGGCGACTGCAGCATCTTCACCCCTGGCCAGCTCTCCAGAGAAGACAAATGGAAACAAGCTGAGCAGGCTTCTCATCGATGGTGGAACAACGGTGCTGAGGAATATTTTTGATCACTACCACCCACCTGCCAATTTGGCTTCTGATCTCAATTTCAATTACTCCATTCTTAACAACCTTTTGCGTAGAAGAGTACTTAATGGCCATCAGTGGGACAAACTGTTCCCCCCTGGTGGAGGGGTGCCAGACTCCAACACATTTGACATCACTCTTCTGTTCCTGCTGCTAACTACCATTTGCGGCTTATCCCCTCCCCTGACAGGATGGCACAATAAGCCACCCCCTGGTGATAACACTCTTGAGGCTAACCTTGCTCGAGCTAAGTTCTTCCGGAATGAGTTGTATGGTCACGTGACGTCCACAGGGGTTGATGCGACATCTTTCTCCTCCTTCTGGCATGAAATAAGCATCACTCTTCATTCGCTGGGTTTAGATCAAGCTGAAATTGACAGACTGAAGGCAGAGCATGGAGGAGAGGAAGATTACCTTGATGCCTTAATTGAGTGGACTGACAGTGAAGAGGACATAAAAACGCAGTTGAAAGACATCCACCAGACGCAACTAAAACTCAGTAAAACAGTTGAAGATGGCAATTTAAACATGGAAGAGCTACGTCAAGCCCTAAGCAAAACTCAGGATGTTGTAGATGAAGCAGTGGAGATAGAATTCAAAGGACATCAAGAATTGAGGGCAGCACACCGGGAAAGCATGTCACGTTTAGAGGGAGTGTGTGAATCCCAAACTAAAACCAGCCAAGCTGTGGACGAAATTCGTGAATCAATCCAAGAAGTGAAACAGGAAGTAAAAGGCTTGACGAAAAAGAAAAGCGAGCACGCAGATGAAGTGCTTAGGACCCTTGTGAAGTTTGAATTCAAAGGAGATATAGAATTTCATGCAAAGAAATTCCAGGAAGGAACTCGTGAGTGGGTCTTCAAGAGCATCGAAGACTGGTTAGACGACCGGAGCTCGCCACATCGGGCGATGGTAATCAGTGGAAATCCAGGGATGGGAAAGACTGTTATCTCCGCTGTTGTTTCGCAAAGAATTCAAAAAGCTGGAAGACTCTCGGGAAGCCACTTTTGTCAGCATGACGATTCACGGTACCGAGATCCACGTTTAATGCTCCAGTCTTTGGCCTGTCACTTGTGTCAAGCGATGCCAAATTACAAAGATGCTCTAGTGGAACAGCTGTCAAGAAATCTGGGTAAAGACCTCAACAACATGGGTGTTAAAGAGCTGTTTGCATTGCTGTTCAAAGAGCCTCTGAGCACAGTACAAGATCCTGGAAGAAACATCCTAATAGTCATAGATGGCCTTGATGAAAGCGAGTACAAAGGACGCAATGAACTTCTACACGTAATTAGTAACCACTTTTCTATGCTTCCAGTCTGGATTAGGATACTCATTACAACTCGTCCAGAGAAGAACGTTACAGAGGCATTGCGACATTTGAAGCCAATAGAGCTTGAACAAAAACAAGAAGAAAACTTAAAGGACATTCAAACCTTGTTTGAAACACAACTCAGCCTCAAAATTGGTGAGGATAAACATAAACATGTTCTCTTGAAGGAACTGGTCAAGAAATCAGAAGGCCTGTTTATTTACGCTTACTTTATAGTGGATTTTATCCAAAAGAATGTTTCAATTCTCACCCCTGATCAGCTGGAAAGTGTGTTACCTTCAGATATTTCATCTGTTTACCTTTCCTATTTTACACGGTTAGAGGATGAACTTTGCAAAGAGCTTAATTCAGATGAGGAACATTTTTTGCGTCTCCTGTGTGCATTGACCGCTGCAAGGGAACCATTACCAGTAGAATTCATTGCCAAAATTCTAAACCCGGGAGGAAAATCTTTGACTGCGCAACGAAAAGTTAACAAAGCAATATCTTGCATCTCTACACTGTTACCAGTTCGAGAGGGTCGTCTTCACTTCTTTCACAAGTCAATCAAGGACTGGCTAGTAGCATCATCGCCCTATGAACCACATGATTTCACCGTGGACGAGAAAGAAGGTGATACTGTCCTTTCTGATCTGTGTGCTTCTGAACTCGATAGCTTGCAGCGAAAAGGGGTTCATGGCAAACAGTTTTCGAATACTGAAACATATGCTTTGCATCATGGTACTCAGCACATGCTTCAGGTCACCGATCATGACTGCGCTGACAAATCAAGAACCAATAGTGTCACAGTAGAACAGGTGTACCGATACGCAACAGAAGTCGAACTTATTTATGCAAAACTTTGTGTTAAGAGCACATCAGCTATAGAAGATCTTCTCAGCCTCCACCGTGAGAATTCCGGAATAGTAAGCGAGGAAGAAGATTTTGTTGTGACTTCTCTCCTAAGTCTTCTGAGAAAACACTCTTACATCTTGTTTGATTACCCTCACCTATTTTTCCAGTGTTTGATTAACGAAGGTACCCCTGGATTATCGTCTACAGCAGCAGGTATTGTTAAGTCATCAACTCCAAAGGTGCCATACATGGAGTATTTAGACAATGAGAAACAAAAGGGAGCCGTTCAGGGACGATTTTACTGTTCAGATAAAATCGCATGTTTTGATATTTCACCTAAATTGGATTACATGGTATGCGAGTGTCGAGATGAAACAATCCATCTTTTTTCCCTGCTGACTGGTACCAAAGTATGGGTTCGTCCATCGCTAACAAACAGAACGTATAGTTCCAAAGAGGTATATGCGGGTAGTGGTGCATATCGACAAACTGGGCATTTTCTGTCATTTTATCATTCTGTCACATTTCATCCAAATGGGACGTCGGTAATACCAGGAACTCTTAAATATGTTTACACCATTAGTGGAGATAGGGAAGAACTTTTTCCGGACAGTGACTGCACATTTTCATATTGCTTCTTACGATCTTATAAAGACAAAGAAGTGATATTTACAGATTGCCCAGATGATCCAAAGCAGATAATCACTTGGGATATGGAGAATGGCCAGAAGCTCAAAGTTATTATCGATTCGGATAAGGAAATTTCATCCTTTACTATTTCTGGCGATGGGTCACGTATCGCTATTTCTGAAGTGACTGGTAAGATTACTATTTTTTACCTAAGAGACGATTTTGGTTTGATATTCCCTGACGCTGGTAAAGATGACTGGGTGTGTGGGTTGATGCATTTCACATCCGATAATGATACTCTGGTTTGTGGATGTCTATTAGCCTCTTGCGAGGACTACAGATGCCCGTTTGATGCGTTAGAACCTGACGAAAGAAAACCAACAGTTTCCTTCAAAAATCCTCTGAATAACGTTTCCCTGCCAGATCCGCATTTTGAACCTGTTGATCCCAGAACCTTCGTGTTATGGCCCTCTGCTCCACCAAGCGCTTTGACTGAATGTACTTTTATGGAGCGGGATGAAGGACCCTCCTGGGCGTCGAAGGTGCAGAGAGAGATTCCATATTTGTTCGCAGGTTCCTACATCAGTCTCAACAATGAAACAATTCTGGTTGGTAGCCCAGATCACAAATACGTTACGATGTTAAATGTTGGTCTACTGCAAAGCGAGTCCGACTCGACTTACTCCTCGAACGTTAACGTGGGTGTCAGGGAGATTATTTTTTCTATGGAAGGCGATGCAGTATACGTCGTAAGTTCAGGCCAGTTTGTCTACCTTAGCTCAGAAGAGGTAAAGATAACTATCTGGAGACTGTCAAGTCGAGAATTTCTGAAGACAAAGACATTCTTTGGCCCTGTGTCGATCGTTCCAACGAAGGAAGGTCTTGTACTCTTTAAAAATGATCGTGTAGCAGAGTTGTGGAATTTCGACCTGTCGGAGTGCATTCGAAGTATTGTTAAATTTACCAGTGATACTAGTATTGTGTATTCAGTAACCTTGATACCAGTATCAGATGAACTGATAGCCTTTTATTATTCGCCACAATCACGGGAATCAATTTATATCAGAAGTCTAGAAGAATCTGAAGAAAACGAAAACTTACACGACGACCTGTTAGAGTGTACACCTCTCGAGGATTGTACAGATTATTGTCTTGACGTTATGAGCACAACCGGCGTTCAGGGGGGAAAGCTTGTGTCCTCACTAAGGTTGACATGTTACGACGAATGGGGATACTTATATAGCATTTCATGCAATAGTCCGAGCAATGTTTTGGTTTGCCGTTTTGCAGGGCAATCCTGGGGACCTATAGACGAAGGGGTGGTCACAGTTAGTTTATTAAACAAAGGATCAATTAAATGGGAACGAATGGCGGATAATTCATATCTTCGCGACGAACACATGATTTTCTCGCCTAAGAATGAGTTTGTTGTTACGTGGAACACTCTCGACGAAGGTCAAGGTCTACATGTTCTTGACGCAGATACTGGAGAAACACTGCACGTCCTTCTTAGAGACCAGAACGACATTATTGAATGTAAGTTTTTAAATGATGAAACTCTCGTATGCTGCAGTGGGGACAACTTCCTTGGATTGTGTAATGTCAGAACCGGACATCTGCTAAGTGTTCTAGACATTGGAGAGCAACCACTCTGTTTGGGAGCCTGTCTGAATCAGCCTCTTGTCGCCATTGGTTTGTCCGGCACAAGAATAAAATTCTTCCACGTACAGTTGCCAACAGAATCTGAAAAGAAGTATTAAAGGTGAGCTTTTCTCTACTCGGTCAAAAATTGGCGGCACAAGGTCAGTTTCGCGAGCTACTGTAGCCTAACAGACCCTAACATTACCTAGACTCTATGAGCAGTGTCTATTTTTTCAGTCCGTGGAGCGGAAGGCGCAAAATACGCAAATAACGGCGCGCGCGGTTGAGGCTGCGGGCTCCCTCGTGCGCGAGTACTTCCTTCACTAAAAAGTTGAAAGGGACTTTAAGATCCAACGACGCGACAGCAACGAAAACGTCGCTTAAAAAGTGAATTTGTGTTCTTCATTCTTTATCGCGATTATTCCTACTTACTTATTTAGTCAAATGTACGCGAACACTCCTGAATTTGAATTCCAAGGGACCATACTCAAGTTCAGAAAGCGAAATAAAATTTCTTCCTTGCTTGTTTACGTTCTCCATAAAACACGAAATTTTCACGTCTTACTTGTGCAAAAACGGCAAAGAAATGTACAAAAAAGCGCGATGCCTCTGCAAAGTCCTTTTTTTTAGGACGTTTTCGTTGCCGTCGAGTCCGGTTAAATCTTAAAGTCCCTAATTTGAAGAAAATATTGGGCTACTTGCAGCCCAAGCTAGGAGGTATGATTGATTATGGCTCCTGGCCTAAACAGTCCCCACACCACAACACAATTAGTAGATATACGTCTACAGTGAATATTATTCTTACAAATTTTCGCACGAAAATTCATAAATGGTATTCCGCGATTTTGGGGGAACAAATACCGATGTTACAAAGGGTATAATAACATTCTTTGATCTACTTATGAAAAAGAACAGCGCCAAAATTAAAGAGAGAGCCGACCATAAAGTTAAGTGAATGTACCAAAGACGATTTGAAAGATTTGTACATTAGGACACAGATGATAGTGAAGCAGGGAGAAAATATGGAAAAATCTACTGAGAAGAAGAACAATGTTTGAAATTACCTAAAATCATCGTCATCACGTCCACGACTTACAGCAACTTTAACTTATTTTGTTTTGTAACGTGACATAGTACTAAATTTCGCAACTTTTATTTTTCTTCCATCCCAGTTTTCGCGAGTTGTAGATTTCGGGATTGTTTTGAATTTGCGAAAAACGCGAATTTTAGACTTGATAGCTTCCAGCTTTCCTAAATAACACAAGCGACTTTCTGTTTTCAGTTGCAGTTTCAAGACAAGTAAATTGAGCAACTTCTGGTGGTCTGTCATCAGCCATTAGCCGGGCACAAAGAGCTGGATTCTTCAAATCAGTGACCATAATCTTTATTTAGTGTTGTGTTTGACGATGGATAAAGAGCATGAAAAGAAATGATTGCAAAAGCTGGAATTCAAATCTATCTAATTGAAGATCCCTGGATGCAAGCTGCTACATTCAGGAATTGAAAGAGACATGTATATTACGAACTTTGAAATTTCGTACGTTAACAGAATAGCGGATAGCCCGCGAGCGAGCTCTCCTATTTGGGCGAGTGAAGCGAGTCTCGCGAAAACGCGCGAGCCAGCGGCCAAGCCGCGAGGCCCCTCGCTCGCGCGCTCTCTCGAGGCTCGCTTCGCTTGCCTAAATAGGAGAGCTTGCTCGCAGGCTAAATAGCGGATAAAATTATAGGGAGGGGTGGGGGGTCGGGGATTGGAGGGAGGGTCCTTGATCAAAAGGCTGAACATTCGCAAGCAGCCTTCATTTGGTAGGAACTTGTTTTGCACCCTCAATCATGATCGGTACACCTTTTTAACCACTGGCTTGTTATATAAATCGACGAAATCTGGACAAAACGTGAAACTAAACCAACTAGAAAAACGTTGTAAAACTTTTTTGTATGGCTTTTTTTGTGAATGTTCCAGATGTCTGAAAATGACTCACATCTCCCAGTAACACGGTAGTAAAAACATGCAGGGTTTAATATACTAAAGTACGGTGTGATATAAGAGTCATGTTAACACTCTTTGTCTGGCCTGCACCGCACCACACTGTTTCTGAGACTTGACAGGCGCGTCACCTTGAGTTTGATTTACTAGTTAAAATTGTGTGTTCCACCATTATCATGACATTAGTGGTCTATGTAGCTAACTTTTCCTTGTAGAAGTAATAGAGAGCTTAAGCAACAACGAAGGCCACGGCTACGAAAACGTCACTTAAAAAGTGCATTCGCGCTTCCTCAAACTTTATCGCGCCTGTTCCATCTCGTTTAATTCGTCAAATGTTGGTAAATTTTTTTGGAGTTGAATTCTAAAGGACTCTATCAAAGTTCAAGAAATGAAAAAGACAGTTGTTGTCTTGAGTGGCCGTCCTAGACAAAACGCGAAATTATGCACTTTCACGTCGTAGTCGTGCAACGAAGGCTAAGAAATGTACAAAAAGCGTGATCAAAGTTGTTGTTTTGCCCATCTAAACCTCTTGGTTTTTTTTCCGTTCTCGTTGCCGTCGCCGGCGTCGTTGCTTAAGCTTCCTAATGTTTAATCTTACCTATCTCCTTCTCTTTAAACCTCCTAGATCCAGCCACGTTACCTACCCTGCTTGCAGAGGTTTGTCTGTTCCGGCATGGTTTTAAGCATTAAAGAAGTAAAGAAGCCAATTACATTTAGGCGAATGTTAGCAATGAAAAAGAGTTCATAAATACTTAAAACCACACCGAAAAGAAACCTATGCTGGCGGGGTAACGTTATCATGTTGTTACTGTGTAACAGTGGAGTAAAAAGGGCGAAAGACTAGTTTCTTTCTTTCGTAAAATGGCTGGCAATGAAACCAATTTGTTACTCGAGGTTCACTATTTGATTTTCCGGATATGTTATTAACTGTATATGTTTTAAGGTCAACCTGATGGTACAGTCAAGAAATAGGAAAGTGCCAGAAAACTGGGATAATTCATGGGGTTATATTGTACAGTGGAACCTGCATAATCACCGTCCCAGTACAATGTCAAGTACAAAGTACAGTCAAACTCCGTTTGTACGGACACTGATGGGACCATAGAAAGTGTCCTTAAAAACGGGGTGTCCGTATTAAGAGGGTTGACTTTAGAGAAAATGTATTATAGAGCTTTCTTTTCCCAGGCACAAAGCAAACTGTCCATAAAAATGAGGTGTCTGTATTAAGCAGGTGTCCGGCGTAAAGCGGGTTTTGACTGTATGGAAAAATACCCTACAAGAGAGGATTCTCTCCTGGCACCCAATATAACTTTTATATACCTTCTTTTTATTAGGTGCAATTACAACACATGGTAAATTTATTTCCATCTTGAAAATAAAACCACAACAATAGTAATTATTAGTTTTTTATCCATGAAAGGGATATGAGATCCTGTTCATAGACCGTTGCCATTAAAACATTTGCCTCAGAACGTTTGCCACATACATTGACGAATGTCTCCGTGCAAGTGATGTAAAGGTTATTTAATTTCCTTGGTAATAAAAGTGTTCCGTGAAACTCTATATCTGGATTCTTCAATAGGGGGGTCTTATTGTTCCATAGTTACTTTTCCTATTTTGACTGGGGCGAAGAATATGATTAGTTATACTGGCGGGGTCCATGTCCTTCTTTACGCAGGGGTTGTATCGAGGTTCAACTGTATGCATCCAGATATCAATTAAGTTTGTACATTCTCAATTCCATTATCGCACTCCTCAGCAGCTTCTCTAAACTACAGTTCTGTTGAAGGGAATGATATAGCCTGCATGGCCTGCCTCCCTCGTGCGCCTTTTCTTTTTTGTCCCCATTTCTTGGATTATAAATAAGCACTTGCCGATTGGTACTCACTGATGCAAAACATAAATGACACTCCCTTTTTCTAATTGCAAAGTTTTCGAAACAATCAAGCAACATAAGTCTATGCAAATGAAAACAAGAGTTTTTCGTACTCAATCTGTTTAAATTTGAGATTCATCGATGGGCCACGTCACTTAGAACACTTTGTTTCTTAATGAAACATGTCCAGGGATCTACACCGAAGAGGCTTCGTTAGAGAATGTGCCAGCAGAGAGGTACGTTTATCAAAAAATAGCTTCAGGGCCTTGTGTACTCCACAGATCGTTTCACAGGGCATTTATCGAGGCATCTTAGTGTATCCACCTCGATATTTTACTTTTACTATGTAGTGCAATTTTGTTTAGATTACCTCTGTAAATTACGTTTGGGATTCTGAAAAAACTTCTGGGATTGATGCCAACATCTTGCAACTTTCAAAGCTTCTAGAACAGTTTCAGCAGAGAGCGTAAGAAACGAATAGATAAACATTCCGCGAAGCAGACATTATATTTCCCTTTTATGTCTCTTAAGCTCTATTAGCTTCTAGCTTTTTGCTCAGTGCAATTTTTAATTCAAAGCTTTCTGTCGCCATTAGCTCCCGATAATATCGAACGAAAGAATATCCTTTGCCACCCTAGAAAGACCGTACATCTTTATATTTCCGCCTAGACAACACCAGGCGGGTTTGACAGAGACTGGTTTGAGCTATGAACACCTGTGAGCGGCCAGTTCAAGTACATGCAACTACGTCGTTGACCTTTTTTCTGTCTAACGATGATGTCTGCATCGATCTGCAAGTTTATGCTTCTCTTTTCCCTTCGCTGTTAAACTCGTAGGTAAACTTGGCCCGTAAAGTATGGTGCACGCTAAAAAGCTGACACGCTTGATAACCCAGTCAGTTATTGCGCGTTTTATATGACACATCTCTTCTGCGTTTCGGAAAAAACAGATCAACAAGCAGCCCGTTTTTCAGAAACCTTGTAAAGAATTTACAAGTGCACGAAATCCAGTGGTCATTAAATTCTGAGTGTATACAATCAAGTGATGACTTACAATGTAGTGAAACTGCTAATTCATTATACGGCTTCAATTTGCATCAACGTACATCAACACTCAAAATACCCTATCACATCTACAGGCAATTATTTGTATTGATGACAGTCAGAGAGTGAGTTACTTTTTCAAATTGAGTGTCGCGGATATAAGAAAATTAATATGGTCATATGCCTGCGTTGTCGTCAATTTCCACATTTGTTTTGCTCGTTAATGTTGTGTTGCTTAGGTATATTTTTTCACCCTCCTTCTCTTTGCAATTCAATAGACCGATAATTTGTTCATTCAGTTGGCTTCAAATGAAATGATAATGTATAATGTTTGGTTCTAACAAACGACCTGGCAGTAAATGATTTCCAAACTTTTAATGTTACGTATTTGCTTCTATGCACAAAGGAAACGCCATGTATAATTAAAGCAATTACTATTAATAGCTCCCTGAAAATCTAACAAAGCGGAACTTTGGGACTTCACAGCTCTTGTCCTTTTAATGCGCTCGGTTAGCCAACTCAAATCAACCAAGATAGTTGTTCTAGTTCGGTTCATTGCACTAAATACCCTCGACAGCTAATAAGTTAAACACCCTCCTTGAGGGGATTTGTTGTAAACTTTTTCATGTATATAATCATGATCGTATTCCTATTAATCGTCACGTATTAACAATATTCGCTAACTGTCTTTACGGATGACTTGGTCTTGGTTTCATGGTATTGTAATCGTATAAAAACAGCACAAAGAGTAAAGGAGGGAGTTTAGTTGTAGTGTGACCCACGTTATATCTTTCTTGTCCACGTAGGTTCAGAATGAATTTCCAAGACATGAATATCTTCTGGATCAAGGTTGCTAAATGGCGACAGCAGCACCTTCACCCCTGGCCAGCTCAAGAGAGAAGACAAACGGAAGCAAGCTGAGCAGACTGCTTATTGATGGTGGAACAACGGTGTTGAGGAATATTTTCGATGCTATTCACCCTCCTGCTAACTTAACTTCTGATCTCAATTCCAATTACCCTATTCTTAGAACCCTTTTGCGTAAAAGAGTTCTAAATGGCCAGCAGTGGGACAAACTCTTCCCCCCTGGTGGAGGGCTACCAGACTCCAACACGTTTGACATCACTCTTCTGTTCCTTCTACTAACCAACATTTGTGGTTTATCCCCTCCCCTGACAGGATGGCACACCAAGTCATCCCCTGGTGACAACTCTCTTGAGGCTAACCTTGCCCGCGTTAAGTTCTTTCGGAATGAGTTGTATGGTCACGTGACGTCCACAGGAGTTGATGCGACATCTTTCTCTACATTTTGGCAAGAAATAAGCACCACTCTTTATTCGCTCGGTTTAGATCAAGCAGAAATTGACAGACTGAAGGGAGAGCATGGAGGAGAGGAAGATTACCTTGATGCCTTAATTGAGTGGGCTGACAGTGAAGAGGACATAAAAACACAGCTGAAGGACATCTACCAGACGCAACTTAAACTCAGTAAAACAGTTGAAGATGGCACTTTAAAGATGGAAGAGCTACGTCAAGCCCTAAGCAAAACTCAGGATGTTGTAGATGAAGCAGTGGAAATAGAACTTAAAGGACAACTAGAAATGAGGGCAGCACAGTCACGTTTAGAGAGAGTGTGTGAATCTCAATCCAAAACCAGCCAAGCTGTAGACGAAATTCGTGAATCAATTCAAGAAGTGAAACAGGAAGTAAAAAGCTTGACGCAAAAGAGAAACGAGCAGGCAGATGAGGTGCTGAGAACTCTTGTCAAGTCCGAATTCAAAGGAGACATAGAATTTCATGCAAAGAAATTCCAGGAAGGAACTCGTGAGTGGATCTTCAAAACCATTGGAGACTGGTTAGACGACCGGAGCTCGCCACATCGTGTGATGGTAATCAGTGGAAATCCAGGGATGGGAAAGACTGTTATCTCCGCTGTTGTTTCTCAAAGAATGCAAATAGCTGGAAGATTGTCAGGAAGCCACTTTTGTCAGCATGACGATTCACGGTACCGAGATCCACGTTTAATGCTCCAGTCTTTGGCCTGTCACTTGTGTCAAGCGATGCCAAATTACAAAGATGCCCTGGTGGAACAGCTGTCAAGAAATCTGGGTAAAGACCTCAACAACATGGGTGTAAAAGAGCTTTTTGCGTTGCTGTTCAAAGAGCCTCTAAGCACAGTACAAGATCCTGGAAGAAACACCTTAATAGTCATTGATGGCCTCGATGAAAGCGAGTACCAAGGACACAATGAGCTCCTTCATGTAATCAGTAACCACTTTTCTATGCTTCCAGTTTGGATTAGAATTTTGATCACAACTCGTCCAGAGAGGAGCATAATAGACGCATTGCGACATTTAGAGCCAATCGAGCTTGAACAAAAGCAAGAAGAGAACTTAAATGACATTCAAACCTTGTTCGAAATACAGCTAGGCCACCAAATCGCTGAAGAACATAAAGATATTCTTTTGAAAGAGCTGGTTAAGAAATCAGAAGGCCTGTTTATTTACGCTTACTTTTTAGTGGATTTTATCCAAAAGAATGTTTCAATTCTCACTCCTGATCAGCTGGAAAGGGTATTGCCTTCACATATTTCATCCGTTTACTTGTCCTATTTCAAACGTTTAGAGAATGAACTTTGCAAAGCACTTAACGCAGATGAGGAAACTTTTTTGCGTTTCCTGTGTGCATTGACTGCTGCAAGGGAACCATTACCAGTAGAATTTATTGCCAAGATTCTAAACCTGGGAGTAAAATCTTTGACTGCGCAGCGAAAAGTTAACAAAGCAATATCTTGCATCTCTACACTGTTACCAGTTCGGGAGGGTCGTCTTCACTTCTTTCACAAGTCAATCAAGGACTGGCTAATAGCATCATCGCCCTATGAACAACACGATTTCAAGGTGGACGAGAAAGAAGGTCATATTGTCCTTTCTGATCTTTGTGCCCCTGAACTGGATAGCATCAAGCAAAAAGGGGTTCATGGCAGACAGTTTACGAACACTGAAAGATATGCCTTGCATCATGGTACCCAGCACATGCTGGAAGTTAATGATCACATCAGCGCTGACAAATCAAGAACCAGTTGTGTTAAAGCAGGACAGGTCTACCAATATGCAACGGACCTAGAGCTTATTTATGCAAAACTTTGTATTAAGAGCACATCCATCATAGAAGATCTTCTCGGTCTTCACGGCGATAATTCCAGTATTCCAAGCGACGAAAGAGTTTTTTTTGTGCCTTCTCTCCTCAGTCTATTAAGAAAACACTCTTATTATCTCCTTGATCATCCTCATCTTTTCTTCCAATGTTTGATTAACGAAGGGATTCCTGAATTGTCGTCTTCAGCAGCAATTATCCTTGAATCGTCAACACCCAAAATACCCTTCATGAAATACTTAGACAACAAAGAACAAAAGGGAGCCGAGCAGGCACGATTTTGCTGTTCCCAAAAAGTAGTATGTTTTGATGTGTCACCTGAAAGGGATCACTTGGTATGCGAGTCTTCAGATTCAACAATACATCTATGGTCTCTTCAGACGGGCAGCAAAAAATGGGTTCGACCGATACTAGCAAATAAGGAGTTTTTCTCCTCTGATGGATATCCAGCGGACACTGCATATCGCCGTGTAGGCCCAAACTTCTTATCATTTTATAGTTCTGTGACATTTCACCCAAGCGGCAAATTAGTACTTCCAGGAACTCTTAAATTCGTCTACACTATAAGTGGAGAAAGAGAAAAACTTTTTCCTGACAGTGATTGTACATTCGCAAATTGTGCCTATTGCAAGCACAAAAATACTTTTTTAACGGACTGCCCTACTGAGCCAAAGCGCCTAGATTTGTGGAACATGGAAAATGGCAAACTACTTCTTTCCATAGTCGATATTAAGGAACTACAAGACATTTCTTCTTTTGCCATTTCTGAAGAAGGAGAAAAAATTGCTATTTCTGATGTTACTGGTAATATTTTTCTTGTTGATTCAGTCAATTTAGACTTCACACTGATATGTAAAAGTAAAGCAGTGTGTGGATTGATCCATTTTACATCTGATACCAACTTTCTTGCTTGTGGCTATCTTCGTTTATGGTTATACGAAGACCGTGGCTTCTATAAAGCTGAATTCTTTGACCCACCAAAGCTTTTGTTTTTGCCTTATCCTAGTAAGGCTGAGACCTTTCATTTGTGGCCATCCACTTCCTCAAGTTCCTTGAATAGTTGCGATTTTATGCTGCAAAATACGACACGCTGCTGGGTCAGGAACGTAAGAAAAGTATTCCCCCGCCTGAAGGCAGGTTCTTACACCCGACTTAATGTTGAAACAATATTGGTTGGTAGCCCAGATTTCAATTATGTTGCAGTGTTAAATATTGGCCAACTAAACGGGGCGTCTGATTCTGATTCGTCTTATTCATATGGATATGACGACGAACTTAAAAGTATTGCCCTTTCTGTTAAGGGAGATACTATTTATTCCACTACGTCAAAATATGACTGTCGTACATATGAAAGTAAATTAACCGCAACCGTTTTGAGAATGTCAAATCGAAAAATCCTGGACACAAAAATATTCTCTGAATCTGTGTCCATTGTTCCAACGGGGGAAGGTGTTGTCCTGTTTAAGAATGGTACGGTAGCAGAGTTATGGAACTTTGAGATGTCTACGTTCCTTCGTCCTCTTTTCGTGGGTATCGAAAAAGGAAATCTTTGCTCTATTTCGCCTGACCAGTTAGCTAATTGGTATGTAACAACTTCAGATGAATCAGGCCATGAAATGGAAACCCTCGTTATCAAATTCTACGATGTAACTGGAGCTGGAAGTGGGTTTATTTCACCCTTGAAGATCACTTTTGATGCTGGTGAAGAGGTAGAGTCAATTTCGGTAATTAGTCCAAACCTGGTGCTAAGTTGCACCTCTAAGGTGGTAACATTTGGAACAACAATGTCAGCGGATGACGTGACCGTCAGTTTAAGAAAAAATGGTTCAGTTGTATGGAAAAGGCGAACGTTAGATGAGGAATTTTTTCAACCACACCTGCTTTGTTCTCCTAAAAATGAGTTTGTTGTCACGTGGAACACACTGGATGGAGGTAATGGCCTACATATACTCAATGCGGATAATGGAGAAACGCTGCACGTCTTCCTTAGAGACCAGAAAGCTATTATTGACTGCAAGTTTTTAGGTGATGAATCTCTGATTTTCTGCAGCAAGGAAAACTTTCTTCGTTTGTATAATGTTCGAACCGGGGATATGCTTAGTGTGCTAGACATTGGAGAGCGACCATTTTGTTTGGGAGCCTGTCTGTACCAGCCTCTTGTCGCAGTTGGTTTGTCCGGCACAAGAACAAAATTCGTCCATGTACAGCTATCAACAGAATCTAAAAAAAGGTGAGTTTTCCCTTAAAATGTCAAAAAGGACGTTTGTGCATTTTGCATAAGCTAGCCGTTCTCACACCACAACATCATGGGTGACAAACAATTCAGTGGAACCTTGATTTAGCGAACCTCCATATAGTGAAGTCCTCAGTGTAACGAACGATTTTCTTCAGCCCGGCCAAAATTACAGTAACATGTATGGAACAGAACCTTGATTTAACGAAATCCTCGCTTTTCTGCGAACACAATCCACAAGCGCAAACTTAAAGTATACCTCGATATAACGAATAAATGTCAGCCTGTGATAAAAGATGAATGCCAAACAGACCAGCAAGGATAAAATTTACGTGCACAGTAGTTTTAAGCAGTTTTGTTTGCCTGTTCTTGAGTTTCTAGAGCAGTAGCTCGGCTGAGATATTTTTACAGTAATTTTTCAGATCCGGAAAATTAATGCTGGATTCTGTAAATTAATCATTAACTATACCTCGATATAACGAACATTTTGGTAGTTTTCCCGAAAATTCGTTAAATGGGTGTGTTCGATATAACGAACAAATTTCCCCAGTCCCTTAGCACTTCGTTAAATCGAGGTTCCACTGTATTTTATTCTTCCTCAGTTTGCACGTAACGTAAAAAAACACCCAATTACCTGTAAAGGAGTTAGACCAGGGAACATACGAGTTGCCTGCTGAGAGTTGAGCATGATCAACTCAATTCAACATGTCTTTTTTTTTTTGCCATGAATTCAGACATGCGGGGCCGTAGCTACCTGTACGCCAGAAAAAAAACAGGTACTGTCAAAAATGTCGAAGTTTGATAAAAAGCAAACCAAAATTTAAAAAAAACTGCAATTGTCTATATTACTCTATTTAGACCTAACCCCGATTTTTTGACGCGCAAACCGACACGAAGGCCGTTACCGTTGCCTGCAGAACACGGTCCAACGCCACGAGGGATGTTTACCTAACAAGACTGATAACAAGACTGGAAACCATTCCGGTCATAAGTCATGCCCGCTAAGATAAGCGAAGCTTACCTGCGGGCTCACGTTAGTTTGTAACAATGTTTGCTTGATCATACTGATTATTAAATTGTTATCAGTGTAGCTCTTAAAGAACTGCTACTTTTTTCCCTAAATTTCATAGCAACTCGAAGATTGTTTTGACAAAATTAACATGTGATACGGCATCAAATTTCGTGACTATAATTTTCTTGCATTTCAATTTCTGTAAGTAGTGAATTTCAATCTTCGAAAACTGCGAAAATTAGAATAAGGTTACTTGATAAGCTTCCAGGTTACTTTAATTAAAACTAGACTTAATTTCTTTTTTTTATTGCAGTCTCAATTACCAAACACAAGTGAATTGAGCAACATCTGATGAGCTGACACTCGATGAAAACAGGTGGATTTGACAAATCAGCGTGCACGAGCTCTATTTTATTGACTTCAGTTTTTTAATGAACTTTGAAACTTTGTATGTTAACACAGTGGGGGAACAATAGAGACTGGGAAATTGGGGTCCGGATCTCCGTTAATGCACCCATTAGACCGGATGATTTTAAACAATTATTGGATGAGGTTTTTGGGATATTCGGAATAATCAAGGCTGTGGCTGATAACCCGAGACCTTGATTATTTAGGATATGACAAAAACCTAATGTAATATTAATACTTGTTTAATATTATACATTGTTTTGAAGAAAATAACGACAAACACACCGTGGCAAGGAACCGATAGCGCGCGCAATCTACAGTTCAGAATAGTCCGCGAATCTGCTAGCAGATAACTAACTCATCTGTAGGTTGCACTGATATCTAAAATTAACTCGATAATGAATACAATGTATAATAATTAAAGTAATTAACCGACTGCTTTAAAATTGTTATTCAGGCTGAAGACTCGCATATAACGGTCATCTAGTAGCTTACAAATGAAACTTGCCTTGCACTTCAAACGGTAGTATTGAAATTGACGAAATCTGGACCACATTTATCACTGATCACTAGACAAGCGTTGAAGGTTGAACAAACGTCCCTTTTGTAAGCTTTAATCCACGTCCATCCTTGTCATCCGTTGCAACATCCAGACGACAGTAATCAGTTTCAATGCCTAAATTTTAGCCTGCGAGCTATTAGGGCGAGCGAAGCGAGTCTCGCGAGAACTCGCGAGCGAGCGGCGAAGCCGCGAGGGGCGGAGGAAAGGAGAGCTTGCAACGATCTCTCATAAAATTTCACTTGTACTTTCGCTCAGACGAAGGGAAATACAATTGGCTCCTTTCCTCGGCCCTTCGCTCGTGCGTTCTCGCGAGGCTCGCTTCGCTCGCCCAAACAGGAGAGCTTTCTCGCAGGTTACCTAAATATAGTCTTTATTAACCGAAACTGGACCGAAAAACGTTTTAGCGTTTTAAAAAGAAAGCAAATAGTGTGTTAAAGCCCCTTTTAGTCAGCTCACTCAATCCAGTTTTTATTTCTTATTACTTAAGGGAGAAGGGGAAGTGGGTTCTTTTTCCCGCAAAATCGCTGGCAATAAATCCAAATCATAACTTATTCCGTTACTTTGTTCTGCATATATTACATTTCATGGCTGTTAAAGTCAAGTTGTTTTTAAAAAGTATTGTAAATTGGACATGTGTGGAATTCTAATACAACGAACTGTGAGGAGACTGGGATGAATTGCTAGTTTTAACGGGGTACTTGATAGGGTGGAAGTTCGATATAACAAACTCCCGTTAAAACGTACGGTCCTTTGGCACTCCGTTATTACGAAGTAATATTACGTCTGCGTCTTATTCGATACTTAGGCCCGGTTCAGACACCGAACTTTTCATGAGCCGAACCTAATTCGAATTAAGGCCTACCCAAACTACTTAGACAGCCTGAATTGATTCAGACCCCAATCTTAATTCCAGACGAACTAAATACAAATAAAAGGATAAAAATGCTCATTTTGGTCAAACTGCTTGCAAAATGCGTTATTATAATTTATGCATTAAGTTGGGTACATGAAAAGTTTGTCGTCTGAATCAAAGCCGTTCCAAAGTTGTTCCACAGTCAAAATTCCCGGCCAGGCTAGGCGTGAAGAACGGCTGAGCCGTTCCAAATTGAAAGGATCGGCGTCTGAACCGGGTCTTAGGCCTTTCGAAGTCAGGTCCCCCGAGCTCTTATCTTAGGGTCCGGATGAGCGGGCCCTTCAATGACTTGAAGATCTGGACCCGTCCCCAGCACTTTACCAGAGTTTTTTCGGAGGCGATTTTTCTTTCTTTAGTTCTTACTTCTCCTTCTTCTTCCTCTCTCAAAACAACTGGTTTAGTTATTTTAGGACGTGCACCAGTAATTCTCTTGTTATCTACGGAGAGGGGGGAGGTACAGGAGGGTAAATCTCCCTCCCCCCTACTTTTTCAGCCAATTTCTCCCTCCTCCCTAAACTTGGTTTAAAAATTGGCGACGGGAAACACACGACTCCTGCACTTAGTCGTAAAGGAAGTTATCCGACCCTCAGAGCTTCGCCTATACACCAACATGCCACAAAAAGAGGGCGTAACCACGGTATGTCACGCATACGAAGATCTTTATGGAGAGAAAGCCCCTATACCTTCCAAATATCTAAGAAAAAATACTCGATTTTATATTAACAGAAAACTAGTTCCAATCTTGCAGTAGCAACTACCTACAGACCTATGGAACAGGCCAAGGAAGTCCCAGGAGACCCAAGGGGATCGCAGTGTACTTCAAATTCCCAGTCCCCCACCCCTTGTCATCACGCAAGTTTAATTAAAAAAGCCATAAAATTACCTTCTCATCGATATCTCCCTGCTCCCAACGTTTTGTTTTCACCCTCCCTCCTACATTTTCGCACCGATTTCTCCTTCCTCCCTACCTTTTTGGCCCATTTCTCGCTCCTCCCTATTCCGTTCCTCTCCACTCTTTACGGCCATCGTGAAGGGTGCACGGACAACAGGATTTTGCAAGACGTTCTATATCGGATGCGGCAAACTGGAACTAGTTAGGAATGGATATGGGGTTATTTTTGTCGGTGGAGGGGAAACTCTTCATGGCACGGGCAGCTCAGACTCTGTGGCAGTTCATGGGAATGTGATTTTTATAAAAGAATAAATGAGAACAAAGAAAATGCTTCCCAAATTCCGCTTTTTAAAAACATCTTGAAATCTAAAACTCACCAAAACGACTTCAAAATGCCCTTAGAGGGGAGCTGACTGTAAAACACAACACAAACAATGAGTCATTTTTATTTGGAATCTTTTTAAAAGCGGAATTCAGAACGTATATATTTTCTTTGTTCTCATAAATTCTGTTTAAAAGAATGAAAATTTGGAACGAACTCCCTTAGAGCCTGGGCTGCCTGTGTTTATTAAAGCTCTTGAGTAGGGGTGTGATTGACTGTTGTTGCTGTTTGATTCGTTTCTTTTTTTTCTTGTCCATTATCGTACTCTTCAGCAGCTTCTCTAAGCTACAGTTCTGTTGAAGGGAATGAGATAGCATGCGTGGCGTGCCTTTTTGCCCCTATCCAGGACTAAGACTTATTTTGTTGGATTAACAATAAGCGCTTGTCGATAATTGGCGCTCATTGATACAAAACAAAACGACACTCCCCTCTTCTAATATTTTCGAAACAGTCAAGCAACATAAGTCTATGCAAATGCAAACAAGAGGTTGTCGTACTCAAACTGTCTAAATTTGAGATTAATTGATGGGCCACGTCACTTAGAACACCTTGATTCGTTAAGAAACATGTCCAGGGATCTACATGGAAGAAGCTTTGCTAGAGAATGTGGCAGCCGAAAAGGTAAATTTATCAAAATAGCTTCAGGGCCTTGTGTACGCCACAGATCGTTTCACAGGGCATTAATCGAGGCATCTAGATGTATCCATCTCGATATTTCACCTTTACTATGTAGTGCTGAGTTTTGTTAAGATTATTTCCTTTACGTTTGGGATTCTGAAAATGAAATTCCGATCGATGCCAGCAACTTGCACTTTTCAAAGTTTGAAGAATATTTTTTAGGAGAGAGCATAAGAAGCGAATCGATAAACAGTTCTTAAAGAAGATATTACCACTGGCCTTAAACTCTTCTCTTTTCTAACCTCTATTAGCTTCTACATGTAGCTACTTGCTAAATGAATGTTTAACTCAAGCGTTCTGTCACCATCAGCTCATGTGTTTCTAGTAGAAGACATAACCGACGTTGATAATATCGAACGAAGGAATATTCTTTGCGAACCTCAGCAGTGAGGAGACACATCCTTATATTTCTGACTTGAAGAAACCAGGCCGGTTTGAGTTATGAACGCCTGTAATCGTCCAATTCAAGTACATGCAAGTACGACGTACACCCCAGGTTTTTTTTAGTTGTGTGTATTGAAGATGTCTGCAAGTTAAATTTAAGCTTTTCTTAGCTCTTCCCTTTGCTGTTAAACTCGTGGATAACCGTAAACTATGGTGCGCGTCAAAAGCTGACACGGTTGATAGCCCGCAGCCGCAGTCATTGCGCGTTTTATATGACACACTACTCTACTGCTTTGGGGAACAACGGATCAACAAGCAACGCCTTGTCAGAAAACTTGTAAAGAACTCGCAAATGAGCGAAAAATGAGCCAGTAGTCATATCGATTCTGAGTGTATAAAGTAAAATGATGACTCAAAAGGCAGTGAAAGCTAATTCATTCAATATGGATTACCGTACTTTAAACTTGAAAATACTACATGATCATGATGACAGTCAGAGTGTTCTCGCTTATATTCTCTTATTGAGTGTCGCAAATTTGAGAAAATTGATATGGTCCCTGTCTGCCTTTTTTGACGGCTTACAAATTTGTTTTGCTCGTCAGTGTTATGTTGCTTAGCGAGATTATTGTGTTCAATATCGCTGTTTATGAAATTGAATAGACCAACAATTTGTTCATTCAGGTGCTTCAAAAAACTTATAATGTATAATGCTTGGTTCTAAAAAACGATCTGGCAGTAAATGATTTCCAAACTTTTATGCCTTAAGTATTTGCTTCTATATGCCGAAAGAGAAACTGCCGTGTCTCTTGTAATTAAAGCAACTGTATAACTCCCTAGTATTCGGTAAAGCGGAACCTTGGGACTTCAAAAGCTCTTCTCCGCTAACAGCGCTGGGTTACCAACTCATATCGTCCGCAGTCGTAAATCTAGCTGTTGTGTTCACTAAATACCCTCGACAGCATTGGTTTTAATTTCTTACTAGTCATACTCCCATAATTGTCATATTTCTAATTTGTATACGATTACAGTATAATATTCGCAAACTCTCTTTAAGCGTGACGTCGTCTTTATAGTTTCATGGTATTGTGCTCATGAAATTAAAAATTAAAAAAAAAAAAATGAAAACAATGACGGAGCGAGTTGATCGTCGTGGTATGACTCACGTTTTATCTTTCTTGCCCAACGTAGGTTAAGAATGAATTTCCAAGACATCACCGTTTTCTTCTGCGTCAAATTTGCTAAATGGCGACTGCAGCACCCTTACCCCTAACCAGCTCTCCAGAGAAGACAAATGGAAACAAGCTGAGCAGACTTCTCATCGATGGCGGAACAACGGTGCTGAGGAATATTTTTGATCACTATCACCCACCTGTCAACTTGGCTTCTGATCTCAACACCAGTTACTCCATTCTTAACAGCCTTTTGCGTAGAAGAGTTCTAAATGGCCGTCAGTGGGACAAACTCTTCCCCCCTGGTGGAGGGGTGCCAGACTCTAACACATTTGACATCACTCTTCTCTTCCTTCTGCTAACCAACATTTGTGGTTTGACCCCTCCCTCGACAGGGTGGCATGCTAAGCCATCTCCGGGTGATAGCTCTTTTGAAGCTAACCTTGCTCGAGTTAAGTTTTTTCGCAATGAGTTGTATGGTCACGTGACGTCCACGGGGGTAGAAACGACATGTTTCACTACCCTCTGGCAAGAAATAAGCACAACTCTTTATTTGCTCGGTTTAGATCAAGCGCAAATTGACAGACTGAAGGCAGAGCAGGGAGGAGAGGAAGATTACCTTGATGCCTTAATTGAGTGGGCTGACAATGAAGAGGACATAAAAACACAGCTAAAGGATATCCATCAATCCCAGACCAAGACTGAGGAAACTATTTCCCAAGTCCTTCAGACACAATTAAAACTCAGTGAGACCCAATGTAAAACACAGGACGTTGCAGAAGAAGTATTGAAAGCGACGAATGAAGCACATCAGGAAAGTGTTTTACGTTTCGAGAAAGTGTGTGAGTCCCAATCCAAAACCACTCAAGCAGTCGTTGTAGTTCATGAATCAATTCAAGACGTCAAGGAGGAAGTAAAAAGCTTGACGAAAAAGAGAAACAAACATGCAGACGAGGTGCTAAAGACTCTTGTGATGTCTGAATTTAAAGGAGACATCGAGTATCATGCAAAAAAGTTCCAAGAAGGAACTCGGGAGTGGATCTTTAAAAGAATTGAAGGCTGGTTAGACGATGGAAGCCTACCACATAGGGTGATGGTAATCAGTGGAAATCCAGGGATGGGAAAGACTGTTGTCTCCGCTGTTGTTTCGCAAAGAATGCAAAAGGCTGGAAGATTGTCAGGGAGCCACTTTTGTCAGCATAACAATTCACGATACCGAGATCCACGTTTAATGCTCCAGTCTTTGGCCTGCCACCTGTGTCGAACGATGCCAAGCTACAAAGATGCTCTAGTGGAACAGTTGTCTAGAAATCTTGGTAAAGACCTCAACAGCATGGGTGTGGAAGAGCTTTTTGCGTTGCTGTTCAAAGAGCCTCTAAGCACAGTACAAGATCCTGGAAGAAACACCCTAATAGTCATAGATGGCCTCGATGAAAGCGAATACCAGGGACGCAATGAGCTCCTACATGTAATCAGTAACCACTTTTCTATGCTTCCAATTTGGATTAGAATTTTGATTACGACTCGTCCAGAGAGGAGCATAATAGAGGCATTGCGACATTTAAAACCAATCGAGCTTGAACAAAAGCAAGAAGAAAACTTAGATGACATTCGAAACTTGTTTGAAATACAGCTCAACCACAAAATTGGTGAAGAGCATAAAGATATTCTCTTGAAAGAGCTGGTTAAGAAATCAGAAGGCCTGTTTATTTACGCTTACTTTATAGTGGATTTTATCCAAATGAATGCTTCAATTCTTACCCCTGATCAGCTGGAAAGCGTACTGCCTTCAGGTATTTCATCCGTTTACTCGCTCTATTTCAAACGTTTAGAGAATGAACTTTGCAAAGAGCTTAATACAGATGAGGAACATTTTTTGCGTTTCCTGTGTGCTTTGACCGCTTCAAGAGAGCCCCTGCCAGTAGAATTTATTGCCAAAATTTTATACCCTGGAGAAAAATCATTGACTGCGCAGCGAAAAGTTAAAAAAGCGATATCTTCCATCTCTACACTGTTACCAGTTCGGGAGGGTCGTCTGCACTTTTTTCACAAGTCAATCAAGGACTGGCTAGTAGCATCATCGCCCTATGAACAACATTATTTCACCGTGAACGAGAAAGAAGGTCATATTGTCCTTTCTGATCTTTGTGCTTCAGAATTGGATAGCGTGCAGCAAAAAGGGGTTCATGGCAAACAGTTTTCGAATACTGAAACATATGCTTTGCATCATGGTACTCAGCACATGCTTAAGGTCAAAGAGCATGACTGGGCGGACAAAACAAGAATCAACAGTGTCACAGCAGAGCAGGTCTACCGATACGCAACAGACGTCGAGCTTATTTATGCAAAACTTCGTGTTAAGAGCACATCAGCCATAGAAGATCTTCTCAGCCTCCACAGTAAGAATTCCAGTTTACTAAGCGAGGAAAGTGATTTTGTTGTGACTTCCCTCCTCAGTCTCCTTAGAAAACACTCTTACCTCTTGTTTGATCACCCTCACCTATTTTTCCAGTGTTTGATTAACGAAGGTACCCCTGAATTTTCGTCTATTGCAGCAGGTATTGTTGAGTCATTAACTCCCAAAATTCCATACATGAAGTACTTAGATAATGACAAGCAAAAGGAAAAAGCCGTTCAGGGACGATTTTACTGTTCAGATAAAATCGCATGTTTTGATGTTTCACCTGAAATGGATTACCTGGTATGCGAGTGTCGAGATGAAACAATTCATATGTTTTCCCTGCAGACGGGTATCAAAGTATGGGTTCGACCAGCACCTCTAAAAACTGTAAAGAGAGAGTATTTCTGTAGAGATGCATCTGTGAGTGGCGCATATCGACAACTTTGACATTTTCTTTCATTCTACAATTCTGTCATCTTTCATCCAAATGGAAAGTCGGTACTACCAGGAACCCTTCAATATGTTTACACCATAAGTGGAGACAGAGAAGTTCTTTATCCGGACAGCGACTGTTCATTTTCAAATTGCGTCTATTGTAAAGACAAAAACGTGATGCTTACAGATTGCCCTGCAGACCCAAAGCGGGTTTTCATTTGGGATTTGGAGAATGGTCAGAAGCTTAGAGCTTTCGATTTTGATGAAAAAATGTCGTCTTTTACCATTTCTGAAGATGGGTCACTTATTGCCATTTTTGATATGACTAATTCATTTACACTTGTGGACGTAAGAAACCAGTCTTGTTTGAAAATGCCAGTAGTCAGTAATTCTGTTTTCAGTCCGGTGTGTGGATTAATGCACTTTACATCCGACAATAACACTCTTGTTTGTGGCTTTCTACATTGGGTTTGTGATGAAGCCCATTGCCCGTTAGGAGAAGAAAGAAAACCAACATTTACCTTCATTACGCCGGTAAATAACATTTCGTTACCTGATCCTCATTTTGAGCCTCTGGAATTAAGAACCTTTCTCTTGTGGCCCTCTGTTCCACAAAACACTTTGACTCAATCCACTTTCATGGGGCAGAATGCAGGCCCTTCCTGGGCGTCTAAGGTGCAGAGAGAGATTCCATATTTGTTCTCAGGTTCCTACATCAGTCTTAGCGATGAAAACATTTTGGTTGGTAGCCCAGATCACAAATACGTCACGATGTTAAACGTTGGGCAGCTGCAGAGGGAGTCCGACTCGACTTACACTTCCAACGTTAACATGGGTGTCAGGAAGATTATATTTTCTATGGAAGGCGATGCAATATACGCCATGAGCTCGCGCAAGCGTTTCGTAAGTTCAAATGAGGTTCTAACGATTACTGTATGGAAAATGTCAAGTCGCGAATTCCTCAAGACAAAGCAATTCTACGGCCCTGTGTCGATCCTCCCGAAGAAGGAAGGTCTTGTACTCTTTAAAAAAGATCGTGTAGCAGAGTTGTGGAATTTCGACCTGTCGGAGTGCATTCGAACTATTGTTAAACTTAGCAGTAATACTGATATTTTATATAAAGTAAGAATTATGCCAGTATCAGATGAACTGGTAGCCTTTTTTTATCGACTAAATTCTTGCGAAACAATTTATATCAGAAGTTCACAACAATCACCACAAAACGAAGAATCTTCCGAATCTGAAGAAGAAAACGAGGAATATTTGAACTTTCTAAAATTGTCCAATATGCATGCTTATCGCATTGACTTTATAGACTTAACCAGCGTTGGAGGAAAGCTTGTTTCCTCGCTAAGGATGGAAGCTGGCGCCAATGAATACGTAGACTATGTCTCATGCAGTAGTTGTCTGGGAGAAGTGTTGGTTTCCGCTGTTGAAAATATATCCAAGGGATCACCGATAGACAACGAGAAGCTCACCGTTAGCTTAAGAAAGAACAGACTAATTAAATGGGAACGAAGCACGGAATACCAGAACTCAATGTCTCCGTTGCAACAAAGCATGATTTTCTCACCCAGGAATGAGTTTGTAGTCACGTGGAACACTCTCGACAAGGGCCAAGGAATACATGTTCTTCAGGCGAAAACTGGAGAGACATTGCACGTCCTTCTTAGAGACCAGAAAGACATTATTGAATGTAAGTTTTTAGACGATGAATCTCTGGTATGTTGCAGTGGGGACAACTTCCTTCGATTGTATGATGTCAGAGCTGGAGTTCTGCTGAGTATTCTAGACATTGGAGAGCAACCGTTCAGTTTGGGAGCCTGTCCGAATCATCCTCTTGTCGCCATTGGTTTGTCCGGCACAAGAATAAAATTCGTCCACGTACAGTTGCCAACAGAATCTAAAAAGAAGAATTAAAGGTGAGTTTTTCTCTACTCGGTCAAAAACAGGCGGCACAAGGCCAGTTTCGTGAGTTACTGTAACCTAACAGACCCTAACAGTACGTAGACCCTACCAGCAGTGTCAGTCCGTGGAGCGAAAGGCGCGAAACACGAAAATAACCACGCGCGCAGGTGAGAGTGCGGGCTCTCCCGCGCACGAGTACCTCCTTCACTAAAAAGTTGAAAGAGACTTTAAGATCTATCTAGCGACAAGACAACAACGAAAAGGTCGCTTAAAAAGTGAATTTCGTTCTTCATTCTTTATCGCGATTATTCCTACTTACTGTTATTTGGTCAAATGTACGCGAACACTCTTGAATTTGAATTCCAAGCGACCATACTTAAGTTCAGGAAAGCGAAATAAAATTTCTTCGTTGCTTGCTCCCGGGTTACGTTCTCCATAAAACACGAAATTAGGCATTTTCACGTCATACTTGCGCAAAATCGGCAAAAAAAATGTGCAAAAAAGCGTGATGCATGTGCAAAGTTGTTGTTTTGCTTATTAAACCCTTTTGTTTTTTAAACGTTTTCGTTGCTGTCGAGTCGTTGAATCTTAAAGTCCCTAATTTGAAGAAAATTGGGGACTACTTGCGTCCTTAGCTAGGAGGCATAATTGATTATTGCTCCTGGCCTAAACAGCACCCACACCACAACACAATTAGTAGATATACGTTTAGAGTGAATCTCATTCTTACAAATTTTCGCGCGAAAATTCAGAAATCGTATTCCGCGATTTAGGGGAAACAAATACCGAAGTTACAAAGGGTATAATACCATTCTTTGATCTGCTCAGTGAAAAGACCAGCGCCAAAAAGAAAGAGCCGACCATAAAGTTTAGTGAATGTACCAAAGACGGTTTTGAAAGATTTATACTGTAGGGCACAGATGATAGTGAAGCAGGGAGAGAATATGAGTCTAATATGGAATAATCTACGAAAAAGAACCATGTTTGAAATTACCTAAAATCATCGTCATCACGTCCACGACTTACAGCAACTTTAATTAAGAATTATGTTCTGTTGTAACGCGACATAGTACTAAGTTTCGCAACTTTTATTTTTCTTGTATTCCAGTTTTTGCGAGTAGTAGATTTCGGGATCAGTGTTTTGAATTTGCGAAAAACGCGAATTTTAGACTTGATAGCTTCCCACTTACTTAAATAACACAAACAACTTTCTGTTTTCAGTTGCAGTTTCAACACAAGTGAATTGAGCAACTTCTGGTGGCCTGTCATACAGCAGGGCAGAAAGAGCTGGATTCTCTAAATCAGTGACCATGATCTTTAGTTCCGGGGGGGAAGGTACTCAGCAAATGTTTATACGGGTAGGCTCCGCCCCGAGGTCCAACGCCTTACCCTTTTATATACCATTTTCACGAAAACGTACCCCTCTCGTATACCTTCTATTGAGAAATGGTACCCCTTTCACATACCTTGTTTAGAACTTTTCATCCCTTTTAACTGCTGTAAAAGCGCTCGTCTTTCAAATAGGAATCAATCACAAAATACATCTCAACGTTTTCTCGACTTTATAAAACCATAAAATTTATCTGTTAGCCCTTTCACAGACCCAAATGACAGATTTTCCTACCCTTTTGTATACTTCAACTAGTGAAATCCCTACCCTTTCATATACCTGAGGCCTGAACAAGATACCCCTTTCGGGCGGAGCCTCCCCGTATAGACCATTATAGGAAGTATCCCCCGGGTCTTTAGTTGGAGTTGTGAATGGCGATGGATGAAAAGAACTAATTGCAAAAGTTGGAATTCAAATCCATTTGAAGAGCCCTGGATGCAAGCTGCTATACTCAGGAATTGAAAGAGACATGTATATAATGAACTTTGAAATTTCGTACGTTAACAGAGTAGCGAATATAGGTAGGGGTCGGAGGGAGGGTCCGTAAAAAGCACCAATCAGACCAACTGTTTTGTAACTGGAAAAAAGGCTGAATATTCGCATACAGCCTTCATTTGGAAGCTTACAATGGAACCTGTTTTGCACTCTCAGTCATGATCAGTACACCTTTTTAAACCACTGGCTTGTTATATAAATTGACGAAATCTGGACAAAACGTACAGCTAAACCGACAAGAAGAATGTTGTGAACTTTTTTTTTTGTATGGCTTTTTTGTGAATGTTCCAGATGTCTGAAAGTGGCTCACATATCCCAGTAACACTGTAGTAAGAAAAAGGTAAAACGCAGCGTGTAATATACTATGTGAGGACCAGATAGTGATATTGGGGTCACGTTAAGACGTTCCTAGACCTGGACTGCACCACACTGTGTTTCTGAGACTTGACACGCGCGTCTAATTTAATAGCGAGTTTAATTTAGTAGTTAAAATTGTGTGTTGCACGAATCATCATGACATTAGAGGTCTACATAGTTGACGTTTCCTTGAAGAAGTAATGTCAAAGGCTAGAAAGGGTGAAAATGACCAACAATTAAACAGATTCAATAGATGGAAAGAGTTGAACTTCCCTACTCGATCCTCTCTTACCTACCTCCTCTTTATCAAACCTCCTAGATCCAGCCACGTGACCTACCCTGCTTGCAGAGGTTTGTCTGTTTCGGCCTGGTTTTAAGCATTAAGAAAGTAAACAAGCCAACTACGTGAATGCTACCTACGAATAAGACTTCATGGATGCTAAAACCATAGCGAAAAGAAACCCCTGCTGGCAGGGTAACGTTACCATGTTGTTACTGTGTAACGGTGGGGTAAAAAGGGCGAAGGTTTGTTTTTTTCTATTTTCGTAAACTGGCTGGCAATGAATCCAATTTATTACTCGAAGTTCACGATTTGATTTTCCAGATGTGTTACGAAATGTACATGTTTTACGGTCAATCTGATTGGTTCAATCAGAAAACAGCAAAGTGCCAGAAAACTGGGATAATTCATGGCATGGGGTCATGAAGTACAGTGCAATCTCGATAAAACCGCTGTATAATCGCCGTCCTGGTCCAATGTGAAGTACAAAGTACAGCCACACCCAGTTAATGCAAACAGTGATGGGACCATAAAAAGCGTCGGTATAAACGAGGTATCCGTATTAAGCCAGTTGAATTTAGAGAGAATATAAGGGCCTTCTTTTTCAAGGGACAAAACAAACTGTCCGTAATGAGGTGTCTGTATTAAGCCAGTTGAATTTAGAGAGAATATAAGGGCATTCTTTTCCAAGGGACAAAACAAACTGTCCGTAATGAGGTGTCTGTATTAAGCCAGTTGAATTTAGAGAGAATATAAGGGCCTTCTTTTCCAAGGGACAAAACAAACTGTCCGTAATGAGGTGTCTGTATTAAGCCAGTTGAATTTAGAGAGAATATAAGGGCATTCCTTTCCAAGGGACAAAACAAACTGTCCGTAATGAGGTGTCTGTATTAAGCAGGTGTCCGTAAAGAGGGTTTTGACTGTATGGAACAAGACCCCACAAGAGAGGATTCTCTCTAACGTATACCTTCTTCTTACTTGGGGTAAGGTTTTTTTACACACGCTCGTTCTGAAACTTTGATCCATGGTGTTAAGTTGACCAGTCCCTAGGCCTCATTATTCCGCGCGGGCAAAGCATTTCGGGTCACGTGGTCCAAGCGAAAATGTTCGCCTCGGATACGTCATTGAAATGAATTGACCGATACGGACTGGGAAAACGCCGTAGAGGGAGTAGACAAAGTGCTAAGTACTATTTTGGAAGCAAGTAAAAATTGGAATATTGGTAATAGGCCGAGGAGGGGAGGGGGGAGGAGGGTGAGGGGAAGAGAAAGGAAAAACGCTTTCCGACAAAGCCTATGAGATTATCGAACACCCCTCAAATTAGTTGCGCTTGATCTATTTTCTTCAAATGTTTTATACAGCCAATGAAAATTGAGCTCGTTTTTACTAGAAGCCGAAATTGCCTTCCGAAGTCAACAACATTGACAGGTGTACTTGATCAATTTTGGTGAATGTAGATAGCCAGAAATATAACGTTACGTCCAAGTAAGGTTTGTAAATATTATTTTAAAGTGAAGTTAAGGGGCCTCACTGGTAAAATATACTTCTCCTTGCAAAATCTGGTTAAACCGTCGCCGTAGAAAGATTCGTTAACAAATGTGCTTGCAGACGTTTGCCGTCAAGTAGCACTGATGCAGAGGTTTACTCGGTTCACGTTTTCAACTCTGTGGTCCCAAAATTGTCACTTACGCCATTTGTTCAAGGTTATCAACCTCACAACTTTTCCAACAGCGAGTGGTACATTTGAAAATAGCATTAAAGGTCAGCTTGCGGCTCGAGAGCTGCCTCGTACCCGAGCGCTTCTGGAAGATTTTTACGGCGCAACAGGTCATGGGAAGGACTTAAAAATAGGAAGCGCCGCATTCCTTTTCACGTTGAGTCTTCCCTTGTGCCTTTGCGTTTTTGAATCTTCTCGTGATCTTTGCGTCGCGACTACCGTCAAGAAGCGCGCAAATCCTCCGCGCAGAAGGACCGAAAAAACGTGGCTTTGATTTGCAGCTAGCAATCAAAATGCTACCGTCGTCACCAATCAGATTCTCCGTCTATCCAGTGTAAGGGTTTGCCAAACGAAAAATGACTGCGCACAGGCGTATTTTTCCCTCTGCTCCCCTTTCTCTATTTTGGGGTCGTCGTCCTTTCCCTCAGCTTGCAATTATTTTTGGCTTGCGTTAACCCTCTGTCAATATCATCATCCAAGATGGCGACAGAGCAGCACAGAGATATATTGTATGTCTGCTCTGCAGGCTACAGCTGTGTTAGGCTGGTTATTTACAAGCATTTACGAGAAACCGGCTCAAAAATAGCCGATACGGTTATTTGGGAGGGACAGGTTATTTTATTTTTCGAATAGCCTGAAACCTCGTTATTAAGTGAGAATTTGTTCATTTACTTGAAATGAAAAATATAAAAAAAAGTAATAAGAAATAACAGGTTAAACCTAGGACGTTGAAGCATTCCAAACCCTTGGGAAATAGGGGAGGGTTAGCCGTGGTTGCGAAAACCCTCCTCCCCCCATAAGAGGTCTTAGTCTTGAATAAGTTCACAGACGCAGGTTCACCTTAGGATATGGAAGCAAATCCAAACCCTTCGGAAATAGGGAAAGGAGGTGGTTGCGATAATCCCCACACCTCTGCGTTAACAGTATTAAATAGTATTGGAAATGTCCAGACCTTGATACCCATAGTAGCGGCCACCTTTGATTACACTGACGGCTTTTGAGGAGCAAACAATCTACTTTTATGTTATTTTTCACCCCAGCATTGCGTTCGCAAAAATATCGTTGTGAGTCATACACGGAACAATTCCTAGAACAAAATCTTATTAAGAATACGCAGAAACTGTCGAACGATTTATTATACTACAAATTAATAACATCTCAAAGACAATAGTTATTATGATGCTTAACATTAGTTTATGGGGATCTGCATTTTACTTGCTAATACTAAATCATTCAATGATACTCATTGAAAGATCTTAAAATTTAAAACGTAGCTATTGCTAATGATACTGATTGTAAGATTTTCAGGGGCGTAGCCAGCTACGTTTCCTTTTAAGCGCCTGTTGTAGAAGCCCTGAAAGGGAGGGGGTGAGGACATAGAAGCAAGCTAAGTTAACGGTTACCTTTAGTTAAGACAATACAGCACAGTTCGCTTTTGCAGTTAATGGGTGAAACTGTTGCGTTAAATGAGTAAATAGCATAATAGTGAGTTAACAATATTTATGTACACCAACAATAAAACTATATGATTCTAGCCGGTAATCGAAGTCAACAAAGCAGGCCAATGTCCATCACCGCGACAGGCATTGCTAACTGTGTTAGGTGCAATTTCACTCCCTGTTATTAACTTTCGATTAGGGAAGGAACGTTTTTAATTGGGGGAAGCGGTGGGGATTCAGAGGGGGAGGGTAATCAAAAACCAAAAATGGGACCCTTGAGGAGGGTCAACCCTTATTATAAAAGGTATCAAGGAAGAGTCAAGTCTTCTTTTCACAGTGGTTTCTTTAAATGTGTTCATCTACCACACTGATGTCATTTCTTCGTATTTTAAAGCTTCGTACCAGTCCTTTCTATCGAACGGAAACTTGTAATTACTCATTCCATTTAAACATCAGTTTTATTGAAGTTCATACATCAGATTCATTCACTCTTTCTTTCTTTTTTCTTCTTGTTCTGCCATGGCACGTAACTGTCTCGGACGCCGGACGACCCGTGTTCTCCTTCGGCCGTACCTTGACGTTGATGTGTCCACTGTATGCAGTACAGGGCTGTCACTTATGTCGCTCAATTCTCTCGATGATGTTGACAATGCTTCAGAGCCTACAATCCTTTCCTCTTCATCACTTTCTGAGCCCGAAGTTAAGCTTTTTTCACAAAGTCTCTTTCTCCATAGTGCCTGATAAGATCCTGCCAGCGATATGTACTATATATATGCCACTTTCTCTGGCTTCTTCCCGTTAAACACGATTCCATGTCGTACCAAGTACAAATTAAGTTCATGAACTTTCAACGACGACATTTGGTCAGAATTCTACAATTGCTGTCATTAAATGTCGTTGTAATCTTGTTCCAGCCACTGCGTTTTCTGCCTTTCACTTTCAGTTCTTCGATTTTCCTTACGCATTTCATTTGACCAAGGTGATCAACATAGTCCTTCACCACAAACTTCAGCGGGACAATACAGTTCCGAGAAAATTCAGCTATTGTCCCGCCTTCTCCTGGATTTAATTTGTGTTGGTGGAACATTCTTTTCATTTGAGCTCGGGGCTGAAAATCATCAGGTTCACGACCATCGATAGATGTTGCTGATAGTGGTAGAAATGGGGATCAGGAAGCTTGTCATAGTCTGGGAAGGGTCGAAGAGTTGCCTCTACGACCCAGCCCTCCCCCCAATAAAAAACCTACCTTCCCTTATATGAGGTAATTTTAACCTGGGCTTAATGGCTTTTAAGACAGCTACGCCCCTGTTCTAAGATTTTTCCGTTCACTTGCTGACTAATT
Organism: Porites cylindrica; assembly: GCA_964035525.1. NCBI lineage: Eukaryota > Metazoa > Cnidaria > Anthozoa > Scleractinia > Poritidae > Porites > Porites cylindrica. Next base: position 3,184,646 of record OZ037781.1, on the reverse strand, counting down.
TATTTAATAATACTGACAAAAAACTCTACAACTATCGTCCTTCAGTTACTGGTCATGATGCCGGATACTTAACATCACTTCTTAAGGTTCTGTTTTACTTAATTGCTAGTTCTAAGCCATTTAATGACTGAAATAAAAAATATATATATGACTTAAGCTATTGCTCACGATACTGGATGTAATCTCTTGGGTTTTCCTTTTCCCTTGCTAAACTACAGTCATAAAATACCGACAAAAAACTCTACAATTATCAACCTTAGCTATACAGGTCAAGATGATACACTTGGAGTGCTAATTCGATCTAAGCCATTTAATGACACCACTAAAAATATAGAACTTTTGCTTATGATACTAAAAGTACGTTCTTAGGTTTTCAAAGTCATTTACTTTGATACCAACGAAAAGCTCTACAACTATCACCTTTCAGCTACTGGTCAATCATGACGCCTGATCCTGAACATCACTTCTTAAGTGCTAGTTCTAAGCCATTTAAACACACCAATAAAAAACTTTTCAAACGTAACACTTAAGCTATTGCTCATGACACTACACGTAAGTTTTAGGGTATTTCTACTCACTAACTAAATTAAGTCATATAATACCGACACAAAAAACTGCAATTACCAACCTTAAGCGACAGCTCATGTTAATACACTTGGAGTGCTTATTTTAAGCCATTTTATGACACCAATAAAAGTAAAGAACTCTTCAAATACAAAACTTAAACTATTACTTACGATACTGAATGTAAGTTCTTAGGTTCTCCTTTTCATTTGCTAAACTAATCATTACCAACCAAAGAAATCTGCAATTAACAACCTTAAGTTACAGGTCATGATGATAAAAGGTAAGAGTGCTAATTCGATCTAAGCCATTAAATGACACCAATAAGAATAAAGAACTCTTGAAATATGAAACTTAAGCTATTGCTTATGATACTAAAAGTAAGTTCTTGGGTGTTTCTTTTAACTCGCTAAACTAAATCATTTAATGTAATAACAACAAAAAACTCTAGTCTTCAGTTATCAACCTTAAGCTACAGGTCATGATGATACTGAACATCATTTCTTTAGGTTTCCTGTTTGACTTGCTAATTCTAGAAGATATTTCATATAAAAACGTAAGTAAGGCGTCAACAACCCTCGGATATGACCGCCGGAATTGAATAAACCACAGTAACTCACTAAATAACAAAAGGTTAGGGATAGAGTGACAAAGGTTGATCTTGAGTCCGGACCAATCCAGATTTTGTCAGCGGTCGTTTAAATTTAAACCTGAAGCTATTGCCAATAAAACTGAACACTAGTTATGTTAGTCCCCTGTATTCTATGCCTATACTAAGCCTGCTAACAATGCTGAATCAGTTCTTACGATTTTGTACTAAATCTAAACTCTTCAAATACAAATTAACTAAAGCTATTGCTTATAACTCAAGAAAAGACATGCATGATGTACGGTTAGAAATAGTGTTAAAGGGGTTTAACCGACCCGGTCCGATCCAGGTTTAGTCAACGGTCCTTTAAATATAAAAGTAAAGCTATTTCTTATGAAACTGAACATTAAGTTCTGTTTTTCTGTCCTACTTACTAATACTAAGCCTTGAACTAACAGAAAAATCTTCAAATACAAACGGTAAGCTATCGATAATGATCCTAAATCAGTTCTTATGATTTTTGCGCTAAATAAAATATAAAAATGATTATATGTACTGACCACATGTTATAGTGCTGTTCTGTCTTGTATACTTGAGTTGCTAATACTAAGGCCTAGAATCCTCCTCTTCTAAAATATACCTTGAACCTTGCTTTCGAAACTCGGATTAGAACATTAACTTCAGGTTCTCCGTTTTACTAGCAACTAAGAAAATGTCAAATCTAAAAAGAAGCTGTTACTTCAGTCAAAATGATGTTAACAAAAAACTATATTTCAACCATAAACTTTACAATAAACTGATCACAAACTTACAAAATGAACCTACATAGTTCTTTAACACTACTCTGTTTTAATCGCTAACATAGTCATTTAACAGCACCAAAAGGAAATTCTTAAAAATATTCCTTAATCTGTTGTGATTATGATACTGTACAGGTTTTCTGTAAGTTTGCTTTGCAAATTTTAATTCACCCAATGTTAATAGAACCTCTCCAAATGTAAGCCTTAAGCTATTGCTTACGATACTCTGTATCAGTTCTAGAGGTTTTGTGGTTTACTTGCTAATAGAGACCTTTAGCATCAGGTAAACCGCAAACCGCAGCCCGCAAACCGCAGTTACGCGTTTGCAGTTTCGCGTTGCTGAGATTTCAAACTTTAGCAAGGCGTTCAGTTCAGTTCAGTTCAGTTCATTTTTATTTAGCCAAAATACAATACAATAAAAGAATACATATAGGAATTGTAACGTTGGAAGGGAGCCCAGAAGAAACCAGACGGCTTTATGAAGCCTGGGCTCCCCAGTCTAAAAGAGATAAGCAAAATAAAATAATAAGCGGAGTAATACGTTAAAAATAGGAACCAAACAGAGACTGAGTTAAGTTATGAATTCAGAAACAAGATAGAAAAAAAAATTTAACTCTGGATTGGAACAGAATACTTTCCTTTGTTAGTACGGCAGAAAGGAATATAAAATTGATTTGAACTACGCGTTCATTGTTTAGGGCCGCCATGTTGTTTTCATCAAGTCGAGGTGCATCACTTTAATCGCCCAAAATTCAGCAATAATTCATTGATTCGAGATCAAAAATCCAACAAACACATCGCAAACGGATACAAAAAGCTAGTTCATACCTTTAAACGCGAGGCTGTACAATTTTTGGTGGCAAAAAACCTTGCTGTAAATCACTTACCGCTGGAAGCCCTTCCTGCGGTTCAAACGTGAACTGCAAACTGCAAACGTGACCGCAAGGCCGTGGTCACGTGACATTTTGCGGTTTGCGGTTTGCCGTTTCCCACGAAAAACCTGATGCTAAAGGTCCCTAATAATAACTGTAAATCCTTAAACGATGTTAAAACGTTGCTAAAAGATGAATATTTGATTAAAAGGCTAAACATACTGTTCATGGCGTACTTTTCGAAGCTTTTCCATTTTTAAGGGCTTTTTTTTACAGCGTGTTGTTCAATCCACCTCCTGTCAATGTGTCAATAAAAGACTGGCCGCTCACGTACCATTCCTGGATACTGAACGTACACCCATCATAAATGTTTAGGATCCAAACTGCAAGATTAATAAGTACGTGTTATAACATCAACAACCATTTTGCAATAAAGTAAGACGAAAAACACTACCACAACCATCAATAAAAAAAAAATAGAAACAAACTTATTGAGTTCTACTTACTAGGCACAAGTACTGGTAGATCCACAACTAAAAAAATATAAAAAATAAAACGGTTCTGAATAGAATAGACAGAGGTATATAAAAATTCGTAGTTAAAAGATACATTCTAAAAGTACAAAAGAATATCAAGTACATCTACCATAATTGTGAGAGACTGTTAGCAGTAACAGTTCTGTTCAGTTCAATTTAACTGAGTCAGCTGCCACTAGAGTCTTTCCGATGTAAAAATCCCGTATTATAATCCTGGTTATATGCCTACCCGTTTGCTATTAAAATAATGTTCTGGTTACACGCTGATTCCTGATCATTGGTAAGCACATAACGGTTCCTCAGCAGCAATTTTTTTGCAACGAAACTCCACTTAATTTACTAAAACGTTTTACAATTTCAGTTCAGTTCAGTTTTATTTAGCCAAAGTAAATTACAATGCAAAATACACATAAGAATTGTTAGTTGGCAAGGGAGCCCAGAAGAAACCAGAAGGCTTATTAAGCCTGGGCTCCCCAGTCACAAAGAAATAAGTAAAATGATCAATCAATCACAGTTGCATGGAATGGGAGAGAACAGAGAACCTTGCACTCACAATTCGTTGTCAGGTCGACGCACTGTGGCACAACTTTTGTCTCAAAGTGTTGAGCTTTCGGAAACTGCAAAACATTAAAATACGATGAATCAGTTTCTCAGTTGATGTATACAAATAATACTATCGAAACTATAAAGGCCACTTATTTGTGATTGCTTCAGTGAAAATTTCCTGGATACTATGGAAAGGGATAACTGAATGCAAAAACCAAAAGCAATAGACAATACTTAATTTCCGCATGCAATCAGAAAGTATCTGCTTATGTAAGGATCTGAAATCCCACTAAATTTATTAGTGGTCCCAGATAACAAAGTAAGACGGAACAATTATTACATCTCTGTTAATTAAACAAGATCTATGTTATCTACCAAATCTGCAAGAATATTTGAAAACTGAGAATAAAGCTACTGGCAAAGTTTTTAAAGATTCACAAAGATTTCTGAAGCTGAGATATCTCGCTTAATGGAGAAGGAAATACAGTCGAATCTCTGTTAACCCTGTATTATAAGCCCCAATATCGACATACAAATTCTCCAGACTGATTTCAATAAATTTCCTTAAAGAATTAGTTGAGAGAATGTGTTTCAAGATCAAAGCATTTTCTCTTAGGTGATCATTTCATAAATTCTCATAACGTTTTCTTATGATGATGTATTGATATTGTTAGGGGAAAATTGAGGTTGGTCACCCTTGGGACTAGAAGTGTTAAGCGGCCAGCGGCCAGCCTCGGGGAAGGAACAAGTGGCCGCTTAATAAAGGTACTTTTTACAGTGATTTACTGACAGCTTTGTTAGCAGGGAATCTTGTAACAGGCCGCTAAAGAGAGTGGCTGCTTAATAGGGGTTCGACCCCACTAATATCCACAAACTGCTCTATCCTTCACACAAGTTCCTTTTTTGGGAACCAATATTGCCACTTTAATGTAGGTGTGATCTGTCGACCCTACGTATTTACACTTAGCAATTCTTTGACTAACGATAAGGAAAAAACGCATTGCTCACCTTTTGCTTCCTGGTTTACTTTGTCTCGCAGCTGTTTTACTTCGATAACTGCGCAAATACATTTGGAGTTCTCAAGGCCAATAGCGATCAAACCCTTTTGTGAACAGGAAGCCAGACACCGGGACGGTACAAAATCTATATCAAGTACAGTTAGGAAATCCCCAGTGCTAACATTGAACAACGGAAGACAATAACTCCCTGAAGTATTCATGCAGAGGATAACACATTCCGTCTTACTTACAAAGGCACAGCCAAGAATACTGTCAACGGTGCATAACGTCCGGAGATGTTTTCCTGAGGATGCTTGAAGCACAAGTACTTCTTGCTTGGACGGAGAGTTTGTGGATGAGACAAGGACAAACTCCTCTGTTGGAGAAAACATCCCAAGTAGCCTCCAGCAACCCAAAAAAAGTGGACATTTCAGATTTCTCTTCCATATTTCATTTTTGCCATCTGACAGCTGAATTGAGTCTGAAGCGGTGGATAGCAGCTGATATTTACTGTTGCATACTATGGCCTTTTTATACCACGAAAGATGTTTTGACTGGAAACCCACATGACAAAGTGGGATGGTCTTCACTATGTTTCCATTTGATGTGTCCAGGATGCTTACTTCAAAGTCTCTCCCCACACACGCTACACATTGGTCTGAAAGTGGCACTATATCCCTAACCTCGTTTAAATTAGGCCAACTTCGGATCTGTTGTGACAACTGAAAATTCCATAGCTGAACATACGCCCCCGGTTCACGTTGTTTCAAAAGGACACCCTCTGACAGAGGTACAAGTAAAACATCAACTGTCCTTATCACTTTCTTTGCTTTACGATCTCCACTCGACACATCCAAACATACCACTTGTACAGACTTATCCCCTTCAGTGGTACAATAAATGGTCTTTCCATCTAAAGCGAAGGCAATGCGACAGATACTAGAAGAGAAAGAAGAACAATGCGAAGTTTCCCACAAATAATTTCCATGTTTAAGAAAATAACCTTTAAGCATTTTAATGTTCCTGTTGCTAGGAAATACCGTCAATAAACTTTGTTCGTTTAATACAAACGCAAACAATAAACGGCTCGAGGAAATGTTGCACAACATAGGATCTCCCATTAAGAATCCCCCGTTGCTGGATGATTCGTAATTCCATGGATCCTGGCCAAAACGATTGTCTGAAACGTTCAAGGAAAAGGTACCACAAGGCAGCGTAACGAAGTTTAAGGGAAAAGTGAAGGTTCGCAACTCGTTGCGTTCGTCTTTACTTGGTAGAATAGGCCAAGACAAACAAAAAAGGAATTTAATGTCAGGGGAAAACCTTATCATTCCACAAGGTCGATTGGTGGCGACTTCTGCGAGAGTGGTCTCTAAGCAGTTCAATGCGTCAACCAAGCATACCAGTCCCGAACAATAGGAAATTGCCAGAAGCGTTCCATCTGGAGACCAAGCAAAAGACAAAACATCTTCATTTCTGATGGTTCGAGTGATCTCTTCACCATTTTTTAGATTCCACATGACAAGGCATTTAGCATCCCCAGGGAAATCGGTGATAATTTTGCTCTCGTCCCCATGAACTGAACAAACAGAAAATCTGCAGTTGCTTCTAGGAAACAGAGGTTGGAGGTTTCCTTCAAACGAGTAAACATGGCTAAGGATTCCAGGAAAAACCATGGGCTCAGTAGGGTGAAAAACAACAGAGCGATAACAGGAGTATACATTTGAGTTTGGTACCACTCTTAAGGGGGAATTAGAGTCCAAGTAGCATTTCTTGACCTCAACCGGACGTACCCACCTTTGCTCACCCGTTTCGAGTGACCAAAGGTAAATCATTCCATCCATACATTCGCAAACCATGAACTCCTGCGCAGGGGAAACATCAAAACAAGCAACCGTGGAGTTACAGGGAAAATCAGCCTCGGTCTTATTTGACTCCTTCTTCACAGCTTCCTTATGAAGGTACTCCATGTATGGTATTTTACGACTCTGTAAAACTTTTGTCGCTTCACCAGCAAAACCGTCCCCTCCCTCGTTCACCATCACTTGAAATATTGTACAAGGATGCGTGGAAAGTCTCCCATGGTGCTTTCGTAAGAAAGACAACAACGTGCCAAGGGCTTTTTGCCTCTGACTACTCAATGCCTGAAAAGCTACTTGTTTCTGAGTGAGGATAATGTCCTCAGAACTAGCCGTGTTGTTTACACAAAGCTTTGCATACACAATGTTTAAATCGGTAACATAGTTGGTAACGATTTCTTTAAAGCTTCTTGTACTCTGTTCCAGGTCTCCAGACTCGAGCATATGATAAACACCATGCTGTAGGGCGTACCTTGCAGTGTCACTGAAATTTGTGCCGGGAACGCCTCTTCTTTTCACTTTATTCAGTTCATTAGTACAGAGCTCAGAAAGCATGACATGACCTTGCTTTTCATCCACAGAGAAGTTGTGTCGCCCGTAGGCAGTTCTGTCTGTCAACCAGTCCTTAACTGATTTGTGGAAGAACACAATGCAGTCATCATGAACAGGTAGAAGGGTTGAGATAGAGTTGATAGCTTTTGTTACATTCCGAGGACCAGATGGGGACTTCGAGTCCGAAAGCATCATCTTAGAAACAAAGTCTAGAGGAAGTGGTTCTCTTGCAGCCGCCAGAGCACTTAGAAAAGTCAAAAACTGGTCCTCACTAATTTTCAATTCTTTCTCTAAACGTTCAAAGTAGGAATGATAAACAGACGATACACCTGAAGGAAAGGTTCTTCCTAACTCCTTGGGGGTGAGAAGTGAAACGTTTTCCATGATAAAATCGACCATCAAATAAGCATATAAAAAATGCCCTGCAGCCTTTCGGACCAGTGCATCGATAATGACCTCTTTACAGCCCGCTTGAATAACGCTGCTCAACTGCTTTTCAAGGAAGAGTCTGATGTCTTGTACATTTTCTTCATCATCTTGCTCCAGTAGAACAGGGTTGAACTTTTTAAGACGGTCTGCGATATTTATTTCCGGTCGAGTAGTAACACAAAATCGAACCCAACCAGGAAGTGTCCTAAAGTGATTAGCCATGACATCAAGCAGCTCATTGCGTCCTTTGTATTCACTTTCATCCAGGCCGTCAATCACCATGAGCAAGCTTCTTCCCGGATCATCTACATTTATTAAAGGCTTCTCGAACAGCAATTCAAAGAGCTCTCCAACCTCTAGGTTATTGATGTCTTCACCCAAGTTTCCTGACAGTGCTTTTACAAGTTCTCTTTTATACTGTGGCAAAAGCTCACTCAGCTGATAAGCTAACGATTGAAGCATTATCTTAGGATTTCTTTGACGCGCCTTGTTGTGCTGACAAAAATGACTTCCCGACAGTCGACCAGCACGTTGCATTCTTTGACAAACGACAGCGGAAATCACTGATTTGCCCATTCCCGCATCTCCACTGATTACTATCACACGATTTTCAGATGAAAGGTCGTCTAGCCACAACTTGATCTTCTCAAAGATGTGCAAGCGCGTTCCCTCCTGGTATTTCCCAGAGTGATTCTGGATGACCCTCTCGGTATTAACTTTTGCTAATTTTCTCAGAGCTTCACGCTCTGCAGCTTTATCGCTTCTTTCTTCAGTGTTTGCAGCCTCATACTCTATCTGCTGCTGCGATTCTTGTTGGGTTCTCCGAATTTTCCCTAATATCTCTTTTGCATCTTGTACTAACCGCGGTACACCTTGAACTGCTTGGCGCGTGTCCTGAAGAATTCTGTGGTCCTTTTGTTGTAATTTTACTGCCTCTGTTTGCATCTTTTGTAAATTGTCAACCGTCTGGTGTGTATCTTGAAGGGTGTGTTCCACTCTGCCAACCGTTTGGTGTGTATCTTGAAGAGTTCTGTGATCTTCCAGTTGGGTTTGGAGCACTTGTTGTTGTTTTGTAAGTAGATCTTTCAGCTGGAATTGGATCTCCTCATCATTTTTCACCCATTCAGTAACAGAGCTGATATAGTCCTCCCCACAGGGCTCTCGCTTTAATCTGTCCACTTCAGACTGACTCAACCCAAGCGAAACAAGAACGGAACTAACTTCCTGCCATTTAACATCGAACACTGGTGTTTGAATGCCAGTTGTTGTCACGTGACCATAGAGCACGTTTCGATAGTATTTCATGCGAGCAAGGTTAGCCTCTCTAGAGGTGTCACTCGCGGGAGGCATTTTGTGCCAAGAGCCCGAGGGGGGAGGGGATAGTCCGCAAATGTTCGTCAGCAAGAGGAACAGAAGAGTGATATCAAAGTTAGTAGAGTTTGGTGTCCTTCCACCTGGTGGTGGAAACAGTTTGTCCCATTGACTACCATTCAGAATGTTTCTATGTCTAAGTTTAGTAAGAATGGAATGAATATGTTTGGAACTAAGATTAGCAGCCAAGTTGGCAGGAGGGTGATAGTAATCAAAAATATTCCTCAGCACTGTTGTTCCGCCATCGATGAGAAGCCTGCATAGCTTGTTCCCATTTGTCTTCTCAAAAGAGCTGGCGAGTGGTGACGGTGTTGCAGTCGCCATAAAAGCCAGAAAAGGAAATATCCACCACCTTTTAAATCTGCGTAAAAACAAACACACACACAAAAAAAACAAATTAACTTTAAATCACAGTTATCTTTTTCTTATAAAAGAAGAACCTAAAATATTGAGTAGTTAAGTGTCTCATCAAGGTTATTAACATATTCAGAGGATCTGATCACATACATGTATTTAACAGTTTAAGTTGAACTGCTATTGAATAATAAAAAACAAAAACACACAATACTCTTTGTTTTCCCGCCACAATTTAACTTGAGCATGCATGCATTTTGAGTGTAAGGATGATCGTAAGTCCCAAAATAAATTAAAAAACAATCCTTATGCAAAAGTTTGTGGGGAAACAAAGAGTACTTTGACTATTAAGGTAGTTTTGAAAAAGGCCTATTACAGTGCACACTTTCATCATCATGCAAATCTAATAATAATTAATAATAATTAAAAATTTATAACGCCCCTTTTCCATGCAAATATGATCAAAAGCGCGTGACAACACGTAAATGTTAAAAGAAAATAAAATCTATATGTGATATCAATATATTTGGTCTTTCATGTTCATCCTTCACAAGTTTGCAACAAAATGACTAAATGACAAGCTCTGCTCCTGGTTGGCTTGTAAGTTCAATTGGGGAGAAAAAATATCTAAGTAAAAAAACACTTCTAACAAAAATCTTTAGATCCAAGTTAAAATACAACAGTAAAGGGGTCATTGACAGTATAACAGTCAACGGTACCTGAGAAGTAGTTACTGTCCCTAGTTTAAAACTTGGAGGACATTTCTACAAGCACCAATCATGTACACACTGAAAAAGAACGAAAAATGTTCATTAGAATTTAAGAAGCTTAATAAGTAAAATTTTGGCGGGGATATATTATGCAGTTGTAATTTCCCTGAGACACCTTTACTCACACACTGTAGCATGGCTCATTGCAAATTGCAGGACCTATTATATTTCATATAATAATTTTTAATAATTTATTACTTATTAGGCGCAAAATAGCATTCAAATATACGATCTAATGCGCACTAACAAAAAATATAATAAAATAGAATATAAATAAATAAATAATAAATAAATAAATAAATAAACACTAAAAATTTAGTATAAATCTCTCTATATATACAATTAAAAAGGCAATTATAAGATTCGATTAAAACAATGTATTGAAACTAAGTAATTGAAATCATTTTGAAAATGTTAATCGACAAGTCACTCATGAGTCGTAAAACTATAAATCATAGGCTTCTTTAAAAAGTAAAGTTTTTAGTTTGGCTTTAAAAGGCTTCAAGCTTGTTTTCATCCTTAATACACTTGGAAGTTTGTTCCATAGAGTCGGCGCAGTCACTTGGAAAGCCCTGTCGCCTAAGGTCTTTTTAGACTTGAGCGTCGGTGGAGCCAGTTCATCATTTGACCTAAGGTTGTAAGAGGACTTCTCCTTGACTTTGATTAAACTTTGTATGTAATATGGAACCAGTCCATCTATTGCTTTAAATGTTATAAGTATCACCTTGAATTTAATCCTGATACCTGTTGGTGCAACTGACACAGTACAGGTGTGATGTGACAAAACCACGGAGTATTTGTTATTAAGGCTGGTTTTCACTAGCGACCGAGTCGGAGTCGGAGTCGAAGTCGGAGTCGGAGTCGGAGTCGGAGTTGTAAGAGCGCTTCTGATCTAGTGAAAATCAAAAATCGGAGTCGTAAGCGGAGTCATAACCGCGACGGAATCGGAGTCAGAAGAATCAGAACGTTTCCATTTCTTCCGACTCCGCTTACGACTCCGTCACTTACGTTCCGCTTATGATCTAGTGAAAACCAGATTGTCGGAGTAGGAAGCAGAAGCGGAAGGATAAACCAATCACAATGCACGTTCCCACGCTTTGTGATTGGTTTGGTTCTTCTGCTTCTGCTTCCCACTCCGACAATCTGGTTTTCACTAGATCATAAGCGGAACGTAAGCGACGGAGTCGTAAGCGGAATCGGCACGCTGTTTTCACTAGATCATAAGCTCTACTGACTTCTGATTATGACTCCGACTCCGTCGCTAGTGAAAACCAGCCTTTAACCTGGCAGCCACATTCTGAAGACGCTGTAGCTTATTGATATTATTTCTTGGGAGACCGTACAGTAGACTATTACAGTAATCTACGCGCCACATTACCAGTGCATGAACCAAACAAAACATCTGGTTGAATCCAACGTTAAGTATTTCCTGATCTTTGGTATATTGTGCAGATAGCAGTAACCTGCGCAACATGTTTTTGTAACTTGAGCATCAAACTTCAGATTTCGATCAAACAGAACTCCAAGATTTCGTGCAGTACTACCAGGAGCAACGCTGATGTCACCAACAGACAATTCTGCGACACTAACCTTTTCAAGTTGTTGTCTACTTCCAATTATCATAAATTCTGTCTTATCATCATTAAGTTTAAGTTTGTCCATCCACATCCATTTTTATTAAATAATATTAGCAAAAGGAACAATAATGTAAAGAAAAAAGAACAGCTTCCCATGATACCACACAATACAAAATGAAAGTTTTTTTTTACCATGCATAAACAGAAACCTGGGCAAAATGTTAAAGTTTATTTACACGCTCTGAAGTCCCATTTCACGCCACTCCCTCTGCACTCCCTCATCTCCCTACTTCCACTATTTCTTCCCTCTCCCATGCCCTACAACTCCCCCTCCTTCCCCCTACTAACACTTTCACTTCCACCACCCCTCTCTCCTCTCATTTACCACTGCTAGTATGATCCACTCACCCTCCATAAAACTACAAATGACTCTCCTCCCTCCCTCCTTAGCGAGAACCACCACCACTTGCTTGATTGTTTGAACTTGTATATCCACAATGAATGCTTACCACTGATACCAACACCTACCCTCTCACCCTCCCTCATTTACCAATTGAGCCTACATGTAGGTGTAGCCTCCCCCTGAAATAGGGAAAATACTTTAAGGAAGAATACATATACGGCTATTATAAACACACCACTCAGTATAATAGCAACTGCCAATACCACATTTCTGACATTACAACTACCATCCCCTCGGTGAATTAGCAATCTCACGACATGATAACAACTACTGTGTTGTTTCTAATATATGCTGAGAAAATTGTGCTCATTAGTGAATGAAAGAAGTAGGGCAAGGTCACCACAAAACAAGCACTGGAATGCAAATGAAATCCTTAGTTCTCTATGACACTTGTATAAGACCCTGTTAAGGTAAAATTCCGATATGCGACATGGCCTTGAACGACGACAAATGAGTGTGCAGACATAAAGATGGGTTAAATACAGTGTAACAACAGGGACATGTCCTACTCCTCAAAACACAAAATGACCCTATTTGAAATTTGACCAGGGACATACATACCCCCTGCTCCCCTAAGAAGCCTCATGTACATGTACATGTATAACAGAAGCATCACATTATCGACAGTGATTGGATGACTATTTTTATTAGGCCAAATTTTCATTTGGTTTCCACCCCAGAGAGGGTAGAATCATGTCAAAAACTAGGGGAAAGTTGGAAGCATTTAACCTCAGCCACAGAGGAAGATGCCAAAAGGCATCAGTATAGGCTTACTACCCGTAATTTCTAGCTGCATGAACAGCTTATGGCGCATGTATGTATCTACTAATTTATTATTATTATTATTATTACTATTATTATTGTTATACATTGTTATCATTGTTTACTTTTGAAGTTTTATTACACGTTCAATTGACATGATGGAAACGCCAATAACTGACAAATGTTAAAATAATTTTTTAGAGGAAGTAGTCAAATTTTGGCACATATACAATCCCCCAGGAGTTCCTGTTTTCGTGATCGAGTACGCTCGGATTGAAAGTGACGCCAAGGCAGCCACGACTCTATTTTCATGCAAATTCTGCAAAAAACCATTGTATTGTGTTAACCACTAACATGCATGACTGCCTTGTAATCCAGACGAAAATAAAGAGAACAGAGTGCCTATTTCATTAATTCAAGGGACATAATTCTACTTATCGCTGACAGCTATAAGTAGAAAATCAAGAATATTAACAGATAATATGAATAGATTGGGAATTAATAAAGAAGCGCAGAAACCTTACACGTTCCGGGTCTCTTGAACTACAGTTACTGACTCTTTATAACCCGTAGTCTTTCAGAGTCTTCAAGTAATAATAATAATAATAATAATAATAATTTAATAACTTCTAGAGCGCTATTTACATTCACTGATCAACAGCGCTTAACAACTTAAAAAAACTACAATAAAATTCAAATTTGTAAACTAATTACATATACATGAATATTAACAATGTATAATACAGTCAAAGCAGGTCAAGCGTTCCTGTCGCTAACGAACTAATGAATTCATTAATGGGAAAATGATTTCGTTTGTTGATTCAGTAGTGCGGGCGAGTTCTGAAGTTCAAACCCAAACAAACTGTTACATGTACGCCATTTTGCTGACAGTAATCAGTCACATAATGGTCAAACTGTGGTCAGTGTATGTGCGGTGATTGGTGGATTTCGATCCTCGGCCTTTGTCAGTTTCTTTGCGTTTGCGGTCTGTCTATTCTAGCTGTTATTTTGATTAAAGGCAATAAAAAACGCAATCGTAAACGGAAGGAAAAGGGAAGCAAATACGATTGAACGCAACAGACAAGAATAAAGAACACGTAGATTTTGTTCATAAACCAAATCAACATTTAATTGTTGAATCGAGGTCCAATTTGACTATTGGATTATTCATTTTATGAATGGATTATTGTATCACGTAATTCAGCCGGCAAACTATTCCATAAATATGGGGCAGCAGCAGAGAAAGATTTGTCACCTAACGTGACAAGCATTTTCCCTTTAGGAGGGTCTACCAATAAGCTTTGATTTGATCTAAGATTATATATAGACCTAGGCTTAATGTTAATTGGTTCTATGATATACTTAGGCGCCAATCCATGAATAGCTTTAAATGCTAAAATAAAGATCTTAAAATGAACACGATGTTGTACTGGTAACCAGTGAAGTTGATAAAGCGCGGGAGAAATATGCGAGTACTTATTTAAGCTCAGTACGAGTCTAGCTGCAGCATTCTGCACACGTTGCAATTTAACTATTTGCGAGTTAGGAAGGCCATACAGAAGTCCATTACAATAGTCTAAACGACTAATGATAAAAGCATGAATAAGCGTTAGTAACGAATCGCGAGATAAATACTTCTCAATCCTTCTAATATTATGTAGGTGATAACTGAAACGCGGCATCACAGATTTTAGTAACATGCGTTGACATTGACAACTTATTATCAAACCAAGCACCTAGATTTCTAACACAGGAACTACGATAAATATCATAATCACCCACAGAGATATAACATACATCATTGATCTTACGTAATTGTTGTCTAGTTCCTATTAATATCAACTCAGTTTTTTCACCGTTGATCATTAGGCCTCAGAGGCCGGGTTCTTTTCTAAGGAGAAAAGCGATCGTTAAAATTGTATCAGATCAACGCTGATCCATACCCAGTACGATAAAAGACAAAGGATTATGGAGTACACGATGGAGAGAAAATGTTAAATACGCTTCGAAAATGTACCACGCAAAGCTGAAGTGAGCTAAAGTAAAATCATGAGGTGGCTATACCCATCCAAAACGCAAAATACGCAATTACTTCGATAAAAAGATGCAACTAACCTTCCTGCCAAGTAAAAGTTGGTGTTTTATCCCGAAACGTAGAACTCCCAGGGTTTAAACCAAGAAAACTTGCATCGGCATCGTCAGCACATATTTCCGAAAGGGAGTGGAGAATGTACTGTCCCAGAAATCCGTGCGCGAAATAAAAGGCTTGACTGCTTTCGGCTTCTTCACGCGTTCCCTCCGACGAAGGAGGATTTCGTGACGGGCTAAAAGACCGTGTGTATGGCCTTGTAAGAAGCAGATGTTTTCGAACCTCTCACCAAAAAAGACCCTCAGTGGTTCGACTCCCGTAAGCGACCACTAACTCTTCGCTTTGTAGGTGGTTGTTTAAGGGAGGTTTAACCTATTTGATTGTGATGCTGAACACAAGTTCTGTCGGTGGTGTTTCTAAGAGGTTATTACTAAGTCTTAGACAAAAAAATCCAGTTTTCAAAAATCAGGAAATATAAACCTTGACCTACTGTTTATGATACAGAACATAAGGTAGGTGGATGTTTTGTTTTACTAGCTTATACAAGTCCGATACTCACAGAGAACTATTCAAATATAACCTTACGCTATCTCGTGCGACAGTGTAGTTTACTCCTTAATGGTCCTCTGTTTCACTTGTTAAAACCTAGCCTTAGAACGCTTAACTAAAACTAACCTTACAACTAGCAACGCCTCAAATCTTAAGCAATTGATTATGATAAAGTGCATTAGTTCCAGGGCTTTTCTATGCCACCTGCTAAGAGTGATTTAATGACGCCAACAGACAACCCTACACGTAAATTGTTTCCATTGTATAAGTTTCACGCCGCATTGTTCACACCGTTTCTTGGCTTTGGAAGATGCAGATCAAGCTTCAGATCCATCATTGTGGAACACTCAAGGCCTGTAAGATTTAAAACAAAACAAAGAAAAGACAACAATGAGACACAAAACGTTCCTGCGAGTTTTTTGAACGGCTTCAAAATCTCTGATATAGATAAACTCATTCTTGCAATAATATTAAGATTTGGGGTTATTGGTCTAAGAGATTGGACGCACAGTTTAGCCGTGTCTTTATCAGGTATAAAGACAATCATTAAACTCATTAAAGACACTCATTTCTTTTGGTTTTTCTTTATGAATTATCAATGAGTTTTTGAAGTTGCATCTTTAACTGCGATTGTCTTCCTTGCATTGTCCCTTCATCCCACAGTTCCAACATATGAAATTCATACATTCATTAATGCTGCATTCATAAACAAACTGTCAAAATAATACAGTCTAACAGCTGAGCCTCTGTCGCCACCAATAAAGAACACTAGACGATGCTCAAGTACCGCAAACTCGTAGAGTAACAAGCAAAGTGTCTTTCCCAAAATTTGTTTGACGTTGTTGGATACATAAAGTACAAAAAAACCTTCACTGATTTTCGCGAAATAATTCTTAAGAACGAACGCATTTCTCACCTTTGCTTTCCTGTTGACTTTGTCTCGCGGCAGTTTTAACTCGATAAATGCGCACATACGTTCGGAGTTCCAGAGCCCAAAGGCGATCAAACCCTTTTGAGGGAAGGAGACCAAACAGGAAGGCCACGTATCCATATCAAGTACGCTAAGCAAATCTCCAGTCTTAACATTAAATAACCGAAGACAGGAACTTCCTGATCTATCATGGCAGTCGATTACACATTCCGCGTCACTGACAAACGCACACTTCGTCACGTAATCGACTGTGCAAAGGGTGCAGACAGTGGCCCCTGAAGACGCATCAAGCACGCGTACTTCTTGCTTACACTGAGGGGATTTTGCTGAGATCAGGACAAAGTTTTCCGTTGGAGAAAACATGCCAGGGAGATTCCACGAGTACAACAGAGAATCTTTAAAAACTCTCTTCCACAGACTACCTCTATCATCTGACAGCTGAACTGAGTCACGAGCGGTGGATAACAGCTGAAATTTACTGTTACATTCTATTGCTTCTTTATACATAATTGGACATGTTGACTGGTATCCCTCATGACAAAGTGAGATGGTCTTCACTATGTCTCCACTTAATGTGTCCAGGATGCTCACTTCAAACCTTCTGCCCACACATGCTACACACTGGTCCGTGACTGGCATCATATACGTAACCTCGCATAGACTGGGCCAACTTCGGACTTGTTGAGACAACTCAAAATTCCATAGCTGAACAGCAGTCCTACGATGACGTTGTTTCAAAAGGACACCATTGGTCAATGTCACAAGACAAATACCATTGTCAGAATAGTTTACGGTCGTAAAAGGCTGTTTAGGATAATGGAGACCACAACAAGTACTAATCTCTATCTTTGCTGTAAGTTTTCCACTTGATACATCAAAAGATACCACTGCTGCTTCCTTGTCTTCAGTGACACCATAAACGGACTTCCCATCTACAGCAAAAGCAACATGACGGAGTCTTCTATAGGACGTGGTTGTTGCAATTTTCATTTCACCAGGATTGAACATGGCAATGCGGTTGTTTCCAGGGAATGCCCTCAATACATTTTGTCTGTTCAAGACAAACGCAAACGCTCCTTCTACAAGAACCCAATGGGGTCCCAAAAAGTCCTCTAAACGCCTGAACGAACATGATACAGGATCTCCCATCAAGAATCCAGCTTTGCTGGATGATTCATAATCCCAAGGTTCATAGTCAACGTTATCGTTAACAACATCCAAGGAAAAAGTGCCACAAGGCAAGTTATTGACGTTCACGCGAATGCCTTTTGGGTATCTCTCCCACATAGACTTTACTGGTTTACACCAACAAAACAGAAATTTGAGGTTAAGGGCAAACTTGATCATTCCACATGGTAAAACAGTGGTGATCTCTGCAAGTGTCTCAAAGCAATTCAATGCATCAACCAGACAAACCAGTCCCGAAAGATGAGAAATTGCTAGTAGCTTTCGATCTGGAGACCAGGCAAAAGACAATACAACCTCATCTCTCTCAGTTCGAGTGATCTCCTCGCCATTTGTTAGACTCCACATGACTAGGCATTTTGCATCACTAGGGAAATCTGTAATCATACTATCCCCATTAACTGAACAAACGGTAAATTTGCAGTTGCTATTAGGGAACAGTGGAAGGAAAGCTCCGTCAATTGAGTAGGCATGGCTTAGGATTCCAGGAAGAACAATGGGCTTAGTAGGGTGAAAAAAAACGGAACGATAACATGACAAAACAGATGATTCGGGTACCACTCTGAACGCGTCAAGATCATCAACGTAACGTTTACCGAACTTGACCGGACGTTTCCATATTTGCTTCCCTGTCTGTACTGACCATAGCTGAATCGTCCCGTCCCTACATTCACACACCATGAACTCCTGCTGAGGTGAAATATCAAAACAAGCCACTCGAGAGGTACAGCGAAACAAAGCCTGAACCTCAATTTCCTCTTCCATAGCCCCCTTGTGAACGTACTTCATGTACGGTATATCATGATATTTGGTCTGCAAAAGTTCTGTCGCTTCACCAGCAAAATCGTCTCCTCCTTCGTTCACCATCACTTGGAAAAAAGAAGTGGGATTCGTCGTAAGTCTTTCATGGTACTTTCGTAAAAGAAACAACAACGTGCCAAGGGCGTTTTGGCTCTCACTGCTCAATAACTGAAAAGCTTCTTGTTTCTGAGTGACGACCATGTCCTCAGAACTAGCCGTGTCGTTTACACATAGCTTTGCATACACAATGTCCAAGTCCGTGACATAGTTGTTAACGATTTCTTCAAAGCTTCTTGTACTCTCTTCCAGCTCTTCCGACTCGAGCATATGACAAACACCATGCTGTAGGGCGTACCTCGCAGTGTCACTGAATTCAGTGCCGTGAACGCCTTTTCTTTTGACGTTATTCAGTTCATTAGTACAGAGCTGGGAAAGCATGACATGACCTTGCTTTTCAAAAACAGAGAAGTTGTGGCGACCGTAGGCAGTTCTGTCAGTCAACCAATCCTTAACTGATTTGTGGAAGAACACAATGCAGTCATCGTGAACAGGAAGAAGTGTTGAGATAGATTCGATAGCTTTTCTTACTTTCCGATGACTAGATGGGGACTTCGAGTCCGAAATCAACATCTTAGAAACAAAGTCTAGAGGAAGTGGTTCTCTTGCAGCCGCCAGAGCACTTAGAAAAGTCAAAAACTGGTCCTCGCCAATTTTCAATTCGTTCTCTAAACGTTCAAAGTAGGACTGATAAACAGACGATACACCTGAAGGTAAGATTCTTCCTAACTCCTCGGGGGTAAGAAGTAAAACGTTTTTCTTGATAAAATCGACCATCAAATAAGCATATAAAAAATGCCCTGCAGCCTCTCGGACCAGTGCATCGACAACAACTTCTTGAAAGCTTGATTGAATGACGCTGCACAGCTGTCTTTCAAGAAAGAGTCTGATGTCTCCTACATTTTCTTCATCATCTTGCTCCAGTAGAACAGGGTTGAACTTGTGAAGACGGTCTGCGATATTTATTTCTGGTCGAGTTGTAACACAAAATCGAACCCAACCAGGAAGTGTACTAAACTGATTAGCCATGACATCAAGCAGCTCGTTGCGGCCTTTGTATTCACTTTCATCCAGGCCGTCAATCACCATGAGCAAGCTTCTTCCCGGATCATCTACATTTATTAAAGGCTCCTCGAACAGCAATTCAAAGAGCTCTCCAACCTCTAGGTTGTTGATATCTTCACCCAAATTTCTTGACAGTGCTTTTACAAGTTCTCTTTTATATGGAGGCAAAAACTCACTCAGCTGATAAGCTAACGATTGAAGCATTATCTTAGGATTTCTAGGACGCGCCTTGTTGTGCTGACAAAAATGACTTCCCGTCAGCCGACCAGCATGTCGCATTCTTTGACAAACGACAGCGGAAATCACTGATTTGCCCATTCCTGCATCACCACTGATTACCATGACACGATTATTAGAAGTACGGTCGTTTAGCCACAAATCGATCTTCTCAAAGACAGAAATGCGGGTTCCCTCTTGATACTTGTCCAAGTGAGTTTGAATGACTTTCTTAGTGTCAACAACTGCCAGTTTTTTCAGAACTTCATTTTCTTGGTCTTCTTTTCTTCTGTCTTCCTTAAGCTGCAGCACTTCCTGGATTTTGGCTTGAGATTGACGGATATCCTTAAGCTCTGTTTTTATTTCCACATCACTGTCCGCCCACTCAAATAAGGCATCAAGATAATCTTCCTCTCCACCACTCTCCGCCTTAAGTCTGTCAATTTCAGCTTGATCCAAACCGAGAGAAAGTAGAGCAGCACTTATTTCTTGCCACAGGGAAGAGAAAATTGCCGCATCAAAAGCAGTGGAAGTCACGTGACCATACAACTCATTACGGAAGAACTTAACACGAGCAAGGTTAGCCTCAAGAGAGTTATCACCAGGGGATGGCTTGGTGTGCCATCCTGTCAGGGGAGGGGATAAACCACAAATGTTGGTTAGTAGAAGGAACAGAAGAGTGATGTCAAAGGTGTTGGAGTCTGGTACCCCTCCACCAGGGGGAAACAATTTGACCCACTGATGCCCATTTAGTACTCTTTTACGCAAAAGGTTTTTAAGAATGGAGGAGTTGGATTTGAGGTCAGAAGCCAAGTTGCCAGGTGGGTGATAATGGTCGAAAATATTCCTCAGCACCATTGTTCCGCCATCAATGAGAAGCCTGCTCAGCTTGTTTCCATTTGTCTTTTCTAAAGAGCTGGCCAAAGGTGAAGATGCTGCAGTTGCCATGCTAGTAAAAAGATAGACAGCATCAGCAACAGTACAATAATTTTATTCTGTTAGTTGCAAAAAAGAAAATCGGGCATAGTTTGACAGTTCCTATCCGAACAAGTGGCATATAGAGTGAAGGACACCTGTTAACATGACCTCAAGTGATCACTGCAGGGTTGTGATCCCTATTTCATGCTGATGAGCCCAAACGAAGGCGAGCCAATTGTGAATGGCTGCCACTGCCTGGGTGATATGGCTGTGTGTATGCGCATTGGTAAGATACTAGCTAGGCCATAGGTTGAGGCCTGAGTATGTCTGTCAATTGCTCTTAAGGTTGTTCTCCTTTAGGTCAGGTCTGAGACATTGTAGAGAAAACCACATCTCTTGGTCTAAAAAGATTAAGGTTCTGTTTTACAAGACATGACCCACAATCCCACCCAGATTTTTCTACAGATAGTCCCCCTCCCCCCAACTTCCAAGGCAAAATGAAACAAAGTTAACATAACAAAGAGAATACAGTGAAACCTGTATTAAGCAGACACCCTCGGGGAATGCTGTAGTGTCCGCTTAATACAGGGTGTCCGCCTAATACAGGTTTCGATATATAACGTCATATGAGGTGTCAAATGCCATTCAAATGAACAGTATAGAAGCGTTTGAAGCGTTTATAATACTCCCAGAGACTATGACGATAAACGTTGCATTAATTTCTTTATCAAAGTGAACCAATTGATCATAGTACCATAAACATGGATTGCAACTCAAATTTGAAGAAATCAGATGAGTGAAACAAGCTCTATACAAACAAAACGAAATAGAAAACAATCCTGTACTGTGAAACTAATCAAATAAGTTCGTCAAGTCACGTTTTTTAATGTAAAAATCGAAAAATTTACGGGTGGCAATTCGAGGCAATCTTTTGCATTTCCGGTGTCTGGCATGTTGGGTGGTGGAATTTAATTACAAGTGTCCGTTTAATACAGGTTGGCAACAATAGAAATGGCCCTTTTTAGGTACTTTTTAGGTGTCCGCGTCCGCTTAATAGAGGTGTCCACTTAATAAAGGTTTCATTTAAAGTAAATAAGGGAAATAAATTTGGGGACTTAGGCTACTGTCCGCTTAATAGAGGGTGTCCGCTTAATACGGTGTCTGCTTAATACAGGTTTCACTGTAGCATACTCTGATTGGCTAATTACACATTACTTTTTGGTCATGGCTGATTGCTAACAAGCTGGTACATGCTCAATTTCCATGAGACTACATTTTTACATTTTATTTTTGCCTCATAGTTTCCAAATAATTTTATTGTCCTGCCGAGAGAAAAGTTACAGAAGGAAAGCAAGGGCCTAGCATGAGGTTTTGAAGGTGTATCCATAGAAAGAAAGGTTAGACCTCTGAACGTACTGCAAACTACGGGGATCTAGGGATATGCTCCCCCAGAACATTTGTCGAATTTAGGGGATCAGAAATGCCATTTCCTGCATTTTCCAGAGGCCTTTTTTAGTAAATAAATATGAAGGAAAATGCTATAGTTAGTTGTTTTTAAACAGTGGTATCGGTAAAAAAATGACACCATCAAGAAGGAAGGTAAAGGCAAAGGGCGAGATGCCTGCCCTTCAGACAGGCAAATACACTAATAATTATAATGCAAAAGATTTATCAATAATCCTAGTTGAATGGTAAAAAGCTTTCAGGAATAAAAAATATATTTTTCTCCAGATTTCAGCTGTATGCACAGGTGTATGTGCATTAGACACTATACCCCCAGCGCTCCTAAGAAGCTTTTCAAGGTAACATAAAAAACAGTGTTGAACTCCATATTGAGATGGAAATATACTTATTCAGCAAAAAGATTTTTTTGAAGGAGAAGCATTTGCAAACTATGATCTGTACAGTCGCATCATTCCCCTACAAACTGTTGGCAAATTTAAAAGTTTTTCTCTTTTGGTTACATTATAAAACAGATGGTAAATGGCTCAGCATCCACTACTGAGTTGTGGTTACACTCGGGGGGACTATTGCTTAGCACTTAAGAAGCTATAGAGTCGCAATCAGCTATCACTTTGGGTGACTCTTGTATTTCATTAATTGTGCTTTGCAGCCATGACTCAAAAGTACGCTAAGCCATTACCCATTTGTTTAAAAGAGAATCACAAGTGTAATGTCCACTCCATTCCGGATTTTCAACTCTCGCATGATCATGCTATCACTTGTAGTTTTCTGTTTTACTAACATTAAAGCAGCTTTGACACAGCGTCTGGTAGCATTTTATTGTTGCAATTTGGAGATACATATAAATATTATTGAGGTGATTTGAAGTGGGCCAAGTGGACCATAATTATCATGGCCACCTCTTTTTCTGTGTAATTTTGCATTATTTTAAAAGAATTTTTTGGCAAAATTTAAATAGTTTGATCTATATAGCTGGCAAGTGTCCTAGCCACTCTTTTCTGAAATTTCTGGATCTGCCTCATATAAAGCCTCTGCCAACCATCCATAAATTTCCCAGGTTTAAGTACTTTTATGCTCATATTATATTATAGATTTATTAAAATCATAAAATTTGGTATGAACAATCATCTGAACTTTACTGATTCCTTGCAATGAATAACTGGATTATGGAAGCTATAATTTTGCAACACTATTTTGTCACTTAAAACTGTTTTTTAAGCTCTTCTAACTTCAGGAATCTTAACACCCAGGGCCCAGTTCCTGGTAGGCTGATTAGCGCTAAACTATAGGATTCAAGTTTTGTTCAATTTTTGTTCTTTTACTTTCCTATATATTGCTTAGAGTTACATTTTGTGATATCATTACTGTATCTCGGATTAAAGGCTCAATGGCATTTTGTAAGCTTGAGTTGCACATTTTTTGGAAGATGAGAAAACTGTGCTTAAAATTTGGCTTAATCCTGGGTTAAACTTAACCATCTATCGAGGAACCGGGGCCTAAGGTAAGGGTGTTGACATTATATACTAATAACACTAAATAAGACAGCTTGATTTTTTTTACCTGCAGGGTGTATTCTAGTCAGAGTGTTTGCCCTGTTTTCCAAAAGGGCACTGGCAGGTCAAACTAGTATGAAGAAATAAAACAAGAAATAGTCAATGTATTTTAATGATAAATTAGTGAAATATGAAATCAATTAATTAATTTTTCACACCCAAACAGCTTCAAAGACTAAGAAGTAAAGAGTCTCCGTAAAAGAAAATGGCAAAACACAAATGCTGCCATTTTTATTAAGGAAAGTCTGAAGCTGAACTGGAATTTCCAGAGTGATAAGAAGGGCAGGAGAGGAGGTTCAAACCAAACGACTTAGCTTGCAACTAAACTGAATGCATGCAGGGCTGTCGAAACAGCAACAAGAAGATTTATTCCAACTATGAATGTAGTTTCCATCAAGAAAAACTCTAAAACTGCACGTAACTCGATAAACCATACACAGCCTCTGCCACCTTAGTCATGGTCTTGACTAAACACATTGCCAACCTCAAACTCTCTTTGCTTGTGAAAACTAGTGAAAACTTCACCTTTGGGAATGCCTTTCCCATCAAACTCCCCACTCCCCAGGAAGAATTACAGGGGAAATGACAGGAGTATGCTTTAGGAGGAGGGCGGAAGTATTTGACAATGGAGCATTTTATAAAATAATGTCAGTTGAGTACAACTACCAGAAATCCTTTTGTATAAAGTATTTGCGTAAATTTAAAAATCCCACTGAGGTTTTTCAAACAATAGCCTTGATCTGAACATGAAAACAATTTACTGAAGAATCCTGGCCCCAGTTGTTCAAAAGGTGTGGATGGCACTATCCACTGCATAATTAACAATTATTCCTTGAGTCCGAATGGGCTCTGAGTCAATGAGGCCTATTTACTCAGAGGCCATGAGGGCGAGAGGAATAATAAAGTAAAATCCAACTAGTTGGTCAAAAATATCGAGACAAAACAACTTTAGTTAGTTAAAGCTAGACTTATTGCCATTGTTTTGGTTTTCAAAGCTGGCATTTTTCGCTACTAGTGGACTACAACATATAGCCTAGTAGTAGCTCAGCCAATCAGAATGCAGCATTGATAATAGACAACTAGTTGGATTTTACTAACTCACTTAATCCCCTGGATAGCACAATTGGTTTCCCTAACACTTATCTGTTGCACAGTGAATTATCTGGCATGGTGGATAGCGCTTAAATCCAGCTTTTGAACAACTGGGGCCTGGTAATTGAAGTCGCAGTTTCAACCAATCTTCTTGCCATCATCACCATTTCTTCTATCTTGTGTTAAAGTTTCAAGGCATTGGCGCTTTTCAGAATTTTACCCCATACTGCCTACACAATGTGCTTATGGTTTTTGCTGAATGTTATACAACAAATAGCCTCGAGTAGGGTTGCAATGTGCATTTGAATGCTCAGCGTTCCAAGGTAATCTCACAATTTCTGGACGGTTGTGACCCCCCCCTCCCGAGGACCACGCGGTTATACACAGTCAATAGTCAGCAGTTCATTTTCAGTAAGTTTTAGCTCGCGATATAGAAAAATTTCGCAATTATCGAGTCAAAGTCGAGTAGAGTTATAAATTTCAACCATCTGTGAAGTGAGCTCGTGATTACACGCTGGGCATATTCGATTTCGGTTGATCGAAAGCTAAAATGGGCACTCCTAAAAAACACGATCAATCTCATGATCCATGTTCAAAAGAAAATCCCAGGGGACAAAGGATCAAGGAAAGAAACAAGACCGACAAAGAGAAAAAGAAAGAAATCAAAATCATAGAAAATAAAGCCTTCTTACCTTTATTCCATTGGCCTTTTGTAAAACTGTTTTCCCTTGTGATTATCACTTCGAATCACAGGATCATGCTAAGAATATTTTCAACCTGAGATCAATGCAAACAATGTCACTCTTTCCGCTCTGGCTAGCACTCTTTTATAGAATGAACAAAATGTTCTTCGTAAAGCCGCTGTTAACTTACCTTTTCGTCGAAATCCACCGTCGATAAACTGCGAAAAAATCTTTTTTGTTCAGTTATATTGTAACGCGTTTGTTAACAATAATCCCAGAACTCCACGCGCAGGTGAAAATCCTGATATTAGCCCCCCGGCCCTAGGGAGCCTTTTTTTGCTAGGCTGGGGGGACAGTCGGGGAGTTAAAGATTGTGGGGATGGGCTTATTTAATTTCGCGTAACAGGGTGCTATATTGCCTTTTCGAATAACCAGAAAATGGCATCAATTTTCCATAAAGAACCAGAACGCAAAGTGGAAAAACTCAAATACCTTATTGGGACTTAATTAATATTTCGCGTTTTTAGCGTTTGTAAAAAAATGCGAAATTAAATACCCATAGAGAAAATTCAAATAACAATAAACATGTGATAGCGACGTTATGTGTTGACAAACACAAATTGTTAAATGGTTTTACTGGTAAGCTACATTTTCTGTCTCCCTTTGTGAAGTAACGTTAGCAGTGCAAAGATTTCACACATTCCTTGTTCCAGTTTATCTTATTTTTTTTTAAAGGTTCAGACTTTAAAAAAAAGACGATGAAGTTGAGATCGCCTAAATCGTGAAATTTAATGCCCTTTTTTCATATTTACCTGTTAAAATCGCGAAAATATAACCCGGCGAAACAACTTAACCTCGTCCCCAGGAGGCCAAAAGCCGGGAAAAGCGCCCTGGGGACGAGGTTGCCCGCTCAATACTCTCTCGTTAAACTCGCGAATTTATAATTAAACCACCACTAAGGTACATGAAAGGCTAAGGATCGAAGAATAATCGATACCAAATCAGTCCCCATGAACAGCCAAAAGTGTACAGTGCATCATTTATGAATTTGGTTGTGAATATTAAGGGAGAAAGAGAGAGAGAGGGCGTAAAAGAGACGGGGGGGCTTCAAAACTTTTTAATTATCCCCCTGAAATGGGGGGAGCTTATTCTCGGAGAGGGGGGGGCTTATTAAGAGGGAAGTTACAAGGAGATTTACGGTCAATAGAACGGGATGAATCTCGTCCCCGGGATTTATTTGTGACTAATACCCCGTAAACAAAAAAGGGACGTGCTTAAGTAAGGAAAATGGATACGGGGGGGGGGGGGGGGGGGGGGTAACTGTTCCATCGAAGTACTGCGTTGCAGAAATTCTCGCTCAAATGCTGTTTACTTATCCTTTATGTGCTGTGTATGTAGGACAGGTTCTTTTCTTTGTATATTTTTTTTCTTGCTTGTTTGTGGCCTGCGAAAACATCCGTTTCTCTTCGCTCTTCGCCGCTGGGGACGTTTCGCGCGGCGGGAAACGTCCCCAGCGGCGAAGAGCGAAGAGAAACGGATGTTTTCGCCGGCCAGCTTTGTTTAAATCTTGCTATCTTTGGAGGGTAAGAGTTGGTAACTCTATTTTGTAGCCCTAGCCCTCGACTAAGTATCTGTGTCCGGGCTTTGTTGAATAAGTTATTGAAAGTATAAATAAACGGAATTTTGTACTAGTGCGCATCAAACGGTTTTCGCGGAATTTCGACTCTTTCTAAAAGATTAACTTAAAAGGCCTGGCCACAGAAATGATATACCTGTTAGTCTCATCACTATGACGATCACTGCAACTTCCAGAAAGTAATGAAAAGTGGTGCCATTTTGCCAAATAGAATTTTGAGCTAAAAATAGCCTTGATAGGTCACATGACAACTAATGACTGCAACCATAATTCAAAGTTATTGAAGTTACACCCAGGTAGTCTGTCCATAAGTTATTTTGCGCTATATTGAACGTTTATAAAGTTAAACCACACCCTCCGTTTTTGAGGAATTAAATAGAAGACCCATACCTTAATTTTGTTGAGTATAAGGGATAATTGATAAAATAATTTCAGGGATAAAGGGTTACGGTTCTACATTTATTATAACAGATTCACGAATTTTAGACTTAAGCGTTTTTTTTTTACCCTGACCAACCAAGCTCCGAGGGAAGTGGCAGGGTAAGTTCGCAGAAAGACTCCGAATATCATAAACGAAAGGTTATCCAGAAATTTTTAGACTTTGTCACCTGCCGCTTTACAGCTTAAATTTCTCGCGCAATATTTGCTCCTTCGAATAGTAATTTTACAGAAAAAAAGTCGTTGGGTGCCCCCCGTAAGTTTGGCTTGATAGGACAGCGTATGGGTTCCCTGAGATATATCCCAAATTCCGCTCTTATGTTAAATGATCATTGGCATTGGTGGATGGTAATGTTGGATGCGATGCCAGTTGAGATACTGACAACTACATTAAATTCATTATCCAAATATACAAACAAATGATTGTCTACAACAAGTAATATTTCCCAACACCTTTATTTCTTTGTCAGGTTTGGCTCACTG
Organism: Porites cylindrica; assembly: GCA_964035525.1. NCBI lineage: Eukaryota > Metazoa > Cnidaria > Anthozoa > Scleractinia > Poritidae > Porites > Porites cylindrica. The sequence continues at coordinate 3,156,444 of OZ037781.1, read as the reverse complement.
AGTATTGATCGCCTACTACAATTCTACATGTGAGACGTGAGACTAGCCTAAAATTTCAGTAGCTTCACAGCAGCTGTGGGCCAGACTCATTTCTTCTCGGGGATTCGAACAGGGTTCGTCATTCCACTTTCCTTTGCCACTTCCGCTGACGTACACCATCCCACAGTTCTCTGATCCAGGACCGTTAGGCTCACCGGTATTCCATGCAGAGAAGGCCACAGCAGTCCCGTCGAGCCATTCAAAGACGTTGTCGCCGTTGGGTGCTATCATTCCAAGCCGTGGATCACCTTTTCCCTCTGTCAGACTCACAAGAAAGTCGTTCTCCTCGGCTGATTTGATGATTGGCAGGGTTGCTCCTAGTTGCTTGCATAGGTAAAGTCCCACAAATGCTTCCTTTTTTTCGGGGAGTATAAAGTAGCACTGATTTCCGTTTTCAACCCAGCCCTCTGGACAAGCTAAACCGAGATACAAAACATAATTTTCCTTGTAAGTCTTTCTAATGAAATAAAGTTTGGAAAACGACGAACCTTGTCATAAGCATTTTTCACATTTTTCGCAGGCTCGACGCTTTTCTTGGTGAGAAACTGGTAAAAAAAACTGCTTGTGATAGAATAGTTATCAATTCATTGCATATTACAGCGAATTTTGCTGGAAAACAAGGATATCAGTTGGCTTACATAGTTCTCTGTCCTTCCGATACCTTTTCAAATGTCTTCTGATGAAAGCTTACCTCAGCCCTCCCCCGCGGCCAGGAGTCTAACGTCTAGCTTCAAATAGCCTGAGATCATGCCCTCTCCCTATTATCCCTTTATGTCTCTCACGGGAAGAGGGCATGATACACTTCTTTGTCAGATCGCATGTAAAAAAGCCAGAATCTAGACTTTTTTCTGATTGGATAGGAAACAATACGGATGATTTGCGCTGTTCCGATTGGCCAAAATGCCGCCTTCCGTTAGTTGTTGCAATTGTTGATTTCAGTCTGCATTTTTGCTTGCGTAATGAGTAGTGAATACACGCGCGAGTTCGTTATGAAATTTCTGCCGGCTCAGTCTTGAATTTGAAGAATGCCTAAATAGAAGTTTCATCCATTGAAATATTTTCCATCTCATCGTATACTAAAACAGTTGTAGTCAAAACTTCACCGATCATTTGAATGCAACTTGATACCGGCTACAAGTTACAAAAGCGAGAAACAGGTTCACTTTTCAAATAATCAATTCATGAATGGAATCTTGACCTGATTTGACTGTAATTCCTCCCTCAGAAATCATGCTGCGAATTATTCTGAGCGATCTTCGCTTTCACAACACCTTTCAGTTCGTGAAATATGGTGCTTCAGCCTATTTTTTCACCGCTTTCGGCACAGAACGAACTGAACGAGCTTTAACCAGTAAATTCTTTATTATTTGTAGCTGTTAAATAATACGGCAGCTCCAGCTAGCAGTACTTCATCACAAAAACAACACATTAAAAATTTTTTTTAGGAAGCGCCATCTGAACATGGACGAACTTAAAAATTTTCTTTCCCTAAAATTGATTTCAAAAAATTCTCCGCGCCAAAATTTGATTCCCGTATGGTAAACGCTTATTGGCTAATAACATGACAGGTCAAGCAGACGTTAGATTATGTAAATTAGGGGGCGGTTGACTGCTTGTTAAATTAATGTATCAGGCGTTATTTTTTTCCCTCTCGAGCCAAAGAAGCACAGAAGCAAAAAAAAAAAAATAACGCCTGATCTCAGGTTAAGCTTCAAAACACTTCAAATATACAGTGTATACCTCAGAGGCTTTTGCTGTGACAAAGTACACAAGTTGTTTAAAAGACTGTTGTAGCTGAAAAAGATTCAGTGCTTCTATATAAACCTTGATTCTCGATAACAATGCTGTACCTACGTAATGTTAGTTGTTTGCTTCACTAAGTCACCCAATGATGCTAGTGGAAAACTCCGGAAATTTAACACTTAAACAGCTATTACTCATGATACTTAGTATCGGTTCTACAGGTTTTCTTTTTACTTGCTATTACCAAGCCTTGAACTAAAAGAGGAATCTTGAAATACAAAGCGTAAGCTATTGCTAATGATACTCAGCACGAGAGGTTCTTAAGATTTATGTATTAACTGAAAACTCTTCAAATCAATAAAACTGAAGCTATTGCTAGTAATACTGAACAGAAGTTCTTACGTTTTTTGTATTAACTGAAAACACTTCAAATATAAAACAGAAGCTATTCTTAAGATCACAAATGTCCAGCGCTGGCCACAAGATCCCTACTTTCCTTTTTCATCCTTAGTTCTACTCTTTTCTGAGGTGTGGAAGTCTGAAATAACCCTATTCCCTTCGCATTCCAAGTTCCAGACTTCTCAAAATTGTAGAAGTGTGGAATAGTCTGACAAAGTCAGGATAATGTCACACTTTTCCCATAGTCACGAACCTTTTGTCATTCTTTACTGAGTTCCACACTTCTCAGAAGTGTAGAAGTGTGGAATGGTCTGGCAAAGTAAGGATGATGTCACACTTTTTCCCTAGTCAAGATCCCTCTATTCCACACTTTCACACCTCTGAGAAGTGTGGAACTAAGTAAAGAATGACAAGGGATTCATGACTGGGGGAAAGTGTGAGATTACCCTTACACTTCAACACCTCTGAGAAGTGTGAAACTTAATAAGAAGTAAATAAACTCTGGATTTCATAGCCAGGGCTGGACATGCCTAGAGATAGTGGACATAAATTTCTCTGATGTTCTGTTTCACTTACTAATACATAAGTCCTAGACTACTAGATAACTCCTCGAATATAAACCTAATAAGCTAAATTGCTTTCGATAATGAACATAAGATCGGGTTCTCCGTTTTACTAGCCAATGACTAAATATTAAATTCAATCTTAAAAGAAACTACTTCACGTAAAAACGATGGCTGTTATTGAGTCATTTAATGATGTTAATAAAACCCCTTAGCATAATATTATAACCTTTAGAATAAATTCTTCACAAAATTACTAACTAAACCTACATAATTTAATTGCACTGCGAGTAGTCCCTTATTTCTTTGATTTTTTTTTTTGGTTTTACTTGCTAACATTAAGTCAGTTAATGACACCAATAAAAAATTCTTCAAATACATTCCTTATTTGATTGGGATTAAAATGGTATTACTAGAGGTTTTCTGTTTACTAGCTAATAATTATTGTCAGCCCCTTAATGGTACTACACTAATTAAGACCACTTAAATTAGCCTGCGAGAAAGCTCTCCTATTTGGGTGAGCGAAGCGAGTCTCGCGAGAACGCGCGAGCGAGCGAGCGGCGAAGCCACGCGGGGCACAGGAGCCTCGCCCAAATAGGAGAGATGCTCGCAGGCTACACTTGAATATGCGTTTTGTACTGCTGGCTGCATACTTTTGACGATCCACCCTTGAGGTTTTCCGTCAGTTTGTCTGTTTTCTGCTTCTGTCAGATTGCGAGACTAGCCACGTGAAATGGCATTAAACACATCCATTATCGTCATGAAAGCTTAAAACCTGTCAAATTAATAAGTAACTGTAAGTAAAAAACGTTTACAAAAAAGGCACAGAATTGTAACCCGTTCCAACCTCCAAGATAGAAGTGCAGTCGCGCAGTAAAAAGTGATACGAAAAACGCGCGGGGGCTGGGGAGATCGCGCGCGTCTTATTTTCACTTGACTAGTTTTATTTTCGCGACGTCCCTACTATCTAACGGCCTGACACAGGCTAAGAAAATTGCAAAATGAAAATCACTACCACAACTATCAATCTCAAGAACATCTACAGAACTACCTGTGAGAGACTGTCAACAGCTCTGTTCAATTCAGCTCAGGTTAGTTTAGACAGATTGAGTCAGCTACCATTCAGGGAACATTAGCGACTTTCCGATGTATCTGGGGTGTTTTTACCAAATACAACACTAGATGGCATAAATATGCTTTGCGGCTCATCCGCACCGACAAACATGTTTAATAACTAAACCATGCCAATAGAATGAAGTAAGTGAAAGACAAACACACAAAAACGCTCAAAAGTGATTTAAGTATCCAATGCAAATAGTTGTCAAGTACGCAGGCCTTTTAAACTCTCCTTATTTTTACATCCATAAAAATGACCTATTTAGCAGCTTAATCCTTCAAGTCCAAAGGATTACCAACAAGTGAAATTTTCTACTAACAAATGTCCATGGGTATACAACATCAAAAGAAAAGGTTATGAAAATTAACAAAGTAATCACCAAAGGCAAAATACTTTGTCCTTTTATCAAATTCTCTAAACCAATCCTTAGGAAATGAGGGCGATCATCTGTATGCGGATATTACAGAATTATTGAATGGGACTGGTTATAATATGACGAATTATGAAGATCGGCTAATGTGGATAACAGTCTCCGAGATAAGCATTATTCTTCGACGGCCGAATTCAATACTTGTTTTATTATTCATTCAAAATATTTCCATGTTCTTTACACCCTTACTTCCTCCAAGACTCTTCAAAACATTCGCCTGTTTATAGGCAGTTTCATGATATGAACAGAAGTTTTTTTTCTTGAGATACTCCTCTAAAAGAAGATAGATGTTTGCGTGTCTTAGCACAAATTCCAAGTTTTAATAAGTAATTCGGCTATTTGGTCCTGGGATAGCCGTGAACTTTTCTGCCACTTTTTTGTTTTTGTTTACTCATCCCAAAACAGCTAGGCTGCCGAGCCTCTGCCTGGAAGCAAGGTGGTGATACCAAACTGAACAAGGCTGGCGGATTTGGGCCAATCAAAACGGCGAAATATTTTGAATGAATGATAAATTAATTTATTTAAAGAGTTATAACAGGAGGGATGAAGAACGGTGCACTTACAACTTGCACAGCGGTTTACACATAGCGAAGCTGTCCTCCTCCCCGGGTGTTGAGCTTTGGGAAACTGCAAAACATTACAATGATGATCTAAACAGTGTGTGTTATCTCAAAGAGGGATTATCACAGGGAACTTAACACTGATGGAACAGTGGGCTTCATTAAGATGAACTGTTCTAGGGCATATAAAGCGACCGGTCGTCTTTCTTTCCTCAGAGCCACGCGCGGCGAGCGAAAAATAATATTATGCAAATTAGGATAAAAAGAATAATAGATTATGGCAGAGAGAGGAAAAAAGACCGTCTTCAACGCTCTCCCCTCGAGCGTGCTCTCGATCAACTGTGGCTAAATAGAAGAATAAGAAACTGCTCGTAGTTTATGCATTACACAGCTCTTGTCAGATCGCGTCTTGATTGCGGCGGTCTCAGTATTATTAGAAATATATTACAAGAGCAGCAAATTTTATAATCAAATGCCCCAGGGCTAGTCATCACTAGATTCGCATTGAGTTAAATCTCACATAAATTGCTGGTTTGAATACTTAGGTTTAGCCTTCTTAACTTCATTGAATTAGGCAAATTACGATACTTTTTCTCCGGCAGTAGTGGTATTTCCCTAAGAAACTCCAAAGGCAAGATTAACAGCAGTGTTTGACCAGGACAGCATAAGGTCATACAAGATTGTTCGCCCGAAATGTCGCACGGTCGACCATCGTTAAACTTTCTTTCTTCATATGCATTTGCTTGTTTCTTCCAAAATGATTGACTTATTAATTTTTTGTTGATGTCTGTCGTCAGGTCATTTACTAAACTATGCAATTTAGTTGTCGGTCTAGCTGCCTGCCTGAACAGCAGTTGAGCTGAGCAGTCACTAAAAAAAATTCATCAGTTATAGGCAAAAAGTTAAAACCCTGTTCTTTATCTGAGACAGACCAAATACTAGTGAATAAATCAACAATTGATTAATCGACTGTAAGGCCCAATGAAAGAATATATTTATTGATTAAACTGATGTACAGGTTGGAAAAAAAAACCGCACTACTTACCTGGCGCTTCAAAGTTAACTTTGTCTCGCGGCAGTCTTACTTCAATAATCGAGCACATACGTTTGGAGTCACTTAAGCCAACGGCGATCAAACTCGTTTGCAGAAAGGAAGCCAAGCAGGTAGGTCTAGAATCCGCATCAAGTACAGTTAGAAAATCCCCAGTCCTTACATTAAACAGCTGAAGAGAAAAACTTTCTGAGATATTCTGGCAGCCGATTACACATTCCTCGTCACTAACGAACGCCCAGTTGAATACGTGATCGACTGTGCATAGTGTGCGGAGGGTGTTACCTGACGACGCATCAAGCACGTGTACTTCTTGTCTGCACTGACACGTTTCTGCGGGGATTAGGACAAACTCTTCTGTTGGAGAAAACATCCCTTGTAGTTTCCAGGAGTCTAAAAGGGAACTTTTCCAGGGTCTGTTCCATAGACAACGTTCGTCGTCTGACAGCTGAACAGAGTCACGAGCGATGGATAGCAGTTGATATTTCTTGTTACATACTATTACTTGTGTAAACCTGAACTGATAAGTTGACTCGTATCTATTATGACTTCTATGACAAATTGGGATGGTCTTTACAATGTCTCCACTTGATGTGTCCAGGATGCTTACTTCAACTCGTCTTCCTACACATGCTAAACACCGGTCTGTGACTGGCATTATATACATAACGTCCCATAAACTGGGCCAACTTTGGACTTGTTGTGACAGCTCAAAATTCCATAGCTGAACAGCAATCCCACGATGTTTCAAAACGACACCGTTGTTCACTGGTACAAGACAAACAAAATTTTCCAAATTGTTCGCGGCGATAAAAGGCGGGTTAGGAAAACGGTGATCACAAGTATCAATCTCTTTCTTTCCTTTAGGTTTTCCACTTGACACATCAAAAGATACCACTGCTTTATTCCTTTCGGCAACACCATAAACGGTCTTCCCATCTAAAGCAAAGGCAACATGACGGAGGTTTGTACAGGACATGGTTCTTGCAATTTTAAGTTGATCAGGACTGAACATGGTAATACAGTTGTTTCCTGGGGACACCCTTAGCACCCTTTGTTTGTTTAAAACAAACGTAAACGCCCGTTCTTCTTCAAGGAACTCAAAACTCCTAAAAAAATACGACATAAGATCTCCCATCAAGAATCCACCTTTGCTACTGGATTCATCATCCCAAGGTTCAGAGTCAACAACAGCGTCATCGTCAATATTCAAGACAAAAATGCCCTTACTCAACTCGTCGAGGTATAAGCGATGGTACGTTGGGAACATGTATGGGTCCTTTCGAAAACTAACTTCGTTACGCCAGCAAAACAGGAATTCGAGATTAGGAGCAAATGTAATCATTCCATATGGCCTCATACTGGTGACTTTTGCAAGGGTCTCAAAACAATTCGAAGCATCAACCAAACATAGTCCTGAAAAATGAGAAATCATCAGAAGCTTTCCATCTGGAGACCAGGCAAAAGACAATACATTCTCATCTCTGACAGTTCGAGTGATCTCTTCGCGCTTCTTAGAGTCCACAATGCAAGGCATTTTGCATCACCAGGGGAATCTGTAATCATTCTATCACCATTAACTGAACAGACCGTAAATCTGCAGTTGCTGTTAGGGAACAAAGCTAAGAGGTCTCCATTAGTTGAGTAAGCATGGCTAAGGATTCCAGGAAGAACGATGGGTTCAGAAGAATGAAAAACAACAGAGCGATAACACGACAATACAGATGTGTTCGGCATCATTCTGTAGGCGCCACGGCTTTCAACGTAACGTTTCTCGACCATGACCGGGCGTTTCCACATGAACTTCCCCGTTTGGAGTGACCAAAACTGGATTGTCCCATCCATACATTCGCACACCATGAAGTCCTGCTGAGGTGAAATATCGAAACAAGCCACTTGAGAGGTGCAGCGAAACACAGCCTGAATACCACTTATTTCCTCCCTTGCAGCTCGCTCATCCGCGAACTTCATGTACGGTATTTCATGATATTTGTTATGTAAAAGCTCTTTCGCTTTACCAGCACAATCTTTTCCTCCCTCATTCATCATCACTTGAAGGAATGTACTAGGAAGTTTCGTCAGCCTTTCAAAGTACTTTCTCAAAAGAAACATCAACGTGCTAAGAGTTCTTTTACTCTTGCGACTCAGTGCTTGATAAAGTTCATGTTCTTGAACAAGAATAATATCTTCGGAACTAGTCGTGTCGTTTACACACAACTTTGCAAATATAATCTCAAAGTCGATTACGTAGTTCTCAACGATTTCTTTAAAGCTGGATGCTTCTGTACTCTCTTCCGATTCAAGCATGTGATAAACACCATGCTGTAGGGCGTACTTCGCAGTGTCACTGAGATCTGTGCCGTGAACACCTTTATTTTTAACATCATTTAATTCACCACTACAAAGCTGAGAAAGGAGGCGGTGACCTTGTTTTTCATCCACAGACAAGCTGTGTTGGCCGTAAGCAGTTCTGTCAGTCAACCAGTCCTTAACTGATTTGTGAAAGAAATGAATGCAGCCATCTTGAACAGGTAGAAGGGTTGAGATACATTCGATAGCCTTTCTTACTTTCGGGTGACAAGCTGGAGACTTTGCGTCCGACCGCAACATCTTAGAAACAAAGTCTAGAGGAAGAGGTTCTTTTGCAGCTGCAAAAGCACTAAGAAAAGTAAAAAACTGGTCAGCACTTATCGTCAATTCCTCAATACTTTTTAATTCTCTCTCCAAACGTTCAAAATAATTCTGATAAACAGATGATACACCGGAAGGTAACGTTCTTCCCAAATCCTCAGGGGTGAAACTTGAAAAGTTTTTGTTGATAAAATCGGCCATCAAATAGGCGTATAAAATATGCCCAGCAGCTTTTCGGGCCAGTTCACTGATAACGACTTCTTTAACGCCCGATTGAATAACGTTGCTTAGCTGTCTTTCAAGAAAGAGTTTGATGTCTTTAACGTTTTCTTCATCATCTTGCTTCAGCTGAACAGGATTAAACTTTTTAAGACGGCCTGCGATATTTACTTCCGGTCGAGCGGTAACACAAAACCTAACCCAAGAAGGAAGCGTGCAAAAGTGATTAGCAATGACATCAAGCAGCTGATTGCGCCCTTGGTATTCACTTTCATCCAGGCCATCAATAACTAACAGCAAATTTCTCCCAGGGTCTCCTACGCCGCATAAAGGCTCTTCGAAAAGAAATTCGAACAACTCCTGAACTTCTAGGCTGTTCATGTCCACACCCAAGTTTCTAGAAAGTTTCTTCACAAGTTCACTTTTGTATTCTGGTAAAACATCACACAACTGACAAGCTAACGATTGAAGCATCACCTTGGGGTTTCTGTAACGTTCCTTGTTGTGCTGACAAAAGTGACTTCCTGAGAGCCGACCAGCGTGTTGCATTCTTTGGCAAACGACAGCAGCGATCACTGATTTGCCCATTCCTGCATCTCCACTGATTACCATCACACGATTTTCAGATGAAAGGTCGTCTAGCCACAACTTGATCTTCTCAAAGATGTGCAAGCGCGTTCCCTCCTGGTATTTCCCAGAGTGATACTGGATGACTCCCTCGGTGTTAACTTTTGCTAATTTTTTCAAAGCTTCATCCTCTTCAGCTTTATCTCCTCTTTCTTCAGCATTTGCAGCCTCACGCTTTATCTGCTGCTGCGATTCTTGTTGGGTTGTCCGAACTTCCTGTAACATTTGTTGCAAATTGCCAACTGCCTGGTGCGTATCTTGAAGCTTCTGTTCCACTCTGCCAACCGATTGTTGTGTATCTTGAAGAGTTCTGTGATCTTCCTGTTGGGTTTGGAGCAGTTGTTGTTGTTTAGTAAGTAGATCTTTCAGCTGGAATTGGATCTCCTCGTCATTTTTCATCCATTCAGTAACAGCGCTGACATAATCCTCTCCACAAGGCTCTCGCTTTAATCTGTCCACTTCAGACTGATTCAACCCAAGCGAAACAAGAACAGAACTAACTTCCTGCCATTGAACATCGAACACTAGTTTTGGAATAACAGTTGTTGTCACGTGACCATAGAGCACGTTTCGATAGTATTTCATGCGAGCAAGGTTAGCCTCTCTAGAGGTGTCACTCGCGGGAGGCATTTTGTGCCAAGAGCCCGAGGGGGGAGGGGATAGTCCGCAAATGTTCGTCAGCAAGAGGAACAGAAGGGTGATATCAAAGTTAATAGAGTTTGGTGTCCCTCCACCTGGTGGTGGAAACAGTTTGTCCCACTGACTGCCATTCAGAATGTTTCTATGCCGAAGTCTAGTAAGAATGGAATGAATATGTCTGGAACTAAGATTAGCAGCCAAGTTGGCAGGAGGGTGATGGGAATCGAAAATATTCCTCAGCACTGTTGTTCCGCCATCGATGAGAAGCCTACTTAGCTTGTTTCCATTTGTCTTTTCGACAGAGCTGGCCAGGGGTGACGGTGTTGCAGTCGCCATAAAAGCCAGAAAAGGAAATATCCACCAGCTTTTAAATCTGCGTAGAAACTAACACACACACACACATAATAAATTAACTTTAAATCACAGTTATCTTTTTCTTATAAAAAAAGAACCTAAAATATTTAGTAGTTGAGTACCTCACCAAGGTTATTAACATATTCAGAGGGTCTCATCACGTATTTAACAGTTTAAGCTGAACTGCTACTGAATAATAAAAAAACAAAAACACACAAAAGTCTCTGTTTTCCCGCCACAACTTAACATTAGCATGCATGCATTTTGAGTGTAAGGACGATCGTAAGTCCCAAAATAAATTAAAAAACTTATGCTTATGCAAAAGTTTGTGGGGGAAACAAAGAGTACTATGACTATTAAGGTAGTTTTGAATAAGGCCTATTACAGTGCACACTTTCATCATCATGCAAACCTATATGTGATATCAATATATTTGGTCTCTCATGTTCATCCTTCACGAGTTTACAACAAATTGACTAAATGACAAGCTCCCCTCCTGGTTGGCTTGTAAGCTCAACTGGGGAGAAAAAATATCTTAGTAAAAAAAACACTATAATTCTAACAAAAATCTTCAGATCCAAGTTAAAATACAAAACAGTAAAGGGGTCATTGACAGTATAACAGTCAAGGGTACCTGAGAAGTAAATCCTGTCAAACGTTTAAAACTTGGTGGACAGTTGTACAAGCACCAATCATGTGCACACTGAAAAGAATGAAAAATGTTAATTAGAATTTAAGAAGCTTAAGTCAAATTTTGGCAGGGATATGTTATGCACTTGTAATTTCCCTCAGACAGGTTTACTCACAGGCTGTAGCATGACTCACTGCAAATTGCAGAATCTATTATATTTCATCAAATAATGTTTACAAAAGGAAAAATAATGTAATGAAAAAAGAACAGCTTCCCACAATACCACACAAAACAAAATGAAAGTTTTCATAACATGCATAAACTGAAACCTGGGCAAAATGTTAAAGTTTATTTACATACTCTGAAGTCCCATTTCACCCCACTTCCTCTGCCCCCCCCCCCCCCTCCTATCTCCCTACTTCCACTATTTCTTCCCTCTCCCATGCCCTACAACTCCCCCTCCTCCTCCCTGATAACACTTTCACTTTCTCAACTGCTCTCCCCTCTCATTTACCACTGCCAGTATGATCCACTCACCCTCCATAAAACTAAAAAGGACACTCCTCCCTCCCTCCTTAGCAAGTACCACTACCACTTGCTTAATTCTTTGAACTTGTATATCCACAATGCAATGCTGACCATTGATACCAACACTTACCCTCTCAACCTCCCTCATTTACCAGTTGAGCCTACATGTAGGTGTAAGCTCCCCCTGAAATAGGGAAAAATTAATACTTTATGGAGGAATACATATATGGCTATTATAAACGCCCCCTCAGTATAATAGCAATTGCCACTACCACATTTCTGACATTACAACTACCACCACCTCGGTGAATTAGTAATCTCACGACATGATAACAGCTACTGTGTTGTTTGTAACATATGCTGAGAAAATTGTGCTCATTGGTGAATCAAAGAAGTAGGACAAGGTCACCACACAATACGCAATGGAATGCAAATGAAATCCTTAGTTCTCTATAACACATGTATAAGACCCTGTTACGGTAAAACTCCGATATGCGGCATGGCCTTGAACGACGACAAATGAGTGTGCAGACATAAATATGGGTTAAATACAGTGTAACAACAGGGACATGTCCTACTCCTCAAAACACAAAATGACCCTATTTGAAATTTGACCAGGGACATACATACCCCCTCCTCCCCTAAAAAGCTCCATGTACATGTACATGTACAACAGAAGCATCACATTATCGACAGTGATTGGATGACTATTTTTATTAGGCCCAATTTTCATTTGGTTTCCACCCTAGAGTGGGAAGAATCATGTCAAAAACTAGGGGAAAGTTGGAAGCATTTAACCTCAGCCACAGGGGAAGATGCCAAAAGGCATCAGTATAGGCTAACTACCCGTAATTTCTAGCGGCATGAACAGCTAATGGCGCATGTATGTATCTACTGATTTATTATTATTATTATTATTATTATTATTATTATTATTATACATTGTTATCATTATTTACTTTTGAAGTTTGATTACATGTTCAATTGACATGATGGAAACCCCAATAACTGACAAATGTTAAAATAATTTTTTACAGGAAGTAGTCAAATTTTGGCACAGATACAATCCCCTCGGAGTTCCTGTTTTCGTGATCGATTACGCTAGGATAGCAAGTGACGCCAAGGCAGCCACGACTCTATTTTCATGCAAATTCTGCGAAAAACCATTGTATTGTATTAACCACTAACATGCATGACTGCGTTGTAATCCAGACGAAAGTAAAGAGAACAGAGTGCCTATTTCATTAATTCAAGGGACATAATTCTACTTATAGCTGACAGCTGTAAGTAGAAAATCAAGAATATTAACAGATAATATGAATAGATTGGGAATTAATAAAGAAGCGCAGAAACCTTACACGTTCCGGGTTTCTTGAACTACAGTTACTGACTCTTTATAAACCGTAGTCTTTCAGAGTCTTCAAGTAATAATAATAATAATAATAATAATAATAATAATAATAATAATAATAATAATAATAATTTAATAACTTCTAGAGCGCTATTTACATTCACTGATCAACAGCGCTTAACAACTTAACAAACTACAATAAAATTCAAATTTGTAAAACTAATTACATGTACATGAATATTAACAATGTATATTACAGTCAAAGCAGGTCAAGCGTTCCTGTCGCTAACGAACTAATGAATTCATTAATGGCAAAATGATTTCGTTTGTTGATTCAATAGTGCGGGCGAGTTCTGAAGTTCAAACCCAAACAAACTGTTATATGTACGCCATTTTGCTGCCAGTAATCAGAGTAACACGATGGTCAAACTGTGGTCAGTGTATGTGCGGTGATTGGTGGATTTCGATCCTCGGCCTTTGTCAGTTTCTTTGCGTTTGCGGTCTGTCTATTCTAGCTGTTATTTTGATTAAAGGCAATGAAAAACGCAATCGTAAACGGTAGGAAAAGGGAAGTAAATACGATTGAACGCAAGAGACAAGAATAAAGAACAGGTAGATTTTGTTCATAAACCAAATCAACATTTAATTGTTGAATCGAGGTCCAATTTGACTATTGGATTATTCATTTTATGAATGGACTATTGAATCGACAAACCGAATCATTTTTCCATTCATGAATTTATTAGTCCACTAGCGGCAGGAACGCTTGACATGCTTTGACTGTAATAATAATAATAATAATAATAATATAAAATATTTATAATAATGATAATAAACTTAATTAGTAATACTAATAAAGTGAATGTCAAACAGGTTACGTTGTACAAGCTGCACGAAATAAAAAAGTTTTCAGCTTACATTTAAAAATAGCTAATGATTGAATATCACGTAATTCAGCCGGCAAACTATTCCATAAATATGGGGCAGCAGCAGAGAAAGATTGTCACCTAACGTGACAAGCATTTTCCCTTTAGGAGGGTCTAGCAATAAACTTTGATTTGATCTAAGATTATATATAGACCTAGGCTTAATGTTAATTAGTTCTATGATATACTTAGGTGCCAATCCATGAATAGCTTTAAATATTAAAATTAAGATCTCAAAATGAACACGATGTTGTACTAGTAACCAGTGAAGTTGATAAAGCGCGGGAGAAATATGCGAGTACTTATTTAAGCTCAGTTCGAGTCTAGCCGCAGCATTCTGCACACGTTACAATTTAACTATTTGCGAGTTAGGAGGGCCATACAGAAGTCCATTACAATAGTCTAAACGACTAGTGATAAAAGCATGAATAAGCGTTAGTAACGAATCGCGAGATAAATACTTCTTAATCCTTCTAATATTATGTAGGTGATAAAAGGCGGCACTACAGATTTTAGTGACATGCGTTGACATTGACAACTTATTATCAAACCATACACCCAGATTTCTAACACAGGAACTAGGATAAATATCATAATCACCTACAGAGATATAACATACATCATTGATCTTACCTAATTGTTGTCTAGTTCCTATTAATATCAACTCAGTTTTATCATCGTTAATCATTAGGCATCAGAGGCCGGGTTCTTTTCTACGGAGAACAGCGATCGTTAAAATTGTATCAGATCAACGCTGATCCATACCCAGTACGATAAAAGACAAAGGATTATGGAGTGCACGATGGAGAGAAAATGTTAAATACGCTTCGAAAATGTACCACGCAAAGCTGAAGTGAGCTAAAGTAAAATCATGAGGTGGCTATACCCATTCAAAACGCAAAATACGCAATTGCTTCCATAAAAAGATGCAAACTTACCTTTCTGCCAAGTAAAGTTGGTGTTTTATCCCGAAACGTAGAAATCCCCGGGTTGCTTCGGCATCATCAGCACATATTTCCACAAGGGAGGGGGAGTACTGTCCCAGAAATCCATGCGCGAAATTAAAGACTTGACTGCTTTGGGCTTCGTCACGCGTTCCCTCCCTACGAAGGAGGATTTCGTGATGGGCTAAAATATCGTCTGTGTGACCTTGTAAGAGTCTTGTAAGAAGCAGATGTTTTCGGACCTCTCAACAAAAAAGACCCTCAGTGGTTCGACTCCCGTAAGCGACCACTAACTCTTCGCTTTGTAGGTGGTTGTTTAAGGGAGATTTAACCTATTTGATTGTGACGCTGAACACAAGTTCTGTCGGTGGTGTTTCTAAAAGGCTATTACTAAGTCTTAGACCAAACAATTCACTTTTCAAAAATCAGGAAATATAAACCTTGACCTACTGTTTATGATACAGAACATAAGGTAGGTGGATGTTTTGTTTTACTAGCTTATACTAAGTCCGATACTCACAGAGAACTATTCAAATATAAACCTTACGCTACTTCGTGCGACAGTGTACTTTACCCCTTAATGGTCCTCTGTTTCACTTGTTAAAACCTAGCCTTAGAACTCTTAACTAAAACTACCCTTACAACTAGCGACGCCTGGCATCTTAAGCAATTGATTATGATAAAGAGCATTAGTTCCAGGGCTTTTCTATGCCACCTGCTAAGAGTGATTTAATGACGCTAACAGAAAACCCTACACGTAAATCGTTTCTATTGTACAAGTTTCGAACCATCCGTTTATGAGGTTTTCACGCCGCATTGTTCACACCGTCTCTTGGCTTTGGAAGATGCAGATCAAGCTTCAGATCCATCACTGTGGAGCGCTCAAGGCCTGTAAGATTAAAAACAAAACAAAGAAAAGACCACGATGAGACACAAGACGTTCCTGCGAGTTTTTTGAACGGCTTCAAAATCTCTGATATAGATAAACTCATTCTTGCACTAATAATCCGATTACTTCGAGTCGTTATTACTCCCTCAGTAACGTCTGAATCGACCGGCCGTTAAAGCCGTCCAGTGACGTCACTACTCCTTGACCTTTGCTTTAATTAATGCAAAAAGTAAAACACGATTTTCAAGTGGCAAACTGAGAAATATCGTTTGGAAATGTCTGCATGATACAGAACTGCTTCATTTTTTTCGATCGTAATTCATGTTTAACGTTCAAACTATCAACTGCATGCAGTACAACTCTGAACCGGTGGTAATAAATTCTATAATGAAACTCGGTCGCAATCACGCAATGAGATAAACACACACGGAACACTTGCTTTAATTGAAAAAAAGCTGTTTGGTCTTTAACGAAGAAAAAAAACCAAGGAGACAAGAAAGAAAACGGCTAACAGAATCATTACACTTGACGGTAAAAATAACAAGAAGGTCGAATTATAACATTGATCTCAGAAAACTTCTTTCGCGTAAACAAAATCACCCGCCGCCGAAACCACAAAGCGGCTCTAAATGAAAAACCTACCGACTGTCCGCAATGATTCTTCATTCGCAGTTCAATTTAGCATTTCAGTTTTGAAGACAAGGGCAATTTCGCTGTTTAAGATAAAGATTAAGCTTATCGAAATGTTTGAACTAAACGAAAGAATGCCAGGGATGCGATCCGCTGAATAGGGAGCTTAAGCAACAACGTTTTTGAGCGACGCACGTCAACCGGAAGTGGCCTTTTTTCAATTTTTGACGGTGGTTTCGCGCAAATTTTCAGTCAAATCGCCTCTATAACAGTAAAGAAGCTAAGGAATACAAATTTTATATCATCAAGGCATGTTAAGAGGGAAAATACCTCACTTCCGGTTGACGTGCGTCGCTCAAAAACGTCGCTGCTTAAGCTCCCTATTATAAAGCGACAATCCCGCTAAAATTTTTCTTAATTATACATAATTATGCGAATGTTTAGACAATCAACCAATCAAAATCACTACCCGGTTTTCGGGTAGTGGGTGACGTCACTGGACGGCATTAACAGCCGGTCGATTCAGACGTTGTTGAGAGGAGAAAACGACTCGAAGGAATCGGATGAATTTCAGGCTACTAATATTAAGATTTGGGGTTATTAGTCTATAAGAAATTGGACGCAAAGTTTAGCCGTGTCTTTATCAGGTATAAAGACACTCATTAAACGTTAATTTCTTTTGGTATTTCTTTATGAATTATCAATGAGTTTTTGAAGTTGCATCTTTAACTTCGATTGTCTTCCTTCCATTATCCCTTCATCCGGCACTTCCAACATATGAAATTCATATAACTGTGAAAGGTTTGAACCCAGGAGTCATTTCAAAAGTAGGTTGAGTTTGATCGTCCGGGTGAACGGATCAACCCCGGGTCAACCTACTTTTGAAATTCATATATTCATTAATGTTGCACTCATAAACAAACTGTCAAAATAATACAGTCTAACAGCTGAGCCTCTGTCGCCAGCAAGAAAGAACATTAGACGATGCTCAAGTACCGTAAACCCGTAGAGTAACAAGTAAAGTGTCTTTCCCAAAATTTGTTTGACGTTGTTGGATAAATAAAGTACAAAAAAACCTTCACTGATTTTCGCGAAATAATTCTTAGGAACGAAAGCATTTCTCACCTTTGCTTTCCTGTTGACTTTGTCTCGCGGCAGTTTTATCTCGATAAATGCGCACATACGTTCGGAGTTCAAGAGGCCAAAGGCGATCAAACCCTTTTGAGGGAAGGAGGCCAAACAGGAAGGCCATGTATCCATATCAAGTACGCTGAGCAAATCTCCAGTCTTAACGTTAAATAACCGAAGACAAGAACTTTCTGATCTATCCTGGCAGTCGATTACACATTCCGCGTCACTAACAAACGCACAGTTCGTCACGTGATCGACTGTGCAAAGGGTGGAGAGAGTGGCCCCTGAAGACGCATCAAGCACGTGTACTTCTTGCTTACACTGAGGAGATTTTGCTGAGATTAGGACATAGTTTTCCTTTGGAGAAAACATGCCAGGGACATTCCACGAGTACAACAGAGAATCTTTAAAAACTCTCTTCCACAGACTACCTCTATCATCTGACAGCTGAACTGAGTCACGAGCCGTGGATAACAGCTGAAATTTACTGTTACATTCTATGGCTTCTTTATACATAATTGGACATGTTGACTCGTATCCTTCATGACAAAGTGAGATGGTCTTCACTATGTCTCCATTTAATGTGTCCAGGATGCTCACTTCAAACCTTCTGCCCACACATGCTACACAATGGTCCGTGACTGGCATCATATACGTAACCTCGCATAGACTGGGCCAACTTCGGACTTGTTGAGACAACTCAAAATTCCATAGCTGAACAGCAGTCCTACGATGACGTAGTTTCAAAAGGACACCATTGGTCACTGTTACAAGACAAATACCATGGTCAGAATAGTTTACGGTCGTAAAAGGCTGTATAGGATAATGGACATCACGACAAGTACCAATCTCTATCTTTGCTGTACGTTTTCCACTTGATACATCAAAAGATACCACTGCTGCTTCCTTGTCTTCAGTTACACCATAAACGGACTTCCCATCTACAGCAAAAGCAACATGACGGAGTCTTCTATGGGACGTGGTTGTTGCAATTTTCATTTCACCAGGATTGAACATGGCAATGCGGTTGTTTCCAGGGAATACCCTCAATAAATTTTGTCTGTTCAAGACAAACGCAAACGCTCCTTCTACAAGAACCCAAAGGGGTCCCAAAAAGTCATCGAAACGCCTGAACGAACATGATACAGGATCTCCCATCAAGAATCCAGCTTTGCTAGATGATTCATAATCCCAAGGTTCATAGTCAACGTTATCGTTAACAACATCCAAGGAAAAAGTGCCACAAGGCAAGTTACTGACGTTCACGCGAATGCCTTTTGGGTATCTCTCCCACATAGACTTTACTGGTTTACACCAGCAAAACAGAAATTTGAGGTTAAGGGCAAACTTGATCATTCCACATGGTAAAACAGTGGTGATCTCTGCAAGTGTCTCAAAGCCATTCAATGCATCAACCAGACAAACCAGTCCCGAAAGATGAGAAATTGCTAGTAGCTTTCGATCTGGAGACCACGCAAAAGACAATACAACCTCACCTCTCTCAGTTCGAGTGATCTCTTCGCCATTTGTTAGACTCCACATGACTAGGCATTTTGCATCACTAGGGAAATCTGTAATCATACTATCCCCATTAACTGAACAAACGGTAAATTTGCAGTTGCTGTTAGGGAACAGTGGAAGGAAAGCTCCGTCAATTGAGTAGGCATGGCTTAGGATTCCAGGAAGAATAATGGACTCAGTAGGGTGAAAAACAACGGAGCGATAACATGACAAAACAGATGAGTTGGGTACCACCCTGAACGCGTCAAGATCATCAACGTAACGTTTACCGAACTTGACTGGACGTTTCCATATTTGCTTCCCTGTCTGTACTGACCATAGTTGAATCGTCCCGTCTCTACATTCACACACCATGAACTCCTGCTGAGGCGAAATATCAAAACAAGCCACTCGAGAGTTGTAGCGAAACAAAGCCTGAACCTCCATTTCCTCTTCCATAGCCCCCTTGTGAACGTACTTCATGTACGGGATATCATGATATTTGGTCTGCAAAAGTTCTGTCGCTTCACCAGCAAAATCGTCTCCTCCTTCGTTCACCATCACTTGGAAAAAAGAAGTGGGATTCGTCGTAAGTCTTTCATGGTACTTTCTTAAAAGAAACAACAACGTGCCAAGGGCGTTTTGTCTCTCACTGCTCAATAACTGAAAAGCTTCTTGTTTCTGAGTGAGGACAATGTCCTCAGAACTAGCCGTGTCGTTTACACATAGCTTTGCATACACAATGTCTAAGTCCGTGACATAGTTGTTAACGATTTCTTCAAAGCTTCTTGTACTCTCTTCCAGCTCTTCCGACTCGAGCATATGACAAACACCATGCTGTAGGGCGTACCTCGCAGTGTCACTGAATTCAGTGCCGTGAACGCCTTTTCTTTTCACGTTATTCAGTTCATTAGTACAGAGCTGGGAAAGCATAACATGACCTTGCTTTTCAAAAACAGAGAAGTTGTGGCGCCCGTAGGCAGTTCTGTCAGTCAACCAATCCTTAAGTGATTTGTGGAAGAACACAATGCGGTCATCATGAACAGGAAGAAGGGTTGAGATAGATTCGATAGCTTTTCTTACTTTCCGATGACTAGATGGGGACTTCAAGTCCGAAATCAACATCTTAGAAACAAAGTCTAGAGGAAGTGGTTCTCTTGCAGCCGCCAGAGCACTTAGAAAATTCAAAAACTGGTCCTCACCAATTTTCAATTCGCTTTCTAAACGTTCAAAGTAGGACTGATAAACAGACGATACACCTGAAGGTAAGATTCTTCCTAACTCCTCGGAGGTAAGGAGTAAAACGTTTTCCTTGATAAAATCGACCATCAAATAAGCATATAAAAAATGCCCTGCAGCCTCTTGGACCAGTGCATCGATAACAACTTCTTCAAAGCCTGATTGAATGACGCTGCACAGCTGTCTTTCAAGGAAGCGTCTGATGTCTCCTACATTTTCTTCATCATCTTGCTCCAGTAGAACAGGGTTGAACTTTTTAAGACGGTCTGCGATATTTATTTCCGGGCGAGTTGTAACACAAAATCGAACCCAACCTGGAAGTGTACGAAACTGATTAGCCATGACATCAAGCAGCTCATTGCGGCCTTTGTATTCACTTTCATCCAGGCCATCAATCACCATGAGCACGCTTCTTCCCGGATCATCTACAGTTCTTAAAGGCTTCTCGAACAGCAATTCAAAGAGCTCTCCAACCTCTAGGTTGTTGATATCTTCACCCAAATTTCTTGACAGTGCTTTTACAAGTTCTTTTTTATACGGAGGCAAGAACTCACTCAGCTGATAAGCTAACGATTGAAGCATTATCTTAGGATTTCTGGGACGCGCCTCGTTGTGCTGACAAAAATGACTTCCCGTCAGCCGACCAGCATGTTGCATTCTTTGACAAACGACAGCGGAAATCACTGATTTGCCCATTCCTGCATCTCCACTGATTACCATGACATGATTTTTAGAAGTAAGGTCGTTTAGCCACAACTCGATCTTCTCAAAGACAGAAATGCGGGTTCCCTCTTGATACTTGTCCAAGTGAGTTTGAATGACTTTCTTGGTGTCAACAACTGCCAGTTTTTTCAGAACTTCATTTTCTTGGTCTTCTTTTCTTCTGTCTTCCTTGAGCTGCAGTACTTCCTGGATTTTGGCTTGAGATTGACGGATATCCTTAAGCTCTGTTTTTATTTCCACATCACTGTCACCCCACTCAAATAAGGCATCAAGATAATCTTCCTCTCCACCACTCTCCGCCTTAAGTCTGTCAATTTCAGCTTGATCCAAACCGAGAGAAAGTAGAGCAGCACTTATTTCTTGCCACAGGGAAGAGAAAATTGCCACATCAAAAGCAGTGGAAGTCACGTGACCATACAACTCATTCCGGAAGAACTTAACACGAGCAAGGTTAGCCTCAAGAGAGTTATCACCAGGGGATGGCTTGGTGTGCCATCCTGTCAAGGGAGGGGATAAACCACAAATGTTGGTTAGAAGAAGGAACAGAAGAGTGATGTCAAACGTGTTGGAGTCTGGTACCCCTCTACCAGGGGGAAACAATTTGTCCCACTGATGCCCATTTAGTACTCTTTTACGCAAAAGCCTGCTCAGCTTGTTTCCATTTGTCTTTTCTGGAGAGCTGGCCAAAGGTGAAGGTGCTGCAGTCGCCATGCTGGTAAAAAACGACAGCTTCAGCAACAGTACATCTGCAACCAGGAATAATAATATTTTATTCTATTAGTTGCAAGAATAAATAAATCGGATAGTGTGACAGTTCCTATAGAGTGAAGGGCACCTGTTAACATGACCTCAACTCATCACTGCAGGGTTGTGATGGCCATGTCATGCTGATGAGCACAAACAAGGGCAAAACAGTTGTCCATGGTTGCGACTGTCCGGGTGATATGGCCATGTGTATGCGTATTGGTAAGATACTAGCAAGGTCATAGGTTGGTGCCTGAGTATGTCGATCCCTTGCTCTTAAGGTTGTTCTAATCACATTTTGCAACCCCCCCCCCCCCCCTCCATGACCTCTTTTAGGTCAGGTCTGAGGCAAGGGTAGAGAAAAACACACCTCATAGTTTAAAAACATTAAGGTTCTGTTTTACAAGACATGCCTCACAATCCCACCCAGATTTTTCTAGGGATACCCCTACCTCCCCCACTCCCCAGGTAAAATAAAACAAGGTAATTAACATAACAAAAGAAAATAGCACACTCTGATTGGCCAATTACATATTTACATTTTGCCCATGGCTGATTGCTAACAAGCTAGTGCATGCTCAATTCCCATGAGACTACACTTTTACATCTTGTTTTTGCCTCATAGTTTGCAAAGAATTTTATTATCCTGCTGAGAGGAAAGATACAGAAGGCAAGCGAGGGCCTAGCAAGAGGTTTTTGAAGGTGTATCCATAGAAAAAAAGGTTAGACCTCGGAACATACTGCAAACTACAAGGGTCTTGCAATTGGGTCATGCTCCTCCACAAAATTTAGGGGCTCAGAAATGCTACGTCCCGGGTTTTCCGCAGGTCTTTTTTAGAAAATAAATATGAACGAAAATCAGCAATGGTTAAACAGTGCTACCAGTAAAAAAATGACACCATCAAGAAGGAAGTTAAAGGCAAAGGGCGAGACGTCTACCCTTCAGAAAGGGAAATATACTATAATGCAAAAGTTTTATCAGTCATCTCAATTGAATGATAAAAATGCGTTCAGGGAATTAAAAAATGTATTTTTCTCCAGATTTCAGCTGTATGCAAAAGCGTATGTGAATGACGCTTATACCTCTGACGCTTCTGAGAAGTTTTTGAAGGTAATGAACATAAAAAAACAGTGTTGAACTCCACAAAGAAGAGTTTGCAAACTATGATTTGTACAGTCGCATCATTCCCCTAAAAACTGTTGGCAAAAGTTTTTCTCTTGGTTTATAAAATGTTATAAAACAGATGGTAAATGGATCAGCATCCACTACTGAGTTGTGGTTACACTCAGGGGGACTATTGCTTAAGCACTCAAGAAGCTATAGAGTCCCAATCAGCTATCACTTTGGGACTGACTCTTGTATTTCATTAATGTGCTTTGCAGGCATAACTCAAAAGTACGCTGACCATTCCGGATTTTGAACTCACACATGATCATGCCATCACTTGCAGCTTTCTGTTTTTCTAACATTAAAGCAGCATTGACACAGTGTCTGGCAGCATTTTACAGTTTGCAATTTGAAGATACATAATATTATTGAGGTGATTCGAAGTGCCAGGGCAGCCAAGTGCACCATGGCCACCTCTTTTTCTGTGTAATTTTGCATTATTTTGAAAGAATTTTTCGGCAAAATTTTAATAGTTTGACCCCTTTCTGAAACATCTGGATCTGCTTCTGATAAAGCCTCTACCAACCATCCATAAATTTCCCAGGCTTAAGTACTTTTATGCTCATATTATATACTTAATAAAATCATAAAATTTGGTATGAACAATCATCTAAACTTTACTGATTCCACACAATGATTAACTGGATTACGGAAGCTATAATTTAGCAACACTATTTTGTCACTTAAAACTGTTTTTTAAGCTCTTCTAACTACAGGAATCTTAAGACCCAGGGCCTGGTTCCTGGAAGGCCGATTAGAGCTAATCTAGGATTCAAGTTTTGTTCAGTTTTTGTTCTTTACCTTCCTAAAGTATTACCAGTTACATTTTGTGATATCATTACTGTATCTCGGAGTAACGGCTCGACAGTATTTTGTAAGCTCGAGTTGCATGTTATTTGGTAGACGAGAAAACTGTGCTTAAAATTTGGCTTAATCCTGAGTTAAACTTAACCATCTTTCGAGGAACCAGGCCTAGGGTAAGGGTATTATTTGGTTATATATACTATAACATTAAATAAGACAGCTTGATTTTTTTTACCTGCAGGGTGTATTCTAGTCAGAGTGTTTGCCCTGTTTTCCAAAAGGCCACTGGCAGCTCAAACTGGTATGAAGAAATAAAACAAGAAATAGTCAATGTATTTTAAAGATAAATTAGTGGAATACCGCCGCATGGTTAGGGCAGGAGGTCGCGAGTTCGAATCCTGGCCGGACCAACACTCAGGGTCTTAAAAATAACTGAGGAGAAAGTGCTGTCTTTGTAATGACATCTGCAAATGATTAGACTTTCAAGTCTTCTCGGATAAGGACGATAAACTGGAGGTCCCATCTCACAAACCTTGTCCACATATAACTCTGTGGGACGTTAAAGAACCCACACACTATTCGAAAAGAGTAGGGGATGTAGTTCCCGGTGTTGTGGTCTATCTTCATCACTTACATCATCACTCATCATGGGTTGGGAGGGTTCAGTGGGCTCATAAATGGACTGATAGCGGCTGCCATCGGCGCCCTTAGTATGCTGATGTCCAAGCCCACTGCAAAAAGCTATGTAAAGAGGACATGTATGTTTGTCCTCTCAATCGCGACATTTACATTTACATTTACAATATGAAATCAATTAATTAATTTTTCACACCCAAACAGCTTTAAAGACTAAGATATAAAGAGTCTCCATCAAAGAAAATGGCAAAACACAAATGCTGCAATTTTTATTAACTGAGGAAAGTCTGAGGCTGAACTGGAATTTCCAGAGTGATATGAAGGGCAGGAGAGGAGGTTCAAACCAAACGACTTAGCTAGCAACTAAACTGAACGCATGCAGGGCTGTCGAAACAGCAACAAGAACATTTATTCCAACTATGAATGTAGTTTCCACCAAGAAAAACTCTAAAACTGCACGTAACTCGATAAACCATACACAGCCAAAATTTGAATAAGACTGCTTCCGTCATGGTCTTGACTAAACACAACCAATGTCAAACTCTCTTTGCTTGTGAAAACTAGTGAAAACTTCACCTCCGGGAATGCCTTTTCCATCAAACTCCCCACTCCACAGGAAGAATTACAGGGGAAATGCCAGGAGCATGCTTTGGGAGGAGGGGTAAAGTGTTTGACAATATTATGGACCATTTTTACAATGATGTCAGTTGAGCAGAACTACCAGAAATCATTTTGTATAAAGTATTTGTTTAAATTTAACAATCCCACTGAGTGTTGTCAAACAATAGCCTTGATCTGGACATAAAAACAATTTACTGAAGAATCCTGGCCCCAGTTGTTCAAAAGGTGGATGGTGCTATCCACCTGATAAATCACTTAATCCCCTGGATACCACAATTGGTTTCCCTAACACTTATCTGTTGCACAGTAAATTATCTGGCATGGTGGATAGCGCTTATAAATCCAGCTTTTGAACAACTGGGGCCTGTATTGAAGTCACAGTTTCAACCAATCTTCTTGCCATCATCACCATTTCTTCTCTCTTGCGTTTAAGTCTCAAGGCATTGGTGCCTTTCAGAATAGACCTTGTCACGGTTTTCAACGCCATCTTGACGAGTAGGCAAACGTGTGAGAAATTACAGTGATTGTATGAGAATCTAATGTTGAATAATTTCCGTAGAACAGCTGTTCTGAAAAAAATATGATTTGTCAACTAAAGCTTCACTCCTAAGGATTCTCCTGAAAAAATTCGAGGGTGTTACATGCACTAGAAGACCTTGAACCAATTTTTAAAATTTTCTATAAATTTGTTTATGAGAAAGTCCCGGGAAGATTACAGACAAATATGTGGAAAATCTAAAGCAAGCCTCTAGAGACATTTAATCACAAGTACACCCCCCAAATTTTTTAGGACAATCCTTTGCTTTGTAGCTTTAGTTTACAATCTATATTTTTTCAGAAAAGCCGTTATGCGGAAATTATTCGACATTAGATTCTCATGCAAACACTGTAATTTCTCACGCATTTGCCTACTCTTCAAGATCGCATCAAAAACCGTGACAAGGTCTATTTTACCCCACACAGCCTACATAATGTGCTTATGTTTTTTTGCTGAATGTTATACAACAAAAAGCCTACAATAGCCTAGAGTAGGGTTGCAATGTGCAGTTGAATGCTCAGGGTTCCAAGGCAATCTCACAATTTCTGGGCGGTTGTGACCGTCCCCCCCCCCCCCCCCTCCCCCCCTCCCGAGGACCACGTGGTTAATACACAGTCAAATAGTCAGCAGTTCATTTTCAGAAAGTTTTACCGTGCGATATAGAAAAATTTCGCAGTTATCGAGTAAAAGTCGAGTAGAGTTATAAATTTCAACCATCTGTGAAGTGAGCCCGTGATTACACGCTGGACATGACTCGATTTCGGTTGATCGAAAGCTAAAAATAAATGGGCACTCCTGAAAATCACGATCAATCTCATGATCCATGATCAAAAGAAATTCACATCGGACAAAAAATCAAGGAAAGAAACAAGACCGACAAAGAGAAAAAGAAAGAAATCAAAATCATAGAAAACAAAGCCTTCTTACCTTTATTCCATTGTCCTTTTGTAAAACTGTTTTCTCTTGTGGTTATCGCTTCGAATCACAGGATCATGAAATTTCAACCTGAGATCAATGCAAACAATATCATTCTTTCCACTTTGGCTAGCACTCTTTTATAGAATGCACAAAATGTTCTTCGTAAAGCCGCTGTTAACTTACCTTTTCGTCAAAAACCACCTTCAATAAACTGCGAAAAAATCTTTTTTGTTCAGTTATATTGTAACGCGTTTGTTAACAATAATCCCAGAACTCCACGCGCGCGGGGGGAGAAAACCTCATATATTTAGCACCCCTCCCCTCGCTCCCCCCGGCCCTAGGGGACCTTTTTTGTTAAGGCTGGTGGACCAGTTGCGGGCTGAAAAGATTGGGGGATGGGCTTATTTAATTTTTAGCGTAACAGGGTGCTTACCCTGCGAAGCGCAGACGTATTACCGGTCGTCGCTTCTCTCCGATACGTCTGCGCTTCTCAGGCTACAGGGTGCTATATATTGGCTAACGTTTCAATTAACCGGGAAATGGCATCGATCAATTTTCCATAAAGAACCAGAACGCAAAGTGGAAAAACTCAAATACCTTATTGGGACTTAATATTTCGCGTTTTTAGCGATTGTAAAAAAAAGGCGAAATTAAATACCCATAGAGAAAATTCAAATAACAACAAACATGTGATAGCGACGTTATGTATAGACAAACACAAATTGCAAAATGGTTTTGCAGGTAAGCTCCATTTTGTGTCTCCCTTTGTGAAGTAAGGTTAGCAGTGCAAAGATTCACACATTGCTTGTTCCAGTTTGTCTCTTTTTTTTTATTAAAAGTTCAGACTTTTTAAAAAAAAAATAGCCTGCGTGGCAGGCGTAAAAAGGGGAGGGGGTGAGGGAGGGGGAAGGAGAAAAGTGCGAAAAAACCCCCTCCCTTTTTCCCTTCCTCCCTATCCCCTTCCCCTTTCGACGCCTGCTACGCAGGCTAAAAAAGAAAATGAAGTTGAGATCGCCTAAATCGTGAAATTTAATGCCCTTTTTTCATATTTACCTGTTAAAATCGCGAAAATAAAACCCCGCGAAACACTCTCTCGTTAAACTCGCGAATTTATAATTAAGTACCACTAAGGTATATGAAAGGCTAGGGATCGAAGAATAATCGATACCGAATCAGACCCCATGAAGAGCCAAAAGTGTACAGTCCATCATTTATGAATTTGGCTGTGAATATTAAGGGAGAAAGAGAGAGAGAGGGCGTAAAGAGACGGGGGGGCTTCAAAACTTTTTAATTATCCCCCTGAAATGGGGGGAGCATATTCTCGGAGAAGGGGGCTTATTAAGAGGGAACTTAGAAGGAGATTTATGGTCAATAGAATGGGATGAATCTCGTCCCCGGGATTTACTTGTGACTAATACCCCGTAAACAAAAAAGGGACGGGCTCAAGTAAGGAAAATGGATACGGGGGTGGGGGGGGGGGGGGGGGGGGGGTAACTCTTCCATCGAAGTACTGCGTTGCAGAAATTCTCGCTCAAATACTATGTTTATTTATCCTTTACGTGCTGTGTATATAGGAGAGGTTCTTTTCTTTGTATATTTTTTTTCTTGCTTGTTTGTAGCCTGCGAAAACATCCGTTTCTCCTCGCTCTTCGCCGCTGGGGACGTTTCGCGCGGAGGAAACGTCCCCAGCGGCGAAGAGCGAAGAGAAACGGATGTTTTTACAGGCCAGCGTTGTTTGCATCTTGCTATCTTTGGAGGGTAACAGTTGGTGCCTCTATTTTGTAGCCCTAGCCCTCAACTAAGCATCTGTGCCCGTGCTTTGTTGAATAAGTTATTGAAAGTATAAATAAACGGAATTTTGTACTACTGCCCAGTCCCCTCATCAAACGGTTTTCGCGGAATTTCGTCCCTTTCTAAAAGATTAACTTAAAAGGCCCGGCCACAGAAATGATATACCTGTTAGTCTCATCACTATGACGATCACTGCAACTTCCAGAAAGTAATGAAAAGTGGTGCCATTTTGCCAAATAGAATTTTGAGCTAAAAATAGCCTTGATAGGTCACATGATAATTAATGACTGCAACCATATATAATTCAAAGTTATTGAAGTTACATCCAGGTAGTCTGTCCATAAGTTATTTTACGCTATGTTGATAGCTTAAAAAGTTAAACCACATCCTCTGCTTTTGAGGAATTAAATAGAAGACCAATGCCTTAATTTTCTCGAGTATAAGGGACAATTGACAAAATAATTTCATGGATAAAGGGTTACGGCTGTCAGGAGCCCAATTTGATGGGCTCCTTCGGCTGTACATTATCTATAACCGATTCATGAATTTTAAACTTAAGCGTTTTTTTTTCACCCTGACCAACCAAGCTCTTAGGGCAGTGGCAGGGTAAGTTAGCAGAAAAACTCCGAATATCATAAACGAAAGGTTATCCAGAAATTTTTAGACTTTGTCACCTGCCGCTCTACAGCTTAAATTTCTCGCCCAATATTTCCTCCTTCGAATAGTAATTTTACAGAAAAAAGGTCGTTTGGTGCGCCCCCGTAAATTTGGCTTAATAGGACGGCGTATGGGTTCCCTGAGATATATCCAAAATTACTCCCTTAAGTTAAATGATCATTGGCATTGGTGGATGGTAATGTTGGGTGCGATGACAGTTGAGATACTGACCGCTAAATTAAATTCATTATCCAAAAATACAAAGAAATGATTATCTACAACAAGTAATATCTCCCAACACCTTTATTTCTTTGTCAGGTTCGGCTCACTGAGTATTGATCGCCCACTATAATTCTATATGTAAGACGTAAGACTAGCCTACAATTTCAGTAGCTTCACAGCAGCTGTGGGTTAAACTCCGTCTTCTCCGTCTGGAAAACGATATGCTCGGATGAACAACAGCCATCGTTATTCCACTTTCCAATTCCTTTGCCACCTCCGCTGATGAACAAGATCGCACAGTTCTCTGATCCAGCATTGTTAGGCTCACCGGAATTCCATGCAGAGAAGGTATCCGTTACTAGCGTCCCGTCGAGCCACTCAAAGACGTTGTCACCCTTGGGTGCTATCATTCCAAGCCGTGTATTACCACGCCTTTCCATCAGACTTGTAAGGAAAGCGTTCTGCTCGGCGTTCTGATTGGCAGGGTTGCATTGAGTTGCTTGCATCGGTAATCATCGGCGTACGGGAAAAATTTTGTTGGGGGGGGGGGCTGAACATAATTTGCCCGAATGAAACTTGTTGGTCACAGACATAAATCAACACGGCCGCCAACTCATACGCAGTTCCAGTCCCAGCGCGGTCTTGATTATCACTCCCAGTCCTTCGGCAGAACTCAGTGTTCTAAATCCGAGTAATAACAGCCATCCCGTGAAGTAGTACAGAGATCAGTTAGAAGATTAGGCGAGATGTGGGATGAAAACAAATAAATCAAGATATTAAATAATAAAATATTTTTTACTGTGTCTTTGCCCGAACGGTACATCAGTTTTGCCCGAATAATACTATTTTTTTCTGACAGCGGGGGGCTGCAGCCCCCCCCCCCCCCCCCAGCCCCACCGCCCCGTACGCTGATGTCGGTAATATCCCTCAAATGTATTCGTTTTTTGGGGGAGTATAAAGTAGCACTGATTTCCGTTTTCAAACCAGCCCTCTGGACAAGCTAAACCGAGATACAAAACATAATTTTCCTTGTAAGTCTTTCTAATAAAACAAA
Source organism: Porites cylindrica (assembly GCA_964035525.1). NCBI lineage: Eukaryota > Metazoa > Cnidaria > Anthozoa > Scleractinia > Poritidae > Porites > Porites cylindrica. The sequence continues at coordinate 3,126,427 of OZ037781.1, read as the reverse complement.
GTTCTGAAAACGACAAACCTTGTCATAAGCATTCCACATGATCTCATTTTTTGCAGGCTTGACGCTTTTCTCGGTGGGAAACTGCTCGGTGTGCTCAGTGATAGAATAGTGTTGGCGAATTGTGTTGGAAAATAAGGATGTCAGTTGGCTTACATAGTTCTGTCATTCCGATACCTTTGCAAATGTCTTCTGAAAGCTTACCTCAGCTCTCTCCCGCGGCCAGCAGTCTAGAGTCTAGCTAAAAAACATTACTTACGTACGCTTTACCTAGCCCCTGTTGGCGTCTTTCCCGGCCTTCTCGGTCAATGCATTTTCGCTCACGTCTCAAAAACTCGCTCGGTCCACGTGACACGAAACGGCATCGGCCGCGCGCAATAATGGGATCAATTTTCTGAAGTCTAGGGTCTAGGAAAACTTACGCCCATGAACATATAACTATATTGTTAGGAAACTATGTCATGGTATTTTCTATCCTTTTAAAAGCTAAAACGTGTCTTCGCACAAATCGCATCAGAGAGCACTAATCGTAATAATTTTTCTTGGTGAAATTTGCAGGCCGAGCCGCGTAAAAACGTTAGCCCAACTTTTTCACTTTCATCCATGTCTGTCCTAGCCATCCTTAGTGACAGGAGACAGGAAACAATTTCAATGCCTAAATAGTCTTGAATAACAATGTCAGACCATTAGTTTTGGAACAGGTTCAGTGAATGCGAAGGCACGTTTTAGCTCTTTAAAAATATAGCAAATACCCTCACATAGCCTCTTTCATGTTACTCTGTGTGTTGAATGGTTTTTTGTAAAGGCGTGGCAGTGCAAACCAGTAACTGAACAAAAAAAGTCTTATGTAGTTATTTTAAAAACATGGTGAAAAGAATCAAAAGCAGGTGTTGGAAATAAAAAAGGGGGAAATCGCCAAAGTCGCCAAAGTCGCCAAAGTGCAGCGCGGTACGTCTGTGGAAAGAGATAACTTATCAATGCTGTTATACAGAATGGCGCTGACTTGAATTATATACTTTTGGCCGTAGGCTACTTGTAGGAAGTTCCCTTATAAAGTGCACGCTCTAAACTAAAATTTTTGATGCTATGGATAGCGAAGGCTGACCCATATCTGCAAAGGACCGCAAACAAATATGCCGCTGATCGTAAGAACTAAAGAAGACCTGATCAGGAAAAAAAAATACCAAGTAACACATGCACTGAAATCTGCAAAGATGACCGTTCTACATGAACCTATTTATGAACATTAACTTTGCAAGAAATCAACACGACACCGATAGAACCAAACTGGAAGCACAATTCTACTAAGTGTTCAATTCCAGTGAAAATGTCGGTGTTCGATTCCAGTTCTGCAAAAAAGCCAAAATCGTAAATTTCGTAAAAGTAAATTTCGGTACTCTAAGTTATGATTTGATCAAGTCACATTCATTTGAAGTGAATTATTCATTGGCGCCTTTTGGAGCATTAGGATTCTTTTTCTCCCCATTAAAACAATCTGTAAATGAAAGACAAGGTGTTCTATTAATTGTTCATCCCAAGGTGCTGTCGTTTCTTGTGATCTCGTCTCCAAAAAAGGTGAAGCTTGTTTCTTCATTTAATTTCCCATTTTTATTATAAACTCTCTTGGGGAGAGGGTAGGAATTCATTTTTATTTACCTCTACTCGGAGAGTCCGCACGGACGTACGTACGGTGACGTCATAACCAAATTTTATCGGATGGATAGTTACCAAATTAAATTCATTAAATGAGTTGCCTTATTCTGCTCTTCTCTTTGTACGGTTTTTATATTAAGAGTTTATGCTTACTTTTACAGGCCATGCTCCCCGCCTTGGACCATCCAGCGAACATCAGGACCATTAAAAGAAAAGCCAGAGACTTCATCGTTACGGCAAAAATAACACTTCTGAAAAAAAGAAATTGAAATTTTAAACATTATGCAATTTAACATCCCTCAATCGCAAATTTAAATTGACTGAGATAGAGAATGGCAACAGATATGAAACAGAACATAGATTAATCCTAGCTTTGAGTGTTCTGAATCATAAAACATGGGCAGTTCTAGCAAATTGCAAAATTTGATAAAAAATCTTTAAGAGATGTCAGAGATGATCAGCGGTTTAGAACAGGAATAGAGTCATTTAAACGACAGTTTTTTTTTTAGAAAACTGACGCACTAGACAATATCAAATTAAGGAGTTTGTTTCATTTTGAAGAAAAATTTGAATGACAAGCTTTCCTTGCCCAGTCCCCATCAGCCAGGATCCCTGATTCTTAGCTCTTCCGTTTCTGATATTTTCGATAACAGGTGGGTCGGCCTTTGTCGCCCTACCATCGCTGGAGAATAACACTCTTGTTATAACTGTGAAAGGTTGGATCCAAGAGTCATTTCATAAGTAGTCCTGACCAGGACTGTTGTTGACAGTGACTGTGCGGTAGTCATCTTCAGAGTCAAAGTGAGTTGTATCGCGTCAGTTGATGATATTAAACTCTAGTTATCGACCTGATTGGTCAATAAAGTCGCGATGTTATTGGTCTTTCCTCAGTTAAGCCGTGATGTTATTGGCTATGAAGACTCGTAATGTCATTGGTGCGTTTCGATCCGTCACAGTTACAGTTAAACAGTCCTTTATTGTTATTGTCAGTCGATATGGGGCTTAATCAACGACGACGGCTATAGCAATCAGAACGGCAAAAAAGCAATAGGTTTAGATTAGCAAAACAACAATTTTGCACGTGCATCACGCTTTTTTGTACATTTCTTTGCCGTCGTTGCACGACTACAACGTGAAAGTGCCTATTTTGCCGAATGACGGGAACACAAGACAAGAACTTTCATTTTCTTTTCCTGAACTTTGATACAGTCCTTTAGAATTCAACTCCAAAAACATTTGCTAACATTTGACGAAGTAAACGAGACGGAATAAGCGCGATAAAGTTTGAGACAGCGCGAATTCACTTTTTAAGTGACTTTTTCGTAACCGTTGCCGTCGTTGTTTGCATGGTGTCGGTAACTGTTCATGACTACGATCCAGTACCGTTTATTCTGAGTTAGTAAACTAGCTTTCTAAATAATAACCGAATAATAACTGTGCCGTAGCCAGACCAAACGGCCAACTGAGGCAGGCGGGAGTTGCTAGGGGGGTTCGGAGGCATGCCCCCCCCCCCCCCGAGAAATTTTGAACTTTAGTCTCTCGGAAATGCGATTTGCAGCGTTTTCTGCATTTTCAGTATTAATACGGCGAAAATTTTGGTTATATATATATATATTTTTTAACTGTTATATTTTGGCCACGACATCTTTTCTGAGAGGTTCCGATGATCGCTTATGTAAAATAAAAATGATCGGCGAAATTCGTCAAAATTTTACCGAGGCGAGTGCCTCGGTTGGCCTCATACTAGCTACGGCGCTGAATAACTGAATGTTTTTAACTAAAACATGTCCACAATTGCGTTGATAATTCACTTCAGCTATGTGTTACAATATGTGCAAGAGACAATTTTTTTCCAAGGCTTTCCCAAAGAGCATCGTTTTGAAGAAAAACTTGAAAGACGAGCTTTCCTTCTCCCCGTCCCCATCTGCCAGGATCCTAAGGGTGTGCGGGGAGGGGAGAGAGAAAAGTTCGCCTGCGTCGTTTTCAGTTGTTCTTGGAAATTTTACGTCCTGACAGTTGTTACAATAATATTTCGAATACCGATGCAAAATGTTTCTTTTTACTTGTTTTCAGGCTTTTTTGACAAGAAACTGGGTTAAAATGAAAGCCTTAAATTAACTGCTATAATTCTTTCAGTTAGTTAAAGTTGTTAATAAAGTATACAAATTTTCCTTACCTAGCTTTACCTTTTACTCAGACGAAATGAGGCACAACCAGTATCTGCTTCTATGTCGATCCAGCGACACAGTGTTCGTTTTTATTGAACACAACAAGTTCCCCGTTGCTAATGGTTTTATGCGTGGTTAATGAAATTATCCGTTTTTTCCCTAGTGTCGCGTGCAAATGCCATATAGACTGGCAGGTAAAGAGGTTGAGCAATGATGTTCATTAATCTGAAACCTTTGCCCTAGATAGATCAGCCAGCTAAGAAGAATCAATTAAGTTAAGAGATTCGTATTCAACAAAATTTTTCCGAACTTTACTTTTTTTTACAGGCCAGTCTGCGAGCATAGTCCACATTTGCCACCCACCTATATTCAGGAATGAGTAGAATCATTTTTTCGTGAGACTTCCTTAGAGAAATTCTCTGGCCTTGAGTGCTTTTTTCAAATAAATTTTTTGCTATGCGACCTTCAAATATTAAACTCACTTCCAAATAGACTTCCGTGAATCAAACTCGCATGCTCACAGCAACAACAATTTGTATTTAATAGTCTGACCTATTATCGGTTTATTTATCATTCGTCTTCTTCTTCTACTATTATTATAATTATTTTTACTCAGTGGTTTTTCGATTTTTTCAAATATTTGGTGGGTCATCGTGAAAGTGTATTGGCTAACTTAAGATGAGCTCTCTCATACATGTTCTCTTACGTGATCAGAAAAACGCGCTGCTGGGCCAAGTTTGGCAGCAACGTTTATTGGCCATTAGAACCAATCCAGCGCCGCCTGCTTAGTGGTTAGTTCAATTGGATAAGCGCCGGTCTGCCGAGCAGAAGGCCGCTGGTTCACATCCCGGCCGGATCAACACTCAGGGTCTTTAAATAAGTAAATGAATTCCCAGGTATTCTAACATAATTTTCATGCGATGAATACGAAAGTAACTCAGTAAATAGCCTTTCATTACAGAGAAGTTGATTAGCGTTTCATAAAGGGACCTATTTCTTGGTAAACCATTGCGTCTCTTCATCCAATCAACCCTTACTCGAACCTGCTAGTCGGTTGACTTATTCATATTTTGGAGTGAGCCTCCTCGCCTTTTTATATGAAACTTCCTTGTTAATTCTTGTCTTCCCTTTACATCAACGATACCTAAGACATAGAATTTTCTTCTTCAAATAAATCGGATATCCTTTTCCTGGGCCCAGTTGTTCGAAGGCCGATTAGGGTTTAACCCGGGTTTCTTTTTCTTGTGTTCAAAAGCATTTTCTCGGATAATTTTCTCTGTTATTTTTGGGGCTTCCAATCATCAACTTGTAGACAAAAAGAATTCAAGCTGAAATGCTTTTAAGCTTTCAAATCTGAATTCAAAACGCGCGCTAACTCTGGGTTATCTAAACCCAACTTTCAACAACTCGACTCTCCGGACGAATTTCAGCCGGTTGAAGATTCGTACTTTTAGGTGTTCCGTTCACGCGGACCCACCTTAATGTACCGTGCAAAAATTTAGACACGTAATCTTCCTTGTTAATTGTTGTCTTCCCTTTACAGCAACGATACCTAAGACGCAAAGCTAGAGTTTTCTTCTTCAAATAAATCGGTTATCCTATGCCTGGAAATTGTAAATGCAACTCCAAGCTCGCCCAACTCCAACCGAAAGAAAGCCTGTGACACCGGACGAACAGTCGTTCAACCGGTTGAAAATTCCTACTTTTAGGTGTTCCGTTTACCGGGAACCACCATAACCGCGTGCAAAAACATAGACAAGTAGCGGTTAAAGAAAATTGGAACGCCAAAACCGAGGTAAAATTTAAAGGCAGTAGGGTCGAAAATTTTACCGGTGCGGTGTGATTACCATTAAGTTTGTTGTGCGACAAAGGCGTGGTTGCGTGGATGCGTGGTAAATCAGCTGGGAGATGCCATTTTGATTTCTTAAAGTAACGCTCTACGCATGAGCAGATGGTTAAACCAGCGACACAAGTTAACTGACTCAGCTTGTTTCGTCAGTTTCGTGTGAACGGAGCGAAGATATTTAATTTCTTGATTTCTTGGCGTGGACTAAGCGTCTGGTCAAATGATAAAACACATCAAAAACGAACAAGGGATTTTAGGGAGGGATATCTACATTTTCTTTCTTTTTTCCCTAGAGGAAGTTATAAATCGAGTTGTTGTTTGAATAATTTCCCTCTAGCAGGGAAGTTATTATTTTAAACAAAACTTACGCACCGTTCAACTTCCCAATGCTTTTATGTGCAAAGCAGAACAATTAATAGGCAATACAGTTAGATACTCGCAAACTTTGTTAAGCTTCCGGTAAACTTATGGCCGAGAGAGCGCGCCGGTTATCCTCCATTGACTATTATTTGAACTGAGATCCAATCATGTGCACACAGTCGAAGCTGTAATTATTTCGTCAATTCGATCATTAATACGATCCTTAAATTTTGAACAATTTTGTTTGAAGCAGTAAGTCAATGATTTAGTAAAAGTGCATCATACCCGTTTCTGAATGTCCCGATTGTGCTCGTTAACAGCTAGAAAATTGCTTTGTTACTGGAATGCCAAAAAATTGCTACCTACATTTCTAGATTTTTTTATATATAAACGTTAATTAGAAGCTTTATTTTTCGTTCTTCACAATACTTGCTAACGTCGGTCAAGAAAACTAGCTCGGATAAATACATTTTATCGCAAATATGTGTGCAATTTAAGGATACCCAATCTTACTCAGACCAGAACAATTAGATTATTCCTCTGGGGTTTGATTGGGTGTCACGTGACGTGGTAGCTCCCCTTAGGCCTGTCCCGATTCACCATTTTCACATAGGCCATAATGCATCTTGTTTACCTCCCAAAATTTTGCATAACTATTGTCTTCGATTTCTCTTGGGCCGACTGTAATAGTAATAAAATATATAGTAATATACTGAAAGATAATTTAATTAATTATGCAAGAATAAAAACAAATGATTGTCTACAACACGTAATATCTCCCAAAACCATTATTTCTTTGTTGTTTGGCTCACTGAGTATTGATCATGATCGCTTACTATAATTCTACGTGGAAGACTAGCCGACTATTTCATGTCCAGTAGCTTCACGGTAGCTGTGGGCCAGACTCTTTTCTTCTTTACGTTAGCAGAAAAACTCCGAATATCATAAACCAAAGGTTGATGCAGAAATTTTTAGACTTTGTCACCTGCCGCTCTACACCTTAAATTTCTCGCGCAGTATTTGCTCTTTCGAATAGTAATTTTACAGAAAAAAAGTCGTTGGGTGCCTTCGTAAATTTAGCTTGATAGGACAGCGTATGGGTTCCCTGAGATATAACCAAAATTACTCCCTTAAGTTAAATGATCATTGGCATTGGTGGATGGTAATGTTGGCTGCGATGACAGTTGAGATACTGACAGCTAAATTAAATTCATTATCCAAAAATACAAACAAATGATGGTCTACAACAAGTAATATCTCCCAACACCTTTATTTCTTTGTTAGGTTTGGCTCACTGAGTATTGATCGCCCACTATAATTCTACATGTGAGACTAGCCTATAAAGGCTACAATTTCAGTAGATTCACGGCAGCTTTGGGCCAGACTCATTTTTTCTCCATCTGGCAAACAATATGCCAGGATGCCGTACAGCCATCGTTATTCCACTTTCCTTTGCCACTTCCGCTGACGTACATAACCCCACAGTTCTCTACTCCAGGATTGTTAGGCTCACCGGTAGCCCATGCAGAGAAGGTATCGGCCACTACCGTTCCATCGAGCCATTGAAAGACGTTGTCGCCGCTGGGTGCTACCATTCCAAGCCGTGGAATACCTTTTCCCTCCATCAGACTCAAAAGAAAGGCGTTCTGCTCGGCTGATTTGATGATTGGCAGGGTTGCTCCGAGTTGCTTGCATAGGTAAAGTCCCACAAACGCTTCCTTTTTTTCGGGGAGTATAAAGTAGCACTGATTTCCGTTTTCAACCCAGCCATCTGGACAAGCTAAACCGAGATACAAAACATAATTTTCCTTGTAAGTCTCTCTGATGAAATAAAGTTTGGAAAACGACGAACCTTGTCATAAGCATTATTCCTTAATTTTGGTACGAAAATAAAATTTTTGGTACGTAAATAAAATTTCACATCGGAAGCCGAGTACAAAATTGCTATAATACAATGACGTTCAGTACGTCTCAGTGCCAAGATGGCGTCAAGGTTTTAAACCGGTTATGAATGAAGATGTCAGGTCCCTTAAAAGACTCTTTCGAAAACCTAAAAACACGAAACAGCGCATCGAGAATTCTAACAGGTATTTTTTCGAAAAAGTTAGAGAATAGTGGAAAAAAAATTTAGGCCTTCAGTTTGTTACCCTTGATATTAATAGGTGTAAAGGCTTAAAATGTCTTATAATTTGGACAAAACGGGCGTGTATTTCATCCTATTTCCACTTGTCACTATTTGATTACACAGGCTAATTATTATGAATATAATATAGTATTTAAATTAGGCTAATTATTACTACCTACTATTAGGTTAATTATTACTACTATTACACTAATTACCGGGGCCCAGCCGAAGGCTGGCACCGGTCTTAAAATGCAGACCGTCCGTTTTTTCAACGTTACATTGTTAGGGATATACCGCTGACTGAGATATATCGCTGGCTCATTGAAATCTTATCCGCCATTTTGAAAAGAAGAGGCATGGAGGACAGTCAAGAGAAAGATTATAGCTTTTTTGGGGAACGACACGTTCCCCCAACCCAACTAGTTTATGAGCGAAAATTTAAGAGTGAATATTTGGAGAGACAAATTTACGAGCGATCACTTCTGAGACTGAACCTTCCATCGTGAAACTTATCGAGAAATTGAGTGAACCTTCCATCGTGAAATTTATCGAGGATCAAAGCGAACACTTATCAAAATTTGTCTTCAAAAAGATTTCAATGATTGACATACCGAAGACTTCAAAGCTCCATCGCTATGTTAATAAGGTGAGAAAACTTTATCATGCACGATATAAATGTAATAACAAACGCGATCCAAAGATAATTAACTTAAATAAAATGGCTATACCCAAGAAAGCTTATTTGTTGTCTTTCTTTAGCAGGCATTATCACAGGATAATGAAACTAAAAATAATGTAAAGCACGTCGATCTTTATCATTGTTTTCTTGCAATTGTGTGAGTCATATGACCAATTATGTGAATTTCAAACTAAGTAAAGATGTTGAGAAGAATCCAGGACCTACTCAATACAACACTGATCATCATGAATTAATAATTAGACCTTCTATGCAAAATCACAGCTCAACATTGGTTGAGGTCACACTAGAGACTTTACTATGGTAAAAAGGGCTTTACTATGGTAAGTCTCGCAACGTCTTCTTTACTGTAGTAAACCTGACAGGTCCACTTAAAAAGGCATTTGAAACTTTCCAGGCGTTTTTTCTCGCGTGATCGGTAACGTGAGAGTGAAAAGTAAAACAAATGATGACCTGCTATGAGAGCTGACTAAATTGAAATTACTGAACTGTAACTTCCTGAGCGTGACCCTCACAAGTGTACAAAGATGCTTCAATGTGAGAGAGTATTGTTTTCTGTTGTGAGCATTTTGCTTTTAATTCTGCTGCTCAGACGAGCAAGAAGAATGCGCTCCCTTATTACCTACCTTGGTTTCGAATACGAAGTTAGTGAAGATGTTTTAGTGACAGGTTTATTGATTACTCATCGAAGACGTATTCTTAGAGAAAGAGCGGCATTGCGAAGGCAAGCGTGGGTTTAACCTCGACCCCAGGAATGGTTTGAAGAAATGTACAGAAACAGAAACCTTCAAGCACTGTGGAAAAAGCAATCACCGATGTTCTAAAGCTATTCTGTTATGTGACCCTTTTTGAAACTACTTTCCTCAAAAATCATGACAAACTGTCAACAAAACAAACAAAGTTTAGATAGACTAGAGATATACCCACCTATTTTTTTTGGTAACCAGATGGTTATCGGTGATGGGTCATCTTTGTTCTTTCAGCGGTAGTCATGGAAATTAACCAGGGTAGAGTTTACCATTGTAAACTGAAAAATGCCGGTCACACTTACGGCGCCGTTTACTATGGTAAACTTGAGTTTACTATAGTAAACTTTCTCTAGTGTGACCTCAACCAATGCAGTTGAACTCTCCTATTTCCTCTGAGAATTTGATGCAGTCAAGATTAGGTGCACTTTGTTTACAATCAATAGATGTTGGCGGTGCAGGTGATTGTTTCTTTAGATCTGTATCACATCAATTATATGGCAAAAGCAACCATCACATGCATATACGTACTGCTGGGGTTCAATTTATGAGAGACAATCCTGAGAGATTTATTGAGAGCAATACCGAAAATTCATGGATAAGATATCTGAATAATATGTGTATTCAAGGTACATGGGCTGATGCACTTATCATTCAAGCAGTTGCAGATATACTACTGTTTACCCAGTTCAGGAAAGAAATACTTCCTCTACAATAATTACTATAGGCCATATTGATGAATGCCACTATGTATCAACCACTGCCTTACAATCAAGTGCCTCCATTTCAATGTGCCATGAATTAACAAATGATACTCAGTCATCAATAAATAAGCATTTTATTATGTCTGTATATAACACTGGATGACATTTTTTACAGTGCAAGACAACAATCCGTGACCACAAAGATCTATTTCAAAAATGTCTTATGTCTGTTATCATTTCAAATTCACAGTGTTTTCGCAAAAAATAGATAAATGTGATTAATAAATCTCAATGATAAACCTGATGATAACGTACTTGAGAAAATGTGAAATTGTGATAATTCTGTAACAAACTTCTTTGCAAACTTTGTCATTACCATTCAACCCAAAACTGTCAGTGATTTTTGCTTTTTCACTCCAACTTAAAAACAAATGAAAACCTTATACAGATCACACTTATTGACATCACAGTGTTACTAAAAACACTACTATAACACAGACCGTTAGCTGTAATAACACTGAACAAACTTACAACAACATCCTCCTTTCTCATGCATTTTGTTGCTTTTCTTCTGCATGAGTTAATTCAGACTAAGTATTAGCCTCCACAGAGGAGGGGGGAGGGGTGCGAGAGGTAAACTATATCTATGCAATCCCGTATCCCACTGGGCCCCGGTAAGTTCCACGTAGTGGTTCTAGTTATTACTACGCACTTGGCTCCGAGGTAGGCGTAGGTATCAAGCAGCAGCATCTTTTTTTCTTGTACTTCTTCCTTTTCCCACAGGAGTATCCGCATGCTTCATAACCGTTTGGGCAGGGTTTATTTTTACCTTTGATGCACATGCCTCCTTTTCTCGTACAAGAATTGCCTGTTAAAATATAAATTGATTTCTTATCCCTTTCGTGTACAGTTTGACAGGAGGGGCCGGGGGAGAAGGAGTGGGCCGGGTGGGAAGGAGTGGGCCGGGTGGGAAGGAGTGGGGAAAGGAGTGGGCCGGGGGGGAAGGAGTGGGCCGGGGGGGAAAGGAGTGGGCGGGGGGGGAAGGAGTGGGCCGGGTGGGAAGGAGTGGGGAAAGGAGTGGACCGGGGGGGAAGGAGTGGGCCGGGGGGGAAAGGAGTGGGCGGGGGGGGAAGGAGTGGGCCGGGGGGAAAGGAGTGGGCCGGGGGGGGAGGAGTGGGCCGGGTAGGAAGGAGTGGGCCAGGGGGAAAGGAGTGGGCCGGGAGAAAAGGAGTTGGCCGGGTTGGAAGGAGTGGGCCGGGGGGAGGAGTGGGCCGGGGGGGGGAAGGAGTGGGCCAGGGGGAAAGGAGTGGGCCGGGAGAAAAGGAGTTGGCCGGGTTGGAAGGAGTGGGCCGGGGGGAGGAGTGGGCCGGGGGGGGAAGGAGTGGGCCAGGGGGAAAGGAGTGGGCCGGGAGAAAAGGAGTTGGCCGGGTTGGAAGGAGTGGGCCGGGGGGAGGAGTGGGCCGGGGGGGGAAGGAGTGGGCCGGGGGGGAAGGAGTCGGCCGGGGCGGATTGGCTTGTTGTACGTTATATATCCCTACTTCAAGATTTTTTATTCGATTTTTTTAAAAAGCCCTTTCAGGAGACAGAAACCTTCCACTTAACGGAAGCTCTTTAATTATTGATTACTCAGAGACATTTTGGCAATTCATTCCCGGCGATTAAAGTTTCTAATTAACACAATTTTTTTATGTCTCTCTTTTTTTCTTCACTGACCAAAGTTTGAAATTAAAACAGTAAACTGATCCTTACGGGAGGAAGTGCATGGCTTATTACCTCGAATATCCCCCAAAAGTAATCACGACTAGATTACGAGTAGTCCTCATTTTTCCTCAGGAAGAGTTGAGCGAGCGAAACGCGAGCGCATGTGAAAATCACCCCACGCGAGAAAGGCGATACGCGGAAGGGAGAGAGAACGACCGGGGACAAGGCAGCTTGAAAAGTCAAAAATTTGCCCAGTCCTTGAATGAGACGAGGTGAAAATAGGGCTGTTTAGCTTCCTCTCAGGATATTGAAATAGCTAAAAGTGTAAAACTTACATTACTGTTAGTTATCGAAAAAAAAATGTTTTGTTACTATTTCGTGCCATTTCCGAACACTTAACCATCAAAATTTCACCGTGGGAGTAGCCCTCGGACCCCTTCTTAGTATGATCACCTTTTTTGCCCCCTCGGATTGCAAGTTCTGCTTCCTGGTCCCTGGCATAACCCACAGCCAGGAGACTAAGAACCACGATAAGCAACAGGCTTTTCATCTTTCACTCTTCTTTGCCAACAGAATGGTATTAACAGAAACTGAAAACCAAAATAAAAAATGCCATATTAAAATCTGCAAAGCTGGTCGCACTTTGTGAAAATTATAATTTGCAAGACATCAACCAACGTTTTCAAAGTTTTAAGGTAGCTGTGCCTTCAGATTTCACCAAGAAAGATTATTGCGATTAGTGCTCTCTGATGAAATTTGTATTCATAAACCTACAGGGACATTTTCTGAATGAGTGAAAGCACTAAGAAATGTCTTCAGCAGAGAATTGACCTAAAAAAGCAACTCCTCGTTTATACATAGTACGTACCTTTCAAAAGTGCTCTATCACAAAACAAACTGTCTCATCCAACTGAAAACTTCTAAACGGGTGAGCGATAAAACGCTCTCACCTGAAACTGAAGTCTTAGACGGATTGACGATTTTAGATTAAAATCTTGATTACGTCTCATCGAAACCAAGAATCAAGGATTTTTACCAAGGAAAAAGAACAACCAATGCATTGATCGCGAACGGGTTAAAGCGTTCTAAAATTTGTTTTTCACAGGATAATGCCTTAGCAAAATTAATCTTAATTCTTAACTCAAGACAAAAGCAAGCCTATTAGTAGAATTCAGTGTTGGGAGCTAAAAATATCATCGTTCACGTACGAAAAACTAAACATTATACACCTTTTAAAAATAATAACAGCCTAAAGAACAATCGACCATACCACTTAACAAAGATGGTAAATATCGAGCAGAAAAATCAAGTAAAATTAGTTCATTGACGTGGTCACGAAATTATATTTCTTTCTTTTTATATTATCAGAGAAAAAACGACGATGAAGTTTTACGAAACCTTGGCCATTTTGTTTTAGGGTGGCGACAAATAATTATATTAAATAAAGAACATGAAAATCTCAAGTAGCAGTGAAAAATCTATTATACCGATTCACTTACCCGATGAGTTAACGCTGAAGGAGATACCACAAGCTTATGACTTGTTAAAGTACCTGTTTTCTTGCCTATATTTATATGGTCATTTAACAAATCTAATAACCTCTATTCAAGAATTTTGCTAAGAAACGTTTATACCTCAGTAACAATTTAAATTGAAGGATCAAATTTACACAGAAACCAATTATTGTCGAAAATTCGTCCAAAGACCTGATTAATCTTTGATGAATTCTCATAATAGAAGAAGCCTCAAAAATATCATTTTAATTCCGTTAAGTAAGAAACAACCGTCTGATCTGGAAATCGGACAAGAAGTCGTCTTTCTAATATAGCTTGTTTCTCTATAAAAAGAAAAAAAAAAGATCAGAATTTGTTATAGACGAGACATTTCCCTTCAAAAAATGAGGCAAAACAAGTAGAAGTCAGAAAGCCGTGGATATCAAAAATTAACATTTAAATTACCACTAACATTTCATTACCATGATCTCCTCTAGCGTAAAAACAATTCGTGACATTGCTCAAATTTCTCTGGATGGCTCATCTATAAATATCTCCTTTCCTTTGTCACAATCGGAATGGCATCAAAGTGGTGAATCTAAAATTTGGCCATTATTTTTTATAAAAAAAATTGTTACAAACCGAGCTCTAATAACATCTAAAAGATAATTTTCTTACGAAAGTCTTGTTAAAAACCTTATACTAGAAGGCACTTTAAATATACAACTTTCTTAATAAATGACGCTGTTTCATTTTTTAATAGTTTCAGTGCAGTATTCTGTCTGATTGTAAACCAGTAAATTCCCACTACGGCGGATTTCGTTTAATTATTAATAGTTCGCCATACGATTCGTAGGTTCCTGCCCTTGTGTAAAAAGTTATTATAAACTTACATGTAAACTTAAATTTTGAACAATTTTTTTTGAAGCAGTAAGTCAATGGTTTAGTCAAAGTGTATCATACCCGTGTGAACCGATTGTGCTCATTAAAAGCTAGAAAATTGCTTTGTTACTGGAATGCCAAAAAATTGTTACCTACATTTCTAGATTTTTTTATAACAACAACAACAACAACAACACTGTATTCAAATTTCCATTACAGGGTTTGTCAAACTTATTGAATAATTAGTAACTTAACACGTAGAATATTCAATTATACAATTTAAACTAAATATTATTACATAGAAGGAAATGCCTAGCGGCTAGATAACCGTAAGGTTTTCGAGCTAGCAACTAGTTCTTTGAAAGTAGTGTCGAATGTACAGGACATCACAATAACTAGACATACAAAACATCTTAAGACATACACACACCATAAAAAAAAAAAGAAGAAAGCACATAGATGGCAAAAAAAAGAAGAGAAAACAGTCATCATAGTACATGACGATATGATTAAAATAAAATAATTTCAGTAAGTTAATTGTTCGGCCAACAAGTATTCTTTTAATGTTTTAGGAAAGTTATAAGTTGAAAGGTCTTTTATATGGGTAGGGAGCTGTTGCCACAATTCGGTCGCCATAGCCGCTGTTGTTTGCTTTCCTATATTGCTCCTGGAACGTGGTTTGTAGAAGTTACTTTTTGAAGCATATCTCGTATTATATGTATGGACTTCACTTGCATAGCGAAAATGCTGATTAAAGATATTTGGTAATTTTTTAGAATGCCACTGATGAGTGAAGTTAAGAAGCTGTAGTTTATAGATATTTGTAACAGTAAGTAAATCCAATAAATTAAGTAATGGTAATGCACTGTCTGTTTCTGGTCCAAACAAGATGGTAAAGAACATAACGCGGATAACATGATTTTGTTTTGTTTGGATTTTTTTAATTTGAGTAGTAAATGCACTGCCCCAGGAGGTTATCGCATAAGATATATAAGGATAGATCAGGTTATAGTATAGTTGTTTAAGTTGTGAAAGGGAGGTGCAGTGTCTGAGTTTGCCAACATGTACAATTCCTGTGTTTCTAGAAATTCGAGTACATAAATAAGACACCTGATGTTTCCATGATAGCGTGTCATCTATAAGTACGCCCAAATATTTTATGTAAGTTCTCTTTTCTCTTGTGTTAAATTTTTGAAAGCACGTGCCAGATTGCTTGATTGTGTAGTATTTTGACTCTATCTTTAAATTTCCTAAAATATTCAAGAACTGATCGTTTTTGTCAGGGCTTTCAAGAACGTTCTCAAATAAATCTCTTTCTTCAAGCGTAAGAACAGTATCGTACACTTAAGGGTACCCAATCTTACTAAGACCAGAACAACAGGATTATTCCTCTGGGGTTTGATTGGGGTTGACCCATCTGTTAATTCCCGAGCTTCTTGTTTGTGTCTACTGACTCACAGATGTCGTCCATGTACGTGTTCTTTTCTAGAACTTCAGCTGCTTTTGGGTATTCTACCTTGTTCTCGTTGGCTGTTTTCCTCAGGGCTATTTGTGCCATGGCGGGCACAAAACAAACTGTCTCATCGAACTGAAAACTTCTAAAAAGTTGACTGCGATAAAACGCTCTAACCTGAAACTAAAGTCTTAGAGGGATTGACGATTTTTAGATTAAAATCTTGATTACGTCTCATGGAAACCAAGAATCAAGGATTTTTACCAAGGAAAAAGAACAACCAATGCATTGATCGCGAACGGGTTAAAACGTTCTAAAATGTGTTTTTCACAGGACAATGCCTTAGCAAAATTAATCTTAATTCTCAACTCAAGACAAAGTCAAGCCTATTAGTGGAATTCAGTGTTGGGAGCTAAAAATATCATCGTTCACGTACGAAAAACTAAACATTATATATCTTTTAAAATAAATTTAATAGCCTAGAGAACAACCGACCATACCACTTAAAAAAGATGGTAAATATCGAGCAGAAAAATCAAGTAAAATTAGTTCACTGACGTGGTCACAAATTTATATTTCTTTCTTTTTTATATTCTCAGAGAAAAAACGACGATGAAGTTTTACGAAACCTTGGCCATTTTGTTTTAGGGTGGCGACAAATAATTATATTAAATCAAGAACATATGAAAATCTCAAGTAGTACTTAAAAATCTAGTATGCCGATTCACTTACCCGATGAGTTAACGCTGAAGGAGATACCACAAGCTTATGACTTGTTTAAGTACCTGTTTTCTTGCCTATATTTATATGGTCATTTAACAAATCTAATAACCTCTGTTCAAGAATTTTGCTAAGAAACGTTTATACTTCAGTAACAATGTAAATTGAAGGATCAAATTTATACAGAAACCAATTATTGTCGAAAATTCGTCCAAAGACCTGATTAATCTTTGATGAATTCTCATAATCGAAGAAGCCTCAAAAATATGATTTTAATTCCGTTAAGTAAGAAACAACCATCTGATCTGGAAATCGGACAGGAAGTCGTCTTTCTAATATAGCTTGTTTCTCTATAAAAAAAAGATCAGAATTTGTTATAGACGAGATATTTCCCTTCATCAAATGGGGCAAAACAAGTGTAAGTCAGAAAGCCGTGGATATCAAAAATTAACATTTAAATTACCACTAACATTTCATTACCAAAATCTCCTTTAGCGTAAAAACAATTCGTGACATTGCTCAAAAACTCTTCGGTTCAAAAAAGAAACTTGTTTTTGTCAGAGAGCAATTTCTCTGGATGGCTCATTTTATTCTATCTCCTCTCCTTTAATCGGAATGGCAACAAAGTGGTAAATGTAAAATTTGGCCATTATTTTTTATAAAAAATTTGTTACAAACCGAGCTCTAATAACATCTAAAAGATAATTTTCTTACGAAAGTCTTGTTAAAAACCTCATACTAGAAGGCACTTTAAATATATAACTTTCTTAATAAATGACGCTGTTTCATTTTTTAATAGTTTCAGTGCAGTAGTTTGTCTGAATGTAAACCAGTAAATTCCCACTTCGGTGGATTTCGTTTAATTATTGATAGGTCGCCATGTGATTCGTAGGTTCCTGCCCTTCTGTAAAAAAAAAAAATTATAAATTTTTATGTAAACTTAAATTTTACTCTGTTTACTGAATTCCATTATAACTTTGATTACATGTACCCACCAGGCGTGTAACATTGCACAAAGAGTTGGGTGGGCCGGAAGCTCTAAGTTTGCTACCCTATAGTAGAGTAAACTCCCCATATCCCCCCTATCCTAGAGTAGCTGTTTCCCTAGTCTAGATAAAACCTTCACCCAACTGATCAGTTTCCTGAAAAATGATACCCTATTCTAGACCCAAACGCTCTGATTTATATACCCTATCCTAGAGTAAACTGCTTGAAAACCATACCCTTCACAGCGGCACATACCTATATAGCCCATATGTGGCAGTGCCCCCCCGGGCTTCGGGCCAACACGAACCTATCAAATTAAAGGTTCTAAAGAGGTTCTGGCCAACAGAAAGAGTTACGTGTCTTGCTTGCCAATGAAACAAAGGCCGGTCTTTAATTTCCCTTCAAAAAACTTAAGAGGGGGCAAAACAATTATTACCCTGGGTGCCAGAGACGTTTCAAGCGCGGTTTCCGGTTTCTGTCAAGTCTTTATAGTGACCCGCGCGAACAACACCGAAAATTCCCGCTGCACGCGAGAAAAAGGTCTGGTACCCAGGGTAAACAATTATGTCTGAAAGTCATGAATTTCGCTGAATGTAAAAACGAGTACGTTGCGCAGAAGCTATTAGGTTCAAAAAAGAACGTAGGAATGAACATGACATAGGTATCATTGCAGACCGTAAGGTTGAAACAGGATTCCTTAAAACGAGGATCAGGTACCTGCAGACGGCGGAAAGCGGATGGAAAAATACCGATCTCAGAGGACTATGGTTTTGACCAGCGACAAGTTGAACTTTTTGCAAATTATTTAACAATTATGAATGAGGCTAAGTATCTTATGACGAATTATGGAGATCGAGGTGGGTGTTTTCGTGGGTGTTATCGATAACACCCTCCTCGATCTCCATAATTCTTCATATTATACGAAAGCCGAATTCAATAATTGTTTTATTATTCATTCAAAATAATTCCTAGTTTGAAAACATAGCTAAAACATGCTTACCTTCATCGATGTTAGTTTGTCTTCGATAGTGCACGTTTAGGGTTGTTTAGCTCCCCAAATATTCTCCAAGTAGCAGATGTCGCCCTTTGAGTTGTCTTCTTGCTGTTCTTGCCATGGTTTTAGCTATTACTTCGCCTAGTTCTTACTCTTAAAACGAGTGAAATGTCCGCCAGTTTTGTCTTCACAATTAAAACAACTCAACCTCGTCCCCAGGTCTTCTCGGTTAAAGGTGAATTAACCTGCAAGAAAGCTGCACTTTTGACGTCATCGGTTGTTTAATCGCAAAATTCTTCCAAATTTGGTCATCAGTAGTTGGTTATGGTGAATTATGCTTGTGCTTTTAGCCAATCAGAATCGGGGAAATATTTTGAATGAATAATATCTTTATTTATTGG
>OZ037781.1:3080000-3102500 GCA_964035525.1 Porites cylindrica | reverse complement strand
GTCAGCAAAACAATTTGTTTATAACCAACTTGCTTCGCATAAGACAGAAGTGTGTCAAGAAGTTGTTTGGCGACACCTAATCTACGGAATTCTGGTAAAACAGCCATTCTCCGAAGCCTTCCGACAACCTCCCCAGACTTTCCAAAGCATCCTTCGTGGTCGGTATCGGGAACGAGAGCTACCATACCGATTACTGTTCGGTTGCACTCTGCAACCCACAAGTGCGACATTTTTTGCTGGAAATATGTATGTTCTATGTCTCCTAGATCAGTGTCTAAACATCGTTGAATGTACCTTGAGAAACCAATGTGTAACACAGCAAACAAAACAATCAAAATGAAAATGAAAATGATAAAATACAGTGCTAAAAACCAAGAAAACAATACAACACTTAGCACTGCTGCTGGTAATGATAAATATAATCCATAAACAATGGCTTGGTACATGACATCATGGACTAGGGGACTGCGCATTTCTCCCATGCTTTCAGCAAATATGTTACGCACTACATCAGTGTCACATGACTTGAAAGGACGAATGACGATGTCAGTATATCTGCTTTGTTTGCCATCCAGCTTTGTTACATTGGAATGTTCCTTTTCAAGTTTCATACCTGAACGAAAAGCAAAGTAAATAGAATTTTATACTGTAGTGCAATGAAAAAACAATTTCCTAACTTGATCTTTATCAGAAAAAGCAAAAAAAAGAGAAGAAACATTAAAATGATTTTCATGTTTTTTCTTTTTTTATTACATTACATAGTCAACTGATTAATTAATTAATTAAATAATTAATTTAAAAATTGCTTCATTATTTCAAAGCTGTTAAGTTCTAGTTTATGAGACACTCCTGAACTAGATATGCATGAAACAGTTAAGCAGTTTATTTTTAAAATTAAAATTATTAGTTCAGTATATTTAATGCGATATGTTTTCAATTTGTTATTGAAATGTCTGGCAGGATTAGTAATATAATAATAATAATAATAATAATAATAATAATAATAATAATAATAATAATAATAAAAGGCTTTATTTAAAGAGGGTAAAACACTTAACAGTAGTCCTAAGACACTGATGACTGTGTGGCCCTCAAAACAAAATTACAAATATAGATTCTACAACTAAAAAATATAAAATATACTATTTTCAAAGATAATTTAGGATAAAAATTAATATAATAGGTAATTTCTAAAAAGACATTATGACTAAGATAGATAAAAACAACATAAAACGTATATACAATTACAGTCTAAGGAGCATCGTAGCCTTTTGTTCAGCTAGAAAGGATTTAAAAACGTTATGCTTAAAACTTGCTTGCGAGCCATTATTTCTTGTATTGGCATTCATGCAATTCCAGTCCTTTATTAATTATAGTCCTAATAGTGAAAGTACGACATCCTTCTGTTTTTCGTTTATACTTGGGGCACACCAAATTTATGTTTGAACGTCTAGTGGCTCGATTATGAATTTCTCAATTTCTGACTAATAGACTATTCAAATAAATAGGCGTATTATTGTGGACCTGCTTATACACTAGTGCGCATCTCAATACTAGAGGTTGTTTAGTAAAAGGGAGCCAGTTTAGATTATTGAATAATACGACTGATGGTTTAAGTCTTTCAGCATCAAGTATAATGCGTGCCGCTCTTTTTTGAAGTTTTAAAATACTTTGAAGATGTTCGACATTGCAGCTGTCCATATCATGCTCCCATACAGGAGGGTGGGCTTTATAACACCATTGTAATAGGTTTCCCTTTGACGTTGCTTAAGAAACGGACTAATGCTTCAAGAGTCCTATGCGTTTGGAAAGTTTCTTACATAATTCATCAATATGTGATTCGTCGTTCATTTGACTATGTATAACTACTCCTAAAATCTTATGAGAAGAGATTTGTTTGATAACAGAGTCATCAATCTTGACATCTAAGCGTAGGGGTGTGTCTTCATCCAGCTTAGCAGGAATGCGCTTTCCGTGCACTAAAAGGGACTTCGTTTTTTTCTTGTAGATGAACATTTTGTTGCAAGATGCCCATCTCTGAACCGTATCAAGATCGGAATTTAAACGTTGCATCAACGAGCATAGATCTGAGAAATGCACACTTGCGGTTATTGTAGTGTCATCAGCGTAAATGTTCACAGTTGAATTTGTTAGATGTAATGGAATGTCATTCACAAATAACAAAAACAGTGCGGGACCTAACTAAGACACTTCCTTGTGGTACCCCTTGCTTGATAAGTAGAGAGTCTGATCTTTGACCGTCAATACTGACAAACTGTGGGCGACCAGAAAGATATGATTCAAACCATGACAGCGAAGGATCACTCACTCTATACAGGAGCAGTTTCGTAAGAAGCAATTGATGATCAACAACGTCAAATGCTTTTCTAAAGTCTACAAAAACCATTCCAGAAAGCTTGTCTTCATCAGACTGAAGAGGATTTGGTCAGGTGAACTGATCAGAGCAGACTTGGTGGAGTGCCCTGCACGAAAAGCTGATTGCAATTCATACAGTAGCTAAGTGTTTTTATCTTAGTAGGAATCTCTTCCCAAGTTTTGGTTATTGGCAAACTTAATTTTCTACAGATGATGATAACATTGGTGAAAAAGATATCCCAGAAAGTGTAGTGTGAAAGTTCTAAAGCTGGTCTCACCTGTTTTCGTGCAGCCATTGACGAGGTGGATCAATTTGTCTATACAGAGTGGCTGTTTTCTAACTAAATGGAAAATAGCGCACGTCACACCTCTCTTTAAAGATGGCGCCCAAGACTGTCAGGACAATTTTAGACCAATCTCCATGCTCTCCATATTGTCTAAAGTCTGTGAAAAGCATGTTGCTGCCTCTTTTATGGATTACCTTGTGAAAACTGGCGTACCATAAGTTCAAAAAAGAATATAAGCGAATTCTAGTTAACTCTCAAAGGTAACAATTGTAATATGACTGTCTCACATAACCTGACCGCTGGCATAATCGTCCATAGTTGCCAT
Organism: Porites cylindrica; assembly: GCA_964035525.1. Classification (NCBI taxonomy): domain Eukaryota; kingdom Metazoa; phylum Cnidaria; class Anthozoa; order Scleractinia; family Poritidae; genus Porites; species Porites cylindrica. The sequence goes on along the minus strand of OZ037781.1, from coordinate 3,099,512 downwards.
GGCACCAAGCGCACGTTTATTATTTCCAATCATAATATAGCGGTGGTTAGCTTGAAAGCTAAGCTCCTCTGACCACCGTACACTTCTACCCAAGCCATTAACTTTCTTTTTTTCCTTCTACTTTATTAGTGTATTCCTACCTTACTATATGTAAAGTAAATATTTTATAAAGGGTGAATAATAAAATTGAATTGAATTGAATTGGGTATTAATCTTTTAATGTAATACTCTAGTCCACAGAGAAAAACTTCCCTACATTGGTCTTTATCAGCAAAAGCGAAAAAAAAAGAAGAAACATTAAAATTACATCAGATAGTCAACTGATTAATTAATTAATTATTAAATAATTAATTTTAAAAATTGCTTAATTATTTTAAAGCTGTTAAGTTCTAGTTTATGTGACACTCCTGAATTAGATATGCACGAAACAGTTTAAGCAGTTTATTTTTAAAATTAAAATTATTAGTTCAGTATATTTAATTAATGCAATATGTTTTCAATTTTTTATTGAAATGTGGTCTGGCATGATTAGTTTCTGGAATACCTTTTTCACCGATATTATCATCATCTGAAGAAAATTTATTTAATCCCTGGGGTATTAATCTTTTAATGTAATAGCCCTTATGTGACAAAAAATAAGCTCACTAAATGAAATGTGTTTACTGCAGATGTTTAAATGTCCCACAAGTTTAAAATATTGTAAGTCACCGACAATAAATCCTTATTCACGGACATTTTAAAGACTGACCTTTCTATCATATTTGAGCAGTCGATTATCTTGCTGGCACAATCGTTTCAACCCATGTCCATCAAAACTGTCCAAAAACCAAGAATTTTGGAGAAGTTCACATCATGTTAACATGTTTAATAATGAACGTAACGAAATGCGCCCGCATTACCGCGAGGAAACTACTCCTGACGAGATTCGTATGTCAAATATGATGAATAAAATGTACCGAACCTAATTTGCATTAAATAGTCTTTATTAATGTGAATTTCATCAACTTTAAAACTGCTACTTTATTTTGGAGAAAATGATTTAAGATAAAAAAAATTGTCCTATTCGACAATGATTTTCAGTACCCTAAATTATCCAGAGAATATCGGGAAAATTATTGGGATTACGCAAGGCACTTTTTCCTTCCCTATTGCCTGCTAGAGGGGGGCATTTAGCCGACGGTAGATAAAAGATGATCAATGCCAACAATAGTACTTGTTTTGAAACACCGGTAACAGTAAAATAACTGATAGCTTTGCTCAACAGAGAAGCTCTTATTTATTAATAACTAACCAATCTTAATCAGCGGCGATGAGCTAGGAGGAACGTCTGCCGTTCGCAGGTAGCCTGAGTATCAGGCGTTTCTGGGGGAAAAGGGGAAAGATGGAAGCCAAAAAGGGAGAGAGCCCCTCCCCCCTCCCCCTCTCCCGTTTAAAATCTCCTCTCCCCTAGCCCCTTAGAAAGGCCTGATGCTCAGGCTTGTTCGCAGGCTATACTCAGACCCCGTGGAAAAAAAACCCTGTAAGCAACCCCCTACCCCCTCGGAAATTGCCTCCTTTCGGACCCCCCTCCCCTCGGAATTTCCGTTGCCCTCCGTGGCGGGGGGAGGGTATGGATATTTTTTGGAACTACACATTACAAGGTAACTGGCCTCAGATGTCACGACCATTTTCCTTCCCCTTTAGAAGTTCTGTTTTCTGTTTCAGTTTTGTACGGGGTAACGCAAAATATACCCGCGGCCTTAACCCTGACAGAATTTTCATTTATGGTATTCAAATGATAAACAAATTTTCTTTAGTGTGGAACAAGCCAATCAGAAACACTTTTCTAATCACGTGATTTCTGAATGCGCCACGTTCAAATTTTGAAACATTTGTCGAAGCAAGATGCGAAGGTTTACAACTCTTTGGTTTCTAAAAGTACAATACTCTTTCGCGAACAATTTCTTCTTGCCATCTTTCCTAACTTTGCTTCAAAAGACGTGAATGGAATAGAGGTTCGACGTGACTGGAACAAAAGCAAAAGGTTTGTAGACGTTGTCCTTTGAATTAAGATTAAGTTCGTATTTTGACAAAGTACAGTACTCGGTAAAATGGTTATTCTGTGGCTTCATTTTCATTTTTAAGTTGACAATCATATTTACTGAGGGTAAATTTTTCTTCATTTCAGCCATATTACAAGTGGAAGTTAAGAAACACTCAAAATTGACGTGTCCAACAGGAGTTACAAGTGGAATTATCAGAACAAGCCATTTGAACTCATCCACGCGAACGTAGTTTACACGTGGCCAGGATGTTGCACAACAACTCAACCTTCCAAGGTAAAGACAGTTTTTACTGAAAATAGGAATAGGAATTTCAATTTAGCAATCATTTTGTCCACAAATTATAATGTTCGTATTAGAGGGACGTTTTTTAAAACTTAACTTTGAAAAATGAGACATTTTATGTTGATTCGTACTTGTTGTTCAGCGTTGTTGTTCGATACAGTGTAATGCTACAGTTTAACTCTTGTTTCACCAAATTTGCCTGAAGAATACAGTATTTTAAAGTTATTTTTTTCGAAATATCTTTTCTTCCAGTACACCCGTAATGCTCTCTTGCTATTTTCAAATAAAGAAACGACAAACATTTGCTGTAATTAGTTGGAATGATAGCTTCAAAAAAGCATTATGTTCAATAAGCAAAACAACAATTTTGCACGTGCAGCAAAATTTTTGGTACACTTTCTTTGACGTTCTGCATGACTACGACGTTAAATTCCCTAATGCAATGTTTTATGGAGGACGAGACCGTACAATGAATTTCTCTTTTGGCTGCTTTAATTTATAACTTGAGTTTGGTTACCCGGGACATTCACCCACAGTTGGCATGATCGAACATATGGCGACAAAGTTTGAATAAACGCCGGCAAAAGTCTTTTTAGAAATGACGTTTTCGCTGCCGCTGCCGTCGTCGTTTGCTATGTTTAACAGAGGCTAAAATCGAAGCTCTCGCTAATATTTATAATTTGTTCAAACAAAATATAAAGTCGTGTTTTGCTAAAAAGCGGCGAAGACAACGGGAGCAGTAAAAAAACAACAATAGGTCTAATTAGCAAAAAAGCAACTTTGCTCATGCAGCACACTTTTTTTGTACATTTCATTGTCGTTGTTTTGTACGACAACAACTTGAAACTGCCAGAAACTTCCCGGGTTACACGTTTTATGGAGGAAGTGTCGTTGCTCACTGTTTTCACCTTGGTGAACGCTAGCATTTCTCATTTTCTCACCGCCGCTACAAATGTTCCATATTGTTCCTCCAACAAAAAAATGTCTCCTTTGTTTTTAATCCCTCGCTCTAGCTCTCTGTCTCGTTTTTTTTTTTCGTTGAGCTTCGCTGACCTGTCGCCTACTTTCTCTTTTTCTCTATATTCCAAATTTGTGGACATAAATTAATACAGATGATATAGAAACAATTTCCGCTTTCCGTCTTCGTCTTTATTATTTGGCTTTGCGATTTCCCGCCAAAATAACCTCGAGATGTATTTGGGTTGCCATACCTTTTGATTAAGTTATTTTACATTGGTATGCCTGTGGTGTGGACGGAGGGGCGGGCGGGTGGGCTGGCGTACGCTCACGTCATTACCAAAAAATGCCAGAAAGAATTTTTTCAAAAATTATCCGTGGAGGCTAACATGAAAAAGAAAAAGAAACGTGCTACCTGGTGATTAATGCTTGCAAGGTTTCAAGTGGTACCGCGCGGGAACTTCCGCAGAATCTGTTTCCGATATCAAATGCCTCCTAATTTTGCTCAAGTTATAATATCTTAGTTTTCATACTGTGAAATACCATTATATCTTGTTTTATACTCAATATTCGCCTTTGATACAAGGCCACGGTGATTGACAAGGATAAGACCCCTGCGGTGCCAAAATTAGATATTACAAATTGTAATTTGGTAAACATGGTAACTGAACACCAAAATGTTGCCAAAAGCAAAATTACCATGACAAAATTAGCACATGCTAGACATGAAATAAAAAGTTTCGATTTAATCAGTTGAGTTTGGCCATCGATATTAGAGAGAGAGAAGCCGGACATTGAAGCTGAGTAATTCGCACCATTGAATCGGATAAAACGCGGACAAAAAAATCGGACGAAAAAAGCGAACATTCAAATAGTTTAGACAAAAAATTGGACAAAAAATTCGGACTAAAAATCGGACATTCACATAGATCGGATAAAAAATCGGACAAATAGATCGGACGAAAAATGGTACATTCAAGGGACAAAAAGTCGGACGAAAAAGCGACCAAAAAAAATAGGACAAAAAAATCGGATAAATAGATCAGACAAAAATATCGGAGAAAAAAATCGGCATTCAAATAGATTGGACAAAAAAGTTGGAGCAAAAAATCGAACAAAAAAAAATCGGACCAAAAAATGGGACATTCAAATAGAACGGACAAAATAATCGGACTCAACTGTAATAGTGTTTTGCAGTGCCAATGAGTAGTTTTTGTTTTTTCCAGCATCTCTTCTGTTAGATTTCGTTGCTTGGGATGTTTTGATGTTCATTTATTTATATTTTGTCTCCTTTACATACAATTTTCAGAATTCCAACAAACCAGACCACTTTAAACAGGCACACCGCTAGAGCAGACCATTTTCCTGGCAGCAGACCTCCAGACCATCCCGTTTTCCTCGCAGCAGACTTCCAGTGCAGCCCTTTTTCCACGCAGCAGACGTTCAGTCCAGACCATGTTCCAAGTAGCAGACCTCAGACCAGCCCATTTTCCTCTCAGCAGACCTTCAGACCAGACCATGACCAGACCACGTACCTCTCAGCTTACAGACAGCCACAAATTTGCACAGAACGACCAGCCTCCAGACAATCCAGGTCAGATCGTTTCCTTATGGGTTGGGTTAAGGGGGGTAAATAGAAACAGCTCTGGATGAACCTTGCAACGCATACTATCCACACACGTTCGGCTTGAAGTCCCTGGACTTCTTTTTCGGCTTAATTTAATCGTAGTTAGATTAGTTAGCGGGTTCCCTGGGCTGGTAAGGGCCTCCCCTTCCCTTTTTCATTCCTGGGTTGCTTTGCAGGTATTCGGCAACGATAGGAGTCCGGCTTTTTCAAACAAATTTCGGCTTCAATTCGGCATTTTTTCGTCTTTTCGTCGGATGCATTTCATCGTCGCCTCGCCGTCGCCGTCGCCGTCGCCGTCGTCGTCGTCGTCGCTGCTGTCTCCCGCTTAGTTGCGCCATAAAGAAAATGAATTTATCTACTACACTTTACTTGACAGTTAATCTGCTGGACAAGTAAAGTTCTTATCCGCAAGGTTCAACCAGATAGATTATTAAAAAGTAGAAAACTAGAGACTACAGACCATTTAACCGTTGTAGCGGGACCTGATTTGGCCATCCCTTACATGTTGAGTGGTTTCTCTAGTTGCAGGTAGTTAATTAGTTTAGCCTCGCAAATTTGGTTAATTCGCCTGAAAAATGATCCTGCAAACTGTTTGGTCCTATTTGAAAGCAAAATTCCGATTGTAGAGTGCCGGAAAGTTTCGGAATGAATGAGTTTTGTACCAAATTTGCGAGCGTACAGTGCAGTGTAGAGATGAGTCTTACAAAAACCTGCAACCAGGCTTTCCTTTCCGAGAAGGGCAAAAATCTTGTCGCAGGTTTATCAAGGGCAACATGGGACAACGCACACACCCTAGGCTAGATCGTTTACAAATTGTAAGCGTAGGAAGCCTTCGAGTCCAACCTACGACGCAGATTCACCGCCGGAGGAACATCACCGAGCCAACAGGTTGTTAGCGGAGGTTAGTAGCCTGTGGAATAGACACAGGGATACCACTGGCCGCAATCATAGTTCAGAAACACGCATGTGTAGGTGACTTTTCTTTAGCATGTGGGTTTCTGAATTTGCGTACACTGGTACTCTTGTGTATACTTCACTGGCTATAGTTAGACTTGCTGAGCCAGTCAGGTAATGGGGGGGTTTTCTCGTTATGACATTATTGACACTTAGACGACTGGGTTTGTCTTCTTGTTAATCTTGTCCTGCGGGGGAATTCTTCTCAGGAAGCCCTGCATTGCAGTTCGCAGGCACAGATCGTCTACAAATGGTAGGCGTAAGTAGTCTTCACGTCGGAAGCACACTGGCAGAGGGTGGTTCGTTTTTCAAGAATTACCAGAAGTCCCTTGTATATTTAAAGAAGAAGCTGGCCGAAGAACGAAGAACAAAGACGGTCGAACGCCATAGAAAGCGTAGAAAACATAGTCAGTTTAAGTAGACGAGGTAGCTGCCATTGCGGCGATGAAGGAGGCCAACGAGGCATGCGCGACCAATCCAACGATGATGATGATGATGATGATACAGATGGAGCTGACAAGCACGTCTTCGTTTGCACTTCACAGTCAGTCCTGTGGCCCCTTAAGTTTGACAATTAAATTTAATTTAAAGAGATGACTACCGCAAAACACACCAGAAGCGTGATCGTTTCCCACGCTTACAAAAGCCAAGGACAACGAAGTGTAAACGACGACTTGCTGATTAGGAAGGAGGATAGCCATAGTAGACAGCATATAACAATAATTATAAAGAGCTAGTTCAACTAACATTGATGCCCACCGACGATTCACGATACAAATGCGCACCTGCAGGAAGCAAACATGGCACTAAGCGTTTTTTTCTTAGTTTTCGTACATAATAAAACGAAGTTTGCTAAAAGTTTGTTAAGGTAATTTGGAACCAATGTTCGTAAAAAGTGATGCTTTGAAACGTAAAACGTTGTCTGGACCTTCGTCTCTCTTTCGGTAGCGCGCGGCAGATGATGGGTTTCAATGTTTGTTGAGACAGCTACTGTTACTTTATTAATATAATTGGCCGGCTGGACATCATCTTCTGGAGCAACTTCATTTCATCATCTGAACAAGCCAGCCAACCAACCACGCCTAACCACACAGCCTCTAGAACCCAGTCCCCATTGGCACAGCATGACCGTGAGCATGGGCATGAACGTGGCGACGCATGACGAAAGGCAGCAGCCCATATAAGGTAGGGCTGATTCATATGGTGCATCGTCTGTTAAAACTGTTTTAAGCGGAACGTCGCGTTAATTGGAAACGAAGAGTGCCGGAATAACATTTTCTATATTCTACGAACGCGTGTGCAGGTAAGTCTACAGTTTTTGCAAACGTTGCACCATATTAATTAGCCCAAGTAACCACAGGGACGCCAGGTTAGTGAATTTGTTTTTTTAGTTACATAATAATTCGGTTCGGTTATCAACTCGGCTTTTTTCCGATTTCGATTCGACTTTCGGTCTGCGAATTTATCTTCAAACGGCTAAAGGCTTGGTATCGACAATGTTTCGATAGCAGCCACTGTTTATCCCTGCGTACGGTCCGGGGGGGACCCTGGAGTGTCTCATTCGAAATGTCACATGTTAAGGACATATGGACATTCCTCGGTTTCAACTGGACCCTAAATTTTTCTCGTAGGAGCGCGCCCTCTATTGAAGTAATTAATCATCCTTTGTAACTGATACATGTGATTCAATAAAAGAAACAAATGGCTTTTGTGTTGTTGGTGTGTGTTTTTTCTATTAAACATAAGCACTAATAACTTTCTTAGTACTAAAACTGTATTTAGTAATAGTGACGGTAGAAATTTGCGTGAATAAAGTAAAACATAAAACACGCGCAGTTGTCAGAGTCTTTTTTCTACCTTATTTTTAAGGCTTCATAGTTAAGTAGATGAACCACTAATGTTTTTGTTTCAGCAATACGAATCGGCATCGCTACTTTGTAACCGCTACATGGAATTCAATAGAAGAAACAAAATTCTTTTGTGTTGTTGGTGTGTTTTATCTGTTAAGCATTCACTAGTAACTTTCTTAGTGCTAAAACTGTATTTAATAATAGTTGGAAGCCATAGCATGAATAAAGTAAAACAAAAAACACGCGCAGTTGTCAGAGTCTTTTTTTACAGCTTATTTTTAAGGCTTCGTAGCTAAGTAGATAAATTACTAATGTTTTTGTTTCAGCAACCTCGAACGACAACGAATCGGCATCTTTACTTTGTAACGCTACATGGAAATCAATAAAAGAAATAAAATCTTTTGTGTTGGTAGTGTCTTTTTCCTAATCAGGATTTACTAACAACTTTCTTAGTACTAAAGCTGTATTTAATGATAGTTAAAAAAAAATAGCATCAATAAAATGAAACAAAAAACGCACGAAGTTGTCAGAGTCCTTTTTTATAGCCTTTCTTAAAGGTTTTATAGGTAAATAGATAAAGTACTAACGCTTTTATTTCAGCAACCTCCAACATCAAGGTTTTTTCTCTTTTTTACTTCCGGCTATGTTTTTGGAACGAGGAGCGTATAAAGAATACGTCTTTGAGGGTGCGCCCAGTCAACATCGAGTACTGCTTTGGCGGGCAGCGTTCTTGAAGAAACACTTCAAACCACTGGAATCCGAATGAAATAAGAGTTCATCTACTCTAAGTTAGCCAGATGATTTGTACCTAGTCAGTAATGTGGTTGCACTTTAATGATCAATAAAGTTGTTTTACTATTGCGTTTCAGTGTCTTGTCTTGTAAAACCGCACAAAGTAAGTCTAATATCTACTAAATTACAGGTAAAGAGATTATCAGAGTATTATTTTTGCGCTGAAACATGTGCATATTATTGTAATATGTTGTCCTTTTTCATCAATAAAGTTGCAAGCACACAATGATCTGTTCAGTGTTATGATTTTCTACTAACCTACTATAAAACCTAGAAAGTTATATTTCAGGAGCATGAAACGCGACCTTTTTTGACAATTTTTTTCGGAGAATAAATGGAGGAAAGCTCTATACTGGGCGCGCCCTGTTCAAGAAATGCAAGACATCATTTTCTGGCGTTTTCTGTTCAAGATGTCACTTTTTTAACCACGTTTTGGAGTCCATTGGAGCGATTCAGACCTGGAAGAAAGATTTCACGTTCTTCTAAAGGTAACGCAAATGCTACGTATTTGAAGCTATTTTAATGTCCCAGTTTGTATTTTTGTAGTTTCCAGGTCACACAAGCAGCAGTTGAGAGAAATGAGTACGCGGACCTTTTGCATATTGATAGCTGAAAAGAGACCAAGGCATGTACCGTAAGTAGTTAAGAAATCTTACATTTTCACAGCACAGAAAGACTGAAAAAGTTTAAAGCTAAATATTTGTCAAAATGAAGGAACTAAACTGTCCATTATGTGCATATGAAATCCATCCACAGACGAGGTGCTGGACCATACTTTGACCGCGGTATTGCAACTTGTATACAGACATATGTTCTTTCCCCACATTTCTTGTCATTATTTCATTTCATACTAATCAATGTATTGGAAGCTGTTGTTTATTTAAGCAGGCAAGGTGCTACAGAGGTTCAGACTGAGATGCCCTCGTTAACGTGATTTAAAGCAGTAGCCTTGACTTGCTCTCTGGTAAGTGTACTTATTACAAACAAGAGAAATTTTGAAAAACTAATACATTTATGTCACCATCTGTCTAACGCAAACGAGAGAAAAAGGAGAGAAGTTTATCACTTAGGTTGTACATCGCAAATCATGCAAACTGAATTTGAATTTTGTTTTAGTCCGTCTGGTCAGACTACCAGACTAAATCCCAGATGTTTTAGCAGCCCTGGGGGGTCCTCCCTGTAATGGCTATGGGGGTAGGCTCCGCCGGAAAGGGATGCCTTTTCAGGTTTTATGTATATGAAAGGGGTCGGAACTCTGTCATTTCGGTCTGTAAAATGGCTCAACAGGGTTAAGAGATGCATTTCATGGCTGTGAAAAAGTCCAGAAACTTCGAAGAGTGCATTTACAGCAGTTAAAATTGATACAAAGTTCTAAACAAGATGTGTGAGAAGAGCACCATTTTTCAATAGAGGGTATGCTGAAGGGGTACTTTGTGCCAAAAATGGTATATCAAAGGGTAAGGGGGTCGGACCTAGGGGCGGAGCCTCCCAGTTTTAAAATTTGTTGAATACCCCCCCCCCCCTCCCCCTCGGGATAGCAACTAACAAAGTGGACTTTCATCTAGGGCAGTAACAAGTTTCTATTAATTGAGCTTACCTTCTGATAACCTCATCCAATGTTTTCTCTCCTTTATTTTTTTCAGCGTACCAAAACATCAGATTGTATTCAACAGCCAGACCAACAGAGCAGGACGGACCATTTTGCACAGACTTACCAACAGACCAGACAACTTTCTCTTAGCAGACCACCATACAGTCCTGATCATTTTCATGTTGGCATGACTACCAGACCAGACCATACATATCCACCATTCTACAAGACCAGCTCATACAAGGTAGGGTTGATTCTTATGGTGCATCGTCTGTTTAAAGCTGTTATCAATAACATCGCTACATTAAGACAGGAGCGAATAGCAACCTTTCAGCTATATTTCATGAACGTGCTTGTGAGATAAGTGAGCAGTTTTCACAAACGTTGCACCATATCAATCAGCCCAAGTTTACAGCAGGACATCAGGTTAGTGAAATTTGTTTTTCTTGTTTAATTTAATTTCCGATTTTAATTTGGCTTTCGATTTGTCTCCAAATCGGTATCGACAGTGTTTCGATAGCAGGCCTCTACTGACTTCTTCATACGGTCTGGGGAACTCTTTGGTTGTCTTATTCGTAGCGTCCCGTATGGACATATGGACATATGGACATTCTTCGGTCTCGATTTCTTGTAGGAGCGCGTCCTTTATTTAAGTAATTAATTTTTCTCTTTGTAACTGGTACGTACATGGAATTCAATAAAAGAAACAAATACTTTTGTGTTATTGGTGTCTGTTTTTTTTAAAAAGCCCCGAAATTTTTCTGTTGGGAGCGCTTTAATTATTCGACTAGCTAAATATTTAACCTCTGTAACTGCAACAATTCAATAAAAGAAAAAACCTCTTTATTGCCGGTGTGTTGTTTTTCTAATAAATAGTTACTGATAACTCTCTTAGGTCAAGCTGTATTTAAAAATACTTAAAATAAATAGCATCAATAAAAGTAAAACAAAATATCCACGGTTGTCAGTGTCTTTTCTTATACATTAGCCTAATCTGAGCTTTTTTAAGCCACCATGTAATTTACTAATGCAATTTGATTTCAGCAACCTCGAACACCAACGTTTTTTCCTTTTTTGTACTTCCGATCGTCTTTTTCGAGCGAAAAATAAAGAATACATCTTTAAGGGGTGCGTCCGGTCAACATCGAGTTTTGCTTTGTCTGCGTTCCTGAAGAAACGCTCTCTACTGACTGCGACTGAAGCAGAAGATCATGTACTAGAAGAGCATCCACGTGAATTGTACTTAATTATAATGTAATTGTACTTTGATGAACAATAAAGTTGTTTGAATGTTTAAACAAAAGGTGTTTGGCATTTTGTTGCTTTCTTATAATTTAAGTACAAATACTTTAATAAAACTGACGCAAGCGCGTAGAAGTTTTGCGCTTCATTTTGCGCTAGTTAATGTAATAACTTGAACTTTGTGATCAATAAAATTAAAAAAAATATAAACGGAGGATCCATGAGTCGCTTTTTTTATACTAACGCAACATAATATCTAGAAAGTTGTATTTCAGGAACATGGGACGCGAACTTTTTTCTTTTTATTTTCTGCCATCGCTTTTCGGAGAATTAATGGAAGACACCTTTTTTACCGGGCGCGCCCTTTCGATGAACTTGCAAGACACTATTTTTTTTGGCTCTGAGAAGAACGTACAAGACACCGGCGTTTTTTTTCAAGATGCTACTTTATTTTCTAACACTTTGGGTGTGTTAATTCAAGAAAGGCTTGGGACCAGATTTGGACTGAACAAAGAGTTCAAGTGCCGAAGGTAAGAGTCATGGATATGTCGATCGAGGTATTTTAACGTTCCAGATTGTTTTATATGTTTTAGGTCACACGCCATAAGGGGTCAGTGAGTGCAACCGCCCACAATGTTCAGAAGTGACAAGAGAGTAAAGAAAATTGCGTACGTACTGTAAGTACAAAAGAATTAGGTATCCTGCAAATTACAAAGAAATTACATTACCATTCACCAAAGCTAAAACGAGTTTCAAGCTTGTTATGTTTCCCGGATACTCCCAACGCTTGAAAACGACTCGCCGACGAGTGAATGGATCGTGATTGGACCATAGTTTTTTCCAGTTACAACGCCGACGTACTAGACTTGTTTCGCTAATCAATCTTCAGTTTATACTAATCAATTGCCTTGTAAGCTGTCATTTCATTGAAAACAGGTGGAATACTCTAGAAAACACTCAAGATTCCTTAAGGTGGCGAGAGGCGATTACAAGAATCAAGGCCTTTGACTTTTGTTCAGTGGTTTCTGGTAAGTCTTTAAGTTTGTCAGTGGAATAAAGCCACGTCACCGCTCCCTTAACGAAGAAGACAGAAGCAACAGAGAGGCCTTCATTACAATGGCTTCAATTATGATTCAGTTTTTCGCAGAAGTATTTCACTCAGATCAGAAAATCCAAATTGTCTTAGCAGTGCAATGAAGTTTATCTCTGTAGTAAGAGATTTGGAACCGCTCACATGATTCCCGTTTAAAAAGAGCATTTAAAACTAAAAAAATTCCAAACGTTTCTCTTTAAAGCATGTTTTAATCCAGTAGTTTTGCTGCTTTTGGCAGCATTTTCCATGTTTTTTTTCGGAGAACCTAATTGGAATTCTCAGTGCCGGTGATTTGAATGTATTGAATTCTCAAAGACAGCCAAAGTGAAAAATGTCACAAAAGTTCCAGATTTTCTGGGGGTAAAATAATAAGATTTGAATAGAACTATTCGAAAGTTCTGCTTAGGGAGGTTTCATTTGGATGGCAACATCGGAGGATTTCTCCCAAATGTTAAAACGTTAGAGTGAAAAATCATGCATCTCGCCATAACTTAGTCTTGTAGCGAAAGGAAATCTTTTCAATGATTTTCATGGGGAATGGAAACAATCGCTTGCATTGTCTCAACGCCTCTTGTTTTCTAGAACTCTTTTACTTAGTCTACTTAGGTCACCCCAAGGAGTACAGGAGTTGAGAAAGCTGTCGAGAAGTCTCCACTTGTGATCCATGGAACATTAAAGGAGGCCTCAAAGCAGAGGTATGTACGAGATAGAAAAGTAATCACTCTTGAATGGTGATAGAAACGCAAGAATAGTGGATGAGAAAGACTACAATCCTAATAAAGAGGGCATGGAAAATACATTTGTATTAAAAAGGACAAGCGCAAACAAACAAAAGAAGAAAACGTTAAGATGAAAAGGACATGTCAAAGAACAACATACGGAAATTACCCATTTTTAAAATTTTAAAATGCTTCGGCGCGACTCCATTTTAACCCCAGTTGTAAACTGAGATTTGGACTCCCAACCCCTTAAATGTGTTTCGCAGATAAGGATTATCACGACGACATAAGTGGAGCAGGAATAAAATTGCAACGAAATCAAAGAAAAGACAAAAAATGATTACAAATATCTTCCAATGAAAGTTTTTCCGATGAAAAGGGATTTATTTAAAACTGATGTTTTTTGTTTGTTTGTTTGTATGTTTCAACAGCTACAAAAGAAGGAGCAAACCGCCTTGACTGCGCATGACTGACGCTGTTAAAAGGAATGACAAGATCGAGATGGAACGGACATTCAAGTCTTTCATTCAAGTCTGAACTTCTAGAAACTCGGTCATTTTTTTTACCGTGTACAGAAAAAAAAGAATTCAAGACCCGTTTAATCCGAAAAATGAAAAATTGCAATTTCGTAGGAACTATGAGTTTGCTAAGACGTGAAATCGCGAAGAAATTGGGTCATCGCAAAACACAAAATTTTCTTAATGCCACGATGTATGGTGCGCGTTTAGTCCCCCATATACGATCCAGTTTCCTTGACCAGCCATTTTCTCTGCTATTTTACTTTGAATATTGAACATTAAACGAAATAAAAATGGAGTTTTTTTTACCACAGAAAATAAAAACGTAGTTGAAAATGTAATAAACTGTACAAGGAAAATGAAAAACTAGAATGACCGCAGCTTCACTGATATAAGTTGATTTGTAACTTGTAATAAATCAGTTACCTCAACGGAAACAAGATGAGCTCGCAACTTTTAATACAGGCATTTAGACCGGACGATTAGATCGACTAATCTGGGACCTCCGAACTAACTAATGCTTGTATAACCTAACGCTTAACATAACCAGCTGTAACCGTCTAATGGCTGAATTTCTGGGGTTCCAGATTACTTTCGTAAAAATCATTTTGGTGGGATTAAAAAAATACCGTTTATGCTGGGTTGTGGGATGTATGAAAACATGAGTCTTTCCGTTGAGTCAGTGTAGCTTATGTCTTCGAGCGATAGTCTTGATCATAACTTGTATTAGAAATTATTTAGGATCGGGACAGTGTAACGTCAAATATGAAGTCACCTGGCATCTTTAGAACTTGTACTCGCTTTGAAAGCATTTTAAGAAAATGAAAAAGGTCTTATGCGAATCAAATGGTGATAATAACAGTTAGGACTTGTCGTGACAAAACTGAGTTTTAGTGTGAAATTGATGGGTAGTGTAAAAAGATAAATAAAAAATATCTTTTGCTGGAACTTGTCTTGTCATTTTAACGCACTTTTCAATAATTCAATAAATTTCAGTTACTTAATGCTTGGTTTGTCTCGTTGAGTGTGATGAGTGTTGTCTACTGAAGCCCTGTTCACAGCAAAAAAAGTTATGACAATTTTTTTGGCAACTCCTTTACAAGGCTCCTGACTCTCCTTTGCCTGATCGCATGATTATACGCGGCAAATTTGACGTTAAAAACGTGTTTCCTCGCGACTAGAAACGACTCTAAAGGTGGATTTCCACTGTCGAGTTATTTCTACGTGCGTACGCAGGTAGATTTTACGCGCGTAAATAATATAGAGCCAATGTATGGAAGGTCGCGCGTGAACGCAAAAGTTGAACTTCGCTCGACTTTGTTTAAAGGGGCTGTGTCACGGCAGTCCAGTTAATTTTGTTTAATTTTGTCAATTACTCGCCCTCAATCGCTATGGAACTTAAAGCAAGCAAAGACATTAAACGTAAATGACAAAATCAGAGATCCGAGGCAAATATGTCTCCCGGGCATTATTTTTGAAGTTGCAAGCAGCACGGATTAACTTTGAAAAACTGTTAGGCTGAACAGTTTTCAAAAACCTGAATTTCAATCTTCTTCAGTTTTGCCCATCCGTGGCATCTGTTGTTTCTTTTGTTATTTTAACCTTCCTCTAAAGTTTTAAGCGGTTATTTTTATGTTTCTCTTAATTCAACGGACATTTTGTAATTTCCTAATTTGGCTGAATTTCGTGACACAGCTCCTTTAAATACGCGCCGCGCTTTCATACATTGTCGCTATATTATTTACCCACATAAAAATTACACAACAGTTGAAATCCACCCTAAAGAGCGGGGACATCATGATAACTACAATCACGGACAAAAGTAGTTGGGAAGGTTGTACAACTTAACAGTAGTTAAGTTTTCTCCTTTACTAAATATCCCCCGTCCCCCTATATTCAATAGAGAGTTTGAGATTCGAGGACGACATTTAATTTTAAGTTTTCTCGCCTATTCTCTAAAAATAGACTCCCTGGAATACTTCATTGTACTTTTTGTCACCACAAAAGTTAGCGCACTTATTTCTGTTGAAGGAGGTTAAGCCACCTCCCGATCGCTAAATGATAAAACTTCTTACATTCGATAACTTCAAGTTGTTTTCGCCACTACGACATTAGAGACCTCTAGATTCTATAGGACGAGGACGATTACGAGTACGAGATTTGACTTGAAAGTTTTTTCGCGTCTTCTCAAAATATAGACTTCCCAGAAAGCTTCATTTTACCATTTTTCACTAGAAACGTTAGCACTGTTATCGTTAGTGAAGAAGGTTACGCGCTCTTCCGATCGCTAAAAGATAAAACTTCTAACATTTGATATCTTGTGAAAGGTTTGAACCCAGGAGTCATTTCAAAAGTAGGTTGAGATTGATCGTCCGGGTGAACGTAGTCCTGAGTGTTGACAGTGACTGACGTCTAGAAAACCTCTGCGGTAGTCATCTTCAGAGTTTTCGCCAGCACGACATTCGCGCTAACACTCGTAGTAGAATGACGACGGCTACCACGTTTTCCCGCCAAAATGATGCTGGCTCACGTGCGTGCACTACTCAGTATTGAGAAAATCTCGTACTCGTCTTAGAATCTAAAGCTCTCTATTCTCCCTCGTAGCTCGTAGCAGACTGACGACGGCTACCACATTTTCTCGCCAAAATGGCGTTGGTTCGAGCGCGCCCAGTCGTCCTCGTCTTAGAATCTAAAAAGCTCTCTATTGATGGGATATAACAGAACAATTCCGCGCACAAACATTTATGTTTTGCTCAACATTGGGTCAGGTTCGGGAGAGGAAGGAAAAAGAGGTAGGAAGTAGCAGCCTTCCCAACACTTTTGACGATAGGATAGGATAAGTGCTTTATTATCAACAGAGCGCCTACAGACACATGTGTTTACAATGATAACAAAGATTTTCGTGCAATAATTACAGACGTGTACATTTGTAAAATTTATACAACTATTAAACAAGGTTATATTTAACGCGTCTATCTCTTTCACGGAAGCGATCATATACGTATTTAGCCACAATTTTTTGCGTTTTCTCTCCTTGCTTCATACTTATCAACGTTGTAAAGGCAGAGCTTGGAGTCATAGAGTCAAGAATAAGATTAGTTTCCTTTTTTAGCGTATTGAACAGCTCTCTCCTAGGATCCCTATAGGCTATGCAATTCATCAAAAAATGCTCCTCGTCTTCTAATCCAGTTTTACATAATGGACAGATTCTTTGGTCTGGTGGTTGATAGGGTTTAACGTATCGTCCAGTTTCAATTGCTAGTTTGTGGTTGCTTAATCTTAGCTTTGTGATTGCTACTCTATGATTGATGTTTCTTACATTTGTGAGGTAATTTTCGTAGTCATGGGTAAGTTTAAATTTCCTAAAAGTTCTTAGTTTGTTTTTTTGATGCGGGTCCTTTCGTTCATCATTGTGTATTTCGCTAATCCATGTTTGCTGTTCTATGTCTAAGAGTCTCTGTCGTATATAGTTCATGATTGCGGGAGTGTTAGTTTTCGCTGACCATATGTCGCCAAGACCTGCGAGGTTTAATAGTCGTTTTAATTTGCTTGACCAAAGTTCCTTTTTATCTTGACCAATTTGGTCTGTAAATGCTATTCCAGAGAGTTTATTTTGGTGCTCCGGCTCACAAAATTTCAGCCAATATTTAATGGCCCTGCACTTTGTCTTCGTTCGCATTGGGAAACGGCCTACCTCCGATCTGCACGCATTTGAGCTACAGAATTTGTTAACTCCCAATAGCCACCTTATGAACTTTGTTTGAACAAACTCAATTGGATCATTTTCTAGCTTTCCGTCGTGATCGACCCCCCAGACCTCGCTTCCGTAGGTGAGTATTGGGGAAATAACCGTGTCAAAAATTTTCATTGTGAGCTGTACATCGTCTCTGAAATGGTCGCCCATTTCCTTCCTGAGTTTGTACAAAGCTTTAAGGGCAACCTTCTTTATTTCCTGTTTAGCGTACGTGAAGGTCCCATAAGTACTAAATTGTAGGCCAAGATATTTGTAATTGCTAACATTGTCAAGTTTACTGCCTCTATAGTATAATACGTGCTTATTCATGGTTCTCCCGCAGTTATTAAAAATTAACACCTTAGTTTTATTAAGGTTAACCGACAAGTCGTTTTCTTTGCAGTATTCACTGAGGGAATCCAAATAATTCTGCAGTCCGTTTTTTGATTTGGAGAATATGACCAAGTCATCCGCGTAAAGCATACAACTTAACGGTAACTCGTTTAGTTCTACGTCATTTAGGTTCTTGGCCTTAAGTTTCTCTGAAAGGTCATTGAGATAAAGGTTAAAAAGGGTTGGCGAGAGCATGCAACCTTGTTTTACACCGGTATGGCATCGAAAGGCGGGTGTTAGCATATTTTCAATTTTCACAGATGATTTATCATTGGAGTACATTGAATGTAAAATCTCAAGGAAGCGCCCCGTTACTCCCGCTAGCTTCAATTTTTGAAACAGTTTCCCTCTGGGGATACTATCGAATGCTTTACTAAAGTCAACAAAGCAGGTGAATAAAAGGTTATTTGATTTTTTGGGTTTAGATTTAACATATTTGACTATTAGTGCTTTTAAAATGAAGATACTGTCCTGTGTACCATGTTTTTTTCGGAAGCCACATTGTTCTGGAGTAATTATGCTCTTTTCAATTAGATAGTCACAAAGCCTGCTATTCATTATTGAGGTAAAAATCTTTCCCATGGCTGATAAGAGAGTAATCCCTCTATAATTCTCTGGGTTGGACGGATCATCTTTTTTGAAGATTGGTATAATTAGGCCATGACTCCACAGGGTAGGGTACCTACCACTGGTTAGGATTTTATTGAAAAGGATTGTGAGAGGCCCTTTTAAGGCCTCTTTGCCATGTTTGAGCAGCTCGCATAAAATGTTATCTACTCCCGGGGCCTTTCCAGTTTTTAAGAGGTCAATAGCAGTTACCGTTTCCTGTTCAGATATTTCATAATCTAGGGGGCCCAAGGCCTCTGATCTTGTTAGTATGTACTCTTCGTTTTGCTGTTTTCGTGCGTTTAACTTTTTAAAGTAACTGTAAAACTTCTCTAAGTCCTCAGATGTATTTTTTTGCATATTTTTGGATTTGCCCAGGTTGAATAATTTCCTAAGTTGTCTCCACGCAGTTTTACCATTACTGAGATCAATGCATTTAATTATCCGATTATAATGTTGGCGTTTCTTTTTTCTGCACAGGTGTTTGAAAGCCTTTTTTTTCTTGTGTAGATTTGATCTCAATTCCTCCACGTTCGGGTTTCGTGAGATATGCCTACCCAATGATTTAAGATTCTCTTTTTCTATGTTGCATTGCTCGTCGAACCATGGTTTTTCACTATGCTTCCTCGTGGTGTTAATGAATCTCAAGCCTGCTTGTTTGCATACGTCAATTAAGTTTTGTGTGAATAGATCAGTCATTGTGTCCACGTTATTGTTATTCAGTGCTCTGTTCAGCCTGTTTTTTGTTTCTCTACTTTCTAAGAGTCGGCTTAATTCGTATTTCGCATTATCATCCCAGACTAATTTCTTAAATTCGCTTAACGTGATCTCGTCTGGTTGTTTGCCAGAGCACCTTTTTTTGTGTTTTAGCATTAATGCGAATGAAAGGGAACAATGGTCCGATAGGTGGGGTTCCAGATCGTTGACAATAAAGTAATTAACATATCTGAGAATTCTACTGGAAATGATAACATAATCTACCACACTGCTCCCATTGTATTTGAAGCATGTTTTTTTCCCTGTAAGATCACCTACCACTCTGCCGTTCAGGATCCTAAGACTGAGAGCTGTGCAAAGATCAATCAGAATCCTCCCTCTGCTGTTAGTTGT
>OZ037781.1:2972500-3075000 GCA_964035525.1 Porites cylindrica | reverse complement strand
ACCCTGAAAACCGTACTCTGCTCAGGGGCACATACCCGTCAAGGTTAAATAAGGGAGTGCCGCCCCCCCCCCCCCCCCCCCCCCTCCCCCTTTCGGGAAATACCTACAGAACAAAGAATTCTATATGCAATTTACGTATGTAATCTACCCACTCGAAAGAAAAAAATAACAAGAATTAGCTGGAAACTTAAAATGAAACACTAAAAACCAAGAATATTTTTCTTTTTGATCAAAGACAATATATCAAAGTAAAAGAAAACATCACAAGAATCAAATTAGTGAATTTTATAAGTGATACTCCTCAAACACGGTAGACATCAAATCGGCATGATATCTATTTAAAAGATATTTTATATTTGGTTTATTTATTTTTCGTGACTTCACTGGCGGCTCTTTCAGCTACATTTCAGACAAAAAGGCCAGTAAGTATTCAAATAAAGACAACGAACTACTTTCTTAAAATCTTCAGAAGTCGTTAAGTAGCGTGAATTCGTCAATCTGACCCAATCTCCGTTTTCCAGTTATAGATAACACTTGTTTATTTATTGATTTATTGATGATATTTTAGGGGTTTTTTGGTTTTGTAATTTTTTTGGCTAGGTTTTGTAATTAAGGTTGTTCTGGGGCATCCGGCCTGTCAGGGGGTGTTCCAGAGTATTCCGGGGGTGTCCCGGGGTGTTCCGGGTTTAAGAGACGCCCTGGGAAGTGTAGTTACTTAATGCTCATTTGAAAATGTTAAAGTCGACGCTGTTATACCGTACATGGCTGCGCGAGTCGGCGAGTAAGCGTGAGCTAATTTAACGGACTTTTTAACGGTGTATAGTTTTGTACCCTGAAGAAGGTAGCATTGTCGAAACGTCGGTTAAAAGTCTTGTAACAGCGTCTGTTTTACAATTTACAAACGAACATTGGTGATCGGGTATTTGAAAATGGCTGCCAATGGATGCTATTCGTGCGTCCCAGAAAGAATTGGAGCTTGGAAGTGTTTGGTTTCGGAAGAGAAGCCTCTAGCTTTTAAGATTAATCGTCCAAAAATACAAGTCATTGACGGAAGAAACAACGTTAAATCAACAGCTCAAAGTGTTTATTTCTGTCCACAAAACTATATTTTATATGTACATGCTTATTAAAGAATATTTTGTTTTGACAATATATGACAGCCAAAAAAGACGAAAAAACATTTTGGCTAACGACTATATTACTTACAGTATCTGAATTGCATGTTACATTCTTTATAACATTTAACGTCCGTTTTCTACCGTTTTGAAACGTTCGATCATGCCCTGCCTATATCTCTATTACGTCTCAAAAAATGTCTCTAAAAAAACGCTTCATCGCAGGTTAAAAAGAAACCTATCCTGGGTCTTTAGATGGAAAAGTGTTGACATCACACATCATATACGTGTGCGCTATACTAACTAAAGATTGCAAAAATTGCAGGAAAAAAAGGCGAGGAAAAGCCTCGAAGTTGCTTGAAAACCGCCCGAAATATTGCCTGTGTAAACTGGCCTGTACTATCTTGGTTTGAACAACAAGAGTTTTTTGAAAGAGTTTCTAGAACTATCCAGAGGCGTTTTTGCTTATGAGCCGTTCAAGCTCTAATATCAGCTATCATACTCTCTACACTATCCTTCATACAATACCTATGGTAATGTTGAGGAGAATTTGCTTAACGATCAAGATGTGTAATCCTAGGTATTGACTTCCGTTACTCTCACTACCTTAGTGTCTACTCTAGCAGTAAAAATGTTAGGAGAAATTGGATGTACGTCAATATTAAGGCTTGACGGATTATAGGTCCGGGGGCCCGTTTCTCGAAAGTCCCGTTACTTTACCGGCCGAAGTCATATTCTAACATCAAAATAATATATTAAAGAATAGTAGCGTCGGTTTTAATCCCCTAACTAGGCAATTATATTTCGCAAACTGGTAGCTTTATTGCATAACTTTTAAAACTATTTAAAATACCTCAATCTTGAATGCAAATACGCCAGCTTTTGGGGCCCGTACATTACTGGGAGATTCGAGAAACGGGCCAACAGGAAATTGAATTCCTTGTCGACTGAGTCCATTTCATACACTGTGGGAGTTCCACCAGTCTACACATAAGAGGAAATCCAACTGAGAAGTTATTTCATATTTTTGTACTTTTGGAACAACGAGTAAGGTATTCTGAGTGTTGACTTGAGGTCCTTCTGAACCACATCTGCAAAAAAAAAAAACAAACAAACAAACAAACAAACAAATAAGCTCAGTCGTTAACAAGAAAGTTCAAACCAGCCGATCCTCGGCTAGGGCAAACGGTACGCAAAATTCAGGACTGGTAAAATTTGCCTCGGAATCGCGTTGACCGTTTGTACATACGAGTCGAACCATTTACTGAAACTGCCTGGAACTGGTATCAACGATGGCTTTGAAGAAATGGAACACAAACTTCCGTTTGGAATGGAGCGATTTTAGTATGACCTTAAAAAATGGTTTCGGTAAGTGTTTGTTATTTGTTTTATCAGCCAATGGATGAAAAGATCAAAACATGGACTCTTCGTTTTCCCGCCAAAGAAAACCCTAATATGGAGAAGGCATTGCTCGATTGTCCACTCGTGTTGCAGTATGACGTCAAAGCGAAGTATCGATTGATTTCTAGAAAGTTCTCAGGCATGAAGTTTTTTTCACCTGAGCGTTCGCTCAACCAACCAAAAGCCACGCGCGTTTGTTTCCGTTCGATAAACCAATCAAATCGCTCTATTTCCGTTCGTTTGTTGTTTCTGTTTTGTTCGCGCGTTTTCATTTCAAGGTCATACAAAACTCGCTCTATTCCGTCCGGAAAAAACACGACTAGCTTTTCAGATGTTCCGTTGCTCCTGAAAATTTTCCGCTGGAAAGACCTAAAGAGTCATGTTCCATGTACTTTCCAGCCGGATTTTTCGGAAACTTTTAGTCAACAGTAAACAACCCCTGTGATTTATTTACTTCAGTGTTGTTCAGATGGCGGCCAATATTCAAAGTGACTGTGATTCAGATTGGTATTGTTTGGATTGACTGTCCTTGAGACTGTCCTCTTTCTTTCACCGTTCAACACAGATTTTGTCCTGTTGCAACTTCTGTTCCGCTCCCACACGATGTTAAAAGGGACTGAATACTTGGAGGGAATAAGTGGGGGGGAACACTGTTTGGGGGTCACCCTCCCCGCTTAATCTCGTAATAATTACAGTGGTTTAGCACACGTTAAACCGAGGTTTTTTAGACCCGGGGGGTACTCAACAAAGATTATGCGGGAAGGCTCCGCCCCGAGGTTCAACCCCGTACCCTTTTATATACCATTTTCAAGTTTCCCCCCTCCGCGCCGAAGAACCGACCAAGATTATGAGCCGAGAATTATCTTCTCTTAGAGATACAGCTTTTCACCTTTAAATTTACTTTTCATTTACTTTTTACCTTCAGGTTTGGCATGAAACTTCATTCCACTGTCTCTCATGAGGTCAATAGCTAAAGCAACATTATGGAGCTGTTTTGAACAATGAAAACACCAGTAATGAGCGAGCTCAAACAACAGGGATGTTGTAAAGGCTTCGTATCTTTAGGCAGATGGCGACCGCAATGAGAATGTCAAAAAAGCAGTAAGTTTATATTAGCAAAAGAAGAACTTTGCACGTGCAGCATACTTTTTGGTACATTTTTTTTCTTTTTCGACTTTTGCCTCGTTTCACGTTTTATCGAGAAGGTAATATGGAGCTTAAGCAAAGACGACGGCGACAGCAGCGAGAACGGCAAAAAAGCATAGGTTTCATAAGCAAAACAACAACTTTGCACATGCATCAAGCTTTTTGTATATGCCACTGCCGTCACTGCACGACTACGAAGTGAAAGCGCCTAATTTCACGTTTTGTGGAGGACGGGCACACACGACAACCACGTTCTTTTTCTTTTCCTGTTCTTTGAAACAATCCTTTAGAATTCAACTCCAGAATAATTTGCCAACATTTGACGAACTGCACTAGATGGAGTAAACGCGATCGCTACTTCTATTAAACTATTAACTGCAGCATACCTTTTGATCTTTGTTTGCTGGTGTGATGTAATGCTGGTACAGTGGTACCAAGAAACCTTCAAGAAGCCCCAGCAAAAAGATAAGGTAAACACCACCATGGAACTAAGGCAACAAAAATGAAAAAAATGAACAATTTTAATTTATCAATAATCTATTTAAAGGGCAGCAGTTCCTTTTATTACCAAAGTATGTATATCCTAAAGTTCCAAAAGTGAAAACCCCCAAAGTTTATGTAGTGAGCCCCCACAATGTCATGATAAATTTTCATGATTGCTCTAAAGTAGCCCCCCCCCCCCCCTCCCCCATATCCCATGGATCCACTACCCCACTTCTTCAAAAAATAATCCTATACGAACATAACTGTTACAGACTTTCTTTCTCTACATCTTTCAATATTGGTACACTGTATACACTGTAAGTAACAGGAAAATTTTTTTTAAAGATAAGACCTTTTATTTTCATGATTTATATGTAGTTCTGATCATCCTCACCACCTTTATGTTGATTGTATGAAGAATTTAAAATACCATAAGGATGATTTAGAAGTTGCTTTAAAATGGTGATGTTGTATGGTGTGTCTTGTCTAGTTCCAGGAATATCTCTAAGATTTCAAGTTGCTGGCTGAACAAAACACGTAGGCAGGAACAAACAGCTCAGGATTTTTATTGAAACTATTTTCCTACAAAAGAAGCCAGAGGTCATATTCATTCTGGTAGCTGGGGCAAAATTCCCATTTCATAATAACCCTGTACTTCATTAGTACCTGTGAGTCAATATTGTCAACCTCCAGGCTTAACTTGCTTAGATGCTTGTTAACAAAACTCTGCAGAGACTGCAAATCAATCAATCAATCAATCAGCTGTCGGTAATTACCATAATATTATACTTTTTTGGAATGTCTTACAATTTTCTCACAGAATTGGCCACAGCTTGCACAACAGTGTCGTTTTACTGTTACTAATACCAGACTCTATTTCATTTTTCCTTTCATATTTATAATTGAAAATCCCAGTGAGGTTTAAAACAATAAAAGCCCTAATTTGCACAAGAAAGCAAAAAACTGAGGCATTGTGGTTCATAAAATGACGTCATATTGTAAAACAGCCTATTGCAAAACACTTCATCTGTCTTGGATCTCTTTAAATAATTAACAGTTTTCAGATCAGATAGATGGGCTTTGACTGAGGCAAATCTGTGGCAATTACTTGATGTATCTTATTGTAAAGTACTTTAAGGGCTGCCATAATTTCACAAAAATTAAATTGCATATACCTTTTTAACCACATTTAGCTTCTCTGGTGCATTATCAAACAGTGCATCAAAAGCATCTCTTTCTAGAAATGAAAAGAAAAAAACTGAGCCGATATATAAATGACTGACTAGACAAAAAGTTAAGGAAAACAGCCACAACCATGAAAAAAGTTTAGAAAGAATTGCAACGACATACCAGGCTTTCCTTCATCACTGAAAAAGAAAAATGAGAGTTAAATTCTGTGATTTAAAGGTCATAAAAATGGTCACTGTCATTCATTAAAATTAGGGTAAAATTTCAACAAGCAACATGGCCTTGAGACAGTGACATAAGAAAGAAGAAATTTTGACAAACGACAAAAAGATGTGTTAAAACTGCAACAGCGCTAAAAAATATGCACATACAATATACAAAAATTAATATCAACAGGGACACGGCTTCCTTTGCAAGATATGAAACAAATGGTTTTGAAATTCAGACTAAGGTTATATATAGGGTCTCAAAAAAACCTACACTGTAGCAAGACTTTACACTTTAACACAAGACATCAACAGTTGTATCTGACATTCTAAGCAATAATGGCTCTTTACGCTCACGCTACTTACTCTTCTCCTTTAGTCACTTCGGTTATCTCCTGAACAACCTTCTGAGGAAGTAGAATGCCTCCTTTCTTCTGCACAATGACTGTGTTTATTGTAACTCCACTGGGCAGTTTCTGTGGACACTCAAAATGACGTGCCAAGGCAACCAGCAGATGCAGAATGGCTACAATGTCCTTGTCATGTATTCCTGGAGAAACGATCCAAACACAATATAAAGTCAAACTGAGTTTTACAGACTCCCGCTTAGAAAGACAGACACCTCATCATTACATCAGTTTTCTTTGTCCCTGAGGAAAGCCCTTGCATTTTATGTAAAGTCAATCTGCTTAACAGGAAAACTTTCTACGGCCCCCTCAGGGTCCAGTGTTTTGTGCTTCTCACTATCATAAGGTTCAAGTTTTCATTCAACCTTTAAATACAAATCCTCATTTCGGCAAACAAATGCAAAATTTCTGTCGGTTTGTCAGTACCGACAAATTCACTGACAACTTTTAACTTGATTAAGCTAAGGTTCAACTGACATGAACTGACAAACTGACAACTGACAAATTTTGCTGGTTTGTCAGGACCGACAAATTCACTGACAAATTTTGACTAAATTATGCAACAGCTCAACTGACATGAATCGACAACTGACAAATTTTGTCGGTTTGTCAGTACCGACAAAGTCACTGACAAATTTTGACTTAATTAAGCGAGAGTAAAAATGACATGAACCGATCGACAAGCGACAAATTTTAACGGATGTACATGCATGATGTTGCAGGCACGATATGAGTTTAATAATCTCATTTTTATACAGTATCATGTCCATGCCTTTCACATAATTTTTGGGACCAAAAGCAATGTGAAACCACCATGATAAGGCCTAGGACCACAATCGACAAAACTCAACAATATATTGTACATTTTAAGTGTAAATCTCTGATCACCTTTATAGCCTTATAGTCTAATCGTAGATCTAACAATCTCATTTTGTGTTTCTTTTTAAATGAATGTGCATGCCTAAATTTCAATTGAAACCATTCAATTACAGCGTAGAATGGCAAGTATATGACATTCCTGTTGTCACATCAAGTATCACTATAGAGCCTCTGTATGGGCACCTGCCGACATCTATTTTGTTGCTCGTTGTTTTTTAATCCATCAGTTTTTCAGGGAAAATAGTGGCCTTTAATGGAATTAATTATTTTGCATTGTAACGCTATAGCTAATAGCGAGGTCAGAGCACCACATCGACGAAGAAAAGTAGAAAATAACCAAAACAAAAATTTTTGAAAGTGCATCATGCCGGACTAACGTTTTCAAACTTAACTGAAAAGGTAGCAATCGTCGCTTCAATCTCTAAGATGGTTGCCTTACCAATCTTTGACGTACTGTCACCACTTCGGTTTCTCTGTCGGAAATACCCATCCAGAGGCTTATTAATTATTTTAATAACGTAACGGTAAAGTAAATAAATGCAACTTGGTTGAAATATCATAAACCTCCTGAGTAAATTTTAAAACTAAACCCTTATAAATATTTACCGTCTAATACAGTAAAAAAAATCACTGGTTGCGCTTTTCCAAATAGCACTATGTTTTAATACAATTCATCTTAAGAGCATGGAAAGTACAAATGTAAAAATGAGCATGCTTATAAGGAGAATTTGTTGTTCAGCATTCTCAAAACTTCACATACAGCAAGAAAAAGGTTCATACATTGTACCAATCTGATTTGTTTGTATACGCTGGCAGAGTAAGACCTCGTATACACCTTTGAATATGTTACAAATGTGATATCTTTGTAAAGGTCTCAAATAATAGTGGTAGCCTGTTTCAGACGTTCCGACTGCCGAGTGTGAGGGCAAGATTGAGAAACTTCTTAATATAATCACCCATTGTTTTGTCTTTTTTTCCTCTACCTCCAGAATCTGAACGTCGGGGACTTTCAACAAGGACAACAAGTTCCTTTTTTGAAAAGGGCCCTAGATACTCCGCTTTTGGTGTATTCTATAACATGATCCGCTATAAGTGAAACAACAGCGGTTCAGACTGTCTGTGCTACAGTGTCTGTGTTTTTGTAGAAAACTTGAAGCATGTTTTTGTCTAGGCAGACTGCATGTTTAACTGCCAGTTCGAAAGAAGAAGCAGACTAATGTAAGTTTTTACGCGCGGGGGATACTCCCTTATATAATTGCCTGATAGGTATGCCTGCCCAAAAAGGTATAGCAGTAAGCATAATAAAATAAAGCAGAACAGACATTTTTACTATTTTCAATGCTAACAAAGGGAGAAATTTTCTTCAAAAGCTCTTTTGATAAGTTTACCCAGATAATCTGTAGTTTTCATGATGGAAACAAAATTGTATTTTACATATTCCCTTTTTTGCATGGCCCCTATTTTGTGGAAAGCAAGATCCTTCCAACAGTTCTATATCACCCTAAACAACAAAATGATGTGATTTCCATGCTACAAAAACCATGTTAAATTGCTTTCATTTGGATGGGAAATTTTAGAGCTGAATATAATATTTTAAAATTAATTCATTTTATAGCCCGAGGTGCAAAATGTGACTGTTTCAGGTTTAGGCTTTACTAATTTTTTCGCTCAGGAAATTTTCACTACCACCTTGCTTTTCATTATTTATCTGCCTCTTAAAAACAAAAAATATTAAACAGCAAACACCAGTATAAAAATTAATCTTACCAGGCAAACAGCTGGCTCCAAGGCTTGCACAACAAAAGAGGAAAACTCTTTCTCTTCTGAATCCTGATGAAAACATTGGGCATGAGAAAATTACATTGCAAGCGTACATTTTAATTTTGTGGTTTTGTGGTTTGCTTGAAATTATGGCTTAATCTTTGCCATGATTTATTGGACCACAATAGGCATTCCTCCATGTATAATATTTTAGAGATGTTATTCAGTCAGTGACAGTAGGCCACTCAGAAGAAAAAAATCTGAGTTCTCCAAAAGAGGAGACCCTCTGGCTACTATAGTCCAGATGTTCCACCACTAAGCTACATGAGACTTGTGGAAGCTAAGGCCTCTAAACTTAGTTCATGTGTCAAACATCCTGCAAGCTGCTAGGTCTGGAATGTCGACATGTGCTCATGTGCACCATAGAAATGGCCATGGGATGGTGAATTATAAGCCTGGTGAATACACAAGGGAAATGTTATTCAGGCTGAAACACAGGCAGCTCAGAAGAAAAAAATTACTATCACATTAGGTGTTCAGTGACACATTGTTGTTTGTGGTTTTTTGTTTTTTGTTTTTTTTTTGGTTATACTATTAAGACAACCGAATACAATTTAAGTTATTTCAGAATTGTACAGAAAAAAAGTGAATGAACCACAACATACCAATACCCAAACTGATAATCAGAACTACAATGAAAAGATGTGGATGTACCCAATCAGTACCTGGATATGTTGTCTTCTCTGCCAGCAAGAAAATGGTGCAAATTTAAATTCACAAGTGAGTTTTCCCTAACAAAGAAAATATGGACTGCCTCAGAAAATAATTTATTCTCATGTGAATTTTAAAATTTTATCCTGATTAAAAAATAATGTCCAAAAAATCACCATCTTTAATATAAGTATCATTAATTTAGTTAAATTTTCACATGAAGAATAAGTTTAAACTTTGAAGAATATAACATTATCTACTACCAGTTGTACCTTTTGACTAAATTCTTGTTGTCTTGACGACTCTCTAGGGCCATATCTGAGCTTCTGTTAAAGTCAAATTGTCACATGTAGGCAAAATGAAGTTTAGAGACAAAATACCGGTACTGCCTTTCAAAAGGTCTTTAGGGTCCCTTCTCATGTCTTGTGGTCAAAATCAGTCTTCCATTATAGGTCTAAGGGTCCTGAGGAAAGCTCTAAAACAAATTAGTCCATACTTTTTACATGGTCAAGTGACAGTTCTATCAGTGGAAGCTTACTGATATACCTGCCAACTCTCACGCCTTAGGCGTGAGCCTCACGCCTGCGGGTTGAAAACTTCGATCTCACGCCGTGTCACGCCTGCGGGCCAATTTCTCATGCCTGATTGAAAACTGTGAGTTGTTGCCGGCTTGCTTGACACAATTTCCAAAAATATGTTAACTCAGACCCATGTAAGGAACGAAAACCAGGTGTAAAATGAATAAATGACAATACCTTCCTCGCGATCTCTGATTTTTATCAACTAACGTCGGTCCTTGTGGACAAGCGTTTTCTCGATAACTTCGCCTTCGGTAGACTTCGGACGTCTTCGGAAGACTTCGGACTTCTTCGGGAATCTTCGGAAATGATCGTGTCGTCTTCAAAAATTCCAGCACTCCCAGGATAAAAATCTCACGCTTATATCTCAGAAAAAGTTGGCAGGTATATACTGATACCCCAAGAAGCCAACATTCAAGTGACATGTGCTGTTGGTAGTTCAGCATAAGGATACACTGCACATGTAACCTTGGTTCTTTGCATCTCAAGATAAGCTGATCCCCTTGCTTGACTTACCACTCCTGACCGCAAAACTGGAAAAAAAAGATGGAAATCAAATTCAGTCATACATGTACATTATAGTCAGAAAAACTGGACAAAACTTCACTATCATATATTTTATTGGGCTCGATTTCGGTCACTCTCTCGGTTCTCCCCAAGAACAGACTGCTCCAGAGAGGAGCGAGGGCTTATTTCCCGATCAGCTGCTGATAATTGAGCCTAATATTCTATTTTATTTTTTCAATTTAAAAAAAAAACTATACACAATATGCAACAAAGAAGAAATTTCAGATTTTAGTTATGTTGATTCAATTTTGCGCTTAATTTCTGTAAAGTAAACGTTTAAAAAAATTAAAGTTAACTTGTTTTTAAACTTTACTGAATGATGTTCTTAGAGAACAAAGCAACTTACACATGGGACGCAGCTCGTCCGCTTTGCGGCCATCTTGTCGCTGACCCTCGCTGCTGATCTACAACAAAGGCTCTTCAAATTAACACCTTCTAGACACTAAATCATACAAAAAACACGATCGAGGTTACCAGAGGTTTTCGAAGGCGTTTTCCTTCTCTCAAAACAACTGGCTGCTTTATTTCAGGACCTGCAATTCTCTTGTTATCAACGGGCATAGTGAACGGAGCACGAGTGACAGGATTTTGCCAGGCGTCCAAATTGGACGAAGGAAACTGGAACCATGTCTGTTTTGCTGTTTATAGGGGTGGAGATGGGGACATTTTTGTCGGTGGCAGAGGAACTATGGCAGGAGCCAAAGGATTTGGCAGGAGCCTTTGCAGGAGCCCAAAGATTTTTATGAGAGAATAATTTAGAACAAAGGAAATACGTTCTAAATTCCTCTTTTTCAAAACATCTCGAAATCTAAACTCGCCAAAGCACTTCGAAATGCCTTTAAAAGCGAACTGACTGTAAAACACACAACACGGCAAACAATGTCGAAACTATGAGTCATTTTTATTTCGAATCTTTTAAAAAAGCGGAATTTAGAACGTATTTTCCTTGTTCTCACAAATAAAGAAAGAACTCACTAAGAGGCTTGGTTGCCAGTGTTTGTTTATTGAAGCTCTTGTGCCAGACCGTGACAGGCGCAAAAAGGGGAGGGGAGGGAGAAACGTCCTCTCTCTCTCCCCAATCCCCCTCCCTTTTCCCTTCTTCCCTATCCCCATATCCCCTAGCCCTTTTGACGCCTGTTATGTACCCTAGTGATTGACTGTTGTTGCTATTGTTTCTTTTCTTTTCTTTTTCTTTTTTAAAGTTATCGTACTCCCGGCAGCTTCTCTAAGCTGCCGTAATCGGCTCCTGGTTCTGTTGAAGGGAATGAGATAGACTGTGTGACGTGCCTCCCTCGTGCGCCCTTTTCTCTCTTTGCCCCCATTTGCTAGTCGCCTCGCGACTGGTGCTCACTGATGCAAAAAATAAATGGCACCAGGAGCGATGGCATTCCCTTCGTTTTTCTAATTGTAAAGTTTAGATTAATCGATGGGCCACGTTGTTTAGAACACTTTAATTCTTTATGAAACATGTCCAGGGATCTACACGGAAGAGGCTTCGCTAGAGAATGTGGCAGCAGAAAGGTAAGTTTATCAAACTTTAGCTTCAGGGCCTTGTGTACGTCACAGATCGTTTCGCAGCGCATTTATCGAGGCATCTAAATGTATCCACCTCGATATTTCACTTTCACAATGTAGTGCAGTTTTGTTTAGATTTCTTCTGTTACGTTTGGGATTCTGAAAAAACTTCCGATCGACGCCAACATCTTGCAAGTTTCAGACCTTTCAGAGTTTCTAGAACATTTTCAGCAGAGAGCGTAAGAACCAATGAATAAACAATAGTCATATTCAGTCTTAAATCTCCCGGCTGTTAAGCTCTATTAGCTTCTAGCGAATTGCTCAATGAAAGTTATGATGACCCAAGCTTTCCGTCGCCGTTAGCTCATGTGCTCGATATTAAGTAGAAGTCATGACCAAAATTGAAAATATCGAGCGAAAGAATATTCTTTGCTTTCTTTGCTATCCTAGTTAGAAGACATATCTTTATATTTCCGCCTTCAAGAAACCAGGCCGGAGACCCCCGGTTTTTCTGTGTATTGAAGATGTCTGCAAGTTTATGCTTTCCTTAGCTTTCCCTTTGCTGTTAAGACAGTTAAGCTAGTCGATAAACGTAACGTATTGTGCGCGTCGAAAGCTGCACGGTTTACTGATAACCCAGCGGCAGCCATTGTATGACAGCCTTACGGCCCTTCTGCTTTTGGATACAACAGATCAAGCAGCGTGTTTATCAGAAAACTTATAAAGAATTTACAAGTGAACGAAAAGCCAGTGATCATATCGATTCTGAGTGTATATAGTCAAATAATGACTTAAAAGGCAGTGAAAGCAATATGGATTACCTTACTTCAACACTGAAAATGCTACAGGCAATATGATTATGATGTCGAACAGAGTGTTCTCGTTTAAGTCACTTATTGAATGTCGCGGATATGAGAAAATTGCTGAGGCCCATGCCTGCGCTGTCGTCAGTTTCCACATTTGTTTTGCACGTCAGTATTGTGTTGCTTAGCTAGATTATTCTTTTCACTATCGTTTTCTTTGAAATTCAATAGACCAATATTGTTCAATTAGTTTGCTTCAAGAGAGAAACCCGATAACACTGCGATAATGTATATAATGCTTGGTTCTAATGAACGACCCCGTAATGCACAAAGAGAAAGCCGTGTCTCTTGTAATTGAAGCACCCATTACTCCCTAATATCTAGTAAAGAGGAACTTTGAGACTTCATTTGCTCTTGGATCGTGCTAATGCGCTCAGTCGTCCACAATCGTAAATATAACTGTTGTGTTGACTAA
Source organism: Porites cylindrica (assembly GCA_964035525.1). Taxonomy (NCBI): domain Eukaryota; kingdom Metazoa; phylum Cnidaria; class Anthozoa; order Scleractinia; family Poritidae; genus Porites; species Porites cylindrica. The sequence continues at coordinate 3,061,765 of OZ037781.1, read as the reverse complement.
ATACCCTCGACAGCTGATTTGTTAAACACCGATGTCTTGAAGACATTGGGTTTAATTCTTGTAATAGTCATTCCAGTCATACTCCCATAATTGTCAGTTTCATGGTCTTGTAATCACGAAAATAAACAAAACAAATGAAAACAATAACAGAGCGAGTTGATGGTTGTGGTGTGACTCACGTTTATATTTATTCTTGCCAACGTAGGTTAAGAATGAATTTTCAAGACGTAAACATTTTCTCCTGCACCAAGGTTGCTGAATGGCGAATGCAGCACCGTCACCCCTGGCCAGCTCAAGAGAGAAGACAAATGGAACCAAGCTAAGCAGACTTGTCATCGATGGTGGAACAACAGTACTGAGGAAAATTTTTGATCAGCATCACCCACCTGCCAACTTGTCTTCTAGTCTCACTGCCAATTACTCCATTCTTCAAAACCTTTTGCGTAGAAGAGTACTAAATGGCCATCAGTGGGACAAACTGTTCCCCCCTGGTGGAAGGATACCAGATTCTAACACGTTTGACATCACTCTTCTGTTCCTTCTACTAACCAACATTTGTGGTTTATCCCCTCCCCCAACAGGATGGCATTCTAAGCCATCCCCTAATGACAAATCTCTCGAGGCTAACCTTGCTCGCGTTAAGTTCTTTCGGAATAGGCTGTATGGTCACATGACAACCACCGGTGTAGATGAGACAACTTTCTCTTCCATCTGGCAAGAATTAAGCACTACTCTTCATTCTCTGGGTTTAGATCAAGCAGAAATTGACGGACTGAAGGCAGAGGGCGGTGGAGAGCAAGATTACCTTAATGTCTCACTTGAGTGGGCTGACAGTGAACAGGACATAAATACATGGCTGAAGAATATCCACGAGATGCAACTAAAGCTTATTACGACACTTGAAGATGGCGCTTTAAACCTGGAAGAGCTACGTCACGCTCAGAACGCGCTAAGACAAACTCATGATGTTACAGTTGAAGCAGTGAAGGTAGCACTCAAAGGACATCAAGAGTTGAGGGCAACACACCAGGAAAGTATGTCTCATAACTCCCAAGCCAAAACCAGCCAAGCTGGAGATGAAATTCGTGAATCAATTCAAGAAGTAAAACAGGAAGTAAAAAGCTTGAAGAAAAAGCCGAGAACCGAGCACGCAGATGAGGTGCTTAGGACCATTGTGAAGTTTGAATTCAAAGGAGATATATAGTATCATGCAGAGAAATTCCAGGAAGGAACTCGTGAGTGGATCTTCAAAAGCATCGAAAAATGGTTAGACGACCGGAGCTCGCCACATCGAGCGATGGTAATCAGTGGAAATCCAGGGACGGGAAAGACTGTTATCTCTGCTGTTGTTTCGCAAAGAATGCAAAAGGCTGGAATACTGGCAGGAAGTCACTTTTGTCAGCATAACAATTCACGGTACCGAGATCCAAGTTTAATGCTCCAGTCTTTGGCCTGTCACTTGTGTCAAGCGATGCCAAGTTACAAAGATACTCTGGTGGAACAGCTGTCAAGAAATATGGGTGAAGGCCTCAAAAGCATGGGTGTAGAAGAGCTGTTTGCGTTGCTGTTCAAAGAGCCTCTAAGCACAGTACAAGATCCTGGAAGAAACACCCTAATAATCATAGACGGTGTCGATGAAAGCGAGTATCAAGGACGCAATGAGCTTCTACATGTAATCAGCAACCACTTCTCTATGCTTCCAGTTTGGATTAGAATTTTGATCACAACTCGTTCAGTGAGGAGCATAACAGAGGCTTTGCGACATTTAGAGCCAATCGAGCTTAAACAAAAGCGCGAGGAAAACTTAAATGACATTCAAACCTTGTTTGAAAATCAACTCAGCAACAAAATTGGTGAAGAGCATAAAGATATGATCTTGAAAGAGCTGGTTAAGAAATCAGAAGGCCTGTTCATTTACGCTTATTTTATATTGGATTTTATCCAAAAGAATGTTTCATTTCTCACCCCTGATCAGTTACAACGCGTGTTACCTTCAGGTATTTCATCCGTTTACTTGTCCTATTTCAAACGATTAGAGAACGAACTTTGCAAAGAGCCTGATACAGATGAGGAATCTTTTTTGCGTTTCCTGTGTGCATTGACCGCTTCAAGGGAACCATTACCAGTGGAATTCATTGCCAAAATTCTAAACCTAAGAGGAAAATCTTTGACTGCGCGGCGAAAAGTTAACAAAGCAATATCTTGTATCTCTACATTGTTACCAGTTCGCGAGGGTCGTCTTCACTTTTTTCACAAGTCAATTAAGGACTGGCTAAGAGCATCATTGCCCTATGAACAACATGATTTCACGGTGGACGAGAAAGAAGGTCATGCCGTCCTTTCTGATCTTTGCACTTCTGAACTCAAAAACATCGACCAAAAAGGGATTCATGGCAAACAGCTCACCAATACTGAAAAATATGCTTTGATTCATACTTCCCAGCACATGCGTGAGGCCAATGATGATCATCAATGGATTGACCGTTCAGAGACCATAAGTGGCACATCTAATCAGGTATACCAGTATGTGACGAACCTACATGCTTATTTATGCAAAACTCTGTGTAAATAGAACATCCACTACGGAGGATCTCTATAGCAAAGAGATTTGATTGCAATATTGCTCCATAATCTTCTAACGAAACACTCTTATATTTTGCTCGATCGCCCTCATCCTTTTTTCTAGTGTTTGATTAACGCACGCATCCCTGAATTATTGCCTATGGTAGCGAGCTTTGTCGAATTATCTATTCCCACAATACCCTGCATGAAAGTCCTAGACTATACAGTAGAACCCCGCCTTACAGCCACCTCGATAATACGGTCACCTCGTTATTACGGCCAGTTTTTTTTTTGGCCCGGCAAAACGGCCATACATTTCTTTATAAAAGAAAACCGTTAATGCAGTCACCTCGTTATTACGGCCAGTTTTTTTGGCCCGGCATAACGGCCGTACATCTTCTTATAAAAACCTTAATGCAGTCACCCGTTAATTCGACCACATTTTAAAGATCCCAAACAGTAGAATCCCTTCTAATTTCACCCCGTTGATGCGGCCACTCGTTCGAAATTTAGAAAATTAAAATGCCTAAGCTTATTCTCTTCCTGCTTTTAGACTACAGTACACTTAAGGTGGCTCGATACAGTTTTCCAGGGCCAATACCTCCCAAGTTTGAGTATAAACTACGTCACCATAAACAAAGTTTTGAAAAAATTGCCACCACAGTTGTACTAGATAAAGATGAAAATTTTTTGTGATCAGGGTTGCAATGACATCGGAGTTGTCATAGCAACGAAATGACGCTATTACCTATTTTGCTTACAACAGTATATATCGGCACTGGGAAATGTTCTTGCAAAATCATCCAATAGAGGCCTCGATGTTCGTGAAGTTTAAGCGAAATCTGTAAGAGCGTTATCGAGATATTTTGGGATAAAGATTTTGTGGTTAGAAATACGGTAAAAAAAGGACAATCTCTATGTTCGGCTGTTAACTGCAGAAAAAGAAGCGCTTTTGACATGCATGCTCACCTCATAGTAGTTTCAATCGTCTTAAAAACGTGTGTGAAAGATCATGGAGATAGCTCCAGCCGATTGCTAGAAAGAAAGATTTGATTAGTATGTATCCAGGCGCTCTTGTTAGCGGTTTTTGAATATTTTGGACTACTTTAACAAACTAGCAAATAGTTTTTAAACCGCTCGATAGATTTTTTTAAAAATTTAACATTCTTGGGATTAACCTTCCTTTTATATGACCTTTTAGTTTCAAGACACCGTTTCTGATGATGGGTCACTAATTGCTTTTTCTAATGCTGAAGTAGATCACTATGGTACAATTACTGTTTTTGACTCAAAACGTCAGTCTCGTTTGTATGTTATACTCCCCAACCCCTTGGGTTTTTTCGTGTGTGAATTGTTACGCTTCACATCGGATAACAACACTCCTGTTCCTGTTTGTGGCTTTCTACACAAAAAATGCGCAGATGAAGATTCTTGCTACTTTTTCGACTTCACATACTCATATGTCACTACCGGAAAACCTGAATTTACCTTCATTACGCCTTTAAATGCTTCTCACCTTTATAACTCTCATATCATTAACATTAGCCTGTTGTTTTGAGACAATACTTAGACTTAGGGTTGCTTTGTTACTCTATGACCATGTCCCCTGTCAGAAGAACATAACTCTTACATAAGATGTATTTGATATATATTTTTTACCTTTTCACCTTCATCAAAATCGCAGAGTTTAGTGCTTCATACAAAATGTTTCCCGGAAGTTCTCGGCAACTTTTACGTTCCAGTGAATTCTCATGAATTCTAAGTGATTTATTTTCGGAACTTGTGGGAACTTGCACGACCGCCTGAAAAGTTGAAATGGGCTGCTCTCGATAATAGTTTTAATCTTGTGGGGATAGGTCTCCCCTCGTAAAAGTGCGGTTGTTACGGTATATTATTTTGATTAAATACCATTATTAGCTTACGTCGAAGTCGATTTCTTCTAATTCTCTCTCTCCGTCTTTAGGGAAGTGCTACTGATGGACGGTCAGCCTCTTTCGCGGGAGGCCCTTTAAGAGTAACACTCGTCGGGGATGAATGGGGATCATCGAAAGGCGGATTGTCTACGCTGAACAGGGAGTTAGCAAAAAATCTTGCACGTCAGCCTGGGGTAGAAGTAACTATTCTACTGCCACATTACAGTGAAAGAGAGAAGAAAGAAGCTAATGACTGTAGAGTAAGCCTTGCCACACCAGAGCCAATGAATGGGTTTGATTCCATCCGGGCATTGAGCTTTACTAGAGAAGATCATGGTATTGATGTTGTTATAGGCCATGGTCAGAAGCTTGGAGCACCAGCTCAGGTCATAGCAAAACAACGCAAGTGCAGAAGAGTTCATATGGTACACACTGCCAGTGAAGAGCTTGCAATGTTTAAGGAAGGCGAAACAGCGCTACCTGAAGGCGAGGAAAATCACCGAACTGAGATGCATTTGTGTAAGGAAGCTGATGTCGTCCTTGCCATTGGACCAAAGCTAAAGGAAGCTGTCTCAGCCAATCTTCGGTGCTACGGTAGAGATGAACATGTGATAGATATCACACCTGGAATTTTTTCGGAGTTCGCAAACTTGGAACAAGCCAGTCAGGAAAGAGAACAATTCCGCATCTTAGTGTTTGGTCGTGGTAACTTGGAAGATTTTGAACTAAAAGGATACGATATAGCTGCTGAAGCTGTAGCAGGCTTAAAAGACGAAGACTACCTTCTTCAATTTGTCGGGGCACCAAAAGGTAAAGAAGAAGAAGTTAAAAACAGGTTACTGAAGTGTGGCATTCCACGCACACAGTTAACTGTTCGAAGATTTGCTGAGAGTCGCAACGAAATAAAAGAACTTTTGTGGACGGTCGATCTCGCCATTATGCCGTCACGAACGGAAGGCTTTGGCCTCACCGCTCTCGAAGCACTCTCCGCTGGCCTTCCTATTTTGGTAAGTAACAATTCGGGATTCGGTCAAGCTATCCGCTAAGTAGAATTCGGATCTGCGAGTGTGGTGTGTTCCGATGATCCTAGAGAGTGGGGTAAAGCTATCAGACGTGTGAGACAGAAGCTAAGGAAACTCCGGCTAAAGGAAGCTTGTTCTCTTCGAAAGTCATATGACAAAGAATATAAGTGGGAGACACAGTGTGAAAAGCTTGTAGATAGAATGCGACAAATCCTCAAATAAGCTTTGAGTAGACACTCAAGGTTGTTACATGATCGTAAATATTAACATCTACGCTAAAACTAACGCTAACGGATAGCCGTTCAACAGGTGCTCAAACACGCGGCTTTCGAACGGGTGAACCAAGCCGTTTAAACGGGTGTATCTGAACGGATGAACAATTTGCTAGGTATAAAAATTAATTACAGTTTGCCTTTTACGCTTTTGTTCTTCGTTGTCTTTTCCTTTTGAAAGACAAGTAAGAGTCTTGAACTTTCCTTTATCGGGGTGGGCGTGGCCATAACTATGGTCAAATCTTGTTGTTTCTAAGGCCCCTCTTTTAAGTTCCCTCTGTAATCGTCTTAGTCCTCTACTCAAATCCTTAGTTAACCTATGTACTGTTTAGCTGATCAGTGTTTTGTCATCTGTTTCGAAAAATATATATAATTCTATTTATTTTTCGTAAAATTATATCAAAGATATATCAAGAGTAAGGAAATAATAGAGCACTGACACCTCTTATCTTACGGAGTGTATCCTTTCAATTCTTTTTCTTTAGAATAACTTAGCTTCGTAGCCTTTAAAAGGCTAAGCAAAGCAAATCTTTTCAACAAGGTGTGAATGTCAGATTTTTGCAGTGTTATATTCTTTTGTTTGGATGGACATGTTTTATTTCTTTATAATTTGGAGGCCTTTTAGAATGATCTTTCAGTTGACGTCCTAAGGTGTCACATCATGATATAAAACCAAGTTCTGCTGCCAAATTTCCGACGTCCTTTTCCCGGCAATAGTGTCAAGATATGAGAAACTAAACACGTGATTTTTTGAAAAATGGACCCTCTAGTCCACTGTTGAAAATTTCAGAGTTACAGTATTGAAGCTTAAAAAGATCTTAGTTTGAATTTCTCACAAATTTGGCGCTTAAGCTCTCTAACTCAGCTCTCTCGAACCAAGAGAGAGCTGACCCTCAGAGGGATTGCGTATAGAATAGGGTCTATGGGGACATTTGCTGTCTTTCTCTTCACCCTCTGTTGGTTAAATAAATTTTATGATATGGCCTTCATCAGGCTTTAAGGTTTATTAGACCAGAGTTCCTACCGTGACCTGTTGCTTCTATATTTTATAAATCATTTCTACATTCAGTGTAAATAAACCATCTTGGGACTGGACTACACCATTACAGTATGGTTCCTTATCTTTGCTATATAATTTCAAAGCGTAATGTTACCGATGTCAGTACTAGCCTGCGAGGGCATCCGTTTTTTGGCTCTAGTTTCGGAAGAGAAGCGACGACCGCAAATACGTCTGCGGTTTGCAGGCTACGTCAGTACTGTCGTTTGCTGTTTCAGGCATGATCTGGTGGTTTGGTTCCTATAGTGTTCTATACTCTTATGATCGATTAGTTTTTCAATTTTCTTGTTTAGTCACGCGTGTATATTTAACAGTTAAAGAATGAGGATAAGTATCTTGTGAAGAATTTTGGAGATCGAGGAGGGTGTTATCCCTCCGAGATCTCCATAATTCTTCATATGATACGAAAGCCGAATTCAGTAATTGTTTTATTATTCATTCAAACTAATTTCAAGTTTAAAAATGTAGCTACAACATGCTTACCTCTATCGATGTTAAGTTCATCTTCGATAGCTCATGTTTAGGATTGTTCATTGATATTTATACCCTGCTCGTTATTCCCTAATTCAATCTTTTTAAGACCGGGCTATAAGCATTTCTGGATATCGGTTTCGTGCCTTGTGAGTGGGTGTGGTCAAAACCAAAACAAAACCAACTTGACTAAAGAGATACTGGAAATAAGTAGAAGTTGGACAAGTGTTTTGATGGCAGCCACTTGCGGCAATCGGCCGAAACAAAATTCAGTAATAAACAATGCGCAGAAACATTATAAGCACAGAAAAATACTTTATTTATTTGAAACATTCAGCATGATACAACTCAAATGTCTTGTCATTCCCGCAGGTGAAGAGTGAAGTGGATTCTTTCCAGTTCATTTTTCATCATTTGAACGTTTTCACGTCGTCGTCCTCTATCCGCGGAGCTAAAGAACATGCTTTTCGAATGCTTTAACTGCATCGGACCAAAGATTAAAACCTAGAAACAGAAACCCCAGGAAATAAAACAGGAAAGGTCAGCTTCATATGCATGACCTTTTAACGTGAAACCAGCGGCAAAAATAAGATTTGCCCCACGACCTCCACAGCATAATCTACTCGGCTGCTACAAAGAAAAGAATCTGAACAAATGACATTTTACATTATGAGGTAAAAGTCGTTCAGTCCTACAGACCCCGCCGTTTTTTGTCATGTTTATTCGGGACAAGAAATCACTATCCGTAAAAAATTCAATATCCTGAAATCAACGCGCGACAAAGCATAGCAGCAAATCGGTAGAGGTCAATTTCTGACAGAAACAAACAACCTCGTCCCCAGGGCTTTTCCCTCAAAAAATGGGTAAAAAAAAGGGGACGAGGTTGAGAAACAAAAGGCACCTTCAGGAAATGACCTCTCTGAATGTGAGGCAAACAGCAATGATAGTACTTGCGCAGTTTAAGTTTGAAATCCTCCACAGTTTTTTACCCACTAGGAAAAAGATAATCAGAACATGACATGGCACTATTCCGCTCGGCATCCTTCCACCAATCAGAGTTTATCCACGAAGACGACAAAATGAAACGAGATTTTGAATCAGTAAGCCTGTTCCAGGCGTTCAGGTGGTGGGGAGTGAGTTAGATCACAGGTGCTTTGTGAGCCAAGCGAGCCAAACACGGCATTTTGCACGAAGCGCGAAACGAGTGGAGAAGAAAAATAAAGCGCTTACCACGGCCAGTCCATTGTTCTGGCTCTTCCGCCCACCTACCCCCACAAGTACAACCTCGTTCGCAGGTTCTCTCTCCCCCGGGAACGAGGTTGCCACAAGTATTGACTGACGGCGGTGATGTCAAAAGGACCAATCAAAACACGATCCATTGCTCAAAAATTGTCACCTTTCTGGCTACCTGAAACACCAACCACAGCATAAAACACCCTAAATAACTGCGAACACCTTCAATAATGCAAGACTCAGTGCAGCAAAAGTAAGATTTGCTCATTCAAAGTTTGGTAATGTCCAAACACAGCGGCGAGAGAGAAAAGAGGGAAAACGTGTTGTTCAAACAAATTCCAAGGTCACGTGCCTATTAGTCGTGTTTGTACCTGTCAACACTTAGTTTAAAAAGGTTGGTAAATGAGGCTTTATCCTAAACTAGTTGGAAGCAATCCCGGGGGGGAACTCCGCATATGAAAGGGGTGGGGATGCTCGTCGGAAATTTGAATTAAACCCCTAAAGGAGACCGATCTGGGCGTGGCCCAAGCTTTTTTTGACCCCTAAAAGAGACCATGCTAAAACAAAGACAAAGGAGAAAACTTGGATTATATGAATGGAGTAAATAAAAGGCATTAAACATATACATATCAGATATATATTTTTATATTTTTTCGCGTGCAACCCTAAAGGAGACCTTCACGGCTAAATATGATGGCGTTTTGCCCAGAACACCCCAAGTGAGACCAAAATCCGAAATTTACACCCCTAAGCGAGATGACGAGCATCCCCACCCCTTTCATGTGTGGAGTCCCCCCCCCCCCCCCCCCCCGAGGAAGCAATCCAAGAACATCTTTAAACATTTCTTTTGTTTTTCTTTTATTTCTGAAACTAGACGAAAGTCTTCTCGAACAGCATCGTCAAAAGAACATGAATGCGCGACGGTTATTTTTGTTCCAGACAAACATGCTAAAACAGCGCGTCATCAATCAACCAAATGGAACGCAACGTTCATTTAGTGAACGTGGGAGGAGCCAGAACAACGGACAGGTAACAGACGCATTATTTTTCTCCTCCCCTCGTCTCACGCTTGCCGCGTCCGCCTCGCTTGGCTCGGAAGCGCGTGTTATGCAGGCTAATAAGCAGACTTTCAACGTCCGATCACTCGAACTTACATTTTGGGCACTCGATCGACAGGAATTTTAACAAATCGGAAGCAAATTAATTTATGCTAGTTTTTGAAAACATTTCTTGTAGGAACCAAAAAAAATGAATGCTACATACCTGAAAACGTCGAATCAGCTACTCCTAAATCGGCTTCCTCTCAGAAAGACCGTTTGCTCGACTTATCCACAGAATTTCTCTCTTCAATCACAACAGAAGCTATCACCTATTCACCTGTTGTATTTAGTCACTCTTTGCCTTAAATTTGGCAAGGTTTCACGGAATAAGACTGAGGACTGAATCCGCTAAGGCTCAAATAAGAAAAGTAAATGAGTTTCCTCGAAGTCATTATAGATGTGTCGATGACGTCATCGAGTATCCAGAAATAGTTATGGGCATGTGCCGTTGGACAGAGTTTGATTTACTGGGTGCCTTAAGTCCTCAAATACCGTAAGCCCCGGGGCCTATATTTTTCAAAGGCCCTTTTTGAGGGGCTTATTTTTGGAGGGGCTTGTATTCGGAGGGGCTTATCTACGGAAGGAAATTTGCGTTTCAAAATCGATTGGGCTAGCCTTATAGTTGGAAGTAAAAATTTACCGTTTTTGCTTTGTTTTTCTTTGTGTTTGAGGGCAATTTTCCAAGTACGAGCCCCCCGGGCGGCTTATATTTGGAGGGGCGATTTAACGGAGGGTTTTTTGCATTACCGGCTTGGGGGGCTTATATTTGGAGGGGCTTATTTTCGGAATTTTATGGTAATTCATTATCCCCTTCTCTGACCAAATAGCATTAAGGTATGGGACGAGATCCCTGTCGTGGAACACGACAAAGGACTCCAAGTTCTAGTTATGTCCGAGAAAGGGAGGGAGGGAGGGAGGGCTGACCCTTTTCATTGACACTCTTCATTGGGAACTGACAACTTTGCATATGTTATTCAGGTTTATTTGTTATGTAGTAACTTTGTAAACAAAAATAAGAGAGTGCTCACAGTCTAATATATGGAGAATTTTATAATTAAACCTATTCTAAGAAAGGAACCTGACAGTATCATTATTGACAGGCATGTACCTTTGAAACAGTCAAAGGATTAATTAATTAATATAGCAAAAGCTCTCCCTGGATTATTTACCAAAAACTGCCCGTGCGCGAAATATAAAAACGAAACTTTAGAGTAAAAATAAATCAGGTTCCACAAGCAATTCCTTGATATGCAAACAGTTCAAAGGTATCGAAACAAGACCAACTACCCTATAAACGAAGCCAAAATTTAATGAAAGACCGCAAACAAAGGTGATCCTTGTAAAACTTGGCGTTTAAAAAGACTTGAACAATCTCCGCAAAATAAAGTATAAATCAACTACAGTGTTCCAGGCCGAAAACAGGAAACCAATTTTTGCCCGACGATATTACTGAAGCATGCGCTGCGATAATCTGCTCTTCTGTTGTCATGCAAAATATGGCCTCCTCGCCGTTTTATCTTCTGCTTGTTGTAAGTACGAATTTTCTTTCGTCATATGCTAAACCTGTTAGTTTATTGGATAACAGTGAGTAACAGTGAATCATTAATTTGCTATCGACTCAAAATGATATACCTCTTTGATGGGCTCCTGTGTACCTATAAAATTTCCTAACCTCTTGGATTACTTAAAGAATAGACTCATGCAATGCGCAATTGTGTGAATTGCCTACGCATTTTAAAAGTCCATTTTTTCCTTGTAGTCTTTTAGTGTCATAGAGAACATTAATCGTAACTATGAGACAGAAAGCTTTATTTAGGGCCTGTTTACATGAAGGTGGGGCACCCCAGGTAGGTGATGAGGTCACCCGCTTTAGGAGGGGTAACCTGCCTGTCCATATAATCTCTCATTCTAATGTGATCACGTTTACATGATAAATGGGGTGACCCGCAACGGCAGGTAGCCCGGTCTGGCAGACCGGGTAACCCTCTCAGCCGGTCAAATTTTGCCATGTAAACGTTTCAAGGAGGGGTAACCCGCCTAGCCGTGGTCCGATTCGTGATACATCAAATTCGCGCAAAATTCACTTTGGCGGTGGTTTTGCATCATTATTAAAGTTAACAATAGAAAGCCATCACACTGAAGGTTGCAGCAAGAGCAGCCAAAACATGTGGTTTACGATCATGTTTCTTGTTTACCTGCTTAGCGACCATTCAATAAGCTTGAGAAAGTGCACCCTGAGATGGCGTGGTTGTAAGATTGCATGTAAAGGAGGGTTAATTTTTTACCCCACCTAAGCGGGTAACCTCACCTTGCTGGGGTGCCCCACCTCCATGTAAACAGGCCCTTATTTTGCTGCATTGCACGAGAAATATGGTCCCTAGGGTACTCTAGTCCCGATGGGCACTTCCATATTTGCCGCTGAACAGGATATGGTTTTTCTGAGTCTTTTAGCCTGCGGACACGGACGTATTTACGGTCGTCTGACGTCTGTGTCCGCAGGCTACGACTCTTCAGGATTCCTACCAAAAATTATTTTTTTCCAAAATCATCTAATTCGATTGTGTCAGTTTAAACAATTTTAATCTAAATTACGTAATTCTGCATAGGAACGAAACGAATCAGGGCCGGGTTGTTCGAAGCTGGGTTAAGATAACCCAGGGTTAGTGCAAATTTCGAACTCAGATATGAGAGCTTTAAAAAGCCAATTCAGTTGAATTCTCTTTGCCTACAATTTGATGATTGGATATGCTAAAAGAATAAAGAAAATTATCCCGGGAGACTGCTTTTGATATAAAGAAAAAGAAACCCGGGTTAAAATTTAAGCCCGGGCTAGCGCTAACCGGCTTTCGAACAACTGGGCCCAGGGCCCTAAATAAGTTCTCTCGACAGGGTAGCGAAATGCATGATTTGTGTCTAAACCGAGTCAGGGTTTGAAAGCTTTGGCGGGACTTCGGGAAACGGGTTCCTGGTCCAAATACGATTTCCTTTCCCCTATTTTTTCGAAAATTGCAAAGAAGAACTTAGTAATAAAATGATTGGTTTCAAGAGGGTCAAAAACGTGAAGAGCAAAAACGTGTCTTCATGATCACGCATCCCGTGCCGGGAGCAGTCCTGTCATGTCAGTATATCGTGTTGGCCTACGCAGATGTTTCTTCACGTAAATCAACTTGTAATAGAGAAGAGAAGTGTGACGTCACGTTACCATGGTAACACTATTTCTGGATGACAACAAAACCAACGACGACTGCCACAGCAAGGAGAACGAAAAAATAATATGTTTATATTAACAAACAACAACTTTGCACGTGCATCACGCTATTTTGTACACTTCTTTGCCGTCGTTGCACCACTACGACATGAAACTGCTTTATGGAGTAGGTGAACACAACACAAAAAATTGTCGCTTTCTTTTTCTAAACTTAGATAACGATAAATATGGTCCCAAAGAAAATTTCGCCAAGATTTGCCAAATTAAATTAAATGAAATTGAATAAGATCGGTGAAGTTTGAAATAGTGCGAATAGACTTTTAAGTGACTTTATCGGTTTGTTGTCATCCAAAAATTTTGCTACCATGGCAACGTGACGTAACGATTTCTTCTTTCTATTCAAACCGAAACTCAATGATCCCTCTTATTATCTGCGCACCCCTAACGCTCACTCCTCATTAGGCCTTGGGATAGACTTGCCGTATAAACCGTTTCACTTCTAACCGCCTGGCCAAAAAAAATCCCCCAAAATTAAATTTCGTTTTGTAAAATCGTAAGGAATAAATGGTACTCTGCAAAAGTTCTACTAAATAGCACCATGGGATTTCGCCCACAGATTCATTGTTGTTCCGAGCCTCTTTTTCAAAGGGAGGCTAAGTGCAACAGGAAAGGTTTTGCACTCAGTAGCCTCGTTTCTAAAGTGAAAGTTTATGGAACTTGGCAAAACTTACCTATTGTTGACAAAAGTCTGGTCGCTACTGCCCAAGCTGGCCCGGGAAGGGGGGGGGGGGGGGTACTCCTGGGAATTCTTGGCGGGGTTGTGCCTGACCCTATTTCAGACCAAAAAATGTCATTTTCCACACCTGTTTTCAGACAAGACCTCTAAAATCCATACCCGTTTTCAGACCTTGCCTTTAGGCAGAAATTATGTCATCATTACTTAGAGTAGAGCGCAAACAAAAAATTTCTTTAAACGCATTTCGAATTCACATATTTCTATTCAGTCGCTCTTATTCATTTGGGATTTAAAAGACAAGTATGTTTATACACTCCCGTAGTTTCCTCGAAAAACTATACCAGATTCCAGACCAAAATGGGAAAGTCTATACCCGTAATCAGACCATGTATTCGGTCGCTAGGGAAAAACAGCCATCCTATGTGCTAAATTGATAACATACGTATTTCTGCATAAAAATCAGCGCTAAAGAAAATTCTGCACCGTTGTTAATTTAGGTGTTGAAGACGCGTATGTATTCAATTTTTTTTCAGGCTTTCTTTTTCGCATCTAAGTTGCGTGCATAACAGCGATGATTTTTCACGTATGGAAATTAATGTTTTCTTTAATTAAAACTTACTTTGACTGAAACATTTTCCCCACACCAACAAACAACTATGATCGCAGGCTACCTATAACATCTTGTTTTCTTGTCTGCATGATACAATTTACTGAATAATTGAAAGTGTACACAGCCATCTGTTTTCATTACACATCTTCCTTGTTAACAGTGACAGAACAGATTACTTTTACTCAAGTAACAAATGCACTGAGTGAGAGCCTTTGAAGTTAAGTAGACCGAAGTAATTGACACGGAATATGAAATTCTACTACATGATTTCTTGCGTCATAATCTTTTATTAAAGCATGGCCACGTTTGTAAGAAGTCATTCTTATAATGAAGGTATGTTTAAGAACCTTTTTTTCTAATGCTCTTGGAACGCTAACAGTTAGCCAAATTTTGCAGCAATTTAACAGAGGAGGGATATTTTGTGCATTTAACAGAATTGCGGTTTAGTTGATAAAATTCCCCCGTGCTGCAGTTTTCGAATTAAATACAACCATTATTTCTCCACTCTGTTCCATGTTTTTGTTTTTTTCGATTTGATATATTCTTTTTCGTAGTGAGCTCAGCCCTCTAAGTTACTAAAATACAAGCTCTTTGACAGAAACTTACGGAAAAGTATTCTTAAAAGTTTAAGTAACTGGTCTGTTACTTACTGAAAAGAGTTCACGTAATGTTTTGTTTCCAAGTCAGTTGTTTTTCCATAAATTTTATACTATATGCTTTTTTAAAAACATTTTGACATATCTGAGTGCTTAAAAGTCGCTTGACATTAAGTATTATACGGGACTTAAGACGCTTAGTTAATTAACCAATGCTGCGTTTAGAAGGTTAGACCCTGCAGCAGCTAACAGCTAGATATCTAAGGTCTTGTGTTTTACTTTGAGTATCACCACCAACTGGAGACTCAGCTGGACTTATTTGGAAACAAGTCAAATGCGACTACATGGTGGAGAGTGTTAAGTCTTGACTGTCACGTCCTGTGAATTTTTTAATGAAGGGAAGTTGACCTCCAACAATGCAATATTTACCTAGATTCATGGCATTCAGATTTAGACTGTGTTTGAATTATTTACGCTGACAATTTCTGAATTATTTACGCTGATGTTATCGCATTAATTATAGATGGTAAGACGTTTCACATAGTTATATACTAATTTTACATAATATAGCTTTAGGTTATCAGGAACAGGCTTGATATCGTACTTGACAGAGGCAAAATATGATGAACAAAAATAGTCACAATTTTCATCGATAGGCTGTTACAGGTGGAGAGGGATGGTTGGTGGGGGGAAAGGGTGGGGTAGTGATTGTTTAGGGTGGAGAAGTGGGAGTAGCCTGTGTACATACCCCCCTTCCCTCAGGAAAAATGAGTGTAGTTGTCAATGTGATGATTTTCAGATTCCCTGCTATGTATTGACGACAGGCCCTAAAACCTATCAAAATCCCTCATTTACATGATGCAGTGATAGATCATTCTCTCTTGTCTACAGGTAACAGCTAATCAAATTATTTTCCACACATTCCGGGAAAAATCACGTGGCCTCCATACACGATTAGCAACGGTGAATCACAGACTCCCTCTTCTCCGATTATTCCTGACGGGAGGGGGGCTGGGGTCTGTACACAGGCTGAGGTGGGAGTTTTTCATTTCAGCGTCAGAATTTTAACATTCTGCGGAGCTTAACTAGAGACTTTTGTTCTTGGGCCATCGTAGTTTGGTCAAAAATAAAACACAAACAGCGGTGATAAACATTGTGAGTTTTCGCATTTTTTATAAACTTGACGTTTCGTATGCTATTCAAAATACATTTTCAAAATTGATCTTAAGTGACCGTTGAAGAGAGAATGCTAACCGCTGAACAATATGCGGAATCCTTATTTAAATTTGAATAGGAAACCCAAATGAACTCTATTACAAGTGTTAGAAATATAGTTCTGCTATTTTTTTCCTTAAGGTCCTTGTCGCGAATTGGCGTTCCCAAGTTTTCTTTTCTTTGCCGACAAGCGCCTGATGAACCACACCATAAAAACTTTAAAAGTTCGCGATCTGGATGAGTGTGAGTTGAGGTGTTACTACGAGCACAATTGTGTCAGCCTTAATTTTGAAAACAAAATGGTTGGAAATGGAAAATACAGCTGTGAATTGAACAATTCTACACACGGAGAACACGATGAAGACTTTGTGGAGGCACCAAATTTCCTTTACCGCGGAACAAACGTAAGATCATTAAATTTTAACGTTATCCAGTCTCCGAGCCTATTAATACCATATGGAGCTCACCCTTTGGGCTTGACTGTGTTACAATATTTTGCAAAGATCAAAAATTAAGGAGATAGTTTCTGTTTGTGATAACTGCACGGGATCATGTGAATATAATGGAATTTGACGCGCTGAGGGCCGGGTACGTCATTTATGATGGCAGCTGAGTTGGCCGTCATATTGGATGTCATTGAAAATTCAGGTTTATCGCAATGGAGTAAACGCAAACCATCTTTCTTTTGACCCCCCCCCCCCCCCCCCCCCCTCCCCAACTAAATCTGACAACTACACTAGGTCTCTTCCTTTCGCCATTAAACACCTTAAAACAACGTCCCTTTATGTATGTAAGACGGGCTAATCCCTAAACCCGACGCTTAGAGTTGGGCTCTGCCAATCTTTACTCACTTTCCTTGAATCATGATAAGGCGGACACCTCTAGCAAAGGTTTCGAAAAGGCTCAGAAGCATAAAACAATATCTCTTTTCCATAATATATTCCCCAGAATCCTTGTGGTAGTTCTCCATGCAAAAATAACGGGACTTGTCAATCAGGATTTACCAAGAAAGGATATCACTGCTTGTGTCGAGGCTGGACAGGTGCAAACTGCCAAATGGGTAGGTCTGAAAAATGAACTAAATGAACGCAGTAGTTATGAAACCACGCAAGCTGTACCGCACTTAAAAGGAAGAAACCACATGTGAGAACATTAATTTGAAAAAAAAGTATATAATCCGCTGTAATATTAGCCCTGCCATTGTCGACAAAACCATCACAAGCGCATCAAGCGCAGGACCTTCCAGACGGAAGCAGCGTTTTCGGGAGCTTGTGCATTGATGAAAGACTTTTCCTTTTACTTTGGAGTGGATTCAGGATTTGCGGCACGTTTCTCTTTACTTTCACCTTCGTTTAGCCTAAAATTCTCGATCTGAGTTATAATTTGAAGTTGAGTTAATTTTCGGTGGACTGTCGACCTGTCGTGTAAACGAGACAGTTCCACTGTCCAGTCATCGTTTTCTTTGCAAAGTAACTGAATGAGTCTTCTAATAACTATCTTCACCGTGATGAAAACAGTCACGAGTGTAGCCAGAACGCAGATTGTACAAACACAAAGGGATCTTACAGATGCAACTGCAAGACTGGATTCTATGGAGATGGATACAACTGCACAGGTATCCCAGTGTTTACTTGGGTCCTTAGTTGTTGTAAACAGTTCAGAAAAGATCTAACCATCAATAAACTGCAAAAGATCATCCTCTTAGGAGCGGCACGTATACTAAGAAGATTTCTGTCCATCCAGTAAAATATCCCTCTAGCAACTCAGGACCAAGGAATGGGCCAGTTTCTAACAGACTACAAGGAACAAAAACAATAATAATAATAATAATAAATTAATTAATTAATTAAAGAGCCGGTATCCAGAAGAAAAGGTAGAAGAGTGGATTTTAAATCCAGCGTGCTGATGGAAGTGGAAAGCTCAGTTATAAGCGAGGTATTATTTCTCTGGCCAAGAAGACGAAAAGGGGAGCTTGTAGCAGAAATATTATGCTAGTATACCATTGATCTATTTGCATAGGAAAGAGAGGGAGAGAAGACTTAAAAGAAAGGGTGGCTTATTCACTGTCTTCCGCTTTATAAAGAATATAAACGCAAGTGAGATGTAAGTAGTTGATTCACACTATTACAACACTATTCTAGATATCAACGAATGTCAAGAAGAACTGAGATGTGGAAAGAACGCAACTTGCACGAACACTGAAGGATCTTTCAGATGCACCTGCAATATTGGTTACTATGCAGACGGATACATCTCCACAGGTATACCACTGTTAGTGCAAACTTCCCAAGACTGAAAGCAGTTGCAAGCGAGGGTAAAAGACATCACTGATTTTCTGATCACCATCAGAAAAACAGCCTGAAGTATGATGATGTTTACCGGTTTGAGGTTGCCAATAGTTCCTGGTAAAGAAAAAAAAACGGCCATGCAATTTAGTGTTAACAATAACTGGTGCGCTAGATGGAGAATTTTTTTTCGTTAGCTTTTGTAAAAAAAACCAGTGCACTGAACACCATCGAATCTTCTATAGTCTGAGGCATTGGCTGCTTTGACAGTTATGATCGTAAATCACGTAAATCGTAAACTTTTAAACAAAACATCATATAAGAAAGGACTGGTTTGTTTTTAGAGGAGTTAAGGAAATCTCTTTAACAACTGCCTCCGGCAACATAGTGTCTCGTCGCTAGCAGAAATGTTGATCAGTCTGATATTTTTCTGACGAGGTAAAAACTGGTTTGGCTGCTCTTCTTATTTAATTCTTCTCGATCTTAATGATAATTATGCTTATGAAAGTTTCGCTATTAAATTGTCTCCTATGGCTTCTCTTTTAACAAGAACAAATTGATTATCTCACTGTCACAGTCATCTCACTCTCTGATCTTAAATATCTTTTGTTCTCCCACTAGAGTGTTACACAATATTTGACTTCGAAGACCATGATTTGTCAAATTGGACTTTGAATGGTACAGCATTCAATAATCAGCCAACATACGGGAATAACCCATCAGGAAAGGAGTATAAGTTTGAGAGCAACCACAAAGGGGATTGGTAGATTGGTACCTACGAGAATCGGTCCAGTCCCTCTGAACCGTTTGGGGGACAGCAAGGTGATGGTCCTCAAGGCTCAATGACGTCACCCAGTTTTCAGATTACTGGAAAGTTGCTTACCTTCCTGATTGGAGCAGGCTGCATTAATCCACACCTTCGTGCTGAGCTTATTATTGGTGGGGAAGTGGTTCGTAAGGAGATACCGAAGGAGTGTGATGAAGCTATGAAAGAGAAAAGCTGGAATGTGACAGATTACGCAGGTAAAAATGCTCAGTTGCGTTTGGTTGACCATTCCTCAGGGGACTGGGGTCACATCAATTTTGATCACTTACAAGCTTGCCATAAACTAATTTCAGATATTGATTCTTGAGTTCTCTTGGTGTTCATTTTGAGCAGTTCTGTAAGATGAAAAGAGACAAAGGACTTGTAAGACTAGAGGCGGTTTTGTTTTGGGAATCATTTACAGAATGTACAGCTCTCTTTGTTTTTCTTCTGTGATCAATCAGATCGTCTGTACTTTTATTTTATTTCTATTTTATGTAGTGATTTCGGTGAACAATACGTGTAGTAGAGTTCGGATGTTTCGAATTAGCTCTGCGGTATTTTCCCAAAAGTTAAAACAAAAGTAACTTTATTCGCTCTTAAAAACCCAATACAATGGGAGTCATTTCTCTCCCTGAACCAAATTACAAACACAAAACTAAATATAAAGGTAACGAGCTAACAGCGGGGTGTAAGAAGCTTGTTCTTAAAGTTAGTGTACGATTAACATAAGAATTATGTGAAGAGTTTAGTAATGATCCTTGTAAAAATTGGGACTTTCAAAGTAGCAGAAAGCACTTCAGAGCCTTGCTTTATCTTTATTGTTTGACTAAAAGCTGTAAAAGGTAGCAAAACGTATACATACACCAGGAACCGGGGCCAATAGCACATATATCAGGAGAATGCACCCAACGACAGTTTCCTCTTTAATACATTGAAAACACTTTTTAGGCTATCCAAAGTACTTTTAGAGCTGTAGAAATTCATTTTAAGTGGCGCTATAAAATTTGTATCTGTTCGGTCACCTTAGAGGAACTTGGGTCTTTTCGAAATTTTAAGGGCTTGTTGATTCGAGAAACGGTAGAGAGGTCAAAGAGATTGCCTGTTCTCTTAAAGAAGATACTATTTATTCCACTACTTCAGAGTTTGTTAAAGTTTCCTCAGACTCAAGTAGACAGGTAACATTGGTTACTGCTTTGAGAATGTCAAACCGCGAGGAATTGAACACGATAGAACTCCCTGGCTCTGTTTCCATCTTTCCAACAAGGGATGGTGTAGTACTTTTAAAAAATGACGAAACAGAGTTATGGACCTTTGACATGTCCACTTCTCTTCGGTCTCTCTCTGAGGTTACCCCAAGTGACGTTGTTTTTTCTATTTCAGAGGAATGGATAGCCCGTTTTTATTCACCTGGACTACTGCATGTCTTTTGGTCAGATCACTACGGTTAAAAAACCACCTATTGATCGAAAGCGACCGTGACCACTTTGGGTGTTACGGTTTTAAAATAGATTTCCCACTTAAGCTCGATCTCTATGCTTGCTGTAAGTTCTACTTTGCGAAGATCTTTTAGCGACCACAAGGAGCTGTACCGTAACTTTAAAATTGCAATCCAATGAATTCTCTTTCAAAAAGTAGATGTATCAGGACCTCGTCTTCGAAAAGACCCTCTATAGTTCCATTCTCGTAAGCATTCACCTTCTGTAAGCAAGCGCTCAATTGTTTCCGCATATTTTGAGGTCACTTACAACTCCCGGGGTGGGGAGAGGGCGGGGGCGGGGGGGGGGGGGCACTAGAGGAACGTTTGGGTAGAGGTGTACCGGCCAAATGCCACACCTTTGTTGAAGGTCCTGTCAAGTACTTTGCCATCGCGGACAATGACTTTGGAATTAGATAAGATGATTGTTGTTATTGTTTTCAATTTATTTTATTATGCTATTTTACGGAAAAGAAAAACATCACTGGTGTACTTACCTAGTCAGTAAAAAGTATAAAAATGCCGTTTAGTCAGCCGTATAGGTACAAGAAAATGGATTTAGTAAGCTGATTCATAGTTTTGACACCGAGTATGTAGATGATCCCCTCAACACATTTTAATGCACCTTCCGTTGTTTTGAGCGGGGCATGATTTTCAGAAAAAGGAAAAGCAGGTCATTTAGGTGGAACAGGTGGTCATTACTACCAACCTCGTCCCCAGGGCTTTTCCCTCAAAAATGGGTGGGGCGGGAAAAGGCCCTGGCATCGGCTGGTCACGAGTCTCCTCGTACACCCTAAAATCCTGGGTGTAATAAATTAGCGCCTTGTGAAAAGCTAAAATTGTGCGTAACCTCACATGGTCGGGTTGAAGAGAAGACCAGACTTCATAAAGCATTTTGATGAACGAGTCTATTTCAATTAAGTTCAATTTGTTTAAATTCACTGCAGATCCTGAAGGCAAAGGCCTGCATTTTTGTTTGACATTGGACAAAATCACTTTCCGCTTGATCGTACAGTAATTCCACAGTCACGATGAAGTTTAGTCGAAGTACTAGTCGATAACAGTGGGAAATAACAGCTTGTCTCAACGTTGAAGCATTTGACATATTTTGTGCGTGACAACGTAGAGCCGGTATGCCCTTTCATAAACTTCTAGCATTTGAATAATGCGCAATTTTAATCGCACACACGAGAAAATATTGACATAGTGCGCGATGTTATTATTTTCCATTGTTACTCCCTTCTGTCAACGCAAAACCAGCGGGTTACATATAAATTAGCTTCTCAGGAATATTTAAGGTGTACACGTGACCAGCCGATGCCAGGGCCTTTTCCCGCCCCACCCATTTTTTGAGCGAAAAGCCCTGGGGACGAGGTTGCATTACTACGAAAAATAGCCTACCGTTCCATTTTAGTGACCACAATGATGTCCTGCTGGTTGTAAAACAATGAAAAGGTGCATTAAATCTACCCGCTCGGTCCGCGCTACGCGTTCGGTCATTATCCGTAAGACGGCCTCGAAGGAGCCCGGGAGAAGAAAGGGCGGGAAAGGGGATCTCTACGACGGCAGGAGGCGGGGAAGAAATTCAAAAAGGCAGGCTTTCGTTATTTGTTATTGCTTATCATCCAGTCAAAGAAACGAACCCAAAAACGTCAATTTAACGTTCTCCGAGGCTTAAAGAAAAAGTTTTTTATGCGAGAAAAGTCAAAAAACGAAAATTCGTACTCGGGATAAAAAAAAGGCCTTACTTCCGGTCAAACTGGAAACCTTTCCAAGTCGCTTACGTCATAGGTCATGAATGAGATGGCATAACACATGTACACGTGTGTCGACTGGTTCAGTCGTGTAAAAGAAGTGTCTCGTCTCTCTCGCTAAAGGGCGGGAGTCGAGAGACAAAGGGACACAAGGGTGTCCCTCCCCCTTTACTACTGCTACCAGAATCCTTCACGGTTTTTCTTTCTTGTGAAAATTAGGGCTTTCTTTTTTAAACCTCGCTGGGATGATCAAAATCAAATATGAATTGGAACTGAACGAAATGGATTTTAGTAGTGTTATAGTACCCCATCTGACTCTATCGTCACTTGAAAATGACTACCAAAAAACCATGACTACGGTATTTTAGCAATACCTTGTAAATTAAACATGAATTCATGCAAAGAGTGCTTATTGAATGTAATTTAAGAACTGGTTTTTTTTTAATTCATAAATTATGCAGAAAATGCTATTGATACCAAAAATTATTCAACCAGTTTTCTAGCATTTTTTAATTTTTTATTTTTAATTGACTGTGAAAATCCCCGCACTTAAATTAAGTCTGTCTGTCTTGAATGTAATAAGTGTCGTATTCTTGCCCAGCCTGTCCGTGTTGCTTTTAATTTTGTGATTATGTACTAATTTTAACTATTCTTATATTTTTTAATTTTCTGAGCCCGTAGTAACTGGCTCACGCTGTTTCGGAATCCCTGCCACTTTTTTTTTGTTACTTCGTTTGATTACCTGAATGTAGTTATATTATTTTGGCGAAGCTAATAAAATAAAATAAAATAATAAAATAACTTGTGTTTTATTTACTTTCACGTAGTAAAAACAAATTAAGCATATTTGATAAAGCATCCTGATAACAACAAACGGAGATTGGTGACAAAAGCAAATTAAACCGACACTAAGAAACAATGCATGGTTGTCATCCCCTCAACAACCCCCACCCAAAAAAAGTATAACAACAACAACAAGTTTTTTCTGTTTGCTATTGAATAGATTTTCACCGTTTCCGTTATCAATCGATAAAAATCACTTGATTGCTAACAATTTTTATTGATTTCGATTTTTGTCTATTGGCTACTCCAGGATGTAACTACACCCGCAACTGCTACACTGACGTTATTTGGAAAGGGAGGCAGGTCTAAATGGTGAAAAACTGGTCGCCTACAAACCAGAAGAATATTTTAAACTTGGTTCTGAAGAAAAGATAAGATTTTTCAGAATTTTTAAAAAGATTTTTGTAAAAACTGATAATTGTTTGATCCTTCGACTATCAATTGCAACTCAGTTGTGAACAAATTTACTGCTTGCATGAAATCAGTTTTCATTTTTGGATTAACAGATGAACAGATATATCTTCCGATATAAATCGATGAAATCGGTAAAAATCAAGATAAATCGATAAACGAAACGAGTGTGTCATCGATTTCTACCGATTGATCGATACAATCGATATCAATCAAATCAGATTTACCGATTTTTATCGATTTACAGATTGATAAATCGATACCGATTTTTATCGATTGACTACTCCGGGTTTCAATAGCTGTCGATGTAACAATTTTCGGAACAAATTGAGACAATAGGGACCTTAAGCAAGTACGACGACGACGGCAGTGAAAACGTCGCTAAAAAATGAATTTGCGTTCTTTCAAACTTAAAAAAAAATTCCTCGTCGTATGCTCCATAAAACGGCAAATTAGGAAGTTTCACGTCGTAGTCGTGCAGTGGACGTCAAAGAAATGTACTGAAAAGCGTGATACACGTGCAGAGCTGTTGTTTTGATCATTAAACCTATTGTTTTTTGAAGTCGTCGTTGTGGTCGTCGTCGTAGTTGCTCAAGCTCCCTAATGTCGACAATCAACGACATCTTAGCAGCTCTATCTCTTCAAACAGCCTTGTCGCCAGGCCCTTTTCCCACGATATCTGAGAAGTTTTCAGACGCACGGACGTTTAATATACTGCGCTGCGATAATCTGCTCTTCTGTTGTCATGCAAAACATGGCCTCTTCGCCGTTTTATCTTCTGCTTGTTGTAAGTACGAATTTTCTTTCGTCGAATGCTAAACCTGTTAGTTTATTGGATGACGGTGAGTAACAGTGAATCATTAATTTGCTATCGATTCAAAATGATATACCCATAAAATTTCCTAACCTCTTGGACTACTTAAAGAATAGACTCATGGAATGCGCAATTGTGTGAATTGCCTACGCATATTTTTAAAGTCCATTTTTTCCTTGTAGTCTTTTTAGTGTCATAGAGAACATTAATCGTAACTATGAGACAGAAAGCTTTATTTAGGGCCTGTTTACATGAAGGTGGGGCACCCCAGGTAGGTGAGGTAACCCGCTTTAGAAGGGGTAACCCGCCTGTCCATATAATCTCTCATTTTAATGTGATCACGTTTACATGATAAATGGGGTGACCCGCAAAGGCAGGTAGCCTGGTCTGGCAGACCGGGTAACCCTCTCAGCCGGGTCAAATTTTGCCATGTAAACGTTTCAAGGAGGGGTAACCCGCCTAGCCGGGGTCAGATTCGTGATACATCTAATTCGCGCAAAATTCACTTTGGCGGTGGTTTTGCATCATTATTAAAGTTAATAATAGAAAGCCATCACACTGAAGGTTGCAGCAAGAGCAGAAAGTGAGTGTAGAAGAGCATAAATCGCCAAAACACGTGGTTTGCCATCATTTTTCTTGTTTACGTGTTTAGCGACCATTCAATAAGCTTGAGAAAGTGCACCCCGGGATGGCCTGGTTGTAAAATTGCATGTGAAGGAGGGTTAATTTTTTACCCCACCTAAGCGGGTAACCTCACCTACCTGGGGTCCCCCACCTCCATGTGAACAGGCCTTCATTTTGCTGTATTGCATGAGAAATATGGTCCCTAGGGTACTCTAGTCCCGATGGGCACTTCCGTATGTGCCGCTGAACAGGATATGGTTTTTCTGAGTCTTTTAGCCTGCGGACACAGACGTATTTACGGTCGTCTGACGTCTGTGTCCGTAGGCTATGAGTCTTCAGGATTCGTACTCAAAATTATTTTTTCCAAAATCATCTAATTCCAGTGTGTCAGTTTAAAAAGTTTTAATCTAAATTACGTCATTCTGTATGGGAAACGAATTCACTGCACGAAAAATTGGATTTACTCACATTTACTCATGAGCAAATATGATGCAAACGTGGTGCAAATGTGTGGCAAACATGGTAAATGCCGTATTTACTCACACATTTACAAGGCCTATGTAAAAGTGAAGTAAATACGGCATTTACCATGTTTGCCACACATTTGCATTGCGTTTGCATCATATTTGCTCATGAGTAAATGTGAGTAAATCCAATTTTTCGTGCAGTGGAAACGAATCAGGGCCCTAAAATAAGTTCTCTTGACAGGGTAGCGAAATGCATGATTTTTGTCTAAACAGAGTCAGGTTTTGAAGACTTTGGCGGGACCTCGGGACACGGGTTCCTGGTCTAAATACGATTTCCTTTCTCCCTTTTTTTTCAAAAATTGCAAAGAGGAACTTAATAATAAAATGAATTGATTGAACCTTGGTATAATGCTGCCTTGGTACGGGTTTCAAGAGGGTCAAAAACGTGAAGAGCAAAAAACGTGTCTTCATGATCACGCATCCTGTGCCGGGGGCAGCCCTGTCATGTCAGTATATTGTGTTGGCCTACGCAGATGTTTCTTCACGTAAATTAACTTGTAATAGATTGGAGAAGTGTGACGTCACGTTACCATGGTAGCACTATTTCTGGAAGACAACAAAACCAACGACGACTGCCACAGCAAGGAGAACGAAAAAATAATATGTTTATATTAACAAACAACAACTTTGCACGTGCATCACGCTATTTTGTACACTTCTTTGCCGTCGTTGCACCACTACGACATGAAACTTCTTAATTTCACGAGCCCGCTTTATGGAGGTGACCACAACACAAAAAATTGTCGCTTTCTTTTTCTAAACTTAGATAACGATAAATACGGCCCCGAAGAAAATTTCGCCAAGATTTGCCAAATTAAATTAAATAAAATTGAATAAGATCGGTGAAGTTTGAAATAGTGCGAATAGACTTTTAAGTGACTTTGTCGTTTGTTGTCTTCCAAAAATTTTGCTACCATGGCAACGTGACGTAACGACTTCTCCTTTCTATTCAAATCGAAACTCAATGATCCCTCTTATTATCTGCGCACCCCCTAACGCTCACTCCTCATTAGGCTTTGGGATACACTTGCCGTATAAACCGTTTCACTTCTAACCGCCTGGCCAAAAAAATCCCCCCAAAATTAAATTTCGTTTTGTAAAATCGTAAGAAATAAATGGTACTCTGCAAAAGTTCTACTAAATAGGTTTCATTTGAATACCAGCACCATGGAATTTCGCCCACAGACTCAATGTTGTTCCAAGCCTCTTTTTCAAAGCGAGGCTAAGTGCAACAGGAAAGGTTTTGCACTTAGCCTCGTTTCTAAAGTGAAAGTTTATGGAACTTGGCATAAAATTACCTATTGTTGACAAAAGTCTGGTCGCTACTGCCCAAGCCAACCCGGAAAAGGGGGGAAGTGGTCTGACGGGGGTGTGCCTGACCCTATTTCAGACCAAAAAATGTCATTTTCCACACCTGTTTTCAGACCAGACCTCTAAAATCCATACCCGTTTTCAGACCTTGCCTTTAGGCAGAAATTATGTCATCATTACTTAGATTAGAGCGCAAACAAAAAATTTCTTCAAACGCATTTCGAATTCACATATTTCTATTCAGTCGCTCTTATTCATTTGGGATTGAAAAGACAAGTATGTTTATACACTCCCGTAGTTTCCTCGAAAACCATACCCGATTCCAGACCAAAATGGGAAAGTCTATACCCATAATCAGACCATGTATTCGGTCGCTAGGGAAAAACAGCCATCCTATGTGCTAATTTGATAACATACGTATTTCTGCATAAAAAGCAGCGCAAAAGGAAATTCTGCACCGTTGTTAATTTAGGTGTTGAAGACGCGTATTTATTCATTTTTTTTTTCAGGCTTTCTTTTTCGCATCTAAGTTACGAGCATAACAGCGATGATTTTTCACGTATGGAAATTAATTCTTTCTTTAATTAAAACTTTCTTTGACTGAAACATTTTCCCCACACCAACAAACAATTATGATCGCAGGCTACCTATAACATCTTGTTTTCTTGTCTGCATGATAAAATTTACTGAATAATTGATAGTGTACACAGCCATTTAATTTCACTAAACATCTTTCTTGTTAACAGTGACAGAAAAGATTACTTTTACTCAAGTAACAAATACACTGAGTGAGAGCGTTTGAAGTTAAGTACCACACCGAAGTAATTGACACGGAATATGAAGTTCTACTACATGATTTCTTGCGTCATAATCTTGTATAAAAGCATGGCCACGTTTGTAAGAAGTCATTCTTGTAATGAAGGTATGTTTAAGAACCTTTTTTTTCTAATCTTCTTGGAACGCTAACAGTTAGCCAAATAAGGCAGCAATTTAACATCGAGGAGGGATATTTTGCGCATTTACGGTAACAGAATTGCGGTTTGGTTGATAAAATTCCCCCGTGCTGCAGTTTTCGAATTAAATACAACCATTATTTCTCCACTCTGTTCCATGTTTTTGTTTTTTTCGATTTGATATATTATTTTTCGTAGTGAGTTCAGCCCTCTAAGTTACTAAAATGCAAGCTCTTTGAGAGAAACTTAAGGAAAAGTATTCTTAAACGTTTAAGTAACCGGTCTGTTACTTACTGAAAAGAGTTAACATAATGTTTTGTTTCCAAGTCAGTTGTTTTTCCATTAATTTTATATTATACGCTTTTTTAAAAAACAGTTTGACATATCTGAGTGCTTAAAAGTCGCTTGACATTAAGTATTATACGGGACTTACCAATACTGCATTTAAAAGGTTAGAAGCTGCAGCTGGTAACAGCTAGATATCCAAGGTCTTGTGTTTTACTTTGAGTACCACCACCAACTGGAGACTCAGCTGGACATATTTTGAAACAAGACAAATGCGACTACATGGTGGAGAGTGTTTAGTCTTGACTGTCACGTCCTGAGAATTTTTTAATGAAGGGAAGTTGGCCTCCAACAGTGCAATATTTACCTAGATTCATGGCATTCAGATTTAGACTGTTTTTGATTTATTTACGCTGACTGTTTCTGAATTATTTACGCTGATGTTATCGCATTAATTATAGATGGTAAGGCGTTTCACATAGAGGTACCTTCTTTCATTTGAAACATTTTGCGAAATCAGAGTTCTTTGGGTTAGGTTATTTTACCAAGTCAATTTTAGGGGACAAAGTCAACGTATTTGGAGAGAGTCAAGAACCTACTTAGTTTCCGAAACTGTAGAAACAAATCTACCAAATCTGACAGATCCTTCAGTGTGGCTGCGCCCACTTTATGGAACGCTCTTCCTGTTAGCCTCCGCAGCTTCAAATGTGTTTCTACTTTTAAATATAATCTTAAAACAAATCTTTTTTAATTAGCTTTTAATATCTCTTAGATTTAAAATATATTTGTATATTTATAATATTTGTATTAATAGTTTTTAGGTTCTTTATTGTTGTAATGCGCTTTTGATCACCTTAGGCTAGCATGTTAAAAAGCGCACTATAAATGAATAAATTATTATTATTATTATACCTCACTACTTAACTATGAAGAAAGACAGAACAAATCTTTAACTGATGGCAACTTGTGAGATTTATAATGGTTACTGGACTGAGTGGAGTGCAATTTGGTCTAAAATGACTCATACGCGTGATTTCAGACCAAAACTGCACGACACGAAGTTCAATTACCACCTTGAGTAGCCGGTTTGATGAAAAGCGGAAACAAAAAGGCTTTTACATCTCATTTTGTATTAAAAACAGGAATGATGCGATATAGTATCCACATTAATTCACAGTCCGCAATCCACCATCCAAAATTCAGAATCATTCACTGCAGTGCAGTGCAGTTACTTGCAGTAAAAAGCCTGTAGTGCGAATTATCAACTTCAACTTTATTTTTTACTCTGTTTACAGGGTGTAGCTTAGTACTAACAATTATTATATTATTACACAAGTACTTATTGACCCTGGGTACCAGAGGTTTTTTTACGTGCGGTGGAAGGCCGACACATCTTCGGCTGAAGGCCGACACATCTTCGGCTGAAGGCCGAAGTCACGAGCGGGGAAGGTACGTGCACAGTGGCCAAAGAAGCGACAGCTTTCGAGCTGGCCACTGTCAGGTTAGCGGTAGAAATCATAAAGGTCCAAGACTTGTAAATATGGTAATGGGCATTCAAGTTAAAGTTATATACTAAGTTTACATAATATAGCTTTAGGTTATCAGGAACAGGCTTGATATCGTTCTTGACAGAGGCAAAATATGATGAACAAAAATAGTCACAATTTTCATCGATAGGCTGTTACAGGTGGAGAGGGATGGTTGGTGGTGGGGGAAGGGTGGGGTAGTGAGTGTTTGAGGTGGAGAAGTGGGAGTAGCCTGTGTACTTACCCCCCTCCCCTCAGGAAAAGTGAGTGTAGTTGTCAATGTGATGATTTTCAGACTGCCTGCTATGTATTGACGACAACCAATCAAAATCCCTCATTTCACGATGTACTGATAGATCATTCTCTCTTGTCTACGAGTAACAGCTAATCAAATTATTTTCCACACATTCCGGGAAAAATCACGCGGCCTCCATACACGATTAGCAACGGTGAATCACAGACTCCCTTTCTCCGATTTTTCCTGACGGGAGGGGGGCGGGGGTCTGTACACAGGCTGAGGTGGGAGTTTTTCATTTCAGCGTCAGAATTTTAACATTCTGCGGAGCTTAACTAGAGACTTTTGTTCTTGGGCCATCGTAGTTTCGTAGTTTGATCAAAACTAAAACACAAACAGAGGTGATAAACATTGTGAGTTTTCGCATTTTTTTATAAACTTGACGTTTTGTATGTTATTCAAAATACATTTTCAAAAGTGATCTTAAGTGACCGTTGAAGAGAGAATGCTAACCGCTGAACAAAATACGGAATCCTTATTTAAATTTGAATAGGAAACCCAAATGAACTCTATTACAAGTGTTAGAAATATCGTTCTGCTATTTTTTTCTTAAGGTCCTTGTCGCGAATTGGCGTTCCCAAGTTTTCTTTTCTTTGCCGACAAGCGCCTGATGAACCACACCATAAAAACTTTAAAAGTTCGCGATCTGGATGAGTGTGAGTTGAGGTGTTACTACGAGCACAATTGTGTCAGCCTTAATTTTGAAAACAAAATGGTTGGAAATGGAAAATACAGCTGTGAATTGAACAATTCTACACACGGAGAACACGATGAAGACTTTGTGGAGGCACCAAATTTCCTTTACCGCGGAACAAACGTAATTTCATTAAATTTTAACGTTATCCAGTCTCCGAGCCTATTAATACCATAACCCAACGCCTCGTCCAAAGGGAAACGGCTGGAGCTCACCCTTTGGGCTTGACTGTGTTACAATATTTTGCAAAGATCAAAAATTAAGGAGATAGTTTCTGTTTGTGATAACTGCACGGGATCATGTGAATATTATGGAATTTGAAGCGCTGAGGGCCAGGTACGTCATTTATGATGGCAGCCGAGTTGGCCGTCATATTGGATGTCATTGAAAATTCAGATTTATCGCAATGGAGTAAACGCAAACCATCTTTCTTTTGAACCCCCCCCCCCCCCCCCCCCAACTAAATCTGACAACTACACTAGGTCTCTTCCTTTCGCCAGCCATTCTCATTTACTCTCTGAAACGCAATTTTTTCTCCCTAGACGGTTTTGTTTCAACTGTAGCCGTTTTTGAGAAATTTCACTTTATTATTATTTTAAGATCAAAAATTTTTGTAATTACCTCTTAAACTGCAAGTGCCTCCCAAAAGAAAGAGTTTTTTGCTAGTTAAATAACATGAACAATTTAATTTAACTTGTTAGACACCTTAAAACAACGCCCCCTTATGTATGTAAGACGGGCTAATCCCTAAACCCGACGCTTAGAGTTGGGCTCGGACTGACAATCTTTACTCATTTTCCTTGAATCATGATAAGGCGGACACCTCTCGCAAAGGTTTAGAAAGGCTCAGAAGCATAAAGCAATATCTCTTTTCCATAATATTTTCCCCAGAATCCTTGTGGTAGTTCTCCATGTAAAAATAACGGGACTTGTCAATCAGGATTTACCAAGAAAGGATATCACTGCTTGTGTCGAGGCTGGACAGGTGCAAACTGCCAAATGGGTAGGTCTGAAAAATGAACTAAATGAACGCAGTAGTTATGAAACCACGCAAGCTGTACCGCACTTAAAAGGAAGAAACCACATGTGAGAACATTAATTTGAAAAAAAAGTATATAATCCGCTGTAATATTAGCCCTGCCATTGTCGACAAAACCATCACAAGCGCATCAAGCGCAGGACCTTCCAGATGGAAGCAGCATTTTCAGGAGCTCGTGTGTTGATGAAAGAGTTTTCCTTTCACTTTGGAGTGGATTCAGGATTTGCGGCACGTTTCTCTTTACTTTCACCTTCGTTTAGCCTAAAATTCTCGATCTGAGTTATAATTTGAAGTTGAGTTAATTTTCGGTGGACTGTCGACCTGTCGTGTAAACGAGACAGTTCCACTGTCCAGTCATCGTTTTCTTTGCAAAGTAACTGAATCAGTCTTCTAATAACTATCTTCACCTAGATATTAACGAATGTGATGAAAACGGTCACGAGTGTAGCCAGAACGCAGATTGTAAAAACACAAAGGGATCTTACAGATGCAACTGCAAGACTGGATTCTATGGAGATGGATACAACTGCACAGGTATCCCAGTGTTTATTTGGGTCCTTAGTTGTTGTAAACAGTTTAGAAAATATCCATGCAGCTAACATCAATGAACTGCAAAAGATCATCCTCTTTGGAAAGACACGTATACTAAGAAGATTTCTGTCCATTCAGTAAAATACCCCTCTAGCACCTCAGGACCAAGGAATGGCCCAGTTTCTAACAGACTACAAGGAACAACAACAATAGTAATAATATACAATAATAATAATAATTAATTAAAAGCCGGTATCCAGAAGAAAAGGTAGAAGAGTGGATTTTAAATCCAGTGTGCTGATGGAAGTGGAAAGCTCAGTTATAAGCGAGGTATTATTTCTCTGGCCAAGAAGACGAAAAGGGAAGCTTATAACAGAAGTATTATGCTAGTATACCATTGATCTATTTGCTAAGGAAAGAGAGGGAGAGAAGACTTAAAAGAAAGGGCGGCTTATTCACTGTCTTCCGCTTTACAAAGAATATAAAGGCGAGTGAGAAGTAAGTGGTTAATTCACACTATTACAACGTTATTCTAGATATCAACGAATGTCAAGAAGAACTGAGATGCGGAAAGGACGCAGCTTGTACGAACACTGAAGGATCTTTCAGATGCACCTGCAATATTGGTTACTGTGGAGATGGATACATCTGCACAGGTATACCACTGTTAGTGCAAACGTCCCAAGACTGAAAGCAGTTGCAAGCGAGGGTAAAAGACAGCACTAATTGATCACCATCAGAAAAACAGCCTGAAATATGATGATGTTTACCGGTTTGAGGTTGCCAATAGTTCCCGGTAAAAAAAAAAGCGGCCGATAAAGTGTTAACAATAACTGCTGCACTAGATGGAGAACTTTCTTCCTTTAGTGTGACTGCAGCGCTGCGCAGTCAGCGGTATGTTGTAAAAGCTTAGCAGCCGCACCAGATTTTAGTAAGCGGCCGCCATGTTAGCCCTTTCTCGTGTTGTTCAAGTTTTTGGATAGTTATCGCCATCCATCGGACATTATACGGCCTAAACGGTAAGAACTGTTAAAAGAACATTTTACGGAAAATCCCAAGAGAGTATTTCACACGACATTTTGAAGTTTAGTACTTACGAATCACGTATTTAGCCTATCATGTATTTGTCATGTCAGATTGTTATCTCGGGACTCAGGATCCAAGAACTAAGGAGTAAAAAGAATGTGTTGTACCGAGGACCTGTGAATAAACTACGTTTGGGACGTTCGTGTTGATTGTTAGCAACTCCTCTTGTTGTATGTACTACGGGAGGCCAGCCACAATAACAATCGTTAGACGATCTTCGTGTAGCAGTCATGTCCGTCAACAAAGAAGCAAGACCCGAAGACCAGGTCAATGTGGCGCTGGAAGAAGAAACTGATGAATCAAGGAAGCGTTTCCTGACGGAGAAAGGGTATACGTATCAACTCAACTTGAAAACAAGTAACTTGAAAACTAAGAAATGTGAACTGGTGAAGCGAATGAGAGGTACTCTACTGAAGCGAGGTCAGTCAACTAAACTAGTAGAATTTAAGAAAGAATTCAGCGAAGCTCAGATTTTGTATTGCGAATTTCAAGACATGGTTGAAGAGATTAAGGTTTTTGCGAACCCAGATGAGAATGTGGAAAATATTGAAAGAATGGTTGATCAAGTTGGCAGAGAATGGTCAAATTTTGAGTGTGACATTAGATCAGAGATAAAGTTTCTGGAATTTGTCGAACACCACGTGGATGATTCAATCTCTGAAGCATCCAAAAGGTCCAGTCGAGCATCCAAGAAAAGTAGTAGGTCAAAAATAAGTTCCAATGATAATGTTGAAGAAGATAGGTTTCAGTTACAAAAGGAGGAAGCTGCCTTAAAGGCTAAACTGGCCTATATAGAGAAGGAACGGTTACTGAGATTAGAACACAGAAAGACTGAGTTGACCAAATTAGAACAAGAAAGAAAGTTGGAAGAGCTAAGATTACAAAGTGAACTTGCTCAGAATCAAGCAAAGCTTAATGTATGCATGTCAGCAGATAAAGTAGAACTGTTTGATGATCAGGATCTAAACTCGATTCCCCCCGCTGATAAAGTCAAGGACATGGACAAATTCCTTAATTCAATTCCAGTCACAAGTAAGAGTGATCTCTCTCCTGGTCAGCAAGAACCTATCTACTCTTCAACTCAGTTAAATGGAGCCCAACCCACTTTCAGTCTTCCGCGTGTAGAAAATGGAGTGCACAGTACGTTAAGCCCCAGTGCCACACCCTTTCAACCACACTCTGTCGTCTTAGAAAAGTGTATGGACAAATTAGTGGAAACAAGTAGTATGTTGGTGGCAGCTACTATGGAGCAGAACCTAGTGAACAGGCAACTAGCAATCTCAGGGCAACTGCCTAAGATTTCAATCCCAGTTTTTAGTGGAGATCCTTTGGAGTATCCTACATGGAACAGTTCCTTCAGTGCCCTTATTGATTCCAAACCAATGGACGCGCAGACAAAATTGAACTTCCTACATCAGTACATCTCAGGAAAGCCCAAACAAGTTGTTGATCAGTATATGTTAATTGGTACTGAAGATGCCTATCAGTCTGCGAGAAAGTTGTTAAAGGAAAGGTATGGTAACTGCAATGTAGTAGGGACAGCCTTTATGAACAAACTGGAGAACTGGCCTAAGATTGGCGTAAGAGATGCGGAGGCCCTAAGAGATCTTTCTGACTTCCTGCAAAAGATAATTGCCGCCAGAGAAACTACTCCTAGTCTTGCTGTCTTAGACTTTGCGAAGGAGAACGTTAAAACTCTAAACAAGTTGCCATTTCAAATTCAGAATAAGTGGAGAGGAATAGTACAACAGTGTAGAGTCTCAAAAGGAAATGGTACTTACCCTACCTTCTCTGAATTTGCTTCATTTGTGAAAGAGTGTGCAGAGAGAGCGAACATTCCCGAACTTGAGGAGCTGTCCAAAACCAAAGAGTTTGTTAGGCCTAGAGGACCATTCAGACGCTCACCAAAAGGCGAGGAGGCCTTTTCCTTCGAAACTCATGTATTGGATCCAAGCAAGAACGTGACTGCCCAGGGTCAAGGTGAAAAGGAGAGACCCCCAACCTGTTCGCAAGGGAGGAGCGAGAAGAAAAAGACCGAAGTATGTCTGTTTTGCAAGGAAGAACATCAGCTAGACGAGTGTAAAAAGTTTGCAGAGAAGCCGCACAAGGAAAGGAAGGACTTCTTCTATAAGAAATTTCTTTGTCTTGGATGTGCCTCTAGCAGTCAACATCAAGTATCCTCCTGTAAGAACAGACTTAAATGTCGCACGTGTTCTGGAAATCACCCTACATGTCTCCATATTCAGAAAACTCCCAAGGAAAGTATTACGAACTGTACAAATGTTTGTACCATCCCAGAGCAAGAGGGCGGCTCGGATCATGCCATGATTGTACCTGTTTGGGTTAGACAAGTTAGCCAACCCAGTAAAGAAGTCTTACAATATGCAGTGCTAGATGACCAGTCCAATGTGAGTTTTGTGTCGCAAAGTTTGTGTGAAAAATTGGACTTGCAAGGCCCACCAACCGACTTGCTGCTGACAACAGTGCAAGAGAGAAATGTACATGTACCAAGCAACCGTATTTGTGGAGTTGAGGTGTTGGATTTTAGAAGGGAGCATGCTGTGAAGCTACCCATGATGTTCAAGCGAGATATCATCCCAGCCAGTCGGTCGCAGATTCCAAAAGCCAGTGTTGCCCGGAAATGGGAACATCTGTGTCCTATTGCTGACGAGCTCATGCCCTACAATCCAAGTGTGGAAATCTCCTTGCTGATTGGCAATAATTGCCCTAGTATCGTCAGACCCAGAGAAGTCCTAGTGGGAGGTGAAGACGACCCTTACGGCCAAAGATCTTTAATGGGGTGGGGTATAATCGGCAAGGTGTGCAAATCTACAGGTGAAGCCAACCATAAGGAAGGAGTGTGCAACAAGGTGATGGTCAAAGAAACCCATGAACACTTTGCCTTTACGACAAAGGTGAAAGAGATTATCAACCCACAGAAGATTATTAAGATTCTTGAGTCAGACTTTACAGAAAGTTCTGCAAATACCAAGCCCTGTTCAGCTGAAGACAGGAGATTCCTCAACATCCTTGAGAATGGTATTGTGAAGAGATCGGATGGGCACTACGAGATGCCTCTCCCTTTGAAGACAGACAAACCGTCTCTACCCTTCAACCGCGAACTAGCTGTCAAGAGATGGCACCAACTTTTAGCAAGGTTTAAGAGAAACCCCAAGTTTCTGGAAGATTATCGCTTATTCATGAAAGATGTGATTGCTTTGTGTGCAGAAGAGGTACCACCGGACCGCCATGGAGTTCAGGATGGAATGGTTAACTATGTACCACACACCGGTGTTTACCACCCAAAAAAACCAGACCAGATCAGGGTTGTTTTTGATTGTTCGGCCCAGTATGAAGGGGTGTCCCTGAACGATCACTTGTTACAAGGACCCGACCTCATGAACACTCTTCTGGGGATCCTGTGCAGATTCAGACAAGAAAATGTTGCGTTTATGACTGACATTAAGAGTATGTTTCATCAGTTTATGGTGTCAGAGGAACACAGAGATCTCCTGCGCTTTTTGTGGTGGAAGGATGGGAATCCTGCAAATGAAGTGACTGAGTATAGGATGAAGGTTCATCTTTTCGGTGCTGGTAGTTCACCTGGCTGCGCAAATTTTGGTCTAAAGAGAGCAGCAGATGATGGGGAGAAAGAGTTTGGTGAAGAAGCTGCTGAGTTTATACGACAGGACTTTTATGTGGATGATGGACTAAAATCAGTCCCTACCGTGGAGCGAGCTGTTACACTGATAAAAGCAAGTCAAGGCATTTGCGCCAAGGCCGGCCTGAGACTGCACAAAATTTCATCAAACAAAAGAGAAGTTCTTGAACAGATTCCGGCCGAAGATCGCGCCAAAGGATTAAAGGAGCTAGACTTGAAGGTTGATCCACTGCCCTTAGAACGTGCCTTAGGAGTAGTGTGGTGCATTGAGAATGACAGTTTTCAATTCCGCATCGAGCTGCGTGACCGTCCCCTAACGCGACGTGGCGTACTTTCCACAATCAGTTCAATCTACGATCCTAGTGGTTTCGTTGCCCCAGTTACCTTGAAAGGAAAACAAGTTTTGCAGCAAATGTGCCGAGACAAGCTTGATTGGGACAGCCCAATTCCAGAGAGTTTGTATACTCATTGGGAGAAATGGCGTCAGGATGTTCTGAATCTCGATCAGCTGCAAATTCAACGTTGTTTTAAGCCGGAGAACTTTGGGCAGGTCAAAGCCAGCGAGTTGCATCATTTCTCAGATGCTAGTGTAGAGGGTTATGGACAGTGCTCGTACCTTCGACTAATCAATGTGGAGGACAAGGCGTACTGTTCCCTTGTCATTGGGAAATCTAGAGTGGCCCCGTTAAAGCAAATCACTGTGCCGAGGCTAGAATTGGCTGCAGCTACTGTTTCAGCAAACGTGAGTGAATTTCTTCGTCGAGAATTGTCTTACACGGACATTAAGGAACATTTCTGGACAGACAGCAAAATCGTCCTTGGTTATGTTAACAACGAAGCTAAGAGGTTTCATGTGTATGTGGCAAATCGTGTGCAGCAGATTCGTGACGTCACTAACCCGAGTTCTTGGTTGTATGTCAGCACTGAACTTAATCCTGCTGACCATGCCTCGCGAGGCCTTACAGCGTCACAGTTATTACAAGGAACCAACTGGCTAACTGGACCCTTATTTCTTTGGAAGAGTGGAACTTTCCAGCCTGAGAAGATAGAAGAATTTCAAGTGACCGAAAGTGATCCTGAAGTAAGGAAAGCAGCCGTTTTCACATCTCGTGTAGAGAGCAGAGCTACTCAAGCCCCTGAACCGTTAACGTCAAGCCGTTTGCGCCACATGTCAAGCTGGCAGCATGTGCTGAAGGCAATAGCTTTGTGTCTACGACTGAAGAGCAAACTGGCAAGTAGAGAAGTGAAGTTGACGAGACAAACGGGTGGTGAGAGCATCAGACCATTACCGAAGGTATCAGTCACACTTACAGAACTTCACGCAGCAGAGAGGGAAGTTCTTAAGGTTGTTCAACGTGAACATTTCCATGACGAGATGCAAGTTTTAAAGGAACTTAAGGAAGTTGGAGAGCTTACTACTAGAAAGATCGCAAGAGAAAGAAATCTAGCCGTCAAGAAGTCTAGTTGCTTATATCGTTTGGATCCATTTCTCGATGAAAACGGTGTTATCCGCGTTGGTGGCCGCGTGAGACGAGCTAACCTTCCATTTGCAACGAAGCATCCTGTGATACTTCCTCGTAAAAGTCATATTACAGATTTGCTGATTCGATTCTGGCATGCCAAAGTGAACCACATGGGACGAGGTATCACCCAAAATGAGTTGCGCCAGAGAGGCTACTGGGTTGTTGGTGGATCGTCAGCAGTGTCAAATTGTATTTCCAAGTGTGTTACATGCAGAAAAATGCGCGGCCCCCTGCAAATTCAGAAGATGGCTGATTTGCCTGTGGATCGAGTTGAACCTTCGGCCCCCTTCTCGTATTGTGCTGTAGATTTCTTTGGACCTTTCCCGATCAAGGAAAAGAGGAGTGAAGTTAAACGTTACGGAGTTATTTTTACCTGTATGGCCAGCAGAGGTGTTCACTTGGAGACAGCCAACTCGTTAAGTACCAGTTCCTTCATCAACGCACTTAGTCGCTTCCTCAACCGACGCGGTCCAGTCAGACAGCTCCGCTGTGATCAGGGTACAAACTTTGTAGGAGCGAAGAATGAGCTAAAAGCTGCCTTAGAAGAACTGGATCAGAACCGGGTGCAAGAGTACTTAGTGGAGAACGGATGTGATTGGATACCATTTCAGATGAATGTACCTCATGCCAGCCACATGGGTGGCACATGGGAAAGGTTAATCCGAACTGTTCGTAGTGCACTGGAGACGTTACTTCTGAGCGCTGGCACACAGTTGGACGACGAAGCGTTCAGAACCTTCATGACTGAAGCAGGGTGTATTGTTAATTCCAGACCCTTGTCTACGAACGACTTAAATGACCCAGAGGCACCAGAACCACTTACGCCCAGTCATTTACTTACCTTGAAAGCTAAAGTTGTACTTCCACCGCCTGGAAGGTTCCAGCGAGCAGATCTATATTCCCGCAAGTGGTGGCGCCGAGTGCAATATCTCGCGAACGAATTTTGGCTTAGATGGCGCCGTGAGTTTCTTCATAGCCTGCAGGCTCGTAACAAGTGGATGTATCCAAAGCGAAATCTATCAGTTGGAGATGTAATCGTATCCAAGGAAGACGAAGGACCACGTAACCAATGGCCACTCGCTAGAGTCGTAGAAGTCTACCCTAGCGAAGACGGATGTATCAGAAAAGTCAAAATTGTGAAAGCTGATGGAGAACTTGACAACCAAGGCAGACGTCGAAAGCCACCTACGTTCCTGGATAGACCAATCCACAAATTAGTCTTACTGGTACCCTCTGCAGATGAAGCGGATGTTGGTGATAGCAGCAGGGAGACCGAGGAATTCCCCAACGAGGAGCCAACTACTCAGTGAAGTCGCCCCGACAGGTGTAGAAGACACAAGTGACCGCCTTTATGAACATTTGTTTTGTTTAACTGTCTAGTATGGACATTAACTTAAGTAATTGTTAGGCAACAATTAGGGGAGCCATGTGACTGCAGCGCTGCGCAGTCAGCGGTATGTTGTAAAAGCTTAGCAGCCGCACCAGATTTTAGTAAGCGGCCGCCATGTTAGCCCTTTCTCGTGTTGTTCAAGTTTTTGGATAGTTATCGCCATCCATCGGACATTATACGGCCTAAACGGTAAGAACTGTTAAAAGAACATTTTACGGAAAATCCCAAGAGAGTATTTCACACGACATTTTGAAGTTTAGTACTTACGAATCACGTATTTAGCCTATCATGTATTTGTCATGTCAGATTGTTATCTCGGGACTCAGGATCCAAGAACTAAGGAGTAAAAAGAATGTGTTGTACCGAGGACCTGTGAATAAACTACGTTTGGGACGTTCGTGTTGATTGTTAGCAACTCCTCTTGTTGTATGTACTACGGGAGGCCAGCCACATTTAGCGTATGTAAAAAAACCTGTGCATTGAACACCAATCAGTCTTCTATAGTCTGAGGCATTGGATGCTTTGACAGTTATGATCGTAAATCATGTAAATCGTAAACTTTTAAACCAAACATTATATAAGAAAGGACTGCTTTGTCTTTTAGAAGAGCTAAGGAAAATTCTTTATGCATAAGTCAATTCCAGTTGCCCCCAGCCCCCTCCCCGGGCTGACCCCCGGGCAGTAGCATTTTCTTTGCCTTGGATGGCAAATTCCCGGGGGTGGGGACTCTTGAGCTGTCAAATCCCCCGGAGTGGGGACGAAAAAAGAGGGCAAATGCCCCGTCCTCCGTCAACACTGCAACATTTTTTATTGATCGCACGGTCGAGTAGTGCCATTTTAAGCATTCTAATGTGCGATTTTTTGTTTCAGTTAACGTCTTCCTTTGTAATAGTGCTATTCTAATTGAGACTTCACGCCGTGACGACACCAGTTTATGGTCTTAGTATTGTTATAAAATTAATGACATTTTAGAAATTAAAAGTGCGCTGTAAAGTTAACTGCAATGAATAGTTTTATAAAT
The DNA here is from genome assembly GCA_964035525.1 of Porites cylindrica. NCBI lineage: Eukaryota > Metazoa > Cnidaria > Anthozoa > Scleractinia > Poritidae > Porites > Porites cylindrica. The sequence continues at coordinate 3,020,915 of OZ037781.1, read as the reverse complement.
ATGAAAGGATGTTCTTGAAATAGTATCAAGAGAAACTTGATTCAATAACCCAACTGAACGTTGATTCACGTCGATAGCTTCCGAGTTTCGCTATATAATTCTGGCTTGATAAGCAATGAAGAAATGCATGCATAAAATCGAGAACATGCCTTTACAAACCTCTTCAATTTTTTCCCGGCCTTGAAATGAGCCAATCTGCTTGCTTTTCAAGTAAAATCCTGTGTGTAGCTAAATTCTGATAAGAAACCGCGTGCGTGTCAAAAGCTCGGGGTTGGCAAATGCCCGGCCCCCGGGCAGGGCAAAATTTGCAAATGCCCCACTCCCGGGACTGAGGGCAGGCAAATGCCCCGCAGTAGCCCGGAGGGGGGGGGGGGCTGGGCGCGGCTGGAATTGACTGATGCATTAACAACTGCCTCTGGCAACATAGTGTCTCATCGCTCGCAGAAATGTTGGTCAGTCTGATATTTTTCTAACGAAGTAAAAACTGGTTTGGCTGCTTCTTCTGGTTTAATTCTTCTCGATCTTTATAATAATTATGCTTATGACAATTTCACTATTAAAACGGTCTCCTATGGTTTCTCTTTTAACACGAACAAGTTGATTATCTCACAGTCACAGTCATCTCACTCTCTGATCTTAAATATCTTTTGTTCTCCCACTAGAGTGTTGACCATGATTTGTCAAATTGGACTTTGAATGGCACTGCATTCAATAATCAGCCAACATACGGGAATAACACGTTATCAAGGAAGGGTAGGGCTTGGAGCAACCACAAAGGGGATTGGTGGATTGGTACCTTCGAGAATCGGCCCAGTCCCTCTGAACCGTTTGGGGGACAGCAAGGTGATAGTCCTCAAGGCTCATTGACGTCACCCAGTTTACAGATTACTGGAAAATTGCTTACCTTCCTGATTGGCTCAGGCTGCAAAGGTCATACAGGTCCAATCATTCGTGCCGAACTTATTGTTGATGGGGTAGTGGTTCGCAAGGAGACACCGACTGACTGTGATGATGCTATGAAAGAGAAAAGCTGGAATGTAACAGGTTACGCCGGTAAACATGCCCAGTTGCGGTTGATTGATCACTCCTCAGGTCACTGGGGTCACATCAATTTTGATAACTTACAAGCTTGCCATAAACTCATTTCAGATACGGATCCTTGAGTTTTCTTGGTGTTCATTTTGAGCAGTTCTGTAAGATGAAAAAAGACAAAGGACTTGTAAGACTAGAAGCGGGTTTTTTTGGAATCATTTGCACACTTTACAGCTCTCTTTGTTTTTCTTCTGTGATCAATCAGATCGTCTGTACTTTTATTTTATTTATACTTTATGTAGTGATTTCGGTGAACAATCCGTGTAGTAGAGTTCGGGTGTTTTGAATTAGCTCTGCGGTATTTTCCCAAACGTTAAAACGAAAGTAACTTTATTCGCTCTTAAAAACCCAATACAATGGGAGCAAGAGACTATAAAGGGGACAGAGAGGGCATCCCCCATATACACCCTATTCCATAGGTAATTCGTCTCGAGTTATTTTTAACACCACAGATCTCAAGGGGGATTAGACAACAGCCAATCACATAGCGCGAATGTGTTCGGCGTGGATGACCCACGCTGAGAGCCACGCGTCCTTCACGAAATGGCGCAGAACAAAATGGGGGAAGACGCGGAGAGCGATTTTGCTATTCCTTTTGTCGACGAAAACGACTACAGCGAGATTTCTGCGAAAGCTGTGTTAGCGAAACCGAAATTAAAAAAGAATCGCCCTTCCTCTCTTGTATAGAGCTAACAGTAGAGCAGGGAAATCCTTAACACACTGAATATTCTCTCAGGATCATTTATAACTTACAGTTTGAAGAGAGCAATTTCTGGTTTGATGTTTATTTTTTTCAGTCTTTATAGCGATTATTCCTACCCACTTACTTTGTCAATTGTAGGCGAACCCTCCTAAAGCTGAATTTCAAGGGACCATATTCAAGCTCAGAAAGAGAAATAAAATTTCGTCGTTGCTTATTTACGTCCTCCATAAAACGCGAAATTAGGCATTTTCACGTCGTAGTCGTGCAAAAACGGGAAAGAAATGAACAAAAAAGTGTGTTGCACGTGCGAAGTTGATGTTTTGCTAATTAAACCTATCGTTTTTTTGACGTTCTAGTTGTCGTCCGCGTCGTTGGATCTTAAACTCCCTAAATTGTACAAACGACCGGTTTCAATAGACCGGCGAAATTTCTCATTTTATTAAAGCACTGAGGTTACGACAATTTCGAGTTAAACTGATTTCACGGGTTGTCAGAGAGTCCAGCGATTCCTTTTTCCCAGGTGAGCGCCGACTCATTTCGCTTCAATATTCAGGAATGCTCTCGATCTTTTTAAGCTTTCATTGCCTCTCGCCCGACATGTTTTGCACGGCGTTTGGTCATGCGAAACCTCCACGAAACATCCACGCCTCGCGCGAGGTAACTTTATCCAGATTCTAAAAATAACTCGAGACGAATTACCTATGGAATAGGATGTATATGGGGGATGCCCTCTCTGTCCCCTTTATAGTCTCTTGGATGGGAGTCATTTCTCTCCCTGAACCAAATTACAAACTCAAAACTAAATATAAAGGTAACGAGCTAACAGTGGGGTGTAAGAAGCTTGTTCTTAAATATAGTGTAAGATTAACATAAGAATTATGTGAAGAGGTTAGTAATGATCCCTGTAAAAATTGGGGCTTTTAAAGTAGTAGAAAGCACTTCAGAGCCTTGCTTTATCTTTATTGTTGGACTAAAAGCTGTAAAAGGTAGCAAAACGTATACATACACCAGGAACCGGGGCCAATAGCACATATATCAGGAGAATGCACCCAACGACAGTTTCCTCTTTAATACATTGAAAACACTTTTTGGGCTATCCAAAGTACTTTTAGAGCTGTAGAAATTCATTTTAAATGGCGCTATAAAATTTGTATCTGTTCGGTCACCTTAGGGGAACTTGGGTCTTTTCGAAATTTTAAGGGCTTGTTGATTCGCGAAACGGTAGAGAGGTCAAAGCGATTGCCTGTTCTCTTAAAGAAGATACTATTTATTCCACTACTTCAGAGTTTGTTAAAGTTTCCTCAGACTCAAGTAGAAAGGTAACATTGGTTACTGCTTTGGGAATGTCAAACCGCGAGGAATTGAACACAAGGGATGGTATAGTACTTTTAAAAAATGACGACACAGAGTTATGGACCTTTGACATGTCCACTTCTCTTCGGTCTCTCTCTCTCTGGTTACCCCAGGTGACGTTGTTTTTTCTATTTTAGAGGAACGGATAGCCCGTTTTTATTCACCTGGACTACTGCATGTCTTTTGGTCAGATCACTACAGTTAAAAAACCACCTATCGATCGAAAGCGACCATGACCACTTTGGGTGTTACGGTTTTAAAATAGATTTCCCACTTAAGCTCGATCTCCATGCTCGCTGTAAGTACTACTTTGCGAAGATCTTTTAGCGACAACAAGGAGCTATACTGTAACTTTGAATTTGCAATGCAATGTATTCTCTTTCAAAAAGTAGATGTATCAGGACCTCTTCTTCGAAAAGATCCTCTATAGTTCCATTCTCGTAAGCATTCACCTTCCGTAAGCAAGCACTCAATTATTTTCGCAGATTGGGAGGTCACTTACGGGAGGTTCGTCAACTCCCGGGGTGGGAAGGGAAGGGGGGCACTCGAGGAAAGTTTGGGTAGAGGTGTGCCGCCCAAATACCACACCCTTGTTGAAGGTCCTGTCAAGTACTTTTCCATCGCGGTCAATGACTTTGGAATAAGATAAGATGATTTTTGTTATTGTTTTCAATTTATTTTATTATGCTATTTTACGAAAAAGAAAAACATCACTGGTGTACTTACCTAGTCAGTAAACAGTATAAAAATGCCGTTTAGCCAGCCGTATAGGCACAAGAAAATGAATTTAGTAAGGTAATTCATAGTTTTGACACTGAGTATGTAGAGGATCCTCTCAAGACATTTTAATGCACCTTCCGTTGTTTTGAGCGGGGCGTGATTTTCAGAAAAAGGAAAAGCAGGTCATTTAGATGGAACAGGTGGTCATTACTACGAAAAATAGCCTACCGTTCCATTTTAGTGACCACAACAATGTCCTGCTGGTTCTAAAACAATAAAAAGGTGCATTAAATCTACTCGCTCGGTCTTCTTAAAAAACCCCTCGCTACCCGCTCGGTCATTAGGCTGATTTAGCAACAGATCGGGAACGTCAGTTGACGACGGCGCGCGCAAATCAAACAACTGGCTTGACCAATGGCAGTGTGATAAATGGGGCACCGGAAGTCGCACTTAGTCCTTTCCGCGCGCTTTCCTGTCGTCAGCTGACGTCCCCGTTCTATTGCTAAATCAGCCTATTATCTTTAAGACGGCCTCGAAGCTCGGGCAAAAATTCTCAACATCGATTTTTTGTACTTATCGCATTACAAAATGTTGAAAAAAAAAACACTGACCTTGGAATGAAATAATGTACGGAGCTGTAATCACCGTTATGATCAGTGAAAGTTAAACGTTTAGCCAAAGTATACAACACACCATGTTGCTTTTTCATCATGGATCTGCCCGTAGCGGTGCTTTTTGCGCGATAAAATATTAGTGTTGGCCGGGGATTCAAAATTTATCTTCTTCTGCATCATTACTTGTCTAAAAGGTGTTGATTTCGCATTTCCTTAGAAAATTGGTTTAACTGAATAACTGTAAAAAGTACAATTATGGCCACTTTGCCCGATGGCATCATTCGCGCCATGTGCGGAAACCTGGATTCCGGAATTAGTAAAATTTTTACCAGTGGAATCCGGAACCCGAAAAAACGTTTGCTCGTGGAAACCGAAATTCTGGGCCTTGGAGCCTGGAATACAGCTGAAGGAATCCGGAATCCCACTAAGGAATCCAGAATCCAAGTTCCACACTGATTGGAATCCAGTATATGGAATCCGGAATCCCGCTAAGGAATCCAGAATCCAAGTTCCACACTCACTGGAATCCAGTATATGGAGTCCGGAATCCCACTAACGAATCCAGAATGCAAGTTCCACACTGACTGGAATCCAGTATCGGGAATCCGGAATCCACGGCGTGGAATCCAGAATCCAAGATTCCCCCACATAGGACGATATCAGTTTTACTCCTGCTGCCAGAATCCTTCACGGTTTTTCTTTCTTGTGAAAATTACGGCTTCTGGGATGATAAATCTCAAATATGAATGAAAAAAAAAATGGGAAATGGATTTTAGAAGTGTTAGTACCCCATGACGCTATCGTCACTTGAAAATGACAGATTAATCTAGGTTTCTGGGAAACTGTCCACCTCTCCCTCCCCTAACCCAACATTTTGCCGTTAGTAAGAAGTAAGTGTTAATGTTGACTTAGAGTATATAGAGCTAGGTGGGCACTTTCCCAGAAACCTAACTTGATGAAAAATGATTACAGTATTTTAACATTGCCATGTAAATTAAACATGAATTGTTGTAAAGAGTGCTTATTGAATGTGATTTAAGAACTGGTGGCTTCTTTTATTCATAAATTATGCAGAAAATGCTAATGATGCAAAAAAGAAAACTATTCAACCAGTTTTCTACCGTTTTTTAATTTTTATTTTTAATTGACTGTGAAAATCCCCACACTGAAATTAGTCTGTCTGTCTTAAATGTAATAAGTGTCGTAGTCTTGCCTAGCCTGTCTCGTGTTGCTTTTAATTTTGTGATTATGTATGTTAACTATTCTTATATTTTTTAATTTTCTGAGCCCGCAGTAACTGGCTCACGCTGTTCCGGAATCCCTGCCACTTTTTCTTTGTTACTTTGTTTGATTACCTGAATGTATTTATATTATGTTGGCAAAGCTAATAAAATAAAATAAAATAAAATAAATAACTTGTGTTTTATTTACCTTCACGTAGTAAAAACAAAAGCATATTTGATAAAGAAACAGCATAACATGGTGACAGAGGCAAATTAAACTGATACTGTGAAACATTGCATAGTTGTCATCCCCTCCCCCTCCCCCATCGATTTCTACCGATTGATCGATACAATCGATATCAATCAAATCAGATTTACCGATTTTTATCGATTTATCGATTGATAAATCGATACCGATTTTTATCGATTGACTACTCCGGGTTTCAATAGCTGTCGATGTAACAATTTTCGGAACAAATTGAGACAAAATAGGGACCTTAAGCAAGTACGACGACGACGGCAGTGAAAACGTCGCTAAAAAAATGAATTTGCGTTCTTTCAAACTTAAAAAAAAATTCCTCGTCGTATGCTCCATAAAACGGCAAATTAGGAAGTTTCACGTCGTAGTCGAGCAGTGGACGTCAAAGAAATGTACTGAAAAGCGTGATACACGTGCAAAGCTGTTGTTTTGATCATTAAACCTATTGTTCTTTGAAGTCGTCGTTGTGGTCGTCGTCGTAGTTGCTTAAGCTCCCTAATGTCGACAATCAACGACATCTTAGCAGCTGTATCTCTTCTAACAGCCTTGTCGCCAGGCCCTTTTCCCTTGACATTTGAGAAGTTATTGGACGCACGGACGTTTAATATACTGCGCTGCGATAATCTGCTCTTCTGTTGTCATGCAAAACATGGCCTCTTCGCCGTTTTGTCTTCTGCTTGTTGTAAGTACGAATTTTCTTTCGTCGAATGCTAAACCTGTTAGTTTATTGGATAACGGTGAGTAACAGTGAATCATTAATTTTGCTATCGATTCAAAATGATATACCTATAAAATTTCCCAACCTCTTGGATTACTTAAAGAATAGACTCATGCAATGCGCAATTGTGTGAATTGCCTACGCATATTTTTAAAAGTCCATTTTTTCGTTGTAGTCTTTCAGTGTCATAGAGAACATTAATCGTAACTATGAGACAGAAAGCTGATTTAGGGCCTGTTTACATGAAGGTGGGGCACCCTAGGTAGGTGAGGTAACCCGCTTAGGAGGGGTAACCCGCCTTTCCATATAATCTCTCATTTTAAAGTGATCACGTTTACATGATAAATGGGGTGACCCGTAAAGGCAGGTAGCCCGGTCTGGCAGACCGGGTAACCCTCTCAGCAGGGTCAAATTTTGCAATGTAAATTAACGTTTCAAGGAGGGGTAACCCGCCTAGCCGGGGTCCGATTTGTGATACATCAAATTCGCGCAAAATTTGGCGGTGGATTTGCATCATTATTAAAGTTAACAATAGAAAGCCATCACACTGAAGGTTGCAGCAAGAGCAGCAAGTGAGTGTAGAAGAGCATAAATCGCCAAAACACGTGGTTTGCCATTATATTTCTTGTTTACGTGCTGCGACCATTCAATAATCTTGAGAAAGTGCACCCTGGGATGGCGTGGTTGTAAGATTGTATGTAAAGCGAGTGTTAATTTTTTACTCCATCTAAGCGGGTAACCTCACCTTCCTGGGGTCCCCCTCCTCCATGTAAACAGGCCCTTATTTTGCTGTATTGCATGAGAAATATGGTCCCTAGGGTACTCTAGTCCCGATGGGCACTTCCATATGTGCCGCTGAACAGGATATGGTTTTTCTGAGTCTTTTAGCCTGCGGACACAGACGCATTTACGGTCGTCTGCAGACGTCTGTGTCCGCAGGCTATGACTCTTCAGGATTCCTACCAAAAATTATTTTTTTCCAAAATCATCTAATTCCATTGTGTCAGTTTAAACAATTTTAATCTAGATTACGTAATTCTGCATGGGAAACGAAACGAATCAGGGCCGGGTTGTTCGAAGCTGGGTTAAGATAACCCAGGGTTAGTGCAAATTTCGAACTCAGTTATGAGAGCTTTAAAAAGCCAATTCAGTTGAATTCTCTTTGCCTACAATTTGATGATTGGATATGCTAAAAGAGTAGAGAAAATTATCCACAGAGAGTGCTTTTGATATAAAGAAAGAGAAACCCGGATTAAAATTTAAGCCCGGGCTAGCGCTAACCGGCGTTCGAACAACTGGGCCCAGGGCCCTAAAATAAGTTCTCTCGACAGGGTAGCGAAATGCATGATTTGTGTCTAAACCGAGTCAGGGTTTGAAAGCTTTGGCGGGACTTCAGGAAACGGGTTCCTGGTCTAAATACGATTTCCTTTCCCCTATTTTTTCGAAAATTGCAAAGAAGAACTTAGTAATAAAATGATTGGTTTCAAGAGGGTCAAAAACGTGAAGAGCAAAAAACGTGTCTTCATGATCAAGCGTCCCGTGCCGGGGGCAGCCCTGTCATGTCAGTATATTGTGTTGGCCTACGCAGATGTTTCTTCACGTAAATTAACTTGTAATAGAGAAGAGAAGTGTGACGTCACGTTATCATGGTAGCACTATTTCTGGATGACAACAAAACCAACGACGACTGCCACAGCAAGGAGAACGAAAAAATAATATGTTTATATTAACAAACAACAACTTTGCACGTGCATCACGCTATTTTGTACACTTCTTTGCCGTCGTTGCACCACTACGACATGAAACTTCTTAATTTCACGAGCCCGCTTTATGGAGTAGGTGAACACAACACAAAAAATTGTCGCTTTCTTTTTCTAAACTTAGATAACGATAAATATGGTACCAAAGAAAATTTCGCCAAGATTTGCTAAATTAAATTGAATGAAATTGAATAAGATCGGTGAAGTTTGAAATAGTGCGAATAGACTTTTAAGTGACTTTATCGGTTTGTTGTCATCCAAAAATTGTGCTACCATGGCAACGTGACGTAACGACTTCTCCTTTCTATTCAAACCGAAACTCAATGATCCCTCTTATTATCTGCGCACCCCCTAACGCTCACTCCTCATTAGGCCTTGGGATAGACTTGCCGTATAAACCGTTTCACTTCTAACCGCCTGGCCAAAAAGAGCCCCCCAAAATTAAATTTCGTTTTGTAAAATCGTAAGAAATAAATGGTACTCTGCAAACGCTCTACTAAACAGGTTTCATTTGAATAGCAGCACCATAGGATTTCGCCCACAGACTCATTGTTGTTCCGAGCCTCTTTTTCAAAGCGAGGCTAAGTGCAACAGGAAAGGTTTTGCACTCAGTAGCCTCGTTTCTAAAGTGAAAGTTTATGGAACCCGGCAAAAATTACCTATTGTTGACAAAAGGCGGGGGTGTGCCTGACCCTATTTCAGACCAAAAAATGTCATTTTCCATTCCTGTTTTCAGACCAGGGGCCCGTTTCTCGAAAGTCCCGATAATTAACGGGCCCGGTAAGCTGTCTCCGTTTACATTAAAGATCGAGGTTTCAACAGTTTTGCATCTAACATGATAAAACTGCCAGTTAATGAAACAAAATGGAGTTGTTTTCTAGCCAGGACCCGCGCTCTTATTCTTTATATTTCGATTTGAATATCTGATTTCGGGCCCGTAAAGTTACCGGGACTTTCGAGAAACGGGCCCCAGACCTCTAAAATCCATACCCGTTTTCAGACCTTGCCTTTAGGCAGAAATTATCTCATCATTACTTAGATTAGAGCGAAAAAAAATTTCTTCAAACGCATTTCGAATTCACATATTTCTATTCAGTCGTTCTTCAATTCATTTGGGATTGAAAAGACAAGTATGTTCTTACACTCCCGTAGTTTCCTCGAAAACTATACCCGATTCCAGACCAAAATGGGAAAGTCTATACCCGTATTCAGACCATGTATTCGGTCGCTAGGGAAAAACAGCCATCCTATGTGCTAATTTGATAACATACGTATTTCTGCATAAAAAGCAGCGCTAAAGAAAATTCTGCACCGTTGTTAATTTAGGTGTTGAAGACGCGTATGTATTCAATTTTTTTCAAGCTTTCTTTTTCTCATCTAAGTTGCGTTCATAACAGCGATGATTTTTCACTTATGGAAATTAATGTTTTCTTTAATTAAAACTTACTTTGACTGAAAGATTTTCCCCACACCAACAAACAACTATGATCGTAGGCTACCTATAACATCTTGTTTTCTTGTCTGCATGATAAAATTTACTGAATAATTGATAGTGTACTCAGCCATCTGTTTTCATTACACATCTTCCTTGTTAACAGTGACAGAACAGATTACTTTTACTCAAATAACAAATACACTGAGTGAGAGCCTTTGAAGTTAAGTAGACCGAAGTAATTGACACGGAATATGAAATTCTACTACATGCTTTTTTGCGTCATAATCTTGTATAAAAGCATGGCCACGTTTGTAAGAAGTCATTCTTGTAATGAAGGTATGTTTAAGAACCTTTTTTTCTAATGCTCTTGAAACGCTAACAGTTAGCCAAATTTTGCAGCAATTTAACAGAGGAGGGATATTTTGCGCATTTAACAGAATTGCGGTTTAGTTGATAAAATTCCCCCGTGCTGCAGTTTTCGAATTAAATACAACCATTATTTCTCCACTCTGTTCCATGTTTTTGTTTTTTTCGATTTGATATATTCTTTTTCGTAGTGAGTTCAGCCCTCTAAGTTACTAAAATGCAAGCTCTTTGACAGAAACTTAAGGAAATCCAAGTCAATTGTTTTCCCATTAATTTTATACCGTAAGCTTTTTTAAAAACATTGTGACATATCTGAGTGCTTAAAAGTCGCTTGACATTAAGTATTATACGGGACTTAAGACGCTTCGTTAATTAACCAATGCTGCGTTTAGAAGGTTAGAAGCTGCAGCTGCTAACAGCTAGATCTCCAAGGTCTTGTGTTTTACTTTGAGTATCACCACCAACTGGGGACTCAGCTGGACTTATTTTGAAACAAGTCAAATGCGACTCCATGGTGGAGAGTGTTTAATTTAGTCTTGACTGTCACGTCCTGTGAATTTTTTAATGAAGGGAAGTTGACCTCCAACAGTGCAATATTTACCTAGATTCATGGCATTTAGATTTAGACTGTGTTTGAATTATTTACGCTGACTGTTTCTGAATTATTTACGCTGATGTTATCGCATTAATTATAGATGGTAAGACGTTTCACATAGTTATATGTTAATTTTACATAATATAGCTTTAGGTTATCAGGAACAGGCTTGATTCGTACTTGACAGAGGCAAAATATGATGAACAAAAATAATCAGAATTTTCATCGATAGGCTGATACAGGTGGAGAGGGATGGATGGGGGGGGGGGGGGGAGGGTGGGGTAGTGAGTTTTTGAAGTGGAGAAGTGGGAGTAGCCTGTGTACATACCCCCCTCCCCCCAGGAAAAATGAGTGAAGTTGTCAATGTGATGATTTTCAGATTGCCTGCTATGTATTGACGACAGGCCCTAAAACCAATCAAAATCCCTCATTTACATGATGCAGTGATAGATCATTCTCTCTTGTCTACGAGTAACAGCTAATCAAATTATTTTCCACACATTCCGGGAAAAATCACGCGGCCTCCATACACGATTAGCAACGGTGAATCACAGACTCCCCTTCTCCGATTTTTCCTGACGGGAGGGAGGCGGGGGTCTGTACACAGGCTGAGGTGGGAGTTTTTCATTTCAGCGTCAGAATTTTAACATTCTGCGGAGCTTAACTAGAGACTTTTGTTCTTGGGCCATCGTAGTTTCGTAGTTTGATCAAAACTAAAACACAAACAGAGGTGATAAACATTGTGAGTTTTCGCATTTTTTATAAACTTGACGTTTTGTATGTTATTCAAAATACATTTTCAAAAGTGATCTTAAGTGACCGTTGAAGAGAGAATGCTAACCGCTGAACAAAATACGGAATCCTTATTTAAATTTGAATAGGAAACCCAAATGAACTCTATTACAAGTGTTAGAAATATCGTTCTGCTATTTTTTTTCTTAAGGTCCTTGTCGCGAATTGGCGTTCCCAAGTTTTCTTTTCTTTGCCGACAAGCGCCTGATGAACCACACCATAAAAACTTTAAAAGTTCGCGATCTGGATGAGTGTGAGTTGAGGTGTTACTACGAGCACAATTGTGTCAGCCTTAATTTTGAAAACAAAATGGTTGGAAATGGAAAATACAGCTGTGAATTGAACAATTCTACACACGGAGAACACGATGAAGACTTTGTGGAGACACCAAATTTCCTTTACCGCGGAACAAACGTAAGATCATTAAATTTTAACGTTATCCAGTCTCCGAGCCTATTAATACCATAACCCAACGCCTCGTCCAAAGGAAAACGGCTGGAGTTCACCCTTTGGGCTTGACTGTGTTACAATATTTTGCAAAGATCAAAAATTAAGGAGATAGTTTCTGTTTGTGATAACTGCACGGAATGATGTGAATATTATGGAATTTGACGCGCTGAGGGCCAGGTACGTCATTTATGATGGCAGCCATGTTAGCCGTCATATTGGATGTAATTGAAAATTCAGATTTATCGCAATGGAGTAAACGCAAACCATCTTTCTTCTGAACCTCCCCACCCCCCCCCCCCCCTCCCTGCCGACTAAATCTGACAACTACACTAGGTCTCTTCCTTTCGCCAGCCATTCTCATTTACTCTCTGAAACGCAATTTTTTCTCCCTAGACGGTTTTGTTTCAACTGTAGCCGTTTTTGAGAAATTTCACTTTATTATTATTTTAAGATCGAAAATTTTTGTAATTACCTCTTAAACTGCAAGTGCCCTCCAAAAGAAAGCGTTTTTTGCTACTTAAATAACATGAACAATTTAATTTAACTTGTTAAACACCTAAAAACAACATCCCTTTATGTATGTAAGACGGGCTAATCCCTAAACCCGACGCTTAGAGTTGGGCTCGGACTGCCAATCTTTACTCATTTTCCTTGAATCATGATAAGGCGGACACCTCTCGCAAAGGTTTAGAAAGGCTCAGAAGCATAAAGCAATATCTCTTTTCCATAATCTTTTCCCCAGAATCCTTGTGGTAGTTCTCCATGCAAAAATAACGGGACTTGTCAATCAGGATTTACCAAGAAAGGATATCACTGCTTGTGTCGAGGCTGGACAGGTGCAAGATGCCAAGATGGTAGGTCTGAAAAATGGACTAAATGAACGCAGTAGTTATGAAACCACGCAAGCTGTACCGCACTTAAAAGGAAGAAACCACATGTGAGAACATTAATTTGAAAAAAAAGTATATAATCCGCTGTAATATTAGCCCTGCCATTGTCGACAAAACCATCACAAGCGCATCAAGCGCAGGTCCTTCCAGATGGAAGCAGCGTTTTCAGGAGCTCGTGTGTTGATGAAAGAGTTCTCCTTTCACTTTGGAGTGGATTCAGGATTTGCGGCACGTTTCTCTTTACTTTCACCTTCGTTTAGCCTAAAATTCTCGATCTGAGTTATAACTTGAAGTTGAGTTAATTTTCGGTGGACCGTTGACCTGTCGTGTAAACGAGACAGTTCCACTGTCCAGTCATCGTTTTCTTTGCAAAGTAACTGAATGAGTCTTATAATAACTATCTTCACCTAGATATTAACGAATGTGATGAAAACAGTCACGAGTGTAGCCAGAACGCAGATTGTACAAACACAAAGGGATCTTACAGATGCAACTGCAAGACTGGATTCTATGGAGATGGATACAACTGCACAGGTATCTCAGTGTTTACTTGGGTCCTTAGTTGTTGTAAACAGTTCAGAAAAGATCTAACCATCAATAAACTGCAAAAGATCATCCTCTTAGGAGCGGCACGTATACTAAGAAGATTTCTGTCCATCCAGTAAAATATCCCTCTAGCAACTCAGGACCAAGGAATGGGCCAGTTTCTAACAGACTACAAGGAACAACAACAATAATAATAATAGTAATAATAATAATAATTAATTAATTAATTAATTAATTAATTAATTAATTAAAGAGCCGGTATCCAGAAGAAAAGGTAGAAGAGTGGATTTTAAATCCAGCGTGCTGATGGAAGTGGAAAGCTCAGTTATAAGCGAGGTATTATTTCTCTGGCCAAGAAGACGAAAAGGGGAGCTTGTAGCAGAAATATTATGCTAGTATACCATTGATCTATTTGCATAGGAAAGAGAGGGAGAGAAGACTTAAAAGAAAGGGCGGCTTATTCACTGTCTTCCGCTTTACAAAGAATATGAAGGCAAGTAAGATGTAAGTAGTTAATTCACACTATTACAACACTATTCTAGATATCAACGAATGTCAAGAAGAACTGAGATGTGGAAAGAACGCAACTTGCACGAACACTGAAGGATCTTTCAGATGCACCTGCAATATTGGTTACTATGGAGATGGATACATCTGCACAGGTATACCACTGTTAGTGCAAACTTCCCAAGACTGAAAGCAGTTGGAAGCGAGGGTAAAAGACAGCACTGATTGATCACCATCAGAAAAATAGCCTGAAATATGATGATGTTTACCGGTTTGAGGTTGCCAATAGTTCCTGCTAAAGAAAAAAAACGGCCAGCAAAGTGTTAACAATAACTGGTGCGCTAGATGGAGAATTTTCTTTCTTTAGCTTTTGTAAAAAAACCAGTGCATTGAACACCAATGAATCTTCTATAGTCTGAGGCACTGGATGCTCTGACAGTTATGAGCGTAAATCATGTAAATCGTTAACTTTTAAACCAAGCGTTATATAAGAAAGGACTGGTTTGTCTTTTAGAAGAGCTAAGGAAAATTCTTTACGCATGAGTCAATTCCAGCTGCGCCCCGCCCCCTCCCCGGGCTGACCCCCGGGCATTAGCATTTTTTTGGCCTTGGATGGCAAATTCCCGGGGGTGGGGACTCTTGAGCTGTCAAATCCCCCGGAGTGGGGACGAAAAAAGAGGGCAAAAGCCCCGTCCTCCGTCAACACTGCAACATTTTTTATTGATCGCACGGTCGAGTAGTGCCATTTTAAGCATTTTAATGTGCGATTTTTTGTTTCAATTAACGTCCTCCTTTGTAATAGTGCTATTCTAATTGAGACTTCACGCCGTGACAACACTAGTTTATGGTTTTAGTATTGTTATAAAATTAATGACATTTTAAAAATTAATAGTGCGCTGTAAAGTTAACTGCAATGAATAGTTTTATAAATATGAAAGGATGTTCTTCAAATAATATCAAGAGAAACTTGATTCAATGACCAAAAAAACGTTGATTCACGTTGATAGCTCCCGAGTTACGCTATATAGTTCTGGCTTGATAAGCAATGAAGAAATGCATGCATAAAATCGAGAACATGCTTTACAAACCTCTTCAATTTTTTCCCATCCTTGAAATGAGCCAATCTGCTTGCTTTTCAAGTAAAATCCTCTGTGTAGTTATATTCTGATAGGAAACCGCGTGCGTGTCAAAAGCTCGGGGTTGGCCCCGAGGTTGGCAAATGCCCCACCCCCGGGACTGAGGGTGGGCAAAGGCCCCGCAGTAGCCCGGAGGGGGAGGGGGCTGGGCGCGGCTGGAATTGACTGATGCATTAACAACTGCCTCTGGCAACATAGTGTCTCATCGCTCGCAAAAATGTTGATCAGTCTGATATTTTTCTAACGAGGTAAAAACTGGTTTGGCTGCTTCTTCTGGTTTAGTTCTTCTCGATCTTTATAATAATTATGCTTATGACAATTTCACGGTCCCCTATGGTTTCTCTTTTAACACGAACAAGTTGATTATCTCACAGTCACAGTCATCTCACTCTCTGATGTTAAATATCTTTTGTTCTCCCACTAGAGTGTTACACAATATTTGACTTCGAAGACCATGATTTGTCAAATTGGACTTTGAATGGCACTGCATTCAATAATCAGCCAACATACGGGAATAACACGTTATCAAGGAAGAAGAGGGCTTGGAGCAACCACAAAGGGGATTGGTGGATTGGTACCTACGAGAATCGGTCCAGTCCCTCTGAACCGTTTGGGGGACAGCAAGGTGATGGTCCTCAAGGCTCATTGACGTCACCCAGTTTTCAGATTACTGGAAAGTTGCTTACCTTCCTGATTGGAGCAGGCTGTGATAATCCAGACATTCGTGCTGAGCTTATTATTGGTGGGGAAGTGGTTCGTGAGGAGACACCGAAGGAGTTTAATGAAGCTATGAAAGAGAAAAGCTGGAATGTAACAGATTACGCTGGTAAAAATGCCCAGTTGCGTTTGGTTGACCATTTCTCAGGCCACTGTGGTCACATCAATTTTGATCACTTACAAGGTTGCCATAAACTCATTTCAGATACGGATTCTTGAGTTCTCTTGGTGTTCATTTTGAGCAGTTCTGTAGGATGAAAAAAGACAAAGGACTTGTAAGAATAGAAGCGGTTTTTATTCTGGAATCATTTACAGAATTTACAGCTCTCTTTGTTTTCCTTCTGTGATCAATCAGATCGTCTGTACTTTTATATTATTTATATTTTATGTAGTGATTTCGGTGAACAATCCGTGTAGTAGAGTTCGGATGTTTTGAATTCGCTCTGAGGTATTTTCCCAAACGTTAAAACGAAAGTAACTTTATTCGCTCTTAAAAATCCAATACAATGGGAATCATTTCTCTCCCTGAACCAAATTACAAACTCAAAACTAAATATAAAGGTAACGAGCTAACAGCGGGGTGTAAGAAGCTTGTTCCTAAAGTTAGTGTAAGATTAACATAAGAATTATGTGAAGAGTTTAGTAATGATCCCTGTAAAAATTGGGGCTTTTAAAGTAGCAGAAAGCACTTCAGAGCCTTGCTTTATCTTTATTGTTTGACTAAAAGCTGTAAAAGGTAGCAAAACGTATACATACACCAGGAACCGGGGCCAATAGCACATATATCAGGAGAATGCACCCAACGACAGTTTCCTCTTTAATACATTGAAAACACTTTTTAGGCTATCCAAACTACTTTTAGAGCAGTAGAAATTCAGAGCCTTGCTTTATCTTTATTGTTTGACTAAAAGCTGTAAAAAGTAGCAAAACGTATACATACACCAGGAGACTAAAGGGCGGGAGTCGGGAGACAAAGTGACACAAGGGTACGGAATTCGGGAGGTTGTGACCACCCTATTTCCCCCCCCCCCCCCCCCCCCCTTTACTACTGCTGCCAGAATCCTTCACGGTTTTGCTTTCTTGTGAAAATTAGGGCTTTCTTTTTAAAACCTCGCTGGGATGATCAAAATCAAATATGAATGGAGGAACGAAATGAATTTTACTAGTGTTAGTACCCCATGATGCTATCGTCACTTGAAAATGACCACCAAAAATGATGACCACGGTATTTTAACATTACCTTGTAAATGAAACATGAATTGTTGTGAAGAGTGCTTATTGAACTGGTGGCTTTTTTAATTCATAAATTATGCAAAAAATGCTATTGATGCAAAAAAACTATTCAACCAGTTTTCTAGCATTTTTTAATTTTTTATTTTTAATTGACTGTGAAAAGCCCCGCACTTTAATTACGTCTGTCTGTCTTAAATGTAATAAGTGTCGTAGTCTTACCCAGCCTGTCCGTGTTGCTTTTAATTCTGTGATTATGTATTTTAACTATTCTCATATTTTTTTTAATTTTCTGGGCCCGCAGTAACTGGCTCACGCTGTTTCGGAATCCCTGCCACTTTTTCTTTGTTACTTTGTTTGATTACCTGAATGAATTTATATTATGTTGGCAAAGCTAATAAAATAAAATAAAATAAAATAAATAACTTGTGTTTTATTTACCTTCGCGTAGTAAAAACAAAAGCATATTTGATAAAGAAACAACATAACAACAAACGGAGATTGGTGACAGACGCAAATTAGACTGATACTGTGAAACATTGCTTGGTTGTCATCCCCTCCCCCTCCCCCATCGATTTCTACCGATTGACCGATACAATCGATATCAATTAAATCAGATTTACCGATTTTTATCGATTTATCGATTGATAAATCGATACCGATTTTTATCGATTGAGTACTCCGGGTTTCAATAGCTGTCGATGTAACCATTTCCGAACAAATTGATACAATAGGGACCTTTAGCAAGAACGACGACGACGGCAGTGAAAACGTCGGTAAAAAATTGAATTTGTGTTCTTTCAAACTTAATGGCGTCTATTTGGACCCGCTCAATATGTCAAATGCAGGTGACTTTTCCTAGAGATCAGATGAATTCTTAAGGATTTTATTCAGGTTCAAAAAGAGGAAGGAAAATTCGTCGTCCTATGTCCACGTCCTGAATAAAACGTCAAATTAGGAGGTTTTACGTCGTAGTCTTGCAGTGGACGTCAAAGAAATGTACTAATATAAAAAGCGTGATGCACGTGCAGAGCTGTTGTTTTGATCATTAATTAAACCTATTGTTTTTGAAAGTCGTCGTTGCGGTCGTCGTCGTCGGCGTAGTTGCTTAAGCTCCCTAATGTCGACAATCAACGACATCTTAGCAGCTGTATCTCTTCAAACAGCCTTGTCGCCAGGTCCTTCTAATTTCCCATGATATCTGAGAGGTTATTAGACGCACGGACGTTTAATAAACTGCGCTGCGACAATCTGCTCTTCTGTTGTCATGCAAAATATGGCCTCTTGGCCGGTTGATCTTCTGCTTGTCGTAAGTTTGAATTTTCTTTCGTCGAATGCCAAACCCGTTAGTTTATTGGATAAAGGTGAGTAACAGTGAATCATTAATTTGCTATTGATTCAAAATGATATACGCATAAAATTTCCTGACCTCTTGGATTACTTAAAGAATATACTGCATGTTTTTAAAATTCCATTTTTCCTAATAGTCTTTTTAGTGTCATAGAGAACATTAATCGTAACTATGAGACAGAAAGCTTTATTTATTTTGCTATATTCTATGCATGAGAAATATGGTCTTTGAAACCCATTCCCTAGGGAACTCTATCCCCGAGTGGCACTTCCGTATGTGCTGCTGAACAGGATATGTTTTTTTTGAGACTTTTAGCCTGCGGACGCAGACGTATCTCCGGTCGTCTGACGTCTGTGTCCGCAGGCTATGAGTCTTCAGGATTCCTACCAAAAATTATTTTTCCAAAATCATCTAATTCCATTGTGTTAGTTTAAACAATTTTAATCTAAATTACGTAATTCTGTATGGGAAACGAAACGAATCAGGGCCGGGTTGTTCGAAGCCGGCTGGGTTAAGATAACCCAGGGTTAGTGCAAATTTCGAATTCAGATATGAGAGCTTAAAAAGCCAATTCAGTTGAATTCTCTCTTTCTACAATTTGATGATTGGATATCCTAAAAAAAAATAGAGAAAATTATCCGAGAGAGTGCTTTTGATAAAAAGAAAAAGAAACCCGGGTTAGAATTTAACCCCGGGTTAGTGCTAATTGGCGTTCGAACAACTGGGGGCCCAGGACCCTAAAATAAGTTCTCTCGACAGGGTAGCGAAATGCATGATTTGTGTCTAGACCGAGTCAGGGTTTGAAAGCTTTGGCAGGACTTCTGGAAACGGGTTCCTGGTCTAAATACGATTTCCTTTCTCCTTTTTTTTCGAAAATTGCAAAGTAGAACTTAGTAATAAAATGAATTGATTGAACATTGGTATAACGCTGCCTTGGTTTCAAGAGGGTCAAAAACGTGATGTCTGTGTGAGCAAAAAACGTGTCTTCATAGTCATGCATCCCGTGCCGGGGGCAGACTTCATGTTAGTATATCGAGTCGGCCTACGCAGATGTTTTTTCACGTAACTTGTAATTCAAACCGAAACGCAATCCCTCTTATAAACTGCGCACCCCTAACGCTCACTCCTCCGCCCTTGGGATAGACTTGCCATATAAACCGTTTCACTTCTAACCGCCTGGCCAAAAAATTCCTCCCACAATTAAATTTTGTTTTGTAAAATCATAAGAAATAAATAATCCTCTGCAAAAGTTCTACTCAATAGGTTTCATTTGAATACCAGCACCATAAGATTTCGCCCATAGACTAAATGTTGCACTTAGCCTCGTTTTTAAAGTAAACGTTTATGGAACTCGGCAAAAATTACCTATTGTCTGGTCGCTACTGCCCAAGCCAGCCTGAAAGTGGGGTGGGGAGGGGGGGGGGGTACTCCTGGGAATTCTTGGCGGGGGTGTGCCTGACCCTATTTCAGACCAAAAAACATTATTTTCCATACCTGTTTTCAGACCAGACCTCTAAAATCCATACCCGTTTTCAGACCTGGTCTTTAGGCTGAAATTATGTCATCATTACTTAGATTATAGAGTGCAAACAAAAAATTTCTTCAAACGCATTTCGAATTTGCCTATTTCCACTTTGTTCTTATTCATTTGGGATTGAAATGATAAACACATTCATACACTTCCGTAGTTCCCTCGGAAAACTATACCCGATTCCACACCAAAATGGAAAAGTCTATACCCCTATTCAGACCAAAACGGCCCAAACACCTTACCCTTTGTGGCGGCACAAATCTACATGGCTTATATAAGAGAGTACTACCACACGTGCAGCACACTCTCACCACCGTTATATCGTTTTCATGTTTTTCTTCCAACGAAATTGGTTTCCGTTGTTATTTATTTCTCGCTCTAGCTCTCTGCTTGTTATCCAAGTTAATGTAGACATTAAAATTTTGTGGAAAGAAAGACTTTTTTTTTCTCTAAAAGTCCGGGCGCCCATGTAATTTACCGCCGAATCGAGCGGGTTGCTTGAAATGCAAAAATTTCACCTCAGCTACAACATACTCCTCCCCCGACTGGCTGACTCCTGACCCCCTCCCCCTCCCCTAGCGTCTGTACGGTCAGAGTTCGGTTGTACGCTGACGTCATAACCAATTTTTCTCGGATGGATAGATGACCAAATTTTCCTAACGGGCTTCGTTCCGCGCGTGGAGCTCCGCTAAGATTGATTTACATTGCCATTTTTTTTTTTTCGTTTTAGAGTTTCAGACAGTTCATGGCCGAATTTTGGCTGTAAACATGGCGCACTTAAGAAAGAAAAGTCAGACGGCCGGGAATGACACAGATGGCGAGCACGCTTATAAAGAGATTGTAAAAATCAACAAAGGTATACAAATCACTTGGCTTAACAAATTTATTTATCTAATGTTAAAATAATTTTTACAATGTCTTAGATAACTTTGATGAGCTGCATTAGCATATCAATACCTAAAATTACTGGAATTTTTTCTCCATTTGTTCCTGATTTGTTTGTTTGCCTGTTTATTTATACTTAGCATGCAGTGTCTTTCAATCAAAATGCCCGCGTATGTTAAGGAACTTAAGGACTAAATAACAAAGGGCGGAAACTCACGGAACGCCATACGAGAAAAAAAACGAGTATGTAACACCCGGATTATACCATACCAGATTCCCTCCTATATGAGTATGTATTTTTGTAGCACTCAGCTCCTAAGAAGGTAACAGAGACGTTAAATATTTAGACTGCGAAACAGTCCGTATTTTTGTGTACAGTCGACTCTCTCTTAACGGACACCTCTATAAGACGGACAACTTTGTAAAACGGACACTTAGAGTTAGTCCCTGCCTTCCTTTACTCCTTTTATTTGACTCTCTATAAGACGGACATCTCTCTAAGACGGACACTTAGTGCCGGTCCCAAAGATGTCCGTCTTAGAGAGAGTTGACTGTATTCAGGTACGCGCGAGCAGACAAACAAAAGGTCTGGAACGAGGCTGAAAACAGAGAGCGAGACTGGGGCTGGGGGAGACGCTAAAAATACGCCCCACACGCCCTACGGGCAAAGAAGGGCTCGCGCGCTTCGCGCGCGTAGGACTCTAACGCCACGCTTTGGCGATTTTAAGAAAAAAAGAAACCCGAATGTTTTGCAGTCTAAGTATTAAACTCTTAATGACTGGTTACGAGGGAAACAGTTAATTTTGTTTCTCGAGAATCTCAATCTTGCCGAGGCGAAGCCGAGGGAAACATTGAGATTCGAGGAAAACAATGTTTCCCGATTGACCAGTGATTTGTTATGTAGCCGGAAATTTTGAAGCTGGAAATTCATTAAACCTCGCTGTAACGGCGATCATCTGTAAACGTTCGCGGGTAACATTGCATTGTTACCTTCTGACGTCATAGATTGTTTGCAATGTTGCCCGCTCAGAGAGTTTGGCAGGAATCAGTTTCGTTGTTAGACGTCATGTGACCTCGAAGTAACCAATGAGACCGCGCACTGTTAAGAAGCAATTGCCGGCTATTAGTCAAGCAATATGGTGAAAAAATTGTGCACTCTGGGGTAAAAGCACCAAATTTGGCATGGTAATAGTACTTGGGCTGCTAAACAATATTAGCTATGGACCCCAGTCAGGGGGGACATTTTGTACTCAGGGGGGTGGGGTGGTTGCAGTTTCCAATTTAACTGCCGTTATTGAAAAGCAAGCTGCTATATCAATAGGGAATGGTGTCCTACGGAAGTTTAACAAGGTCTGTTTAACCCAACTTTCTAGGTGGCGTGGGGGGGGAGGATTTCAACACAGCTTAGGGGAAGGGGTAGGAGTATCTCTGTTTGCATGTTTGTATAAGGTTATGTTGTGAGGAAGAATACAAAGACCTTTCCTGAATGCTGAGATAATTTTAAATCATTTAGCAATTAGTTTCTCCTCTGAACTTATTCTTCATCTCCATGGTAGTGGAGATGGTGGTGGTGGTGTCTATGGGGGGGGGGGGGATGGGTGGGTTTTTCCCGGTGTAGTAAGCGCAAGTTTCTTATATCATCGTTAATCAACCTGCGGAAATAAACTAGATGACTTAAAGCACTTTTTTGCGCTATTTAATCACCTGATCATCGTTACATCATTCATAAGAGGGTAGCGGGGGGGGGGGGGGGGGGGGGGGCGGTGGGTGTCCCGGTCCCGTTTCACGTGTAAATTTTGACAAATTTCGCGTATCACATGCGTTATAAACCATTTTTCACGATCCACGAATTTAGTCATCAACCGAAACCGGAAACTGCGCATGAAAAGCCCCTCGCACCCAGGGTACCCGTTACTCAAAGGGTAAAGAACCGAAAAGCACAGTCATCATGGATCACACTTCGCAGTTCAGTAAACGATGGCATCTTTTTTTCTCATCAGCAAGTCGGTAAGGTGATCTTAAAAGGTGTTAATGAGCACTCGAAACCATCGTCTCATTGACAAATACAATCTATTGGTACGAAACTACCGCTCTATGCGACAAGGAGATAAGTAAAACTCTTCCAGAGCGAGTGCGAATTTATCTTAACAGCAAATTTCAACTCACATTTCTGTCAAGATCAGTAGAAGCTCCTCGGTCTTCTTCTGAGTTCCTTTCGTGTCACTGTATTCCAACTCAACTCTCTCTCCAATGCGTAATTCTTTTGGGACATGTTTAAGGGAAGTGTTCCCGCAGAATCCTCTGTGGTGCAGTGCATCGCTTTTCCATGCCCAGTAGCCGATTCTCGCATTACGCTTTGGTCACGTTTCGCACCCAGGGTGTGCTGATATAGTGGAGAAGTTCTCGAGGTTTCTTCCCTTTTGTGCAAATAGCCGGAACTTTTTTGGTATCATTGACTCTTTGACTCCGGTTTGTGTGGTCAGACACTAGGATAACAAATCTCTCAAGCACCGGGGCATAGTGTCTTGAACACCCTTCAAAGTTTCCTAAGGGATGTAAAAAGTTCAGTGGCTTCTCCATAAGGCAGCCTTGTGGCCCAGGCGGTTTTCTCGTACTAAGAAAGGGGATGTCTGATTGCATTTTGTGATTGCGTAATAAAAGTACAACATCCTATAACACTTTTCATCACTCGAGAGCCCTTATGATTGCTGTACCATGTAAAGAACCAGTTGCAGGAGGAAGAACTGGGGTTATGGTGGATTTTATCGGCACCAGGAGACTTACATAAATTTGAAGTGGATTCTCACAATGAATCTTCGCGACGTCGAATCACAAAGTTTAAAAAGCTATAAAGAGCAGCACGATTCTGTATGATTTTGCTTGACTGTGTCTCAATACTAGCTCCATCGGTCCAGGATGACCTCAATTATACTTTTTAAAAACTGAGAGATGTGAGGCTTGTTCACTATCAGCGTTTCCTTCTGTGGCGTTCTTCTAAACAATTGCATGGTAAGAAAGACTTCGAGAATCTCTCTATATGGCGTTAAATCCACACATTGCTGTTATCAAATGTGTCATAGATTTGTGTTGTGAACTTGCTGTGAAACATCACAGCAAATATAGCACTGCTCCAGTCTCAGCAGACATCTGCTGTCATATAACTGTTATCAGACGTCTGATTTTGTATGTTATGTTACATAACTGTTATCATACGTCTGATGTTATATGTCTGATAACAGTTATATAACAGCTATATATGTTATATAACTGTTATATAACAAATTTAACAGTTATAACTGCTATATAACAGTTATGTAACAATTATCTATATAACAGTTATATAACTGTTATAACAGTTATATATATGTTATATAACTGTCATATAACATAGTTATATGATGTCAGACGTCTGATAACAGTTATATGACAGCAGATGTCTGCTGTCATATAACTATGTTATATAACTGTTATATAACAGTTATATATCTAGCCGAATTTATGAAAACCGTAACATCGGACACCAGGAGCCCACACACCTTAAACTGACTCAACTAAAGTAAATATCGCCAAGAAACTCAGCTCTTACCCATGGTTCTCTTAAGGTGACTCTCGTCTTGGCTCCTGATTAGCAAAAGAAACATTCAAGTCCATCAAAAAGACACTCTGGACTTGTCCATACACTCTAGCTGCTTAAAGGCCCTGAATGACGGAGGACGCTTGAGACTTCAGCAAGTTCTAAGCAGAGAATTCAAGGTTAAGTCACCCCCCCTGACTTCCTCCACCCCCCCAGCCTAGCACGTGCTTGAGGGGAATGCTTTCATTGGCCAATGGGCCTCAAACGTTACAAGAATTTGACATGACAAACTAAAGGCAGACATGACCAGTGCACTGACTCTCCCAGACCAGGACTAACGGAAGGTACAACGCTTTTGCAGCAGCCTCCCCCCCTAGGGATTGACATGGAGGCCCCTTTCCAACCCATGGCGAGTTAGCTCAGGGACTGAACTTGACAATGAGACCAAGCAGGACAGCAAGCCCCCTATGTTTTTTCTCACCGCAGTGACCAGAAAGCTGGCTATCGCCAGCTTTCTGTGCGAATATTCTGGTGCATTTTCAGGTACCTTTTCAAAAATTCGGCTAGATATGTATATATAATTATATATAACTGTTATATAACAGTTATATAACAGTTACATAACATATATGACAGCAAACATCTGCTGTCTTATAACTGTTATCAGACGTCTGATTTTATATGTTATGTTATATAACTGTTATTAGACGTCTGATGTTAGATATCCTTTTCTCCTCAACTCGGCACTTTTATTTTTGATCATTGTAAAGATGACAATAGAGTGTGAGAGAGATCAATATATTATTGAAAACAAGAGAAAGCCAAAGGTTACGGAGTGAGGGCGACAACGATGGAAGATGAAAACGCTGTTACTCCAACGCTGTGCTTCGGACAAGTTTCACTTGATAGAAGTTCCAAACACTCGTGATCAGATTCTAACTGACCAGAGAAGATCCAGATGCGAGTGATCAAATTGCTTTCTGTGAATTCCATTCATCGTTATAAGTGGAAGTCCAAACGAAAGCCGGCTACATACCTGTGATGCATGCATAATAATAACCTGAAGATGAAAACTGCGGGCTACTCTTGTGGCCCGCAAATAAAAGTGGTTAATAACTCCCCGTTGCATGTCGTCGAAGGTCTCTGTAAGTGTCTCATGTTTTATTTTTGCGGTAGTTTGGCTGAGCAATTAAATTCCCAAAAAGTGCAATTCACTCCAATCAAAGTGTAAAAATGAAACATCTTGTCTTTCCAAGGGTGAAAAACGGCATACTGTCTCTCACAAACGAGAGAGCAAAAAGACCAGCCATTCCTGTCCGCCATGCAGAATTTCCTTGAGTAGCCTGACCTTTTGTTTCTTCCGTGTGCAGTCTTGTTTGTTCCATCAGGAGGTGTCTCAAAAATATTAATGAAGTGTTTTGATGTGTCAGGGGGTGCATGTATAATGTTGTAATGCTTTAACTCAAATTAATTCCG
The DNA here is from genome assembly GCA_964035525.1 of Porites cylindrica. Lineage (NCBI taxonomy): Eukaryota > Metazoa > Cnidaria > Anthozoa > Scleractinia > Poritidae > Porites > Porites cylindrica. The sequence continues at coordinate 2,994,992 of OZ037781.1, read as the reverse complement.
CCCTTCAGAACTCAACTTGCTTCTACGTGGCTTTCACTTGTGACAAGAACCACTTACACACTCTTTTAAAATAATTTTAGAAAATCTCTCAGAAAAGTAAGTAACAGGTATTTTATAGGGTTACCTTGCACTACTTTGAAGAAAATGGGAATGCAACAGTTTTTTAGGCCGCTTTCTTCCCGTTTTGGAGTCTTTTCCGGACAAAACATAAAGGCCATGACCCCTCCCCCCCAAGGGCACAATGTGCCTCCCCCCGTGCATATTTGAGTATGGTCCATAGCTTAAAATAATAAGTGCAACTAGTACTATCACTGTGCCGAGTTTGATGCTTTTACGAGTTCCAAAGTGCACAATTCAGCTATTTTTTTTACACCATATGGCTGGACTATATATAACAATTTAGCTTATCATGATGATGACTGAAAACAATAGTGGCCCGATTTGTTTGCAGAGGAATGATCAGTTTGTGTTGGGTTTCCCTACCGGGGATTCTCATATCACTAGAGATTTGAGGTACAATCCCGGGGGGGTACTCCATACGATGCCCTATAGGGACCTATACGGGAAGGCTCCGCCCGAAAGAGGTATCTTTTTCAGGCTTCAGGTTTATGAAAGAGGAGGGATTTCACTAGTTGAAGAATATAAAAGGGTAGGGAAATCTGTCACTGGGTCAGTGAAAGGACCCCAAAAGGGGTAAAAGATGAATTTTATGGCTTTATAAAGTCGAGAAAACGTCATGTTTTTGTGATTGATTGCTATTTAAAAGACAGTGCATTTACAGCAGTTAAAAGGGATGCAAAGTTCTAAACAAGATATGTGAGAGGGGTACCATTTGTCAATAGAAGGTATACGAAAGGGGTACCTTTTTCGTGAAAAATGATATATTTAAGGGTAAGGGGCTGGACCTCGGGGCGGAGCCTCCCCTTATAAACATTTCCTAAGTACCCCCCGCGGGGGGGTACGATACCCAAAACACAGTGATACCCAACTCACTGTGACATCACAACTTTTCAAACAGGCTCTTCGGAACCACGACCGCGCTGGCGCGAAAACATCACTTTACTTCGACCTCTTGCACACTAATTATTACTACAGTATTTATCCTGTCTCGTCCAATAATTGAAAAGTAGCTAGGGGAGGTACGAAAAATCGAGTCCAGTGGATAGCGTTATCCACTATTTGAACAACTGAGGCCAGGGGTTATTTTTTAAAAAACTTTTACAAGCGAAATTTACAAGTGAAGCTATTGTTTTCAGGCTATAAAGCAATAGCTACACTTGTAAATTACACTTGTAAAAGTTTTATTAAATTCACCCCGAAAACTATTGCAGATAGTTGTCCGGTAGCCAGGAGGTAAGTGCCTTAGCCAATCTGCCACTCTACTTCTTTTCTATCACGTTGCATGTCATCTGACTGCTAGTCCTCCTACCCCTCTGCTATTGCGTCCGTGTTATTGTTTTGCTCACGGCCCTCGAGAACCTGGGCACAAACAACCATGAAAATCCCTTTGCTTACCCGATAACTCCCCAAAATGTTTTTAGCTTGACCTTGTACCCTATTAAAACTCCGCAAGCTGTGTTACAATTGTCGTTCAACAAGATCGTAGCTTCCTTACGTAAACCTTCTCAGGGCCTCGTCACGAAGGAGGCTAACAAAATTGTTTCGCTTTAAAAGTCGCGGCAATCAGTATGCGCGAAACTCAGACTTAATTTCTTTCTTAATACACAGGCCATGTCGCGTCTAATGTGTACAAAGCTATTCAGGAATTCCACAGTAAAACATGCATCCAATTTCAATACCACAACAAGGAAGTCCATGGGGGTAACTACATTCGATTTGGAAACAGCGACGGGTAAGTTATCAAAAAGAGGAACCCAGAGGTGCGCTATGTTTTCTTTCTTTTTTTCTTCTTTTTAAATCAGTTCTTTTCTTATCAGGATTAAGGCACAAAACTGCTTAAAATAATTACACAAAAAAGGTGCAAATAACTTACTTTGGCTGAGAGGAGCATGGAGGGTTGACTGAATTAAAGGGGAATTACACTGTTCACCTATCAGCTGTCCTGTACAATTTCCCTTTCCCTTTCCCTTCGTGCAGGAAATGATGCATGCAATAGGTAATTTTTCTCTCGCGTTTCAAGTATGCGATGGATAAAAAGATCATGGGCTGCCCTTATCGCATGTTCTAGCTAGGCGTTCGAGGTTTGCATGCGGGACTACAATGTGATCCACAGTACATGGTTTGCAGAGGTGTAGCCAGCTTTTCGACTAATTGTGGGCTTGGCTGGCTTTCATTTCCACCTATCCTGAAAATTGTACGCATGGCTAGTACGCAGTGACCTCACCAACACTTTTGGCTCTTAATATAAGTTTTTTTTTAGCTCACCCCAACAACGCATAATTTATTACAAACAGTAGACTGGTCAAACCAAAAATTTGTAGTCCCAGGCCTTCAGGTCTATGGGCTGGCTACGCCCCTGATTGAAGTTGTAGTACTTTTGAAGTATCAATGATGTTTCGTTTCAACACTTCTGTACTTTGCTCAAGAGAGAATAAATAGCTTTATACTTATCCTCTCTTGCTTTGCTTTAACGCACTCCGTTACAAAAACTTTCTTCTTAAGGTGGCTGAACACAGTTTTGGCAGTTTGTGAGTATATGTCATTTGTCAAATCATGGCAAGAGAAAGGTTGCAGCTCACAAGCTGAAACTTGGCAGGTGAAGAATATACTGATGAAAGATTTTGATCGACAGGTAAAATGTGACGTTTTCGTTGTTTCCATGGCAACATGAACGATTGAACACAACCTTAAAATTTCACTTTTGCTCGGTTGACATAAAATTCGCTCATTAGATTTTCCTATAAACTTACAGACAGCTTACTATAAGTAATCATTACCATTTGAAACTTATTTGACCAAATGTTAACAGACGGGTTTATAGATAATCAATAATATAATTGCATCGTAATTATTAAATGTATGATTCGTCTGTTCAACTTCCATTTTAAAGTTCTCATTAATTAAATACGATAAAACTCAAAATTCTGCCAAATATCACAAAATTTTAATGAGTAGATTTTGAGAAACCGTCTTCTGTGTACCAATGCTTTTTTCGCCGCCATGTTTGTTTGTCTAATTTAAAACACGCGCCGTTACGCGAGTTACTGCTGACTGCCCGCAAAACCTCGTTCAGCCACCTTAACGCGTGTGAGCCAAATTGTGTAATGTGAACGAGTCATGGCCGTCTACGAAGGTATTACTAAAGAGAGAATGGGTAGCGCGCATGGGAACTGTAAAATGAAAAAAGGGAGAATAGGCAATGAAGATACTGACAGGGGTAGGGTTTAAATTACCTTTTGTTCCCTTGTTTCCCGGGTTCCTTCCCGTTCTTCGTTCCTCGTTTTAGTAAAGTCCTGTCAGTATCCATGCTAGTAAATACAGGTTTTAATCAGTGCCGAATCCAGACCTTGAGATTAGGGGAGGGGGGGGGGGGGGGGGAGCGGTCTCCAAAAAGAATTTTCGGCTCTTCGCGCCTCAGTTTGGTCTAAAAATAAGGGGGGAGCCGGGCCCCCCGGGCCACTTCCCTCGATCCGCCAGTGGTAATTTAGATCCAGTTGCATATAACATCTTTCATATCTGCTTCAGGTCACTTCCACGAGCAATCAAGAAGCGATCGAGATAAATATGTCAAGATCTATTGGGAGAACATTCTACTAAGTAAGATATTGCATGGAGTAGTAAATCATACTTATGTTGTGTTAACAGGCCATCAGCGACAGACGGCAAACTATTGTTGCAAACTGAGAGCTAAAAACGTTATTTTCGACGGCACGACTTTTTACTGAATTGTCAATTGCAAATTTTGGTTTGTTTAAACAAGTACTTTGAAATCTAAGTGATATCTTTAGAAGTGTTCAGATATCTATTCTGACTTCACTAACACGAGAAAAGGAACAATTCACGCGCAAAAACCATAAATAATCCGAAACTATCCCTCGAATCCCGCGCGCCCCTTAACCGTGCCGTCAGAATTTCTATTTATTTCTGTCCAATTCGTTCCCATGTTTCTCAAACGTCAGAAATTATATATTTTTTTGGCATCTTTCACCATTCCTGGGGCCTCAGTTACTTTCCAATTGTTATAGAATGCATCAAAAAAGCGCTTTTGAACTTGAGGATGATGGAGTAATATCATGAAATGTTCCTTCACAGTTAAATGTGCGCAAATATGTCTTTACAAGAAATACGTTAAGCCAAGTGTGTTACCTACCTACCCACTCTACCTACCTCACCTTCCTAATTTTGTTTTATTTTAGAATATAAAGACCAGTTTGACAAATATTCGTGGAGGACTATTGATAATTTGGGCGTGTCCTACGATTATCAGTCCGTCATGCATTATGATAGACTGACATTCACCAAAAACGGCAAACCGACCATTGTAGCCATTGGAAACGAGAACATGGAATTTGGAACTCCGAATAACTTTCAAAGTACAAGAGACGCAGTTGAAATCAATGCTTTATACAATTGCAGAAGTGAGTAGTTATGTTCTAAAGTACCATATTTCGTCCAACTGGCGTACAAGGGAGTGCATCTATAGGCAAAAGGGAGTTCTACTTGAAGGGCCAAGTTTATAGTCTATTGTATACTAATCATGAATTGTAAATGTTTATCATTATCATTGTCATTATGATTGTCATTATCGTTATCATTATCATTATCATCACTGTTATTATTATCGTTATCGTTATCATTATCATTATCATATTAAATTCCGCTCTGTTTTGAGTTCTTTTGGTGTCGTGTTGATGTCTTGCAGAGTTAATTTTCACGAAGTACGATCAGCATTGCAGTATTCTGCTTGCAGAATTTAATATGTCTACTTTTCAATTTGGCTGATCAGGTCTTTGAAGATCCTAAGTTCTTCAGCATATTCGTTTGCAGTCCTTTGCAATCCTTTGCGGTTAATGTTTCTATCATTATCATCATTATTATTATTATCATTATTATTATCGTTATCGTTATCATTATCATCATCATTATTTTTATCATTATTATTATCGTTATCGTTATCGTTATCATCATCATTATTATTATCATTTTTTTATCGTTATCGTTATCATTATCTTCATCATTATTATTATCATTATTTTTATCGTTATCGTTAACGTTATCGTTATCATTATCATTATCATCATCATTATTATTTTCATTTTTACTATCGTTATCGCTTTCGTTATCATTATCATCATCATTATCATCATCATTATTATTATCATTATTATCATTGTTATCGCTATCATTATCATTATCATCATCATCATTATTATCATTATTATTATTGTTATCGTTATCGTTATCGTTATCATCATCATTATTATTATTATTATCGTTATCGTTATCATCATCATTATTATCATTATCATCATCATTATCGTTATCATTATTATCGTTATCGTTATCATTATCATCATCATTATTTTTATCATTATTATTATCGTTATCGTTATCGTTCTATCGTTATCGTTATCATGATCATTAAGGAGGTAACAGAGACGGAAAGTATTTTAGCTTATCACGATGATGCAGTGCCGGATCCAGATCTTGAGATAAGGGGGGGTCATCCAGACCCTTAGATAAGGGGGGGAGGGCGGTCTAAAAAAAATCGGCGTTTCAGGCCTCAGTTTGCTCTAAAAATAAAGGGGGGGCCGGCCCCTTCCTTGGATCCGCCACTGTGATGACTGAAAACAATAGTGGCCTGATTTGTTTTCAGAGGAATGATCAGTGTTTTGGGGTTTCCCTACCGGGGATTCTCATGTCATTAGAGATTTGGGGTACGATCCCTGGGGGTACTCCCTATAATGGCCTATACGGGGAGGCTCCGCCCGAAAGTGGTACTTTTCTCAGGCTTCAGGTATATGAAAGGGTAGGGATTTTACTGGTTGATGTACAAAAGTGTAATGAAATCGGTCATTTGGGTCTGTGAAAGATCTTAAAGGGCCCAAACGGTCTAACAGATGAATTTTATGGCTTTATAAATCCGAGAAAACGTACTATTATTGTGATTAATTCTTATTTAAAAGACAGTGCATTTACAGCAGTTAAAAGGGATGCAAAGTTCTAAACAAGATATGTGAAAGGGAGTACCATTTGTCAATAGAAGGTATACCAAAGGGGTACCTTTTTCGAGACAAATTATATATTAAAGGGTAAGGGGTTGGTCTTCGGGGCGGAGCCTCCCTGTTTATGTATAAACAGTTATCAAATACCCCCTCCTCCCTCCATCCGCGCGGGAGTACGATACCCAATATACGGGGGATACCCAAGTCACTGTGACATCGCAACTTTTCAAACAGGCCCTTCGGAACCACGACCGCACTGGTGCGAAAACATCACTTTACCTCGACCTCTTGCACACTAATTATTACTACAGTATTTATCCTGTCTCGTCCAATAATTGAAAACTAGCTAGGGGAGTTACGAAAAATCGTTGTCTTAAGTAAACTTCTTCCCTTAAAGTTTGGAAAGCTCACGCCATGGTTGTGCTATGACGACAGAGAAATCCACTGGAAAAAGCGTGATGCATGAGAGGAGTTCTTGTTTTGCTTGTTTTAAACTAAGTTACTACGGCTTAAAATTGTGGACGTTCTGGATGCCGTCTTATATGGTCTCTGATATAATCTGGGCCCTTTATGCTTACTATCAACCAGGCCCGGGTTGTTCAAACGTTAAATAGCGTTATCCAACGGATAAATTACTATCCAGCAGATAAGTATTAGCGAAACCAATTGCACTATTCAGTGGATAGCGGTATCCATTTTGTTAACAACTGGGACCAGGGATTAATTTTTTTAAAACTTTTACAAGTGCAATTTACAAGTGTAGCTATTGTTATCAGACTCTAAAACATCTTTTCATGTGATGTGCGGGGTGATCTTTTTCTAAAGGACAACATCTTGCTGAGGAGCATTAGGGCCAGTTTACATGAAGGACCCCAGGTAGGCGAGGTAACCTGCTTATGTGGGGTAACAACCTCGGGCAACCTTCCCAGCCGGGGTCAAACGTTTTAACGTGGGGTAACCCGCCTAACTGGGCACGGATTCCTTTTTACTCGCCATTCAGTTTTCAGTGTGAACGTGTTTAGCGGCCATTCTCTAATCTTGAGAAAGCTAAGTGAACGCCGGGACGGTGGGGTTGTAAGATTGCTTGTCAACGGGTTTTTTTCTTACCCCACCCAGGTGGGTTACTTCACCTACCTGGGGTCCCCAGCCTCCGTGTTAACAGGCCCTAAATGTTAGAATTTGCTATTCACAACTAACAAATGAATAAATAAATAATGACTGCGTGATATTTAATACAGCATGCCATTTATTCAACCTAGCACCATCGTCTCGTTTTAACAGATAATGACGATGCTGACTTTGAAAATGGCCGCCTTGGGATGTGGAGTAACTCTAAAAGTGACAACTTAGATTGGAGGTTTCCGGGACCTGTACGCAAACTATTGATGCTGTACCTGGTGCTGATCATACTACTGGACTAGGTTTGTATTTTTGCATTGCCTCTATTCGGCGCATAAAAGCAAGAAAACATGTACAAATTAAACAAAAAAGGCTTCTAGCCTCGATGGATGACACCCTCTTCGATCTGCTTTATAGAGAGAAGTCGTTACGTCACGTTGCCATGGTAGCAAAAATTTTGGATGACAACAAACCAAAAAAGTCACTTAAAAGTCTATTCGCACTATTTTAAACTTCACATTTAATTTGTCAAATCTTTGCGAAATTCTCTTTCGGGTTGTATTGATCGTTATCTAAGTTAAGAAAAAGAAACCGACAATTTTTGTATGTGTTCACCTACTCCATAAAGAGGGCTCTTGAAATTAGGAAGTTTCATGTCGTAGTGGTGCAACGACGGCAAAGAAATGTACAAAATAGCGTGATGCACCTGCAAAGTTGTTGATTGTAGATATAAACATCTTTTTGTTTTTGCCGTTCTCCTTGCCGTCGCTGTCGTCGTTGGTTTTGTTGTCATCCAGAAATAGTGCTACCATGGTAACGTGACGTCACACTTCTCCTCTCTAATCTTCAGAGCATACTCACCCTCATTCAATAACTGCTAAACAAACTTTCGAAAGGGATATAACACACATATATAAAATCAACATGTCCCCCAATGTCATTAACAAAGAGAGAAGAGAGATGGTTCTTTATGAGGGCGCCACTTTCAGCAACCTACTCATAAAATTAAGGAAGTAAGATTTTGGTAGTCATAGCAACAATCTTTTACAGTCTGTACCCGTGAACATCGTGCATTATGCGTCATTTATACTAAGGTCCTTTCCACACGAATCCTGACATTGTCGAACCGCATTTCAGTTAACCGGATTCCCGTGGCCGATTTTTTATTCGTGTAAAAAAGTGATTTCAAAGGTATTCGGGGTCTAACAGAGTGGGAAGAGGTGATCGGAAAACGCGCGGGGTCACGCGTACTGTTTTTAAATTCTTTGCTGTTGTTGTTGTTTTGTTTGTTTTTTGCTTTCGTTTTTTGAATACCAATTAATTGGCGCCTCTGCCTACGAGAGTGGCATCTTTAATTTCGGATTTAATTTTTATGGAACGCTATCCAACAAGCAACAAGATGTTCTGAGCAGATGTATCTTGGTGCTTCCAACAGTGTTGGATGAATTTGGATTACAATTACATCAACAATTAAACAGGACGTTTGGATTATGTTATATAAACAGAAAGATCAGTATAAGATGTGGGAGCCTGCACACCTTCCCGTCCCCTTTTCCAAAATATGGCCTGAATAAGTAATTACCGTTAGCGTTAGTTTAGTAGAGGGGTATCGATGCGAAATTTCTCAGTTTTTTTAATTATACCGATGCAAACAGGAAACTACTTTTACGTGGAATCATCAGGAACAACACGCGGCCAAACAGCTGAGTTCGTGACTCCGTGTCTGTCGGGTCGGCCTAGTGGCTGAACTGATTCAGACGCCGATCTTAATTCCAGCCGAACTAAATTATAAAGGAGAAAAATGCTCATTTCGGTCAAACTAATTACAAAATACGATATAATATTTTATGCATTAGGTTCGGTACATGAAAAGTTCGGCGTCTGAATCAAAGCCGTTCCAAAGTCACTCCAAAGGTGAAATTCCCGGCAGGGCCAGGCGAAAAGAACAGCTGAGCCCTTCCAAATTGAAACAGGCGTTCCTAATTGATTCCGACGCCGAACTTTTCATGTACTTAATTTAACGTATTAGGTTCGGCTCATCAAAAGTTCGGCGTCTGGACCGGGCCTTACTCTCTGTAATTGTGGTTATCGTGGTAGATCTAATCTAATTCAGCTAGAATAATTATTATGTTACTTGAGCAGAGATAAAGCCAGAAAAGTGACCAAAATGTGCTTAAATTAGCTAAAATCGAGTACCGTATTTCCTCGAAAAAACGCCCAGGCGTTTATTTCAAATTTCAGCTAAAAGGATGGGCGCTTAGTCGAAGGAGAGCACTTAATAGACGGGGCGCTTTTCAAGCGAACTAGAGAACGGTCTAATTGTTTCTGGGAAGTTTACTGTATTTACCAAAAGCGCGGCAATAGGACAAAAATTAAAAGACGAGAGATAACGCACAAAAAAGAACTCTGGAACTATCTCCCTCTACTGATTCTGCTGTAGTCGAAGCTTAAAAAGTTTAAAATTAAGTGGCAATGGAAGCTGGTTTTCCATGTATCCCTACCATTTAAGAAACTGAGGGGAAAGGGAGGGAGGCCCTTATTCGAGAGGGGGCAGTTAATTGATATATGGCCTTGGGGTTGGCTCTTATTCGAGAGAGGGCGTTTATATATTAGAGCGTGGACGTTTATTCGAGGAAATACGGTATATTCGAAAACACACGGAAAAGCAGACCTATGCCAGAGCTTCGATGTATATATCAGAAGCACGAGAATAAAGGTACGACCACACCCAGGGCAAAGCAATTCTTAGAAAATTAGGATACCCTCATCTAGTGGTTATCGTTGTAACTTCGGCTCAGTAAATGATATAAGGAAACAGGGACACCACCTGGAGCAATTCTTGCACAGGCTGACGTCTTCATGCTGTTTAAAGGGAATCCAAGATAGTTTGGATTCTGGATTCCACGGTGATGGATTACGGATTCTTTGTTCAATGGATCTTGTATTTCGGATTCCAATCGTTAGCAGCATTCCGGAATCCTTGAGTTGTATTCTGGATTCCAGAAAACCAGGATTTCGGATTGTACGAGCAAAGATTTTCCGAGGTCTATCAGTGCTATATCTTGTCTACTTTTCTTAGAGCCAATAGACTAGAGATGCCGGATTGAAAGTATACGCGGGGATGCGGAAAACCCATAATAACCACGTACAGTGATTTTGTTACAAATAGTTAACAATTATTCCTCAAGCCCGAATGGGCTATTGACTCAGAGTCCATGAGGGCGAGAGGAATAATTTTTTTTTAGTAAAATCCAACTAGTTACTAAAAAATATCGAGACAAAACAACTTAAGCTAGCAAAACGTGATTCAGCCGCCATTATTTTGGTTTTCAAAGCCGGCGCATTTCGCTACCAGTAGGCTATAATATAGCCTAGTAGTAGCTCAACCAATCAGAACGCAGCATTGATAATAGACCGCTAGTTGGATTTTACTAATTATGGTGAGTCATGGGACTCATCTTGTGAAACATCATGAGTCCCAGGCCAGAACCAATGAGTCCCAGTTCAAAAAACAATGAGTTCTAAATTGAAAATACTTGGACCTTTATGTAACCAAGCAGTTAATCTGACTCCAAAACTCTGTATTACAGTTTACTGAAATAACAATATACTCCTTTTATTGTAAAGCACAACAAAGACTCAAAGAAATATGTGTCGTTAAGCAAAAGCCTCGAGAACAGACACATAAATCAACCGAACAGTATATTTTACAAAAACGGTATCTTATGGTCAATCGATCGATCTTTGCGTCCTTGTACGCAGAAGCATATGAACTATTTTGCTTCCCTCGGGATTTTTATAGGTCAGGGACGCAGGACACAGAGATAACAAAATCCCTGCATGGGGATTACGGGATTGAAGGAAGATTTGCGTCGGAATGACGGGATTGAAGAACTCTAAAGGGAACCCTTGTACGAGATTTAATTGAAAAAAGAAATGTTGAAAAAACGTTATTTCTCATAGGAACAAAAACAGCCAAACAACCCCACGGCCTCCAGTGATCCCGAAACCTACAATTCTTGGTCAGGTGTATAGCGATAGTAGTGGACATGAGAATCAATGCCCATACTGGGCCAAGAGAGGTTTAATGCGACAAAGAACCCTGACTGGATGTTGGTTAACTGCAAGAAGAGTTGTAGCTCTAAAATTAAAGATTCTAATCCAAGTTGTCCTGCTTGGGCCAAACTGGGAGAATGCAAAAAAATCCCAAATGGATGTTGCCAAACTGCAAGTTGAGCTGCATGCACACTAAGTGCTACGACAGAATGAGGTGAGATTATGATATGATTATTTATTATTATTCTAACTGTACATTAAGGACGCCAGAAAAAAAATTAGTGCGCACTTAATGAAACTGCACACAAATAAGTTTCTAACGCTAATGATCTCTATCCTCACTATCCTTCTCGAACCTCTTCCTTAACACCATCGTCTTAATCATTATGGTCAATATATGAACGTCGTCGTGCTTAGGGTAGCTGTGGTACCCCTCTTGTTTTAGTACAAAACTATTGTAGTTGAAGAAGCATTGAAAATAATTAATTGCACTGCTCCTTAAAGTTTCATTATGTGCGGTTTAAAGTGGAAAGAAGCTAAGTTGTCCAGAAAGAAAAAAAGGCCTATTAATTGCTAGCCTGCGAAAACATCCGTTTCTCCTCGCTACTCGCCGTCGGGGACGTTTCGCCAGGAGGAACGTCTGCGACTCAGCGACAGAAATTCCTTACTGATGACTTAAATCAATGTTTACATAATAAATCCGGTAGTTATAGGGTTCAAAATGCAAATTTGTTCAATTTTACGCTTCTCCTGGTCGATTTTGGTAAAGTGTTGTGATCATCTACGAACGTGCTCCAAGAAAACTCAAATGCTTCTTCTAGAGAAGAATCTATTCCACATTGACTGTTTTGTTATAGATTCATCGCGTTTATATTTGACGCTTAGCTTGTAGCCTTTTGTCTTTTGTCTGTCATTCGTAAACTATAGCTAAAACAATGTAACTACTCCGTCGTCCAATCAGCGCTTATGACCGGATTCCGGACAGATGTTACGTCATCGGTATGGAATTTCTGTCGGTGAGACGCAGACGTTCCTTCTCGCGAAACGTCCCCAGCGGCGATGAGCGAGGAGAAAGGTCTGTTTTCGCAAGCTAATTAAGTGCGGGAGACTAGAGATTCCGCAATACTAATCTCCTGGTTATTATTACACATGCGTGGCACCTATATAGCCAGAATTCTTTTGATTGCCATTAAGAACGAATGCAATGCACAGAACGTAACCAGATCGTGCGCGTTTGGACCGTCTATTACTTGTAATCTGATCACCTGAAATCAATAAAGCCTGTCTGTTCGAGGATAGTGGGGACAGGGCAAAGAAAAGTATTTTGGCAAAAAGCCGCGGGGGGGGGGGGGGGGGGGGGGAGGGCGAGAGGAGTTGCTCGATCATCTTCCTTTCTTCTGCTTTTCCCCTCCTCTCTCCATTTCTCCATTTGGCGTCACTTGATCTCCTCTGACTCCTAGAACAGGCTAAAGTAATACGCCAAGTAGAGCTTTGAAGCAAGAGCGTTTGTATCGATCTTGCCCGCAAACCCTAACATTTGTTTATTATCGTACAGTGTGAAGTAGGTGCCAGTCCTCGCCTCATTCATTTACGTCCGCTACGGTCGTATTACCTGTTCACGTACACTGCGCGGATGAAGAATGGCGGAAACCTATTCGAAAATCCCTTTAGTCCGGCGGCACAGCTCGAAATTTCATCTGAAGTTGTGCTCTTTAAGATACAAGCATGAAATTTGGCACCCTGATAGTAGTCACCAATACAAGCATTTTCAGATATAGAGCCAAGCCAGAATTACGTCAGTTTCCATAGAAACCACAATTAATTAAAACTCATGACAATTGAATGAATTCATTTAACCTAGTTTATCAAGACATAGTATCATTTTAGTCAGTGATACCAAATTGTTTACCACGTACATCTTGTTTATCACCCACCATTTAACCTTAACTATGCGTTGTCATGGCAACGGAAAGCTAAAACTACAACGAGTGTATCAAATTAATGTGCGTTTAGTTGGTTTTAGCTTCGTTGCCTAGTTAATTTCACATTTTAGTTGCGGAATAAACTTAAGGTGATTCTCTAGTTTTGCACTGCGCATCTCTCACTGCGCATAACAAGATGGCCGCCGTGAAAAAGAGCTTCTGCAGAAACATTGTTTAAACGACGTCGATCAAAGAGAAACGTTAATAGAATTTTCGATAGGAGTTTTTCTGGCTAAGATGAGTCTCAAAGTGTTGAAAATGTGCAAAACTTAAGCGGAACGGGTGTTACTGAGTTCAACTTTCTCACCGAGGCCTACGACAGTGGATTGTGCTGAACCACTTTGAATGATATTCAAACTTCATCTTGATCACATCATTTTCTATTCCTAATTGCTTTATCTCGATGTAAATTCCATAAAATCGTATTTTTCAATGCTTTTTTTCCAAGTCCCACATACATGCCGTTTCGACAGTCGCCCCAATACTCACTCAAAAATCGCAAGGAATGCAGGTGGTACGCACTTTCTGCTGTTTAACTCAAAAACAATTAAGTATAGTGGCCCTCATTTTTAATTTCGTGATTTTGATAGCAACAATTCTTTCTTTCCAATGTTTGGTATTTTGGCGATTCCATGACCAGCGGAGAGGGAAGTTGGATCACACACTGTTAGAACACGGAAGACATAGCCTTACTCCCAGACGTCTTTCTTAGGGTTCGTCACGCGTTCCTGTCACTCTAGTAGAACGCTTACGTGGGAGGCTACGGATGAAAGGGAGACACTACGATTTAGAAATACCAATTAAATGGCCTTTGCAAAGAGTGCGGGTAGGATGCGACAATTCGCAACGCCACCACTATGCAGAAATTCCATACTGATGACTCGTCGCTACCCAGATCTGGGAAGTGCTTCTGATTGGTCGTGCCGCTTGTGAAATTTGTTTCAACCAATCAGAAGCACTACCCAGATCTGGGTAGTGACGCGTCCTCAGTATGGAATTTATGCGCTCGTTTCTCAGGCGTCTTTCGCGGCAAACTGTTGGTGGCGTCGCCAAATGTCGTTTGTTTTCTGAGGCCAGGTAGAATGTTTTTTTTTTTTCTGTCCAGCATGATACTCAAAATTCCTTCAAGTCTAAATAAGCCTGTTCCATGCTCCAAGATAGTGGGGGAAACGGAACGAGAAAAAATGCGCCAAAGTTCGAATCATGACTGACTAGTGATCATTTTCCACTGTATCAGCTAATGAACTACATTTTACCTAGTCAATAGCTTGTGGCAGCGACCTGCTTCCGGCTTCTTCAACCCATTTCTTACTTCCTTTTTTTAAACTGACAGTTTTCTCTTTTATATGACTAAGTAGTTTCTTTTCTAAGTGCACCCAGTAGCGTGCACATTTAGAATGAGATAGCGCAAACTCTTACCATCCGATCCAGCAGATGAAAGTGAATTACAAACTAAAGCCTGCATATATATAATGAAGAGAAGAAAATAATAATTCAGTCCAAATTTACACACCTGTATTGTTGTACCTGTATTTTGAAATAAAAGTGCATTAAATCTAAAAACAGAGGAAGAAAAAGTACTTCGCGGGGGGCCTTGGCGGGTCTGAAAATTTCACTTTCTGCTAACCAGCTGAAATAAGAAAATTTAACTTGGCACTATATCAGGAAATGATCAGTCTGGGAATTGCAATATTCCTATAAAGTTTGGTGATTGTATCAAATCAATATGGGTTCACTCACATTCCTCATGTGCTGATTTCATTACTCAGTTGAAATACTCGTCACTGTTAGAAGTAACATTTACTACTTATCTCATTCATAAATCGTGAAAGTTCATGAAAAAGTAATAGACATGAATGTCTATTTTCCTGACTCTATTGAGCGCGTTTTACGAGTACTCGAGAAACGCGAAAGGAGTACTGGGAAAGCTCGCGCGCGCGACTCACGCGCCAATTGAGAGACTGGGTTCTAACAGAAACCAAAATGGCGACGGTTTGTTGACCACACAAAACACTTGTGTAGTAAATTGGATCTAAAGTAACTTAATAAGACTTCTGGAAATCGGATTTGAGCTTCAGCAGTTCTTTTACTTACTCGTCATCACTTGGCTTTATTTATGACCGAAAAATTCGGGTACGTGGCATGGCAGAAGTCGTGAAAAATCTGGCACAGGTCTTGTGAGGTATGTGAATGTAATAGCTTACTTAAGCTTAAATTTAAGGCTGTTTTGCAGAAAATGATGGTCTTACGAGCAACTTATATTGATAATGGGAGTTGATTAAGCTTATGGCTTAAATCATCAAGTAAGTACAGGAGATCTGGTACAAATTTAAGTGAAACAGGCCGTCAAGAAAACGTGGATCAGACTGTGGATCGGATCGGACTTCGGATCGGATCGGATCGGACTAGTATTTTTGCTTTTGGTGCAGAAGAATTATTTTGAGAAAAGCTGTTTTTAATATGACACAGGTGGCTTGGAATAAGAAATCCGAGTTCTCGCAACAACTAAGAGTCTAACCTATGACTGGTCCAGACACGTTTGGACTAGTAACAGTGGTTCGACTCAGATTTTTTCTTCCGAGCTGCCTGTGTTACTACTAAAAAAAATCGTTTCTCATGTATTACAAGGCTTAAAATTCAACATCAGCTTGAAAATCAGCACAAAGAATTATTTTCAACTGAACTGCACTGGGAAATTTTCTGTTACATAACTCAGGACCTGAACAATCGATCAAAATCGATGATCGGAAAATCATTCGATCAATCGATGACAATCCATTAATTACTGTTGATTAGCATCGATTGGCATCGGCCAATCGATGATCAATTGATAATCACACTTAGGTGGTCGTGAACTTCATCGATTACCATCGATTGGCACTAAATTCATGTCTCCGTATCTTATACCTGCCAACTTTTTCTGAGATATAAGCGTGAGATTTTTATTCTGGGAGTTCTGGGATTTTCGCAGACGACACGATCATTCCGAAGATTCCCGAAGAAGTCCGAAGTCTTCCGAAGACGTCCGAAGTCTGTCGAAGGCGAAGTTCTCGAGAAAACGCTTATCCACAAAATCAGAGATCGCGAGGAAGGTATTGTTGTTTATTCATTTACACATGGTTTTCGTACCTTACATGGGTCTGAGTTAACATATTTTTGGAAATTGTGTCAAGCAAGACGGCAACAACTCACATTTTTCAATCAGGCGTGAGAAATTGGCCCGTAGGCGTGAGCCGGCGTGAGATCGAAGTTTTCAACCCGCAGGCGTGAGACTCACGCCTAAGGCGTGAGAGTTGGCAGGTATAGTATCTTCAGGTATCGCAGAAGTGTACGCAGGTCGTTATTATTTTTAAACCTCAGTAGCAAAGTTTGAGAACCGTTCATCAATTATCGTTCAAACACGATTAAGGCTATTGTTATTTCTCAGTTTTTCTTCTTCTTTCTTTATATGTCTGTGCAGATGCCAACGTCCACCTTGATCTTCCATGTGGAATTCCCAAGAGCAATGATATCAAAATGTGTAACTTTAATTTATTAGTACTCGATGAAATTGGCAATTGAAATTTTTGACTGAATAGGTAATGGATTGATATTGCATATTTGTAACAATCTATTATGTTAATTGATCGATTCCCATCGATTATCAATTGATATTGATAATCGATGATAATCAATAATCACAAAGATTTTTCTGATCGATTGTCCATCGATTATCAATATCAATTGATTAATTGATATCGATTGTTATCGATTGCTATCGATTATCGATCTCATCATCAATTGTTCAGTTCCTGATAACTTCATACCAATTTCCAAAAACAAGCTTGGTCATGAGACATTGCCCGAATCAAAGATGGTAGAAAGAGATGTGTCTCTCATTGCACTGATTTTGTGTTTCTTTCCATCTCTGCTCTCTTTTGAATTGGTTCTGTTTTTCAGTGAGCCTAATTGAATGCTTTACCTACCGAGCAAGGTATGATAGTGATGACTTATTGTCAATAAGTGAATGACCTCTTCAAATGTCACTTACATTATTTTCATTAACAAGAAGTTTTCTCACACCTGGCTGCTTTAGCCGAGTCCCTTGCAGTCGTACAACAACCAACAAGCAATCATTTTCAGTGTAACTTTGAATTTAAGGCGAATAGCCAGTCCAATCTGATCCGATCCGATCCAAGCAATCTGATGCAGGTTTTGTTAATGGCTACCCTGCGAGCAGAGGCTACATTTTCGTGGTATGAGATGGCGAGCAAAAAGTAGCCTCTGCCGAAAACCATTCAGATTTCTATTGTGCATGCGCAAAATTCATCACGCGATTCGCAAGCAACTGGTTCATCAAGTCTGTGTGAGTTTCGCGGGAATCAAAATTGCGAAAACTACTTGCGAACAACTCTCCTTGAGCTTTCGTTTTGTATTTTTTCTTTGCCCCCTCTAGTTTTAAGTATTTTAGCCGAAAAACATTTCCTCGGATCCTCTTTTTTAGAAAAGTATTATTATGTTACCAACTTTAGCAAGTCCTGTCTGCTTAGCGGGGAGCTTAACTCCAATTGGCAGTTTTTTCCGGATTATTATAGGAGTAATTACACTCATGTTAGAGAAGTTTTTCAGCCAGAGCAAGAGATCATATTATGATCTCTTGGCCAGAGTTAAACCATCTTAATGCCTCTGTAAAAAATTGCTACTGACGCATTGATGCTATATATCAAAAGCTGGAAAAATGTTCTGATGAAAACGTTTACGGAGCGCTGGTATAACCCATAAACGAGTCTTCAACCGGCGCGTTTTTAAGAAGTTTTTATTTCAAAAAACGGTAGTTTCATGACCATTTATGCAGTTAACTTAAGGTGCAAATATAGCTTTCAATTTTTTCCTTATTTTAAACTATAATAAGCTTAACCAGTAAACCGTAGTTTTGCTCAAAGTGAAAAATAAAATTCGCCGACAACCCTAAGCAGAAGTGATGCTTGAAATAAGTTGGATGCTGTAGTCTGATGATTGTGTTTTAAACTAATGCTATGAATGAACATAGACAAAACGATAGTCGGAGAAATTATTTATCATAAAATTTTATTCGAAAACCCATAATTTTATCCTTAAAAGCAATTTGCGTAACACTAACTGAATCACGGATCCTTTCATGCAAGAAAAAGCAGCCGAAGACATCAAATGTCAACGCCAAAATCGGTCTCAAATCGTATAAAACATCTATGAAACAACTAAAAATACTTAAATTTCCATTTAAAAACGAAATTTCCTTGACCATTATTCTGCAAATTGTACCTGAAAATTCTTTAAAAACTTTGCCGCCTTAGTTTCTTTAAGAACAGGAAAAGCGTTCCACCGTGAAGAAACCAACCAGGTTGAAGTCCTTGAGGGTGAATCATTGTCAAACTAAAAGCTTCTTTTCTTCTTTTTCCAGTAAAAGAAAACTGATCGATGATTCTTTTGAACTTTGCAGTTCCCATCTTTATCTTAAAACAGTACATTTAGCCTTGCATTGAGAGGCGACACAACTCACCGCAGTATCCATTTTCTTTTCCTGGCAAACAAGAACTACCATCTGATAAATTAACGATCTTTAGCAATCGGCTCCTGTCTTTACCCTGTCTCGTAAGAATCACCTGCAGCAGCTTGTTTTGGTATTTCGACAGCTTTAAAATACAGAGTTTATTCTAGTTGACAATGCTAGCGCTCCTTTAAATACATAAACAGGGATTTTTCAAATTGTTTTGAACTTTTTCTGTTGCTACGTTTGAACCGCGTTCGTATGCAAGAATTTGGCTGGAAGGGATGCATGAAGGCACAATAATAGTCAGCGTTCATTCGCTGACGCAAGACTCATGCAATGTTCTAAACCAGTCAAGAACAAGTAAAAACCCGATTTTTAATTTTTTCGTCCAGATTTCTGGACCGATTTGAACGGTTGTCGGCAGAGGCTACTTTTCGCACGTCAGCTCATAGCTTGAAAATGTAACCTCTGCTCGCAGGGTAGTTAATGGCCAGTGAAATGTGAACTTTGGCACATACAGAACACGTGTCACAGGTCACAAGTGCAGGTCATTGCTCTGTTGATAAATAACTGAGATAAGCAGTTTCTCGTTAAGCTAAAATTATATTTCGGATTTTGATTCCTCATGGAGAGGGTTTATAATGTCAGTAGTGGAATGAGCATAGAACATGGGTGATGTCAGTTGTAGAATGTGCGTGGATTTCAATTGTTGCCACCCCAAATGTTCGGTTGCTATAACTTCTTTCGCCGGGAATCTACTTTAGAGACCAAGTCTGAAATCCTTTGGGATCAACATGCATACAGTACATGTAGTGGGTTGAAGACCTTGTATGTTTGTAACTTTTATAACCCGGATGAAGGAGACGCCACAAGTTTAGAAAACTTTGAGAGATCACTCCAATGAATTGGTGGCAACACCTCATCAGATAATCTGGATAGGAGGAGACATGAACCTCCCTGGATTTGACTGGAAGCACAATTGCTTATTTCCAATGTATCGTTTCCCTGAGCTAACCTGAAAATTGGCTGATTGTCTTGACGATCATGGCTTAGTCTAACTTATAACCAATCCTAAATGGGGTAAAAATTTCTTAGACTTGTTTATAACTAACAATGACAGTCTTATCATCAAGACTCATGTCATCCCAGGTATTAGTGATCATGATGCTGTTTTCGTTGAGGGTATAAATATCAAAGCAACAATCAACAAACAAAATTCCAGGATGGTTCCCTTGTGTAGAATAGCAGACTGGTATGCCTTAAATAACACATTTCTAAATATGTAGAGCTCTGTCATGCACTCTACTGACTGCAATCTGTCAATAAATGATTTGTGGTCTACTTTTGGAGAAGAATTGACCTCTGGTATCAAGTGATTCACACCACATAGGTGTAAAAGCTCAAGAAAATCAGTGTGATACAGTCGAACCTCTCTAATACAGACACCGAAGGGACAGAGCAAAGTGTCCGTATTAGAGAGGTGTCCGTTGTATAGAGGTCATGAATATTACGTCACTTTAAAGGCTCCATTGATAGTATTAAGTGTTCTTTAAGTCAAAATTGGCCCAAACGGCAAATATGGCAAACTATAATACAGTTTCCGAACAGTAACATAATAGAACAGTAACAAGTGTAGCGAACACTAACATACAGTAGAGTATTTAATGAAAGTTCTTTGTTATTGATTCATTTTGCGTTAAAGAAGTCTGTAGATCCCATGTGAATATATTTTCACTGGACTGCACAAACTCATTGAGCGTTTGGAGAAGTGCTTGGATCTTACAGAAAACCCAGCTGTCCGTAAAGATAGTCTTTCAAGTGAAAATGTCGAAGAGAAAAGAGGTAGAAAAAGGAAAGCAACAACTGAAGAGTCTTCAAAGAATAAGAGATCTTGATGATAAAATAATGGCAATGACATGTCGATAGTATAATTTTTACCGACTGAAAACATGATACTGTTATCGTATGAACAATGAGACAATTGATTACACTGATATGTAACGACAAACAGGAAATCGTGTTGAATAAGAACTGTCATCATTGGAGTGTCCGTAATAAAGAGGTTCAGTTTGTATGAATTTTCTCTTTGGGGCCGAGATTTCCTGTCCGTTGTCCATATTATAGAGGGTCCGCATTATAGAGGTTATTTTTACAAAGAATGTATGGGCATTTTCCTGGGACCAAGTGAACTGTCGGTATTAGAGGGGTGTCCGTATTAGAGAGGTGTCCGTAAGGAGAGGTTCGACTGTAGGTGCTTCGACATTACCCCTAACTGTAAGCCATCTATGCTACCCACGTCAATTACAAATGCTGGTATCGCTAAGCTATTATAGACAATCTAAAGCCACAAATTCTCTTCCGGGAGCTCTCCTCAGTAATAGCACCAGCCCTTCAGAAGATCTTCAGTAGGTCCCTATCATCTCACCAAGTACCAGAGGACTGGAAAAACCCTTGTTAACACCCTTCTTTAAAAAAGGCAATAAGGACAGTCCCGCAAACTACAGACCAATCTCCCTGACTTGTATCTGCAGTAAATTGCTAGAGCACGTCATCACTATCATGTCACACCTAGAACATCACAATCCCCATATCATTTGCAGCATGTTTTTTGCAGATTCAAGTTGTGTGAATCGCAGCTAATTGATGAGTTTGTAAGTGATTATTGTCAACAACTCACACGCTAAGCAAACTGATGTCATCATAATTATATATATTGGACTTTTCTAAGACCTTCGATTATGTTCCTCATAACAGACTTCTTTATAAACTGGAGTATTATGACCAAAGTATTAGAGGTGACACTCTGAAGTGGATTAAAGCCTTCCTTGAAAATAAGCAGCAATCTGTAGTGGTGGATCATGGGAGGACGTGTGATTTTGTAGCTGTCCGTTCTTGTGTGCCTCGAGGCTCAGTCATAGGTGCAGTGCTCTTTCTGGCATACATTAATAATCTCCCTACATGATTAAATTGCTACTATTGCTACTGCTTTCAATCAATCATGTCAAAGTCAAAAGAGTTGCAGTCTGCCAGCCATTTTTCCTGACTTTTACAAGGGATAGAGGTGCTTTGAGTTAGAAATGATTTGTAAGCTAGTTTACAGAAAGCTTCAGAGGATAATAGGCTTTTGGTGTCGGTTTTAGCACCTTTTATTTGTGGACAGTCGTTTCTGCGTTTTATATTCGAGATGGCACATAATTATCATGCCGTGGTACTGTAGAAACTGAGCTTTTATCGCAAACTTTTCCTTGAAAGTATCAAAAGTTAAAAATTGTGAATCCTTCTCCAAAAGGTCACTTACGAAGTAAATACCTGCCGAGGACCAGTTACGATAATGGATAGGCTTATTGTCAATACTTGTAAGGGAGTTCTACCAAATTGGCGTTTTGCCGAAGTTGGAAAGTTGTTTTTTAAAATTCAGAAGTGATCACGTTTCGATAAGCTCTTTAGTGAATGGTACTTCTATTCCCAAAGAGGCAACATCATCCGAATTAAGGTTACCTTGCAAAAGAAGGTTAATGTTGTGACCTAACAGGGCGATCAAAAACTCTAAAAGCAGCTTCCATTTTCGTCTGTTATGAGGATCTAGATATTGTTGAATCCATTTAGCTTTAAGAGCGCGATTGAATACTTTGTAAATCTAGCATTTTGAGACCACCCTTGGCAAAGTCATTGATTATATCTGTTCTTTTCACTTTATCTTG
>OZ037781.1:2642500-2967500 GCA_964035525.1 Porites cylindrica | reverse complement strand
GTTTTAGTATTTTCCTAACCTGTTTGCGTCAATTTATTAAACAGATGATTCTTGATTTTTTATATAATATTATTATATACACTCAAACATGTAGATTGATTAACTGACTAGGCTAATTTCTTGAATTTTTTTTGGACTGACAAACTGACACTTTGATTATTTACGTGTAACTGACTGGCTAACAGTTTAAATGGTTGACTGATAATCCAATTGGCTCCTCCCCGGGATGGCAAAGGTGTCAAATGCCTGGGGTATGCCTTCCGGGGGCGGGGGGGGGGGGGGGGGGGGGAGAGGTTGAAGCTTAGATTTGGCTGATACAATGTACATACATGTAACTGAGATAAACAGTTTTCCCTTAAGCTAAAACTCTATTCTGGATTTTAATTCCTCATGGAGAGAGTTTATAATGTCAGTTGTGGAATGTGCCTGAATTTGGATGGCTACCTGCACCCCAAATGTTTGGTTGCTATAACTTCTTTCCCTGGGAATATACTTTAGAGACTGAGTGTGAAATCCTCTTGGTTAATATCAACATACAGTACATGTAGTGGGTTGTAAGACCTTGTAAGTTTGTACCTTTTATAACCCGAATGAAGGAGATGCCATAAGTTTAGAAAACTTTGAGAGATCACTCCAACAGATTGGTGGCAATACCTCATCACATAATTATCTGGATAGCAGGAGACATAAACTTCCCTGGATTTGACTGGAAGCACAATTGCCTATTTTTAATTTGTTGTTTCCCTGAGTTACCCTGAAAATTTTTCTGATTGTCTTGACGGTCTTGGCTTAGTCTAACTTACACTGTATACCAATCTTACGTTGGGGTAATTAATGTCCTAGACTTGTTTATAACTACATGTAATGACAGTCTTATCGTCAAGACTCGAGTCATTCAAGGTATTATTGATCATGATGCTGTGTTTGTTGAAGGTATAAATATCAAGGCAACACTCAACAAACAAAAACACAGGATGGTTTCCTTGTATAGAAAATCAGACTGGGATGCCTTAAAGAACACATGTAGACTCTGTCGTGCATTCTACTACCTGTGATCTGTCAATAAATGATTATTTGTGGTCAAGTTTTCCAGAGAAATTGACTTCTGGTATCAAGCGATTTATGCCGCATACAAGCACAAGAAAATCTGTGCGATAGGGTCTTCAACCATACCCCTAACCATATGCCATCTATGTACATGTACTGTATGTCACCCATTTCAATTACAAATGCTGGTATCACTAAGCTATTATAGACAACCTAAAGCCACACAAGGCCACTGGGCCTGATGGTCGTTCTCCCATAGTCCTCTGGGAGCTCTCTCCTTAGTAATAGATAATCCCTATCATCTCACCAAGTACCAGAGGACTGGATAAAAGCCTTGGTAACACCCATTTTTAAGAAAGGTGATAGTGACAGTCTGGCAAACTGCAGACATTTCCCTGTATCTGCAGTAAATTATTCATTTTCTTTGTTTTATGGACTATTGTCAGGGTTAGGTTCATTGTTAAGGATGTTTTGTTTTCTTTGATTAAGTCAGCTGGGAGTGATAAATTATATTGCACCAGAGATATTGTGAGCCCATAACTTCCACTGGGTACAATGAAAGGCTGATAGTGTTTATTTCCTCTGTGAAAAAAAAAATGTTTAAATGTTTACAGTTGGAAAAATGGCAACCAATTCTCTTCATGCTAATGCAGGGAACTCCAACTCTACAACACTGTCAACAAGAGACTTTGCATCTGTTTGAAAGACATCTGCTGTCAGCCGTAATCTATTCTTTAAAATGCAATGAAATGTGTTAAAGTAGGGCAAGCTGTAACAGAAGTTGAAACATGTTAATTTAATTTTTGTCAATCTGATTTTTTTCAGTAATGGACTGCTTTGTGTCACAGATTTTGGAATCTTGATGAAGAGGAATAACATGGCAACTGAGAGACAATGTAATACAATCAGAAAACAAGATCAGCGAGAAAATTAGCAGCCCTGGGTACAAGGTAAGAATTCATCAATTTTTTTCTTTTACAGTAATACAGTGTATTTACAAGTATGTGTGGCATACATGTACCATAATATATTAATTTTAGTTGATTCAGGTGACTCCAACTTAATTATAACCCAGTTTTAGTATTTTCCTAACCTGTTTGCGTTGCGTCAATTTATTGATTTTTTTATATAATATTATTGTATACACTCGAACATGTAGATTGATTAACTGACTAGACTAATTTCTTGAATGGTTTTTGGACTGACAAACTGACACTTGGATTATTTACATGTAACTGACTGGCTAACAGTTTAAATGGTTGACTGACAATCAAATTCCCTCCTCCCCGGAAATATGGCAAAGGTGTCAAATGCCTGGGGTATGCCTGGGTGGGGGGGGGGGGGGAGGTTGAAACTTAAATTTGACGGATACAATATACGTACATGTAACTGAGATAAACAGTTTCCCCTTAAGCTAAAACTCTATTTCGGATTTTGTTTCCTCATGGAGAGAGTTTATAATGTCAGTTGTGGAGTGTTCGTAGAGTGTGCTTAATGTCAGTTGTGGAATGTGCATGGATTTGGATTGCTACCACCCCAAATGTTTGGTTGCTATAACTTCTTTCCCCCGGAATGTACTTTAGAGACTGAGTGTGAAATCCTCTTGGTTAATATCAACATACAGTACATGTAGTGGGTTGTAAGACCTTGTAAGTTTGTACCTTTTATAACCCGAATAAAGGAGACGCCATAAGTTTAGAAAACTTTGAGAGATCACTCCAACAGATTGGTGGCAATACCTCATCACCTTATTATCTGGATAGCAGGAGACATAAACTTCCCTGGATTTGACTGGAAGCACAATTGCCTATTCTCAATGTGTCGTTTCCCTGAGTTAACCTGAAAATTCGCTGATTGTCTTGACGATCACGGCTTAGTCTGACTTATAACCAATCTTACGTGTTGGTAATTAATGTCTCAGACTTGTTTATAACTAACGACAGTCTTATCATCAAGACTTGAGTCATCCAAGGTATTATTGATCATGATGCTGTGTTTTTTGAGGGTATAAAATATCAAAGCAACACTCAACAAACAAAAACGCGGGATGGTTCCCTTGTATAGAAAAACAGAGTGGGATGCCTTAAAGAACATTTGTAGACTCTGTCTTGCATTCTACTACCTGTGATCTGTCAATAAATGATTATTTGTGGTCTAGTTAATTCCTGGCCAATGATAATAAAGAGAAATGGTATTCGATGGGGTGTGAACTGTGTCTTTTGCTGCTGATAATGCGGACAATGAATTTCGTTCTTTTGCCCAAGAGGCCGTTGTAGCGCTGGAGGAAGTTAAAAGGTGTTCTTCTGCAGAGACTGCTCGATAAGAAAATACAATAATATCCTCCACTTCTCCCAGAAATGCGCAGAGAAGAAATATGTAACGTTTTCGGCGTGAAAATGTGAATTGCTCCTTGTGAAGTTGACATGTTTTGTCTAAATTGCGGCTTAAGAAAAGAGATTTTGTCACAAGCCCTAGTGAGAATAAAATAAAAAACCCAAAAGATTATTTTTTCACAGGATTAAACATATGTTACAACTTAAAGGTTTTAATCTCGAGGTGATGTTGATTGAGGTTGTTGTGGTTTACAACGCTGTGAATGAATTTGCCGGTTCTGACCAAAAAATAGAATATACCGCCGGCTGCTTTTACATTCCAGTAATTGATTTTGTCATTTCTGGCGAAACATCCAAAAGCGATTTTATTTGGCAATTTTTTGTGAAACACCACAACAAGCTAAATTGAAAAATATACATATTGCATGACATATTGCAAAAAATAGCAAAAAACCCTGACAAGGAGGCAGCTCTGGAGGCCAATTTTCACATTTATCCTCTGGGACAGAGGTTCTAAATGCCGTTTCACCTCTGGCAGTGAGGGTTCCCATTAAACCTCTGGGACCGAGTTAACGTGCGAGCACCTCCAGTACTTGCTGGGCCGGAGTTTGGGGTCCGTCAGCAAGCTCGACAGTCCCCCCCCCGATAAGTCAATTGTCTCCGCTGCACGGGTTAGTCAAACAGGCTTCAGAGAGTTGGCCATCTCTCACCGCCCTATAACCCCACCAGCGCAATCAACCTAACTTTGCCTTAGAAAATCGACCTATATATGTAGATCGAAAACTCATTTCGCTCACTTATGGTACGGTTCTTCACAGACGCATGCGTTTTTGGCCCCCAAAAATTGTTTGGACTTTTCGTTGACTCATACACAACGTCCTCGTTCAGTTCAGCTATGAATAACATAGCTGTCATTTGTCATTTTGTTTTTCTTCAAAATCTCGGCTAGCCCAGCGTTCCACAAACTCTTGTTACGAAAACGCACCTTAGAGAGGTGCTCGATATGATATGGTAATGCGGACAATGAATTTCGTTCTTTTGCCCAAGAGGCTGTTGTCGCGCTGGAGGAAGTTAAAAGGCGTTCCTCTGCAGAGACTGCTCCATGAGAAAATACAATAATATCTCCCCCTTCTGCCAGAAATACGCAGAGAAGAAACATGTCTCGTTTGCGGCCACTTTAAGGTTTTATTCTTGAGGTGATGTTGATTGAGCAGGTTGTTGTGGTTTACAACGCTGTAGATGAATTTGCCGGTTCTGACCAAAAAATAAAATATAACGCCGGTAGCTTTTACGTTCCAATAATTGATGTTGTCACTTGTGGCGAAACATCCGAAAGGGATTTTATTTGGCAATCTTTTCTGAAACACCACAACAAGCTAAATTGAAAAATATACATATTGCGTGACACATCACAAAAAATAGCAAAAAACCCTGACAAGGAGGCAGCTCTGAAGGCCAATCCCATTTATCCTCTGGGACAGAGGTTCCAAATGCCGTTTCACCTCTGGCAGCGAGGGTTCCCATTTAACCTCTGGGACCGAGTTATAGTTCGAGCACCTCCAGTACTTGCTGGGCCGGAGTGTGGGACCGTCAGCAAGCTCGACAGTCCCCCCCGTAAGTTGTCCTACCGCACGGGTTAGTCAAGCAGGCTTCAGAGAGTTGGCCATCTCTCACCGCCCTATAACCCCACCGGCACATCCGCCATCGGATATATCCAACCTAACTTTGCCTTAGAAAATCGACCTATATATTTGGATCGAATACTCATTTCGCTCACTTGTGGTACGGTTCTTCACAGACGCATGCGTTTTTGGCCCCAAAAAATTGTTTGGACTTTTCGTTGATTCATACACAATATCCCCGTTCAGTTCAGCCATGAAAAATATGGCTGTCATTTGTAAAAATTGTTTTTCTTTAAAATCTCGGCTAGCCCAGCGTTCCACAAACTCTTGTTACGAAAACGCACCTTAGAGAGGTGCTCGATATGATATAAGATTGAATTTGCTATTAACTGTGCATTCCATTGGAGACTTCGTAGCATACATTTTCCACCCTTCGACTACTTAACAAGATCGACGTCTGCACGTCTGCACGTCAAAAATTTGATAATGAACGAACCGGAGACTGTTAAGGTTACAAGCAAACAAACAGCTTTTTGTTCCACATAACTATATATGCAAACGACATTCTGGGAAATTTGAGTAAACGTATACGCTTGGTGTGGTGTACGATGAGCCTCCCACCGCCCCCGCCGGCCCCTTGCGTTTGAAAATGCTCCGCTGCCTCGTAACGTCGGTCGTAAGAATCATTTGTACTCGTAAGCTAAAGGAAAAAACGTAAAAAGGTTTGGACATTCAGTCGAGAACTGCCGATTCTTTGCGGCAGGCCTCTGGTGTCATCTTCAGGAGGGCTTAGTGGATGCTTTTTCGGCAATGCAATTTAATAGTCAAAGATTTCTCGTTGTAAAAATTGTTCCTCGTAAAATTTCGTTATTGGGAAGATCATGAAATAAATAGAGTTGTGTAAATCCGTATAGTCAGACCAATTTGTTTTAAAGTTTAATTAGAGTTTAATAATTATTTTTTCTCATTTAGATTCCCTGTTTCCTTCACATTTATAGGAAGCTTGTTTCTTCACTAGCTATTTGTTGAATAACACAAAATGGCGGGAAAACAATCATTAGTGATTTATTACCAGGATATATTCAGTTTAATTATTTTTGAGGAAGGGGACACGTTTTTTGTGCCTATGAAAATCGAGTCTGATTTGAGGAGTTTCGATAAGAATAACATAATAGAACGCGCTAGTTGCAAAACACAAAATAAAGTTATAACTTTCCAAATTTGACTTTCGTTTTGTTTTTACAGAAAGATTGCCTGCAACTGCTGAAAAGAAGTTAACAGTTGCATCAATTTTATACCTATTTTTCGTTGCTTTTCCATGGGACAGAGAAACCAAAAAAGTTACATAAGTCAGAAAATAGTGGACATTGTTTCATTATACGCAAAAGAATACCGCTAAAATGTATCACAAACGTCTAGTTACACATTCTTTTATGGAGAAACAGTTTTTAAGTTCAGAAATAGCCCTTCTTTGAAGATCTTTTCTCGGTGTTACTATTTTTTTTCTGTCCATTCGACAGAATACCGATAAAATAAGTAAAAGTCTTTCAGTTACACATTTGTTAAATGTGGCCCTTCGTTGAAGATCTTTTACCGCGGTGTTTTCGTCGTTTTCGTTGTATTCCGCGGTTTGGTTATTTATGCTTTTTTTCTTGCGCTTATATACAAACATCTTTCTTCTTGACTTGATAGTAACCGGCTCTAAGACACGATGTACAACTTACGACTTATAATCAGCTTCTTGAACCGCAAGAGACCTTCCAACTGGTGGTGTTTGTTCCGCGGTTTTGAATAGGTATGGAGACTTTTGTCGTCCCATGCAACAATACTAGGGCCAACTGTGTGAACAGTACGACGGGCAAAAAATTTGGCTGGACATTTCCTATTGGTGTTAAAAATTTTGTTAAAAATGACAATTGTTCGGATGAGGCAAGACGACAGTGCACTGGGCACATGTTGTCACAGTGAATTGCACATTGTGATGGACAGATAGCAGGTGACTGTGTCGAAAAATTAGGAGGATAGCGCTCTTGACGACAATGTTGTTGGCATGGCGAAATGCAGCTCACAGAGCAACTGCTTCGACTTGGGCTTGGCTTTGGCGGAGACACCTTTCAACAAAAAATGGGCATGATAGTAGGCAGTTGGAACTACAAATAGTTGGACACAATTCTTGTGTTGATTGCAATTGTTCCATTGTAGAAACATGTTGAGACACATAGCGGTGTGCGGGACAAGACGATTGGCATATTTCCTGGCAATGATGCGGACAGGTTGAGGGCAGAACAAATTTGAATTTGCAGTAAAATTTGGGGCACGTAGGAAGACAGTAGGCCATTTATACGAGGAAAAATAAGATGCGTCTTACATAAAACGCCTCTTAAATATGACGTGAACTTTCTGTACAAATGGCATATTTCATCTAAAATAAGACGTGACTTTGCTTAGACGCTTCTTATTTTAGAACAGCCCTTAACACCTGTTCTTAGATAAGACGCGTCTTAGCTAAGTTGACAAAAACTTCGTATAAATGACCTTTGTGCCTTACATAAGACGTGAAGGCATAGTACGCGTCTGTTTTTGGCAGGAAAACATTACACCGTAATGTTGGATCCCGTTGCTACAGGCAACATTCACCTAAAAACGAGTCTAGAACAGAAATAATACACGAACCATTTATAAGAGCTGTTTTCGTCTTAGATAAAACATGCTCATATAAATTTTGCAGTTTACATCATATTTTCCTCATATAAATGGCCCTAATGTGACTGACAAACTGGATTACACGTTGGTTGCATCGGGACAGGGGCTGGAGTTAGCTGTAGTTGTGAACAGCAGTGACTGGGACACAGACTATCACACACAGTCTTGCAATGGCTTGGACAAAGAGATACAGAAAATGAAGAAACTTTACAATGGTGCATGGGGCATAACTCATGATGGCTTGTGTGGCATTCAGAAGGACATATCGGCAGAGTTGACACAGTAGGAAGACTCCAGCAATGATCAGGGCACCCTGTTCCACAACTAAAGCTACAATGACCTGGGCAACCAACTGACTCAGGAACTTTATAGCAGTGATCCGGGCAGGTTGCCCAGGGAGACTCCCACTTGAAAGAGGCTGGGATGCTCATAGTCTCGCTTTGGGGTGTAAATTTTTGGATTTTGGTCTCAGTTAGGGTGTTCTGGCCAAAACCTCATTATATTTAGCCGTGAAGGTCTCTTTTAGGGTTGCACGTGAAGATATAATATATTTTGTCAGTTTGTTTTATTTACTCAATTCATGTAATCAAAGTTTTTTATAACAACAATTCCTAAAGAACATTATAACAAAATGGTCTCTTTTAGGGGTAAAATAAAGGTGGGCCCACGCCCAGGTTGGTCTCCTTTAGGGGTTTAATTCAAAATTTCTGACGGGCATCCAAGTCCCCCCAGGGCTTGTGCACGAATATACACTGTTTGCATTTGGAACAGGCACTTGAAACTTTACTGGAGGAAATGAAGCTTGATACAAATGTCCTTGATGAAACATTTGCTTTACAACTTGAATTGGTCTTTTTCCAAGCATACATCTACTTGCGCAAATATAACCATGCTGTGTTGTGTCACAGCTGTGTGTCTTTGTGAAATTAGCGAGAAATCAGTCATGAGTTAATCTTTTATTTTCTGTCCTGCAAGACTTGATCCTTGACTCGATTCTCGATACCTTGTTCTTGATTCTCGATTCGTGCAGAATCACGAATTGTGTCAAGAATCAAGACTTGCAACAGACTGCAAACTTACTTTTGAACAGTACTGTAACTGTTTGAATGTTTGATTCACTGATGAAATAATGGTGATTAATGATTAACTGAGTGGCTTGATTGATAACAGACAGGCTTATACTGTTTGAATGGTTGATTGACTAACAGGCAAACTGTTAAATTTATTAACTGACTGGCTCACTTTTTGAATGGTTGATAGGTGGACTGACAGACTGACTGACATTTGTTGTTGTAAATGTAATTGCAGTTTTTTGTTATTTTTCTCCAAATTGCCAGTACAATTCTCACTATCTATTAAGCAACAGATAGTCAATATGTTAGTCAATTATAATGCAAAATTTGCGATTATATTGCTCGTCAGTACACCTTGCTTTTAACTTAGACTTTTGACTTAGAAGCATAAGACCAGTAATACCACTGCATTATAGAATGTATTTGTACATGTAAATATTTATGTAAAATTCTCTTTCTTGCTTTATAGGAAGCAACTACCAGAGTGGTAGACTGATGGAGGTTTGCGTTAATAAGTGCGGAGTAGTGTTGGACACTAGATGGGAACAAATCGACTGGCTGGATGACATAACATACACCAAGTACAAGGCAAGTGGATAATGGAGAGAGCAGACTGAAGGGCAAACAAGACAGCTGGCTGGGCAATGGACAGGGCAAACTAGAGCTGGCTGCTGGATGACATCACCTAGTACAAGAAGTGTCAATGGAGAGGATGGATTAGACGGCAACTGATATGAGACATCATGTATGCCTGGTTCAAGAGTTGGGTTGTGGATCGTGAAGAGTCTTGCAACACCTGGTTTGTATTGTGTGATAATTGCATTCGCTAAAAATCTTAATTCAATATTATCTTACCATTAGTATCTTTATGAATAATAACAATAACACTTTTCTAAGTCCTGATGGCAAAAATGATTTAAAAAATTTCTGGCCCTGCCCAGGAGGCCTGAATATGGGGTACAGCTGGCCTGGGGTTTTCCTCCTAGGAGCTAGTGGACGTACGGGGAGGTTTTTCACCCAGCTGTTGTTCCACAACCCCCATTCACTCAAGATTTTCTTAAACAAAAGAACAGAACTTTAATATTATAGATTATAAAAAATACACGTCAATCATTTAATTACCCAATTGTTGTATGACTGAAATAACTTCCATATAACATGTCTGTAGGTCTGGAGTTCCAATTTTTTTTTAGATTGAAACCTTTTCAAATTTCCAAAATTTTTGCAAATATTGATATGATCTCCGGGATCTATAAAAAATTTTTTTCTGGGAAACAGTGGAAACTTAAGAAGTTATATTTAAGCATTTTAAGGGCGGTTTCTAGAAAGAAGTGTGAGATGTCCAGAAATTTTGATTGGCTTTTATCAAGAAAAAAATTATTTGGGGGGATCTTCATTATTGTAGGTTAGGTGAAATTTTCAAAAATCCTTCACATTTATATGCATGTAGTCTCACTTTTTTCAGTCGTGTGATAAATTGGAAGTAATTCCTTGATTGGCAAAAAAATTCATTGATAATACACATAATTAGTCCAGTGTGTGTGTGCCACCATTGTACAAACAGAGGCCATTGGGAAATGACAATATTATTAGCATTTTTACATTTGGGACTGGTTTCATTGAATAAATCACTTCTATACAAAGGATTGTAAAGTTTTGATCTTTAATTGGCAAGTCATTCCTAGACACATGTTTGTACAACCACTTATCGATAAGGTTTAAAGCTTTCATCACAAGATTCCAATGAGCAGTGGTTTTGTTTAACACAACATCTTAGTAGTAGCTTATGACTGCAACAATAGGAGTCAAACAATCTCATAAAGCTTGGGGAAGGTTAGGGTCACATTTCAAGGACAGGTTTTTGATTCATTATTTTGAGCAGTAAATTAGTCTGAAAATTAAGGGGGGAGGACACTTGTGAGGTTGCTGTTGGAAGGTTGCTATGGTTACCTCCTGGTGCCTTCCTTGGTAACTAAACATCCTTGCCATCAGTTTTCTAGGCACCAATTCCCGTGCTCATCTATTAGTGAT
This sequence comes from Porites cylindrica, assembly GCA_964035525.1. NCBI lineage: Eukaryota > Metazoa > Cnidaria > Anthozoa > Scleractinia > Poritidae > Porites > Porites cylindrica. The sequence goes on along the minus strand of OZ037781.1, from coordinate 2,956,691 downwards.
GAATTTAATAATCAACCAGTGGGTTATATCAGATGTTACACTCATTTTCTGAAATATCTTTCTTTCCCCTGGAGATTTTAGTAGGAGGGTGTGGGTCTGTGCGAGGATTTTACAGGGAAATTACACACTCATAGAATCATTTAGACTATTACATCCAGGAACCCAGTGCCATATTGTTCATTTGAAGCACGAGTGGTCACATCAAGCTGCAACTTGATAATTTTTTGCGTTTTCAAACTTTGCTGAATTAACTTTGTCTCATATTATGGCTGATGATAGACAAAAGTGTTAGGCATTTCCTGAGCAACAGTAACAATACAATAGAATACAATAGAAAAAGATGTCCAGGGAATTCTTCAAAAATTCAAGTTGCAACAAGAAAAGAAAAGTAGCCAGATATCAGCTGTGAGTCAGAGAGAATTTATGTTCCCTTGTCTCTCCAAGCTCTTGTTCAAAGTATCAATGGTTATTTTCAAGAAAATAGAGTACGATTTTGTGCTTTCTGGAACCAGGGTTATGGATAGGATAATATGTTATTGCATCATTTTACTCTTAAGGAAAGCATGTCAGGTCTTATTAATGAAGGTAAGGAAAATGACATACTGGTATTTTGGCCTGAAATAGAGTAAAGGTACCCAGGACACATGCTAGACAATAATCATGTTATCATAATTTTACAACAATTAACTTTCTTCAATACATTAAGGTTACCACATTTGTCAGCACATCATTTAGGTTACCACATTTTTCCCATTTGGTTTGTTAGTTTTCTTTACTGCTATGGAAATTTTAATTAGAGGGTTTAAACACCGTGTTTCCTCAGATGTCATTTCACAGGGTAACAAGTAAAGGCATTGCAGAATGTGAGCTGTTTTCTAAAGTTACATGTTTAGATTCCTTTGATGCTGAAAACTGGTAACCTGGTGTTTTTAACTGCTCATTGGAATCTTGTTTAACATCACTGGGAATACTAGGTGGGATCAGATGTTTTCATCATTAATAATTAATAATTGATCAATAAATAATCAACACATTGCTACCAAAATTTCACACATTTGAAGGACAGGCATTTTCTACCCTCCTGACAATTAAGAGCAACACTACTTTTTACTTATTCAAGTAATCTGGGAAAAAATCAGCTTTAGGTCCCGGTTTTTTCACATTAAGGCATCATAATGTTGGTAGCACTGTGTTGTTCCTGTTTTATAAGCAAGGTGAAGCAGTTAAAAACTGGAATGTCAAAATTGGATGAAATGATTGATTCTTTTTTATGTTTTCTAGGGTAAAAATAATTTTGCTTGGGCAGGACACAAAGTAAATCCCAAATTTAGGACTGAAATGCAAAAGATTTAGTTTTTTTCACAGTTCTTATATTATCAGGATTCAGCCTGTTGGAACCCTGGGGGTAATTCAGAGAATCATATTTAACTTTGAAATTGTTTGCTTTCAAAACTTAGTTTTTACAGTTGGGTGGGGATGTGTTTGGTTATTATTCCCTTGCTTATAATATTTATATAAATTATTATTATTATTATTTTTATTATTATTACTTTTATCATTTATCATTAGACCATTGGCACAATTGCTTCATCCAACTGCAAATTACCAGAGGATTCTTTAGTTATTCAAGGATCCTTTAGTTATTAAAACTTTGATTCGTTTAATTTTTGGGGGGATCACTGAATTTAATTTTGGAACCTAGGGGAATTAATAGGAATTCTGGCAGTATTTTGTAGTCAAGTGAAGCCATTGTAAACGTTAATGATCTATTGAAATCCTATATTATTTACACAGCAAATAGCAAGCCCATTAGCATCACAAGTAGGACTTTTAACCCGGCATTAACTAGCATTAATTAAACCCTCACAAGCATAAATCATTTATTGCTAAAGACTAAGTGATTCTGTATTGGCAGTAAAAAAGGGGTCAATTTAAATATATTTGATTGGACACATACACAGACAAAAAAGAGCTTTAAGGTTAAGTTCATTATCCCATACAACATACTACAAGGCATAAGTTCTTGCTGCCTCTGCCTACTAAATGTTTACCATCAAACAGGAACCAAACGGAAATAATTTAACAAAACCATAAAGTACAGAAAAACTGTTTTTCATGCAAGGTTAACTTACAATAACACAAAGTACTGGGTGTCAACTCAGTGCCATTAATAAGGTTAGATTTTATCAAAGACGTAATATTTATGTGATACTGTTTAAGGTCATCACTGGTAGCCTGTTTTTTCATCCCCAGCTGTCATCTCGTGCAAATCTAGAAAACAAAGTAGCACCTAATTTCACACAGTTGCAGCTTTGCAATGGTTTTACCATTGGAGAACACGAAGAACTTTTAGAATAGCTTTCAAACATCCTAGCAACATTATTCAAAACAGCATAATTAACACTGCAGGCTATTGGTGACCATCACATTCTCTTAATTATGTTCAGATAATTATTTTATAATACATATCTATATATCTTGGTGTTGCATAAGTTCCCTGCTTAAATATCATGTTGTTATTTAGTTGTTGTTTTTTTTACTCTAGGTTTTTGCTTCTTAGCAGTAAAAAAACTAGTAAAAAAATTAGGGTTATAAGCAATTTTTTCGGAATCTTACTGTAACACCAAGTAATATAGGGCTATTATGTTTTTAAAGTGCTAATGGGCTTGCATTTTCTACTTAAAATTTTAGCTTCTTATTTAATTTCAGATCTAAGGTGGCACACTCACAAGATTAGGAGCCCATCACTTGGGAAAGTTCATGTTTAATCTAGCCAACCTCGCTCCTGCTGGGCTGTGGAAGCTCTGCCTCTGAGAAGGTGTGAATTCTGATGTCCTCTGAGATATTCCAATGGAGAAATTCTGGGAAACTTTATCTGATCTTGTAATTCATGCTGGGGGCAGTTGGGCACTTGGAAGATTTGGCCGTTTGTTCTCAAGTGGGAAGGACAGTGTGGAGGAAGGTGAGAGTTTGCTACTTATGTTCTTGGGGCTTCATTCATTTCGTCATAATACTACCCACACCTTTTTTCAAAAAAAAAACAGTAAGGTGCTTGCCTGCAAACAATATGTCTGGGAATGTTCCACTGCGGTAGGATGAAAAACGGGGGTGCTAACATTGTGTGACTAACGAAGTAGGTGAGTGGATGGAGGATTCGAGGACAGAGGACTGGACACTGAATCTCACCGGTGTGGCGTGGGTGGATTTTTACAAATGACATCAAATTGAGCTGATAGTCATAAAAATCTCTCTAATGGGGGGCAACTGGTAATGGATTTCTCTTCTAAACCTAAAAATTTCACACCTATTTCAAGCTTGCTTAGGCCTAATAATAAATAACCGTTCAGACCATCGCAGAGGATATATGCAAATCAATTATTATCTTAATTATCATTTCATTCTCATATTTGCGGCTTGAATTATCTAAAACTGCTCAGAACTAAGGTTTTATTACATCAACATCTGTTGCTTTTTGTCTGTTGTTTTTGTGTCAACTGGAAACAACAGTCAAACAAACGTGGCTGTTGATGTTAGACTAACTTCTCTTTGATATTATTTAAACCTTCGGAAAGCAAAATAACTAAACCGTTTTAATTTAGGATTCAATTATTATCTTAATCATCAGTTCATTCTCATATTTCCCTCCTGAATTATCTAAAACTGCTCAGAACTAAGGTTTCATTACATCAACATCTGTTGTTTTTTTGTCTGTTGTTTTTGTGTCAACTGGAAATAACAGTCAAATAAACTTGGCTGTTGATGTTAAAGACTAACTTCTCTTTGATATTACTTAAGCCTTCGGAAACCTAGATAACTAAACCATATTAATTTAGGATCAAATTATTACGATTAAATTAACTTGGTTAATCAGACTGCTGTGGAAGTCTTCTCTATTTCCTTTTTTTGAAAGGGACATAGAGTAGATTTCCTTGGCTTGTGTGATAAATCAAGTTAATTTGACCTTCATGCTTTAGGTTCGGTTGTAGGCATAAATTTATAAACGTTTTATCATAAGCATAGATTATAGTGTCTTCCTTAAATTTTCAGCTAATTTCACTCAGCAGTGACTTCAATTGATACATTAAAATCGGCTTTCCCATAAAGGACTGGAAGATGCTTTTTCTTTCTTTCTTTCTTTCTTTTTTTTTTTAAATTTAAACAACGCATTTGACTAATTCCAGTCTTTTGTTGGAAACCCGATGTTAAGTATCTATTCCGGTCACGACAGCTGAAACATCTCTAGGGAAATTGGCTCAAATTACTATTCCGGCAAATTTTCATTATTATGCGGATACTCATCGCGGCTAGCTGCATAAATTAAGACTTAAATCAAATCCAAGTTTTTCCAGCTAACCTTTAATTTTACTTTATAGGATTAAAAAATATTTCCGCTAATTTCCGTAATGTCCTTTTCCGTTTCGAAATGCGAAAATTTGTCCGTTGTTTTGATTAGACGGAAAAGGATCCAAAATTTAACTTAAATGAAATATTTATTTACAAAGTCGCTCTAGATCTAATCCCTTTGGCGAAATTTGAAGGCGAAATCTATTCGGCACTGATTCTAAATAACGGCATCCTAATTCATAATAAGGCGGGCAAATTTAGATATTAAGAAACATTAAGACCAAAACTCAATCGCGGCACATCGGCATTTTAGGATAAATGATAATAAACGGCGTTAGAATAAAATCTTATTTCACCTAAACATTAATCACTAAACATTAAAATAGGGCGAGAGAAATCCAGCATTAGTTGCTTCGCAGAGGAGAGATTATTATTGACTTGTGCTCTTTGGTGAAGTTTGTGAAATGAAGGTCAGTCAGACCAGCGCGATTCTTTGTTCAATTCTCTGCCTTCGTTTCTGACGGACACGCACTCGAAAAGTGAGTTACCCTTTCTAGCACCCTCTTTTTTCTTGTCCGAGTCTCTGGATATTTTCACGATGTATTGACTTTGTAGATACGCGTCTTCAACTAAAACAAATTATATTTTTCGCTGAGAATTATTTTTGGCCGGTGTGGTATTGTGACATAAATGAATGGGACCCTGAGGGCATGAGGAGCAAACTCTCACTTTCCTCTACGCTGCCCACCCCACTTGGGAACAAACGACTGAATTTTCTAAGTGTCCAACTGCCCCCAGCTTGAATGAAGGGATGAGATAAAACAGACCAGGATTTTAAAGTTGGAATATTAAACGAGGACAGGGGAATGAACACCGACTCGGAGCAGAGTGGAAGCAGCCCGGCAGGGGCGAGGAAGGCTAGATTATTTTTTTTTATAATTTTTTTTATTGTAAATTCATGGACAACAGAGACAAGTTTTATTTCTTCAATAAAGTATTGTTACCTTCAGTACCCGTGCTGTTTACTTTGTAATCTAACTACTTGAGTGAACCACATAAACACTCTAAAGGACCGGACACAGCAAAACACTGCGCGCAGTAAAGACTTGTTTACAACAGCGACATAAACACAAGCATAAGTGCGGACGTAACAGCACAAGAATAAACACAAACACAGGAGAAAGTACGCACTGATTTTTTCTATTCTCACCAGTAATTCACGCATTTAAAGAACAAGTACAAGAAAACCAAACGCGTTCGTTTTATTCTTCTTACGCTTGCTCTTTAATTTTGTGAATTAGTGATGATCAAGAAAAGAATGAGTGTGTTCCTTCTTCCCATGTTTCTGCTTACGCTTTTGTTGTTGACGATCTCACTGAAGTCAGTTGTACCGGTTTTGCCTACGTATATGTCGCTAGTATAAACTAATCTTTAACTTACACCGTTTTCCAACCAAGCGATTGTTGCATTCAATGTTGTTGCAGATTTATTGAACAAACTGCTGTTCTTTACACATCGCAAGCAACAATCTCAGCGCTAAAAAACGACGTAAATTTACTGCGCGCAATGCTTCAATGTGTCCGTGCCTTTACGTTTGAGAAAACCATAAGTACTTCAACAACAAAGTACAAGTGTCGATGCGAACTTGGAAAAACAAAACACTATTATTATTCGCCCACGCAAATTTTGTAACATTTTAAGGTGTTTCGATTGAGTTTTTCGGAGACCATACCGATATTTTTCAATCATATTAAAAGTGATTTTATTCTCGTGTGATCGCTATGAAGTTTTTACCACTGAATGATTTTGGATTGAATAGCCGTGATAAATTGTTTAATAAAAAAGTTCTAAATGACTCAAATTAATCCTATGCTGCTTAATATCATATTTCGCTGCTTGGAAATTTTGGTGAATTTTCTTTTATGCGATCCTGAAAACTCAGCTGTTATCTCACCACCTGTCTAAGTGTAACTTTATTCTAAATTTTGATTATTAGCGTTTCTCTGTATATCTTTAGAACGGCTGGACAATTCTTTTTAAACCTCATCAAATAATCTTGATGATGTGCATAATAATGTCCGAAACTTTCATTAAGATCGATTCACCGTAACACCTTGAAATTTCAAGGAAAACATAGCCTACAAACCGGCCAAAAATCTGCGTTAGTACAACATTCATCGTTTTGACGTTATGCTAATTTTTCTAAATTAATGCGGATCATGCATACCTCCACGACTAGTACATTTTAGTTTGAATTTTGTTGCAACTTTTGAATGTAAAACATTGACAATATTCGCACAAAGGCGAATGAGAAATATCGGTATGGTCTCCGAAAAACTGTATTGAAACACCTCAAGGTCTTTCTCAAAATCGCACCAATACTCATATTTTCAGATTAAAGCACTAGCTGGTTTAAATCAAGAGAGAGAGAGAGAGAGAGCTAAGTTCTGCTTTTGATAAACCCTCAGTAAATCTTTGTGGTAAAAATCAGACTTGTCTTTGTCAAACAGTTTGCATTTCGACGCAAAGTAAGCCACAAACAAGCGTTTTACAGAAAAGAAAAAAAAAAGAAAAGAGAAAATCATTGATAAAGTCAGTCTGAAATTACACAAAGCGTTATCCAAGACCTTTTGTCTTGATACTGTGAACTTTTTTACTCCCCAAGTGATGAAAATGCTTATTCTCCTTGCTAATTCTCACAGTTCGCTCATAATAGTTAAGTAATTTCGCGCGTGCCAAACCAATACCCTAAATTGTCTTCTAACCACCCTTCCAGCTTCAAAACGTATTGGTTGTGACTCAAAAACGACTCCATAGTTCAAGGCGCCAAACGCTAGTACCCACTCCCCTTGCAATTTAGGCAATTTAAGGTAGATTTGAGATTCGTCAAAAAGTTCACAGTAAATAAACCAAGAAATAAATTAGCACAGACATGCGATCCACCAAGACTATACAGTCAAGACAAGTCATTCATTCAGTTAGTCCTAAAAAATAAACTCAAGTCAAAGTCAAACCACTACGTTGTTCAGTCAGTACGTCGATATCCCAGTCAAGTAGTAAATGAGAAGATATATCAGTATGTCATGCAGTCAGCAAGTAACGAGGTGAATTGATCAACTAGTTAGGAAAACAAGCCCTCCTAGACTATAAAAAAGGATTTCACATAGTCGCCATTTTGGATTTTTTAAGGGAATAACCTATGATTTTGGTCAAAAATTACAAACTTCCTCTTCGTTCGTTTTAGGAAAAAAATTGGCCTTGAAGTAGTGCTTGACGATTATCTAGTTAAAAAACAAGCCGTCCTAGACTATAAAATATGGATTTTAAACAGTGGCCATATTGGATTTTCTCAAAAGGGTCAACCCATGATTTTGGTCAAAAAATGGAAATTTTATCTTTGTATCTTTTTGGACAAACGGACCTTGAAATACTGTTTGATGATCGTTGAGGTAGAAAACAAGCCCTCCTAGACTATAAAATTTTGGATATTACAAAGTTGCCATGCTGAGATTTTTACATGGGGTTAACCCAAGATTTTGGTCAAAAATTGCTAATTTCATCTTTGTTTGTTTGTTTGCTTTTTTTGGCAAAATAAGTCTAGAAATAATGTCTGATGATCATCTAGTTAAAAATCAAGCCCTCAGCCAATCGAAGGTGCTAGGAATTTAACAGGTTATAAGTCGTTTTTTCTTGCAACACAAATCATTCAGCCTGTATCAATTTTTGTCCACAGTCAGTTAGCCAGTCAGCTATGCTGTAAGTCAGTCAGTCAGTCAGCTATGCAGTCAGTCAGTCAGTCAGCCAGTTAGTCAACCAGTCAGTCAATTAGTCAGTCAGTCAGTCGATCAGTCACTCAATCAGCCAGTCAGTCATTCAGCCAGTCTAGTTAGAAGAAAAGCCGTCTTTGACTATAAAGATATTTATTTTACACGGTGGCCACATAGAGATTTTTTCAACGGGGTTAACCCATGATTTTAAGCAAAATTGGAAATTTCGTCTTAATTTGTTTTTGAACAAAATGGGCCCAGAAAAAATGTTTGCTGATCATCAAGTTAGAAAACAAGCCTTCCTAGACTATAAAAATAATCATTTTAAACAGTGGCCATATTGAGATTTTTTTGAGTCAGATTTCAGTTTTTTTCATGATTTTGGTCAAACATTACAAAATTCCTCTTTGATTGTTTTAGAATACAATGGGCATTGACGTAGTGTTTGATGATTATCTAGTTACAAAACAAGCCGTCCCGGACTACAAAGTTATGTATTTTACATAGTCGCCATATTTAAATCTTTTAAGGGGGTTAACCCATCTTATTGAGCAAAAATTGGAAATTTCGTGTTAGCTTGGTTTTGGACAAAAAGGGCCTAGAAATAATGTCTGATGACCATCTAGTTAAAAAAAAACAAGCCCTCCTAGATTAAAAGATTAAAAGATTATTTTTCGACTGGCCCATACAGATCTTCGTCAGTCATTCAGTCATGATTGCTAAGTCTGTACTTGTAATCAATTCGACAGTCAGTCAGTCAGACAGTCAACGAGTCAGTCAGCCAGTCAGTCAGCAAGTCAGTCAAAAATTCAGTCACTCAGTGTGTCAGTAAGTCAGTCAGTCAAAGAGCCAGTCAGTTAGTCAGTCAGCAAGTCAGTCACTCAGTATGTCGGTATGTAAGTCAGTCAGTGGGATAGTCAATTAGCCAGTCAGTTAATCAGTCAGTCTGCACGTCAGTCAATAAGTTAGTCACTCAGTATGTCATTCAGTCAGTCAGTCAGTCAGTCAGCCAGTTAGTCAGACAGTCAACCATCAGCCAATCAGCCAGTCGGTCATACGGTCAGCCAGTTAATAGTCATCAGCCAGTCAGTCATTCAGCACAGTCTGTCAGTCAGCCAACAAGCCAGTCAGTTAGACAGCCACTCATCAGCCATAAGTCATCCAGCACAGTCGGTCAGTCAGCCATCCCGCCAGTCAGTCATTCAAACAGTTGGTCAGTCAGACAGTCTGTCAGTCAGTCAATCAGTCAGTCATCAGCCGGTCAGCGAGTCAGTCAGCCAGTCATTCAGCCAGTCAGTCAGTCAAACAGTCCGCCAACAAGCCAGTCAGTTAGTCAGTCAGTCAGCAAGTCAGTCACTCAGTATGTCAGTAAGTTAGACAGCTAGCCAGTCAGTCAGTCATCAGCCAGTAACTCAGTGTCAGTCATTCAGCCAGTCAGCCAGCCAGTTAGTCAGCAAGTCAAACAGTCAGTCAGTCAGCCAGAAAGTCAGTCAGACAGTAAGCCAGTCAGTCAGTATGCTAGTCAGTCAGGCAGCTAACAAGTCCGTCAGTTAGTGATCGGGCTGTATAAGCCACAATGTAGATAGCATGTCTGATCTAACCAACAGTCAATTTTACATCTTTTCATCTTACATGTGAAAATCATGAGAACTTTTAACAAAGTTCTAACCACAGTGCCAACAATAGTTTTCAAATTTTGCAAAATAATGAATGACATTTTAGCCCAGTGCTAAGTTCAACCATTTTTTGCTCATGTTTTTGAGTTGTTGAGTGGAGGTTGCCACTTTGAGTTGCATACTTTCTTTTCAGCAACATTCTAAACTTAATTCATTGATTTCTGTTGTAACCCTTTTTCTTAAACTTTCTGGGTGCAATTGTAGTATACATAAGGTTCTTTGAACCAGAAATTGACTTGGCTGAATGATCACATGAAACTTCAATGCACATTAATGTAAGCTTGCAGCACATTGCAAGATGATCTTTACGCTGGAAAAATTAAAGCTAGCTTGTTTCTCCCTTTTAAGCCAAACTTCCCCTTGTTTTCTTTCACTTTTCCACATGTTTGTTGACACAATGATTGTGAGCTTTAACCAAAGTTTTCATGGTTTATTGACAATATGGTAGTTTCAAATTTTTGCAATGACTTTGCAAGTGCAAAAATTGGCACATGAAAATGATGTAAAACTGCCTTTTAACTATAGCAGAACTTAGCATATATCTATCACATAGCTGTGGCAAAACTGATCAAAAGTAAACTAATACTTATCCAGGAGTAAAATCAAAAATCTATTTGGCATGATTATTTATCAAGCCAAATTTTTTCAACAGAGTGGTTCTTTGCACAATAGGATTATAAAATTGAATTTTGATATACATTTTCATTGAATAAGATGAAGGCTGTGACAATTCCAAAATCCAGTCAGAATACCAATGTGAAACTGCTACATGTAACTTGCTCCAGTGATTCATTGAAACTCTCAAATTAAGTTTCAAGTAGTATGAACACTTAAAATTGTTTTGGACCGTTTTCCTTCATTTTGTGTAGTTAGTGATTTTGATTGCCTTTTGAGCTTCAACTACAGACTGTTTTTCCTGAAAAGGTTAGGGTCAAGTGACTTTTTCAAACTACACTACATTGATTCAACTCACTTTTATCAATTACCTTCTATTCTTTGAGTTGTTCCTAATTCTGTTCAAAATCAAAACCAACGTTTCTGCACAACAGCAACTAAAGTAATTTTGCCCTCAACTACATACCAGGCATCAGCTGTTGATAATTTTGCCTTGTATATTTTACTTACTAATTTCTGCAGTTGAAAGATTGTATTAAAAAACCTTGTAGCACAAAAAACCCTGCACAAAGAAATCTCCACATGCCTTGTATCATGTGAAAGTGTAGTGAACTACTGGGTGTGCGCAAACCAACCAACCCGTTAAAGATGCACTTTATTGTTAACTCCTTTAAAGTGTATTTAAATGCATTTTTAATTTTAAGTCCTGGATAAGATTAATAAATTATTGTCTTTTGACCAGGCATTAAGCCACATTTTGTTTATCTGGTTCACTCAAGAGCTAGATTACAAAGCGATCTGAACAGCGCTTATATGGTACTTAAGATAACCTCTAAAGCTTCAATGTTGAAGACTTGATCCAGTCTGTTTGTGGCATAGTGCATCTGATCTGGATAAGAAAAATATGAGTCTACATAAGCAACAGGTTAAACCAACTTAGTCAGTTACAGTCACTAAAGATTACAATAATAAATTATTCTGTTTATCAGTTCACCCTGCCCAATCAAAGTTGCTATTTCAAGGGTTGAATAAAATCTTACAATCTAAAGGGCAGGAGAGCTTGAATTACACAATGTCTCATAAACATTTTTCGCCAAATAAAAAAGTAGGTGCCTCTTGCCTTTTTGTAACAGATTGTAGCTATGATAATTAAAATTTATAATTAATTTATAGTAATAATAATAATAATAATAACTTTACTCAGTGAGGATAAACACATCACATTCAGAGACTGGTAAATTTAAGGAAGTAAAGATCTGTATGCTCAGAAATGCCCAATTTAACTGGGAGTGGTCCCTAATCAAAATGACAACCAATTTACTACATGATTAAGTTACATTCTACTTTGCCGTGCTAGAAGTAGTACAAATGAAGGTCACAAACCAACCTATAAACTTATGATCTCTATCCTGTGGCAATAATGTCCTTTAGTTTACACAGCTGCCTCCATCACTGGAGCCACTCATGAACATGCATCTGAAGATCTGTTCCACCCTGTTCAAGACAAATTACCACATCAATTTTAATATCAACAGATTTCGCCTGAATAAGGGTTGTAGAACAACAGTGGGGTGAAATACCTTCCTGTCTACAGAACAACTTGCTTTTAGGGGGAAAACCCCACACCAGGGGTGTCAGTAAGGGCTGGAGACCCAGGATTTTCCCCGGCTTCTAAGGGCATAATTAACCCTTGACTACATTCATAGCAAACAAAAGTAAAATAAAACAAAAGAGATATCTTAACTGTTCAATTACCCAGCCTGAGAAAACAGACATTTCTCGTCACTCATTGCCACTGAGGGACGTTACACAAGTAGGAACGTCTGCCACACTCCATACTGATAATGTAAAAAATATGTCCGGAATTTGGTCATAAGTGCTGACTAGGCAACGGAGTAGTCACATTCTTATAGCAAAAATTAACACTTGGAATAGTAAATCGCAGTTAATGTAGCATGATATGCCACAGCCACAGAGAATTGTTATTGTTATGAGTGGAGCAACTCGTGCCATGTAACGAGCCATAAATTGCAATAATTTTATCGAACCACAAAGGTACAGACAGGAACCAAGGTCAAAATTTTGCAACACTGTCTCGTTTGTTTGTAACATTCGCTCTGTATGGCTAGATCTAATAAATACCTCTATTTATATCTCATTGTATGCACTGTGTGTTCTTCCAACGCTATTGTACACCATCGTCCATTGGCTTAGCTTTAGATAGATGTCTAGCTATAAATCTATAGGAAAACAGGCAATACTAACTTGTGGAATATATTCTTCATCAGTATGGAATTTCTGTCGCTGAGTCCCAGAGGTTCCTCCTTGCCAAACATACCAAGTGGCGAGAAGCAAGGATAAATGGCTGTTTTTGCAGGCTAATTCCCTGCCAACTAATTTCATATACCCAGCAACTTGAAATCTTAGCCAAAGCCCTGCCACAGGTAAATGACTTCCCACCCAGTGTCAGGAAAACATTTTCTAGAACAAAATCTTTTTCTAAAAATCTGTAGACCAGCGTAACCAATGAGAGTATTACCAATGAAGGTTCACAAACCAACCTAGCAACTTGCGATCTCTTTCCCGTGGTCATGATGTCCTTCATATGTCAGCTGTCCCTCTATTGTTGGAGCCATTCATGAACACCTGAAGATCTGCTCCAACCCTGTTCAAGGCAAATCTTTGTTCTTCTCTTCAGCCTGAAAAAGAAATAAAAGCAATTGAAGATTGAGCAAAGTTTCATGTAAATGTACATGATAATTTTAGACTACCAAGGTATTTTTAAATACGGTTGAACCTCTCCACAATGGCCACCTTGGGGAAAGAAGAAAGTAGCCATTGTAGCCCTTTAAGTCCCCCAAAAGTGACCAACATTAATTTTCTCCTAAAAATATCAATGCATAATTTATCAAGAGAAAAAGGTATGAGAATTAATAAAATGATCACCAAATGAATAACGATTTGATCTTTTATCAAATTCTCTCGACCAATTCTTTAAGGAAATGTATGGAGATCAGTCTGGAGAATTTTTAGGTGCACTATGGGAGATGTGCAAATGGCAAATGAGCAGTTTTAGAATTGACTAGTACATAAAAGAGGACTTACAGTATTAAAATTACTGGTTTGGAGCTGACATCACCGTAGTTATGTTGGTAAAAAAAAAACAAAAGCTTTTCCCCCAACTGGGTCACTGCAAATTTTGTATTAATGACAAACAATTTACCACATGATTATGTTACATTCTACTTTGTTATGCTAGTAGTAACTCCAATGAAAGTACAAACAAACCTTTGAACTTGTGATCTCTATCCTGTGGCAATAATGTCCTTTAGTTTGCACAGCTGCCTCAATCATTGGAGCCACTCATCAAATGCATCTGAAGATCTGTTCCCCCCTGTTCAAGACAAATTGCCCCATCAATTTTAATATCAAAAGGTTTTGCCAGAATAAGAGTTGTGGAACAACAGTGGGGTTACTAACTTCCTGTAGAACAAATTGCTTTTAGGGCGAGAACCCCACACCAGGGATGTCAAAAAGGGTCGGGGCCCAGGATTTTCCCCAGCTTCTAAGAGCATAACTCAGGGTTTTCAATAAGAGCTGGGAGCCGGCAAAATTCGCTGGCTATTTCACGTGGACTTGCCGCCTACTTTTCAATGGAAATCACCCCAGCTTACACAAATACCATGATTATTAAAAACAGATACTAAAATAACCAATGGTTCATACTGTAGCTATTGGCAACAAGAAATCAATAAAATACTGGTACAGCTGTAACTAAAAAAAATTATTCATCTGCTGTCACTCAATAAAAAAGCCAAAATTTAATGATGTCTGTGTTCTGTTCAAAACTCTAATTTTTGCTCCAGAATGTTCGAAATGTATTCTAAGACACCTAGATTTCATAAATTTTCCGGGGGGGAATATGCCCCTGGACTGCCCTAGAAACAGGTGTAAGCTTTTTCCATCTCCACCTTCTTCAAAGCTTTTGCCACCAACTTAAAACCTTATTGAAACCCTGATAACCCATGACTACATTAATAGGAAACAAAAGCAAAGTAAAACAAAAGGGACATCTTAACCGTTCAATTACCCAGCCTGTGAAAAGAGACCTTCCTCCTTGTTCATTGCCACTGGGAGATGTTTCGTGAAAAAGAACATCTGCCACTCAGTGACAGAAACTCTATACTGATGGCGTAAAATCTGTCTGGAATTTGGTCATAAACATACTGATTGGATGATGGAGAATTCACATTCTTTTAGTAAAGATTTGCAGTGGAACAATCAATCGCAATTAATGGAAAATGATGTGCCACAGTTCCAGGGATTTGCTTTTGTTATGAATGGAGGAACTCATGCCACGCAACAAGCCATGAATGTACATCTGTACAATACTTTTATCGAACCACAATGGAAGACAGGTACCAAGGTCAAAATGTTGCAACATGTCTGTCTGATACATTTGTCACATTTGCTCTGTATGGCTAGATTCAATAAATACCACTATTCATGTCTTGTTGTATGCACTGTGTGTTCCTGCAAGGCTATTGCACGCCATTGTTCATTGGCTTAGCTTTAGACATATTATGTCTTAGCTACGAATCTATAACAAAACAGGCAATTTTTTGGAGTACATTCTTCTCTATAGCAGAAGCATTTGAGTTTTGCTGGAGCTCGTTCACAGATGAACACAACACTTAACTAAAATCAACCAGGAGAAATGTAAAATTGAACAAATTTGCATTTGGAACCCAACGAATACCGGATTTATCATAAAAATTGATTTACATCATCAGTATGGTATTTTTGTTGCTGAGTCCCAGAGGTTCCTCCTTGCAAAATGTCAAAAGCGGCAAGGAGCAAGAAGAAACAGCTGTTTTCGCAGGCTAATTCCCCACAAACTAATTTCATACCCACCAACTTTAAATCTTAGCCAAAGCCCTGTCATATGTAAATGACTTCCTAGCCTGTGTCAGCAAATACTTCCAGAACTAAATATTTTTCTAAAATTCTGTAAGTAACCAATGAGAGTATTACCAATAAAGGTTCACAAACCAACCTAGCAACTTGTGATCTCTTTCCTGTGGCCATGATGTCCTTAATGTCAGCTGTTCCTCTATTGTTGGAGACACTCATGAACACCTGAAGATCTGCTCCAACCCTTTTCAAGACAAACCTTTGTTCTTCTCTTCAGCCTGAAAAAGAAAAAAGGAATTGAAGATTGAGCAAAGTTACATGTAAATGTACATGATAATTTTAGACTTCCAAGGTATTTTTAAATATGGTTGAACCTCTCCACAATGGCCACCTTGGGGAAAGAAGAAAGTAGTCATTGTAACCCTTTAAGTCCCCCAAGAGTGACCAACATCAATTTTCTCCTAACAATATCCATGCATTATAAAGAGAAAAAGGTGTGAGAATTAATAAAATGATCACTAAATGAATAACGATTTGATCGTTTATCAAATTCTCTCAACTAATTCTTCAAGGAAATGTATAGAGATCAGTCTGGAGAATTTTTATGTTGATATAATTGGGAATTAAAGGGGTAGAGAGGTGAGATATTTTGTAATTTGGGCACTCCTTGGCCGAGTATTGGTCAACAAGTTATCAGCTGATACTCTGTCAACATGTCAGTTGAATATCAGTCAACATGTCAGCCAATAATATTATCAGTCGATGAATATATGTAAGTGTACATCAGTCAGGCGAGGGTCAACTGTCAGTCGACATTTTAGCCGGTATTTTGGCCGATTGCTGACCGGGAGTGGGCAGATATGTCACATGAAAAGTATCCAAATTACCAAAGATCTGAAAGGTGGAATTTGTCAAGAGGTTTAAACAAGAGTCAATGTTGACTATCCACTAAAAAAGTAACTGTTGTAGAGAGGTGGCCATTGTGAAGAGTTGGCTGTTAGTATAGGTTTGACTGCATCATTGTTATTATTCATTTCCCACATCCTATTGACAGGGTTCGTACTCTTTTGAACTCTTCAAATAATTCCATAACTTTCCATGACTTTTTCCATGACCATTACAAGTTTTCCATGACCTTAGGTTTAGTTGTTGCTTTCAAACACTTTCACAGTTTTCCTAGTTTGGGTATTTTTTGACTTCAAGAAGTTCAGACACAAACTCTGGTGTCCACCAAAATACGTGCCGTTTGTGCTGTTTAATTTAACTCCTCTCTATCTTACATTGTCCTTGCTTTGTCATCTGCAGTAACTAAACTACCAAACAAAACTTTAATTTTCCATGAATTTCAGGGACCGACAATTTTAAAAATTTCAAGACCTTGCAGGCCTGGAAAATGAAATTCTTAAATTCCATGACTTTCCAGGTTTTCCATGACCTGTATGAACCCTGATTGACTTCAATTTCCAAATCTTGCAACTTGGAAAACGTCTTTGTGAATTTAGCTGAGGTATTACTTTCAGATGAAACTGCTATGTCAATGAGCATACACCTTCTATCCTTCTTGTTCTTGCACATCTCCCCTAATACACTAACTTGTTTGCCCCCAAAATTTTGCATAAGGATTGTCTTTTGATTTCTCTCAGGACCACTGTAATACCCAAAAGAAATTAAAGACGACTGTTATGCAAAGTTTTGGGGGCAAACAAGGTGCACTATGGGAGATGTGCAAATGGCAAATGAGCAGTTTTAGAATTGACTGGTACATAAAAGAGGACTTAGAGTATTAAAATTGCTGGTTGGCAGCTGACATCATGGTAGTTATGTAGGTAAAAAAACAAAAGCTTTTCCCCCGCCTGGGTCACTGCAAAATTTGTATTAATGACAACCAATTTACCAAGTAGTAACTCCAGTGAAAGACACAAACCAACCTATGAACTTATGATCTGTATCCTGTGGCAATAATGTCCTTTAGTTTGCACAGCCGCCTCCATCATTGGAGCCACTCATCAAATGCATCTGAAGATGTTTCGCCCTGTTCAAGACAAATTGCCTCATTAATTTTAATATCAAAAGGTTTTGCCTGAATAAGAGTTGTGCAACAACAGTGGGGTTACTAACTTCCTGTAGAGCAAATTGTCTTTAGGGGGTGGGGGGGGAGAACCCTACACCAGGGATATCAAAAAGGGTCAGGGGCCGAGGATTTTCCCCAGCTTCTAAGGGCATAACTCAGGGTTTTCAATAAGAGCTGGGAGCTGGCAAAATTCGCTGGCTATTTCACGTGGACTTGCCCCCTACTTTTCATTGGAAATTAGCCCAGCTTATACAAATACCATGATTAAAAACAGATACTAAAACAACCAATGGTTCATACTGTAGCTATTGGCAACAAGAAATAAATAAATACTGGTACAGCTGTAACTCAAAAAAAAAATATTCATCTGCTGTCACTCAAAAAAAAAAAGTCAAAATTTAATGATGTCTGTGTTCTGTTCAAAAACTCTAATTTTTGATCCAGAATGCTTGAAATGTATTCTAAGATGCCTAGATTTCATAAATTTTCCAGGGGGGGGGGGGTATGCCCCTGGACTGCCCTAGAAACAGGTGTAAGCTTTTTCCATCTTCACCTTCTTCAAAGCTTTTGCCACCAACTTAAAACCTTATTGAAACCCTGATAACCCATGACTACATTAATGGGAAACAAAAGCAAAGTAAAACAAAAGAAACATCTTAACTGTTCAATTACCCAGCCTGCGAAAAGAGACCTTCCTCCTTGCTCATTGCCACTGGGAGATGTTTCGCGACAAGGAACATCTGCCACTCAGAGACAGAAACTCCATACTGATGGTGTAAAATCTGTCTGGAATTTGGTCATAAACACACTGATTGGATGACGGAGTATTCACATTCTTTTAGTAAAGATTTGCAGTGGAACAATCAAATCCAGGGATTTGCTTTTGTTATGAATGGAGGAACTCATGCCACGCAACGAGCCATGAATGTACATCTGTACAATACTTTTATCAAACTACAATGGAAGACAGGTACCAAGGTCAAAATGTTGCAACACTGTCTGATACATTTGTCACATTTGCTATGGCTAGCTTCAATATCATGTCACGTTGTATGCACTGTGTGTTCCTGCAAGGCTATAATTTGTATGCCATCGTCCATTGGCTTAGCTTTAGACATAATTATGTCTGGCTACCAATCTATAACAAAAGAGGCAATTTTTTGGAGCACATTCTTCTCTATAGAAGAAGCATTTGAGTTTTGCTGAAGCTCATTCGCAGATGAACACAACACTTAACTAAAACTGACCAGGCGAAATGTAAAATTGAACCAATTTCCATTTGGAAGCCAAGGAATACCGGATTTATCATAAGCATTGATTTACATCATCAGTATGGTATTTCTGTTGCTGAGTCCCAGAGGTTCCTCCTTTCAAAATGTCAAAAGCGGCGAGGAGCAAGAAGAAACAGCTGTTTTCGCAGGCTAATAATGCCCACCAAATAATTTCATACCCACCAGCGTGAAATCTTAGCCAAAGCCCTGTCAAATGTACAGTGTATATGACTTCATAGCCTTCCAATTCCAGAACTAAATCTTTTTCTAAGATTCTGTAAGTAACCAATGAGAGTATTACCAATAAAGATTCACAAACCAACCTAGCTACTTGTGATCTCTTTCCTGTGGCCATGATATCCTTTATGTCAGCTACTCCAATATTGTTGGAGCCACTTATAAACACCTGAAGATCTGCTCCAACCCTGTTCAAGACAAATCTTTGTTCTTCTCTTCAGCCTGAAAAAGAAAAAAAGCAATTGAAGATTGAGCAAAGTTTCATGTAAAATAATGTACATGATAATTTTAGACTTCCAAGGTATTTTTAAATACGGCTGAACCTACCCACAATGGCCACCTTGGGGAAAGAAGAAAGAAGCTATTGTAGCCCTCTAAGTCCCCCAAGAGTGACCAGCATCAATGTTCTCCTAACAATATCCATGCATTATGAAGAGAAAAAGGTGTGAGAATTAATAAAATGATCTTACTAAATCAATAACGATTTGATCTTTTATCAAATTCTCTCAACTAATTTTTTAAGGAAATGTATAGAGATCAGTCTGGAGAATTTTTATGTTGATATTGGGAATTAAAGGGGTAGAGAGGTGAGATATTTTGTAATTTGGGCCAGGCCCTTGGCCGAGTTTGGTCAACAAGTTATTAGCCAATGCTCTGTCAACATGTCAGTTAAATATCAGTCAACATGTCAGCCAGCTATCAGTCAATAAATTATGTCAGTCTATATAGTGATCAGTGAAGTGAGTGTTAGTCGAAATGTTAGCTGACATTTTGGCTGATAGCTGACCAAGAGTCGGCAGATATGTCAGCCGAAAGGCATCCAAATTACACAAGATCTGAGAGGTGGTCATAAATTGTCAACAGGTTTAAACAAGAGTCAATGTTGACTATCTGCTAAAAAAGAAGGCGTTGTAGAGAGGTGGTCATTGTGGAGAGTTGGCTGTTAGTATAGGTTCAACTGCATCATTATTATTACTCATTTCCCACATCCTATTAACTTCAATTTCCAAATCTTGGTACTTGAATTAGACAAGTTCTCTGTGAATTTTGCTGAGGTGTTACTGTCAGATAGAACTGCTATGTCAATAAATGTAAGCATGCCTTTTCTTTCTTTCTGGTCCTTGAATATGCCTGGCGGTTTGTACAGAAGGGTGAAACCGCCGTTTCCCACATTAATTTCCCTTGTTTGTCCCCCAAAATTTTGAAAAAGCACCGTCTTTTGATTTCTCTCAGGACCATGCACTGTAATACCGACGAGAAATTAAAAACAACGGTTATGCAAAGTTTTGGTGGGCAAACAAGGTGCATTATGGGAGATATGCAAATGGAGAATGGGCAGTTTTGGAATTGACTGGTACATAATAGAGGCTGATATAAGGTATTACAATTACTGGTTTGCAGCTTTCATCATGACAGTTATGTCGATAAAAAGAACAAAAGCATTTTCCTCCACTGGGTCACCACAAATTTTGTGATAAAATTGTCTTGTTTTGTCAACAATAACATGCATGGTATACTTGTTTGTCAACAAACATGCATGGTTCCATGTGGGTGGAAATATATTAAGAAAGGTCCTTTTAATGAAGTTCAAGTCAGGAAATGTATGCATGTTGTAGTGTATTGATCACCATAGTAACCTATGTACTAGTACTAACATCAGCGATACTACATGTAATCATGTACATGTTTGTTGCGTTCGAGGTACGAGGAACGCAACCCCTAATTTGTGTTGGGTGTTCTGTGCATTATTGGGTGACCTGTGCAATTAATAAGGGAGGTTTTTTTGAGATTTCATTTTCGTTCGTCGTCGTCGTCGACACACATTTGCCTTGCTTTGAGGTGCTTGCTTAAGTTTTGCCTCACTTTGACGCGCTAACTCATGTGGTGATTCTTGTGTCCTCAGCATTCATCTTTCAAAGGTTTGTAAGGTCTGATATTCTTCATAAAGCGTTCATCTTTTAAAAAGTTTGCTGAATCTTCATAAAGCATACATCGATCTGTGATTGCTGAATCGTCCAAAGCGTTCATCTTTTAGGAGTTTGCTGTTAAATTTAACTTTGGATTAAGCCAGCCTTCATATTTTTCAGCATGGTCCATCACTGTCTTTGGAAAATGTCTGCGACTACTGGTGCATGCATCAAACTGGGTTTAGTTCGGCCGCCGGTTTGTCACAAAGTAAATTTACGAGTTATGTAGCTCGGCAGCCGTTGTGCCACAAAGTAAATCTACTGAGATGTGAAGCTCGGCGGTGCCATATGACAATACCTTGTGATATTTTTGGCACCGGACAAATGAACACTTAAACTCTATGTTATTTATTAGGAAAAACTTATAAATCAGCCCACAGTAGCACCACTCTCGAGTCACTGAAACTAACACACTCAACCAAATTACTGGAAAAGTAACTTATAAATCAGCCCACAGTAGCGCCACTCTCGAGTCACTGAAACCAACACACTCAACCAAATTACTGGAAAAGTTATTGACGTGAGCCGCACACACGTTCCATTGAAGGCTTTGATAGGGTTAGTGCGAAGTTTGAATTCAGATGTGAAAGCTTTTAAACCAGTAAATTCAATGTAATTCATTTTGTCAACAAGTTGATGATTGGATGCTGTTGAAAATAACAGAGAAAATTATCCGAAGAAATGTTTTTGAAGAAAGAAAAAGAATCCCAGGTTAATAGCTAATCGGCCTTTGAGAAACTGCGCCCTGTAACTCGCGCCAGTAAAACAAAATGTTCCATTTACACGTCCGATGCTGGCCAATGTCTCCTCTGATTAAAAGCACTTGACACTGAACCATACGATATATCTTTTGAAAACATTCTTAAAATGATACACAGTTTAAATAGAGGTTTCGCTGTACGCAACCCTTACGTTCAAAATATGCCATAATCATATTTATCTACATCGCAACCACCCTTCCGCCTCAACAAACATATCCAACACACTCTCCTAAGCTCTGATTTCTCCTAGTAATAGTTTGATATAATAAAGTAATACAGCACGAATTAATGTGGTCCAAGTATTCATGCTAAGTGAAAGTAGAATGTGATTGTACTAATAACAAGATAGTTGTTCAGTTAATAATAACCTATGAGCAAGTTCTCTAGGGCGCTCTGGCGGCAGTGTGGCAAAAGGAAAGACAGCTTGCAACTTGTCTGGAATTTGATTATCTGCATAAAAAAAATCAATGCAAAATGCTGACTGGCAGGATGACATTAGCAATGATGTCATTACCCTCGGCGTGTGCTTTAACATGTTTTTCATTTTTTGTTTATATTCGTGCTCATTTTAGCTTCGCACTGATTGGCAGAAATCTGACAGCTCAGCCACCCTGAAGAGCTTGTTTGCAAGCTTTGATTCGATAAAGACAATAACATAAAATGTCAAAATTGTGAATTTGATTGTCACACATAATTTATAATTTATTTGACTTCTCACAAAACAAAGAAACAGTGCGCGATCGAAAATAAGACCTTACTCGCGCAATTACCTTATTATAACTGTGAAGTCCTGACTTCTGCCCACCCACAGTTTAATAGTTTAATTGATGATAATCGACCTTCTAGAAAATTGCTAGATTCTCTCAGTAGTCTCTACGACCTTAGCGTATTCCAGCTAAACTCTCTTGATAGACATCTTGATCCTGATATAAATCTCACCTCAAACAAAATACTTCTGACTTCTTGACTTCTGCCCACCCACAGTTTAATAGTTTAATTGATGATAATCGACCTTCTAGAAAATTGCTAGATTCTCTCAGTAGTCTCTACGACCTTAGCGTATTCCAGCTAAACTCTCTTGATAAACATATTGATCCTGATATAAATCTCACCTCAAACAAAATACGCTCAAAATATTATTCTCCACACAGCTTTGCGCAGTTTATTGACAGCAAACAGTTGCAATCAAAAATCTCCTTTTTACATACAAATATACGTAGCTTAAAAAAAAATTTTGAAGAATTTCAACATCATGTCTTAAGCAAAATGAATTTCTGTTTTACTATTATTGGTGTAACAGAAACTCGTATATGCAATCGTGAATGTAGTTTTAATTTTGTACCAGAATTACCAGGATACTGTTTTGAATCGGTCCCGACACCTTTATCTGCCAGTGGTGTTGGCCTGTTCATTGATCAAAATTGTAAATACCGCGTCCTTGAACGAGTCTCCAATTCTTGCTATCAAGCCCTATGGATTGAACTTCATCTGCCTAACAATAAGAAATCTGTATGTGGTGTTACTTATAGGCAACACAATAACGCTAATGAGTTTCTACAATAGTTGACAGATTTTCTTGAATGCCAATGCTGTCAAAATCAAAATATTTATCTCATGGGAGACTTCAACATAGATATGTTAAAATATGAAACTTGTAGTTACACACAAACCTTGCTGCAAACAATGCAAAGTTTTTCAATGTTCCCAGTGGTTGATAAGCCGACTACAGTCTCTGGTAATTAAGCAACTTTAATTGACAATATTTTCATAAATAATCCTGAGAATAATATAGTGAGCAGCAATATCGTGTCCGATACAGATGTGCATATTAACATCGCACTGTAAACCATTCTTTCCAAACAACAAAACTAAGGTTCATGACTATTCTACTTTCAATGCAAAATCTTTCATTGACGACTTGCAGAATATTAACTGGAATATTAAATATTTGCAAACATACCGATGCCAATCAATCGTTCTCCAGGTTTTACAGATGCGTCAACAAGACAATTAACAAACACGCCCCTTTAAGAAGTATATCCAATCGTAAACAAAAATTCCTTGCTAAACCATGGCTGACTGCGGGTTTAAGAAAATCAATCAGGGTAAAGAATAACCTCTTCTATACCTCAGACCGGGACAAATACAAATTTTACAGAAATAAAATCATGTATCTTACGAGATTAAGTAAAGCGAACTACTACCAAAGTTTCTTTGATCTCAATATATGTAATATGCATCAAACTTGGAAAGGAATTAACGAGCTAATTGGAAACGGTAAAATGAAAAACAAGCGCAACTCAACTAACTCTATTCGCTCAAACCCGAATGAGGTTCCAACTAGTGACCCGAAGGAAATAAGCGATATTCTTAACAAATATTTTGCCACTGTTGGGAGCAAACTGGCTTCTAAAGATCCGCCACTTAATCGCACTTTCTTCTTTGATCCTATTATTCCAGAAGATATCAATTTAGAAATTTCCATTTTGCAAGACAACAAGGCCCATGGTCTCTACTCATCTCCAGTTAGGCTGCTGAAATTGGCAGAAAGGGTCATATCCGTACCTCTAGCCACGATTTTTAATCAGTCTATTTACTCAGGGATTTTTCCATCTAAACTAAAGTGCGCTAAGATTATCCCGATATTTAAGGACGAAGATGACACTCTGCCCGAACACTACGGACCTATTTCTCTGCTCTCGATTTATCACAGGATTTTTGAAAAACTTATGTACTCCAGAGTTACCAAGTTTGTCAAAGATTGCAACATTCTCTATGATCAGCAATAGGGTTTTCACAGTAAGCACAGTACTCAGCATGCTATACTTGATATTGTTCACACAATTCTCCAAAATATGGACAATGGTAAATTTTCGTGCAGTGTTTTCATCGATCTCAAGAAGTCTTTTGATACTGTTAACCATGACATTTTGTTAGCTACACTTGAAAATTATGGTATTAGAGGTGTAACCAACTCCTGGTTCAGATCATACCTGACTGATCGAAAGCAAACTATGGAAGGTAATAATGTTGTGTCTGAGGCTAAGACGACCTTGTGCAGCATGCCACAAGGCTCAGTCCTCGGACCACTCATATTCCTACTGTACATCAATGATATTTACAAGTCCCCTTCGTTATTTGCCTTTAATCTATTTGCTGACGATACTAGTATAATACTTGCAAATAACAACCTAAAGGGACTCAAAACACTTGATAATCGCGACCTTGGCAATGTCAATGAATGGCTGAAGGCCAACAAATTGTCGTTGAACATAAAAAAATCAAATTTTGTAATCTTTCGTCCCAGGCAAAAGAATATGCCCTTCATACCTAGGATTAGAATTCTTGACTCCATGACTAACACCTACACAAACCTTGAAATGAAAGATTATGTTCAATATCTTGGCTTACTGATTGATTCAAATCTTTCATGGAAATACCACATCGAATCTATCTGTCACAAAATCAGCAAGTCAATAGGAATTATAGCTAAGATTCAACATTATGTCCCGCGTCGTGTTTTACTTTCAGTTTACAACTCATTAATTTATTGTCCCTTACTTGACTTATGGTATTTGTGGTTGGGGAAACTGTGCCTTGACATTTCAAGGACAGATCGTAACTCTACAAAAATGGGCCTTACGTCTCATTTACTTCAGTAAGTCTAAGGAACACGCAGTACCCTTCTTTCTCAAATCAAATTGCCTTCCCCTGCCTAGCCTATTTTTCAGAGATTGTAGTTATTTATTGTATGATATCAACAGACAGACAGACAGTACCAGTTATTATACTCAATCAGTTCATTAAAACAAGTCAGATTCATAACTACAGAACAAGATCTGTCTCTAGCAACTCATTTTATGTTAAGTTCTCTAGAACCGATAAAATGTATGCCTTTTTCACGAGAATCGGTGCCCAAATTTGGAACTCTATTCCTTATTCGATTAAAATACTTAAACGTTCGTCCTTTCGTAAAAAAATAAAGGAATTATTACTAAATTTCTAGCGGTCAGAAGATGATTATGTCGAAGTCTCCCATCTTATTAAGTTATTTAATAGTTTAGGTTAGCCTCTCTTCGTAATCGTTATGTACTTGCTTTGTGTTATGCTAGTTTAAATTCTATTTACTGTATAGTAGTGTCTTCACTGTTATTTAGTCCATCTATATAATTATAAATCTTGTTTTGTAATATGTCTTCAGCTCTCCCCGCTTCGATTAGTTTATAAGCTATTTGCGGGTGGGAAAGTAATGTAATTAGTTATTTTCCAATTTTCAATAAAATTTGTTGTTGTTGTTGTTGTTGTTGTTAAAGGTCCTTCACAG
Source organism: Porites cylindrica (assembly GCA_964035525.1). Classification (NCBI taxonomy): domain Eukaryota; kingdom Metazoa; phylum Cnidaria; class Anthozoa; order Scleractinia; family Poritidae; genus Porites; species Porites cylindrica. The sequence continues at coordinate 2,930,744 of OZ037781.1, read as the reverse complement.
TTGCCGGATCGGCTAACAAGTTGAATCAATATACAGTTATTGTCAAAGAACTGGATCACAACACAAGAAGAAAACAATGGACAATGAAAAAGTTAAGAGAAATAGAAATGCCTACAAGGCTTTTGTGCAGAAAACAATAGAAGGTGCAACCAGGATCTCATCATCAAAGAACTGGATTACAACACAAGAACAAAACAATGGACAACGAAAAAGCAAATGCCCACAGAGCTTTTGTGCAGAAAACTCCCCAAACAAAGATTCAAAAAGAAAATAACCAAATCCTTATTTCAGATCTTCCTTAAACTGGTCAATTATGTCAACTGATATAGATATGCTATTGAATGAAATGAAAAGAATTTAAAATTTATCTTCCTAACTATAATGCTTGACTGACTACATAAGCTGGTAATCCAACATTGTACATATATTTTTATCCTTCCTTTAGCCTCTTATTTATGATAATATATTTATAGTAATTATTTATCATCATTATTTATTATCTTGTAACTTTTTTTGTATTAATATTGTAATTTAAGTGTCAGTGATATGTCTCCATACTATAGCTACCTGCCTCGATTAGCTTTGCTATTTGCAGGTAGTCTCTACTTGTAATTTATCGATTATCATCCAAAAATAAAGTTGTTGTTTTTGTTGGAGTCAAGCTAATCACATGGAAGATTCATCAAGGGAAAAACTTATGGGATTGAAATTAACCGTGAACAGAACTGCTGGACACTATTCAAAATCTGGATGAAACAATTCTGAAAAAACACCAAGGCAAGAGACATTGAGAAAGAAGTCAATGATTCTGGAGAGGAATTTTGGCTGGGATTGCCTGAGTTTAGAGGAAGCTAAAAGTAGCGGACACACGGAAACCTCACCAAGCTTCATTCAAGATAATAACAATGTCAAAAGCAATGAGGGTGCGGAAGTGAAGCTACGTACCTAAACTAGAACTTAAGTAATTTTTATGGACAATTACAATAAATGGCAGAGTTTCTGGGACATGTTTGAATTTGTGGTTAACAGAAACATTGACATTTCAAGAATCCAAAAAATTCACCTACAGTGTATTTGAAGAGTTGTGGGACAGGTGCAGCCAAATCTGCAATAATATAATATTACTGGGTTGCCTCTTGCTGAAGATGATTTTGGAAACGGTCATTAATATTCTAAGAGATAGATTTCGTAAGCCACAGTTGTTGATTTCTTATCACATTGGTAGCTTTGTTGAAATTGGCAATACCTTATTATAGGAAATTAACGCTCCATGAAATTAATGAGAATCGTTAAAATTCGTGTTAATTTAAGCTGCGTTAATTTTGTTGAGCGTTAATTTCCGTTAATTTAGTGCAGCGTTAATTTAGTGCAGCGTTAATTTCCGCGCTCTTAATTTCCCTAGTACTTAAAACCCAGGTTTGGAACCTGTCCAGACATTCTTGACACCTAAAAAACATCAACTACAAGCTTTCTTTCTTTCCATTTACCCTTTATTTTTCATCTTTCACAAAAGCTAAGGCGAAGGTTTCCAATATTTCGAGTTCATCTTCATCGCTGTCGCTGTCAGAAGTGATGTCAGCTCAGTTTTGCAGAGTTTTGATTTTTTTTGCATCCAGTGTTGAAATAAATTTGTTCCAGTTGTCACCACCAACACTGTCTTAATCGCGTTAATTTCCTTTATTATGAAATTCTACCTCTTCTTTCACGTTAATTTCCAATACCTTAATTTCATGGAGCGTTAATTTGCTATAATAAGGTAGTCAGTTCAGTGCGTGGAATGAACAAACTATGTGATTTGTATGACAACAATGAGATTAACATTCAAAGTTTGAAGGCACTGAGCATCGAATCAGAGTCTTTTGGAAATTTGATAATTCAAGTTATGTGATGGCTCTCAAATATTGTAATGCAAGAAAAAGAAATGTTGGCTGTGGTATTTGCTTTGCAGAAATGGCATCAGTTTGCTTTTGGTCGTCATGTTATTGTGAGAACAGACCACAAGCTACGTGAGGCGGTCACAAGGACACGTCTTAAATATTATAGGGCACCAAGGTGCCTGGAAGGTATGCTGCTTAGAACTCTGGCCTATGACATAGAAGTGCAGGCTTTTCAATAAGAGCCTGTGGCCAGTGAAATTTTCCGGTAATTTCTCATGAACTAGCCACCTTCTTTTCTTTGGAAATTACCCCAGTTTAAATGCACCACACCGCTGCGACAATTCATCAACTCCTTTCCACCATGCCCAACTACCTGGAGGGGCAGCCATAAACTTTCTCCTATTTTCCGAGATCCTTCCACATGACTGTGAATCTTTCCTTCCAATAAACAAACCACTTGCTGAACATAAGGAGCATCGAGCACATTATCCCAGTTTTCCTCCGCAAGTGCAGTGTAAAGTACGGCTTTACGATTCTCTCTACAATCCCATATCAGGACTTTACAGCAGATGGGTTTTAACTTTGTACCAGCTAGGAGAATAACAGCTGTGCGATCAGTCTTGATCGACAATTGAAATGATACGCGAGTGGCACTTGTTAAATAAACCTGGGCGATTAGTAAAGCAGTTATCTAAACACACGTCACCTCTGGTCGGGAAATCTAATAAAGCCTTCCGGCCAGACATGCAGACTTGCAAATTTGTATTTTTTTCTGTATAGAAGTATTAACTTGCTACATGTATAACGCATATTCTTACAGCTGTATCTCCACAGTTTTCTTGAACTTTTTTAACATCACATTATATTTTTGACATTTATTTTAGTGTTTCACACTCTTTTAAAATATCAGCACATGCATTCATTCCAGTGTGTGATACTCCCGCTCACTGAACCCTTCTGCGGTATAAATAAAGTTGTTGTTTATTGTTTGTTTTGTTTGTTTTCTTACTAGCAGTCAAACTTTTCAGCCCAGGGATCAAGCCATCTACATGCATATCGTCAACTGGATCACTGAATGTTTAAGGGACAGCTAGCTTAGCTTTCCCACTAGTGTCCCTCAAAGGGCGTAGCTTAACCATAGTGTTTCCAGGTGTTGATTACTGATTTGAAACTACCAGACGCGAAATTTCTCATGTGGAAGTTTGTGGATGACACGAACATCTCAAAAATATCACCTTCTTATGAGAGAAGCCATTTACAAGGTGCTGCTTCAATAGCAACAACTGGTTAAAAGAACACAGCCTTCAGCTCAGTCCAACCAAGTGTGGTAAAAGAACTAGTGGAACCTTCAAACATCTCTCCCTCAGGCTGTACTTGATACGGTGGTATTCAACAGAGATGTCTATGCAAAAATACTCAGCTTATGAAGAGTGATGATCTCAAATGGAACAATCATGTAGTCTGCATCAGAAACTCACCCTCATTCAATAATACATGTAATTTTTATACGACAGGTTCTTGTATTAGTTTGATCATCATTTCCCACCTTTTTTTGGATGGAGATTGATATGGATTTTAGGATTGCAACAGCCAGTAACAACATGTTATACAGTCATAAGAATGCAATGTGCTTTTCAGTGTGAAATAAACAGTCAATTTGATGGATGGATGGATGGATTAACTGATTGTATGATTGACTGATTGATTGATTGATTGATTGATTGATTGATTGATTGATTGATTGATTGATTGATTGATTGATTGATTGATTGATTGATTGATTGATTGATTGATTGATTGATTGATTGATTGATTGATTGATTGATTGATTGATTGATTGATTGATTGATTGATTGATTGATTGATTGATTGATTGATTGATTGATTGATTGATTGATTGATTGATTGATTGATTGATTGATTGATTGATTGATTGATTGATTGATTGATTGATTGATTGATTGATTGATTGATTGATTGATTGATTGATTGATTGATTGATTGATTGATTGATTGATTGATTGAACAAAAAATACCAAGTAGGATTATTATTGATGGATTTGAATCGGCTGAGCAAGTAAGACCGTGTTGGAATGACCAGAAACCATTCAGGATGAATTTTGAAAAGACCAGGCCATCTCAAGGAGTATGAGACTTAAACACTTGCCACTGAACATTGAACTTTAAACCTGCTACTGGCATTTTTGGGTATCTGTTATTGATGACCAGAGGTTGTTTCTATTGAACGTAGGCTCTTAAACACATGATACGCATGAAGACACTTGTTTCAGAACAGTGTACAGGTCTACTATGCATGATTTAGCCTTTTTTTTCCTTTTTCATGATTTATTAGGATTTGGTGCTTTAGTTTTACTTTGTTCTTTTTTTCATCTTGGGGAGGATGTGACATGATGCGTGACATGTTATTACATCACTGATTCCCTGTATGTGTGGTAGCGTTGTTGTAAAAACCTTGTGCTTATGAACAGTCTGGAATATCCCTAAATTTAAGGACAGGGCCAACTGGTCACACGACACTTTTCGACCAATGAGAAGGCACCCTTGTGTTTATCAACAAACAAATCAAAACATTGCCCCAGTGATCAAAAATTTTCATTTAACAACGGACGGAGTCGGACAGAATCAGTCATCGTTTTGAGGCTCTCAGGCATTTTTTAAGACTTTTCATGAGGCATACACAATTTTTTTGTTAAGAGGACAGTGTATCGGAAGCCATATTGGAAGTGTCTCGTGAAATATTCAGTACACTTTGTGGCTTATTTCTTCTTTTATCTTTTACACAAGGCGATGTATAGGCAAGATTTTGGTCGGTTTTCAAGGCAGGTGAACAAGTATCTATTATTTTTTCGATTCACAGATTTCTTACGAAGTTCTAGATATTTTTCCTTGATTGTCATATCGTTTAACTTTTATCATGTTGAATGTGGGGATGGTAGACAACCTAGAATTTTGGTAGACAATTTTTGAATTCCCAGGTCCAAAACACACACATTTTCCACTTCCGGGTTTCTCACAGAACCGTGTTATTACTTTTTTCACATTAGTACGAGCCTTTGCCTTTTTCTTTTCAAGGCCTGCAACATCTCGCCTCACTTTGCCAAATTTGCGGGCATGAAATTGAAGATCATAAGCGCAAGGTAGATACTAACCGCTTTGTTTCTGAAATTCACTAACCTGGAAAGATTTATGTTGTTGGATTCTCCAAATGTTCATCCACCGTTAAAAAACAATCAAAGAACGAATGCAAATCTCAATTGTAAATGATGTATTTCGCTACTCATTGAACATGCACTGATTATCTGGGATAAAATTAAAACATTTCAGGTACTACAGCAAGCAAAGAAAGCACCAGATGCATGAAGTCAACACGAAACAATACAAAAAAACAAACAAGAAAAATTAATAAATTTGAACTACTTCCTATTCTTGTTATGATGACTGGTTCTTTGATTCTTGTCCTGTAGAAGTTAATACGTAGGTAGTACCAATCCTGTTTTGTGCGATCTCAACAAATTTTTACACTCTCTCTAAGGCTATTTTTACACGGGACCAGTTTGCTTCTATCAAAAATCTTGCAAGCCATGCCAGTGAAGCCACGACCTCTGCAATCAGTCCGGAATCAGTTCGAACACCCCAATGATTCCTTGCAATGATTAATGCTCTTATTCTCTTACATGAAATGTTTTCTTTGAAATATTAAATGTGAAACCTAGGTCACAAGTACTGTAAGCTCATCTTTAATTCTGTCAGACTCCGTCCGTTGTTTTGAAAATTTTTTATCTCTGGGGCGATGTTTTGATTTGTTTGTTGATAAACACAAGCGCGCCTTCTCATTGGTTGAAAAGTGTCGTGTGACCAGTTGGCCCTGTCCTTAAATTTAGGGATATTCTGGACTGATGAATGGTCTTGTGATTCATAGTTCTGTCTCTTTTTTCGGTTTTCTGCATTTTTAGACAGTGATCAAAATCAATTTTCTTCCATGAATGTCACCACAAAATCAAACAGAAAGGTAATTGGATTTAATAATGATCAAAAAGGCCGGCAGCTGTTGGCCAGAGTACCTTTCAGTATGCAGCCACTTAAGATGGAAGAGTCTTCTGAAACTAATTACATCAATTAACTCTTTTCCCTTTTTTGCAAATTTGTATTTTGTTCTGAACAGCAGTATTAACTTGCTACATGCATGATTTTATCTCTACAATTATCTTGAACTTTTTCCAACTGTAACTTGCTTATCCATTATATTTTTGACATTTATTTTAGTGTTTCAAACTCTTTTAAAATATCAGCACATGCATTCATTCCAGTGTGTGATACTCCTGCTCACTGAACCCTTCTGCAGTATAAATAAAGTTGTTGTTTATTGTTTGTTTGTTTGTTTTCTTACTAGTAGTCAAACTTTTCAGCCTAGGGATCGAACCATCTACACACAGTCAAATGGATCACTGAATGTTTAAGGGACAGCTAGCTTAGCTTTCCCACTAGTGTCCCCCAAAGGGCATAGCTTAACCATACCACTTTCAGGTGTTGATTACTGATTTGAAACTACCAGATGAGTACTTTCTCATGTGGAAGTTTGTAGATGACATGACCATCTCAAAAACATCACCTTCTTACGAAGGGAAGTCATTTACAAGGTGCTGCTTCAATACCAACAACTGGTTAAAAGAACATAGCCTTCAGCTCAGTCCAACCAAGTGTAGTAAAAGAACTAGCAGAAAGTTTTTAAAGATCACCTTCCTCCATCTCTCCCTCAGGCTGTACTTAACAGGGTGGTATTCAACAGAGCTTTCTATGCAAAAATACTCAGCTTATGAAGAGTGATGATCTCAAGTGGAACAATCATATAATACAGGTAATTTTTATACCGCAGGTTCTTGTATTAGTTTGATCATCATTTCCCACCATTTTTTGGATAGAGATTGCTATGGATTTTAGTATTGCAACAGCTGGTAATTAACAACATGTTATTCAATCATAAGAATGCAATGTGCTTTTCAGTGTGAAGTAAACACAGTCAATTTGATGGATGGATGGATGGATTAATTGATTGAATGACTGATTGAATGATTGATAAACAATACCAATTAGGATTATAATTGATTGATTGATTGATTGATAAATAAACAACAACAAGTAGGATTATTCAAAGGCAGACAAAAATAACAGTGCAATTATCAGCCACAAGGACTTTCCTTCAGGGATTTCCATTCCATAATTTTTTATTGCTTCAGTCAGCAACACAGAGAATGATTGTTTACACATCACCACCATAACTACAGCCTGTAGTCAGTTTTCTACCCCATCCAAAAACAACACCTAGAAATTCCCAATTACACTGTAAATTGCTTGTGCCATCAGGGGTAGTCACCTTCAGCCAGGATTCAACAATAATGCACACAATGCCAGCATTATTCAGTTCAAATATTATAATTGGGACAAGAGAGCTAGTTGATGGAATAGACAACAGCGCTCCAGCATAAACTGGTCTGAAACGATACAATTTGGCTTCAATGTGATAGGTAAGTACAACCATAATCAAACAAAGCACAAAGCTGCAGGATGCCACTAAAACCAAGCTTCTTTGTTTGAACCCTATAATGTGCCATGTCAATGTCCGAGATCAAAATAATCAACTCCTATGACAGGAAACATCCTGAGGCAAAAGTTGGCGGTTTCATCAGCGGTTTCCCTGTGACTTGTTCACAAGAACTCTGGTTATTTTATACTGTAATGGCAGTTACAAACCAAGATGTTGTCTATTGCCTTAGCAATGTTGCTGCCATGAAACTCAAATGCATTCAGTCTCCTTTCTAGTTTTTTAACATTTGAGTCACGCCTTTTGCTGACTTGACTAAATCATCATAGGCATCACTCAAGAATTGAACATCTTGTTCATTCGGAGGTGTAGAAGATGTTGATGCAGCTTTTGCTTCAGAGGTCATTTTTTCACCTGTCTTGTCTTTGAAATTTTTGAAATCGTTTGACAGCTTTCTGATCTTGTCTCAAAACTTGACAATTCTCCCTTTGTAGTGATTGCAAATTTTGTAAAATTCCGGACAGTAACCATGGGGATATCGCAAGGATTAATCGCAAAAAGGCTTTTATAAAAGGAGAAGCACATCTTACATGTAGGAACTTGAATTTATGCATAAGAAAACAATGCAAAATACTGATTGGATGAGATGAAATTTGCTAATTATGTCATCACAAGAAACTGTAGGTGGTGACAGACCACACACCTTTGCTAGAGTTTAACCTTTGAATTAATTTTTTTCACAATTATAAGTATTGTTCTTTCAGTAATTTCTCACTTTAAAATTATTGTTGAACTTTAGGTGGGTTATTTGTGACTATAACTTCTGTGTTTACATGGATAAACTAGACCAATCTCGATTCCAGACTATCTCCAAGAGTTCAATTTCTCCATTCATGGGTTGACTCAAATTAGATATGTCGGACTTAATGGATTCAAACGTCAATCTCTTCATGTACTTAAATAAAAGCTTTGACATATGAACTGGGCCTAATGCACATGTCATCGGCCTGCCCCAGGGGTAGACCCCGGCCAACCAGGGGAATATGTCAGGGAATACAGGGGGATAGATTGGATTCTCTGCACCTGAGGAGGGGAAGATTCATGACATTGTTTTAAGTTCCAGGGGAAGATGGTGGGGAATTGCAAATTTTGTAAAATCGCGGATGGTAACCATGGGGATATCACAAGGATTACTCGCAAAAAGGCTTTTATAAAAGGAGAAGCATTTAAAACGTCTTTTAAGAACTAACTCAGTTATCTTTGAACAAGGCAAACAAGACCTTGAACAAGGCTACCCTTTAACGCTCATTCAAGAAATACAGAATGAAGTTAAGTTCACCAACAGAAAAGAGCCTCTTTGCAACAAAACAAAACAAACAAAAGAGATTTTACCATTTGTTACTACCTACAATACCTACAATAATTTGGCCACACCGAATCTCGAAAAGATTCTCGTGAAACACTGGGACATCATTCAACAGCAACCCAAGCCAGGGCTTCTGATAGGTCGTGGAAAAAAAGTCAAATTTTGCAGGATTTTTAGGGACAAATTTGCAGAAAAATCAGCTGATTTTGCAGGAATTTTCAGGGTAAACTTCGCTGAAAAGCAATCGGTAAAAATGGCCGATTTTGTGCTTATTTTCAGGGCAAATTTCACTAGTAATCAATTGGTTTTGCGCTGATCAGACCAGCATTTTTAACATTTTTCTTAAAGAGGTCATCATTTGCTCTTTAACAACAATATGCTCCAGAAATGAACAAATGGCAAAGCCTGCAACAACATAGCTAGTGCCCAGTTTTTCGCAATATAATCTATGCCTGGTAGTTTCGGGGATGTTGTTTGCATGTTTCAGTGACAAAGTTTCCAGGCAAGAAAATAGCCCCAATAGCTGAAATAAGTTTCAAATATGTTGTACAGACCTGCATTTGACATTATTTCTAACGAACTGCGCGGTATTGTGCGCTTTTTGGTGAATTTTGAGGGATTTCGTGGATTTACCTGAATTTCGCAGCTCTGTGAAAGTCCAAAATATCAGAAGCCCTGCTAAGCTTAAACATAATTATCTTTAACCAGCCACCGATTGTCTCTGATCCCACAGGAAGGAAAAATCTCTCAAGGATATTCTAGTACGTGCAAAATTTCCTTCAATCTCGCAACAATCACAAAATCAATGAAGCAGTTTAAAGCAAACTAGAACTTGGTAATTTCCATACGGTCAGCTTAACTGACTCCTAAAAACAGTAATCACGCATCCATTCACTTATTGCAAAACAACTGGATCAATATATTTTCAGATCTCTAAACCTATCACTGATCATTTTTATTACAAACGTAGAAACTGAGGACTTGTAGACTTTATCCAAAAATTCACATGTAAATGAAATACGGCAATGAATAACTGTAACTTTTGAGCATCACGAGATAGATTATTTCAGAAGTGAATCCCAGTAGTATGAGGTGGATATCAGAAGGATTTTTCGCTGAGAAGCAATTGACCAAGGGAACTTTGTCTTATTAAATTCCCCCACCCCTGGGGGAAATCCTATTTTACAATCCCCCTGGATGGCCCGGGGGTCTACCCCTGGGGGAAGTCGATGACATGTGCATAAGATACCGGTAATAATTATAGGTAAAATACTGAAGATTGTAGCGACAAGCATCTTATTTAGTGAAAGAAGACTTACAGACAAAGAATCCCCTTCGTAAGAGAAAATAACTAAAGATAATATATGAATGGTAAGATTTCCGTATATCCCGATAAGCTGAGCTCATTATGCATGCAGAAATTTAATACATAGAGTCGAAACATGTAGGCATAATGAATCTATCGGGGTTATAGGGATATCTTACCGAAGATTTTCTTTCTAAACAAAGCAACGAAAGTTACTAAGCAGTTGTTAAAGCTTACCTGTATACATCATTGCAAGAGCCAAGCAACGTTATCGTATGGTCGTACACAGCGAAAAAGGTGGTCAACATTCCAGTGACTAGCAGTTACGCCGGCAGATAAGTCTGTCCAAAAATCACACAGAACGAGGAACGAAGCATTTCCAAAGGTAGCAACCACAGAAAAGTCCATTTTCCGCAAGATCTTGACCACAAAATGTAGCATTTTCCATTGGCAGTCGATGATCATGGCTTCCATTGCAACGTATTGGGTTCTCGTTCCCAGAATCCTCGCGGCACTAGATTTCCCGCGAATTCGCGATTTTCGTGTTCTATTTTCAGGAAAAATCGCGTAATTAAATACTCGCGAAATATGGCTCATGATTTTTCGTTTTTCGCGAAATTAAGTGAGAAAATTAAAGCTGATACAAGAGTTTGTATGGGTAATAGGACTTACATCAAGTAAATAAGCTGGAACGAATAAAACTCATAAATAAAGTATAAATATTGTTACTTACATGTGTGTTTCTTTTTCTTTCTACGAAGTTTCAACTACACTTGCGCAGAATACCATCATCTAAACTAACGGTGTAATCCGTAAAAACTGCTCAAATCGCGCTGTAACTACGGTTTAAAAAAAAACCAACGAAACCGAGAAACAATGTTTATACTTAGTTGATAACTTTTACCCGTTTCATTTCATTTATTCGATGTAAGTTTTATTTGCCATACAAACTTCAATTATTTTGACCCGTAAAAACTCTCCGTTGTTGAGTTTGGGTTACCCTGTGCGAAAAATAGATTTTCCCCTTTGCTCCAAGATGGCCGCTCCCTATAAGCTGAAGTTGCCTTTTAAACTTTTTCAACCTCCTGAAACATACCTAAACATCCATTTTTCCAAAAACAAGTACGCTCTAAAAAGCGTAAATCTCGCTTGCTTCGAGATTACATAAGAAATAAGACGCTCTAGAAGGGTCGACTCGAACTTGCTTAGTGATAAGGTGAGAAATAAGGAGGCAATTAATTCTTAAGGAGCCTATGTTTTCGGGCTTGGAGGCCATAGGGACCATGTGGGGAACGGGAAAAAAATGCTAGTTAGCCAGGTTACAAAGTAACCATTGACTGCCTTTGGTACCTACAATAAAATAGTATTCGCACTCCAAACCTATTGTCCCAGCACGGGGAACTAAGTTATGGGAGAAAACTGCGAGCTGCTAGGACAATAGGCATGCCGAATAATGAGGGTAAGCGACTTCAACCGCCACCAGGGGAGGTGGGAGGGGCGAAACCTCTACGTCACATCCAATGAACTCCATTGAACTGGCCAGGAGGCGGGCAAAAACCCAGCAAAAACCAAGTAATTCTAACTAAGGGCCGTAATGCATCATGCCACCCTCGCGCAGGCTCAACACGACGGAATTTTAAGTAGTTACTTTTTTTTCGGGCCAATTATGTATGTCGTGAGAATAGTCAACTTTGCATGCCTTCCGTTTTAAAACTGGAACAAGATTAAAATGTAACAGTTGGGTAACTGAACTTGCGCCCATTCGCTATCCATTAATTATTATGTGGTTAGACCCTAATAAAAACTACAAGATTGCTTAAACGTGTTTTTTTTTTTATGAAGTTAAATTTCAGCAGTGAACAGAAAGACAACCCCGTGAAAATCCATCTTTTTCTTCTTCTTTTGTGGCGTCTCCTTGGCAGTCGACCACAAAAGAACTATTAAGCTACTAAAAACTTATTCTAAAAAGAAGGAATCGCCGACCGGCAAGAGACAAACCAGTTGGCTATTTACAAGCATGCATGGCCAAAGCAGTCATGCAGTGACTGTCATAAGAAACAAAATAAATCCAGCTTGAGCATGACTGAAATCCGATTTGAAGTCTCGGTCAGTCGGATTGAGTCATTTCCAGCCTTGCACCAGACTCCTTAAAGGAGAAAAGGGGAAAAAAGGATAGCTAGGCATAAGGAGGGGAAAAGGGCGGTGTCCATTCCCCACTTCCCCTCTTCCTATCTTCTCCTATATTAAGCCCCCTTTCCCCAAACGGAGCGCCTTTTCACGGGCTAAGTTGTGAATGAATCGGTGGTGGGGTCACTGGGGTGGGTGGAAAGTGGTATATAGCTGGTAGGATGGTTATACTCATGTACTCGCTTAATCATAGCCAGCTCAAAGCGTCCACGTTCATACTAAAAATCAAGCTGTTGTATAGACTAAATAATAAATAACATCGATGACTGATGTATTGGGTATTGTGTGTAAGTTTTTATAATAATGGTACTCCTATTAATAGATTCGCATATTTCTAATTTGTATACGATGAAACGTATTCGCAATCTCTCTTTACGCGTGACTTCGTCTTTATATTTTCATGGTCTTGTAATCATAAAAATAAAATAACAAACAAAACAAAAACAGGACGGAGCGAGTTAGTCGTTGTGGTATGACTCACGTTTTATCTTTCTTCCCAACGCAGGTTAAGAATGAATTTCCAAGATATAAACTTTTTCTTTCGCATCAAAGTTTCTAAATGGCGACTGCAGCGCCTTCACCCCTGGCCAGCTCTCCAGCGAAGACAAATGGAAACAAGCTGAGCAGGCTTCTCATCGATGGCGGAACAACAGCACTGAAGAATGTTTTTGATCGCCATCACCCTCCTGTCAACTTGGCTTCAGGTCTCAATACCAATTACTCCATTCTTAACAACCTTTTGCGTAGAAGAGTTTTAAATGGACATCAGTGGGACAAACTGTTTCCTCCTGGTGGAGGGGCACCAGACTCTAACACGTTTGACATCACTCTTCTTTTCCTACTGCTAACCAACATTTGTGGTTTATCCCCTCCCCTGACAGGGTGGCACACCAAGCCATCCCCTGGTGATAACTCTCTTGAGGCTAACCTTGCTCGCGTCAAGTTCTTCCGGAATGAGTTGTATGGTCACGTGACGTCCACGGGGTTTGATGCGACATCTTTCTCTACATTCTGGCAAGAAATAAGCACGGTTCTTATTTGTCTCGGCTTAGATCAAGCAGAAATTGACAGACTTAAGGCGGAATGCTGTGGAGAGGACGAATACCTAAATGTCTTACTGGAATGGGCTAGCAGTGAAGAGGACATTATTAAGTGGCTAAAAGACATTCGGCAATCCCAGGCAAAGACTGAGGAAACTACTGCCCAAGTCCTTCAGACGCAATTAAAACTCAGTGAGACCCAATGTAAAACACACGACATTGCAGAAGAAGTATTGAGGGTGGAGCTCAAAGGTGAGAAAATCCTTCTTGATAGCAAGTCAAAGTTGGATGAAGTAAGCCAGTTGGTAAACGCAACACATCAAGCGACAAATGAAGCACACCAGGAAAACATTTTACGTTTGGATAAAGTGTGTGACTCCCAATCCAAAACCATTCATGCGGTCGATGTAATGCATGAATCAATTCAAGAAGTAAAACAGGAAGTAAAAGGCTTGACGAAAAGGAAAAACGAGCATGCAGATGAGGTACTAAAAACCCTTGTGAAGTCGGAATTCAAGGGAGACATAGAATTTCATGCAAAGAAATTCCAGGAAGGAACTCGTGAGTGGATCTTCAAAAGCATCGAAGACTGGTTAGACGACAGGAGCTCGCCACATCGCGTGATAGTAATCAGTGGAAATCCAGGGATGGGAAAGACTGTTATCTCCGCTGTTGTTTCGCAGAGAATGCAAAAGGCTGGAAGATTGTCAGGAAGCCACTTTTGTCAGCATAACAATTCACGGTACCGAGATCCACGTTTAATGCTCCAGTCTTTGGCCTGTCACTTGTGTCAAGCGATGCCAAGTTACAAGGATACTCTGGTAGAACAGTTGTCTAGAAATCTGGGAAAAGACCTCAACAATATGGGTGTAGAAGAGCTGTTTGCGTTGCTGTTCAAAGAGCCTCTAAGCACAGTACAAGACCCTGGAAGAAACACCCTAATAGTCATAGATGGCCTCGATGAAAGCGAGTACCAAGGACGCAATGAGCTTCTATATGTAATAAGTAACCACTTTTCTATGCTTCCAGTTTGGATTAGAATTTTGATCACAACTCGTCCAGGAAGGAGCATAATAGAGGCATTGCAACATTTAGAGCCAATCGAGCTTAAACAAAAGCGTGAGGAAAACTTAAATGACATTCAAACCTTGTTTGAAAATCAACTCAGCAACAAAATTTGTGAAGAGCATAAAGATATTATCTTGAAAGAGCTGGTTAAGAAATCAGAAGGACTGTTTATTTACGCTTACTTTATAGTGGATTTTATCCAAAAGAATGTTTCAATTGTCACCCCTGATCAGCTAGAAAGTGTATTGCCTTCAGGTATTTCATCCGTTTACTTGTCCTATTTCAAACGGTTAGAGAATGAACTTTGCAAAGAGCTTAATGCAGATGAGGAACATTTTTTGCGTTTCCTGTGTGCATTGACCGCTGCAAGGGAACCATTACCAGTAGAATTCATTGCCAAAATTCTAAACCCGGGAGGAAAATCATTGACTGCGCAGCGAAAAGTTAAAAAAGCAATATCTTGCATCTCTACACTGTTACCAGTTCGGGAGGGTCGTCTTCACTTTTTTCACAAGTCAATCAAGGACTGGTTAATAGCATCATTGCCTTATGAACAACACGATTTCGCGGCGGACGAGAAAGAAGGCCATTACGCCCTTTCTGATCTTTGTGCTTCTGAACTCGATAGCTTGCAGCGAAAAGGGGTTCATGACAGACAGTTTACGAATACTGAATCATATGCTTTGTATCATGGTACCCAGCACATGCTTCAGGTGGTGAATGATCATGACTGCGCTGACGAAACAAGAGCCAATAGTGTCACAGCAGAACAGGTCTACAAATACGCAACGGACCTGGAGCTTGTTTATGCGAAACTTAAAGTTAAGAGCACGTTCGCTACAGAAGGTCTTCTCAGTCTTCACAGTCAAAGTTGCAGTTTATTAAGCGATGAAAGAGAGTTCGCTGTGACTTCTCTCCTTAGTCTTCTAAAAAAACACTCTTATATCTTGGTTGATCACCCTCACCTATTTTTCCAATGTTTAATTAACGAAGGGATTCCTGAATTATCATCTTCAGCAGCAGTTATCCTTGAGTCCTCAATGCCTCAAATAGCGTACATGAAATACTTAGACGCAGAAGAACAGAAGGGAGCCGACAAGGCAAGATTTGAGTGTTCAGACAAAATCGTTTGTTTTGATGTTTCACCTGAAATGGATTTTATTGTGTGCGAGTGCCGAGATGGAACCATCCATCTGTGGTCTCTTCAGACAGGCAGCAAGATATGGGTTCGACCAACATTAACGAAAAAAGAGTTCTATTCTGGATATCCCGACAACACTGCATACCGTCGTGTAGGTAATAACTCTTTGTCTTATTACCGTTCTGTGACGTTTCATCCAAATGGGAAATCTGTGCTAGCAGGGACACTCCAATTTTTGTATACTCTGGGTGGAGAGAGGAAAGACCTTTTCCCCAACAGCAAATGTATTTTTTCAAATTTCGTCTTTTGCAAAGACAAGAAAGAAATTTTAACTGACTGCCCAAATAAGCCAAAGGAGGTAGCCTTGTGGAATATGGTAAATGGTGAAAAACTTCTTATCATCGCTGGTGAACAAGAAATTGCTGCTTTTACCATTTCGGAAGATGGGTCACAAGTTGCTTTTTCCCACGTGACTGGTGAAGTTATTCTTTTGGATCGAGTTAACAAAAGTTCCCAGATGATTCTTCGAACTACATTGGTAGATTGTGGGCTGATGCATTTCACATCCGATAAGAACACTCTTGTTTGCGGGTTTCTTGGTTTTACTTTCGAGGAAGACAGTGGCTCATACAAAGGTGTCTTTTATGGACCACCACGTTTCATAAGTATCACTGTTAATTCCGATCCGGATTTGGAACCTCTTCAATTTCAAACCTTTAGGTTCTGGCCATACAATTTGTCAGGCACTTTGGACTTATGGGATGATTTTATAAAGCAGACCATGACCTTCAGCTGGGCCAGAAACGTGCAAGTAATCCCCAAACATTGTCTGCATGCAGGTTCCTACATCAAACTAAATGATGAATCGGCATTGGTTGGTAGCCCTGCTTGTAAATACGTCACAATGATAAATACTGTCCATGGGATGGTGTTCGGCTCGATAGAGGGTAGAGATGTCAAACAGATTGCCTTTTCTCTTGAAGGAGATGCCATTTATTCAGTTGTTCCAGTCCCTGAAAGAGAAGTAAAAGTAACTGTTTTGAGAATGTCAAGTCGTGACCTAGTGAACACAAGAGTTTTCCTTGACTCCGTTTCCATCTTTCCAACGAGGGATGGTATCGTACTTTTAAAACATGACAGAGTCGCAGAGTTATGGAGCTTTGATATGTCCACTTGTCTTAGACCTCTTCCCAAAGTTACCGGTTGCAACATCGTTTCTTCTGTTTCAGCGGAACAGATAGCCTGTTGTTCTTCGGTACCATTTTACGAATTGTCAGAGGATTCAGAGGATCTGGAGGATCAGGATTCCGATAATTCAGGGGACTGGCTTGGTTGCAACATCGTTTCTTCTGTTTCAGCGGAACAGATAGCCTGTTGTTCTTCGGTACCATTTTACGACTTGTCAGAGGATTCAGAGGATCTGGAGGATCAGGATTCCGATAATTCAGGGGACTGGCTTGGTTATATGGACGAATGGTCTGATTCCCAGGACTACCTGACTAAGAGCAAGCTGATTATCAACTACTTGGGAGTTAACCGTGCTAAAAGCACGACCGTTTCATCGCTGAACACAGTTTTGGATGCTGGTGAGGAGATATGTTCAGTTTTTTGCATTAATCCAAGTGAAGTGCTCGTTTGCACCTCTAAAGAGACAGAAGTGTTCAACGTGTTATTAGTGGAAGTAAAAGTCAGTTTAAGGAGAAATAATTTGATTTTATGGGAAAGAACGGCGTCCTGGATCGATCCAATAGGTCTAATGTCACACGTGCTCTGTTCCTCTAAACATGAATTTGTTGTCACTTGGAACACTCTTGAAGAAGGTCATGGCCTGCATATACTTTATGCAGATACGGGAGAGACACTACACGTCTTCCTTGGAGACCAAAATGACATTGTTGATTGTAAGTTTCTCAATGATGAATCTCTGGTATGCTGCAGTGGGGACAACTTCCTTCGACTGTATAATGTCAGAGCTGGAGTTCTGCTGAGTATTCTAGACATTGGAGAGCAACCTTTCTGTTTGGGAGCCTGTTTGTACCAGCCTCTTGTCGCCATTGGTTTGTCCGGCACAAGAATAAAATTCGTCCACGTACAGTTACCAAAAGAAACTGAAAAGACTCCAAGGTTAGTTTCTTTTATCAGTTTCTTGGTCATCGCGGTAGATTAACTAAATAGTAAAGCCCCGAAAACCAGCCCTCGTTCTGCCATCAAAATGCCATCGTATAAAAGAGGGTTTCAGATAAGAAAATGAGTGTGTGTTTTCTTTGGTCGAAGCAAATGCT
Organism: Porites cylindrica; assembly: GCA_964035525.1. Taxonomy (NCBI): domain Eukaryota; kingdom Metazoa; phylum Cnidaria; class Anthozoa; order Scleractinia; family Poritidae; genus Porites; species Porites cylindrica. The sequence continues at coordinate 2,912,917 of OZ037781.1, read as the reverse complement.
GCGTCGTAGTGACGGTGTCCACTGAACTCAGGCAACAACATGATAGTTTCTGTTGGTACCTGTTGGTTCGAGAGTTTTAACGCGGTTTAGGTGTAGAAATCCTTTTTTCTTAGATCTTCCACCGCACAATGCAGGGCTGTCTATCTTAGGTACTTCACAGCTGCCTAGTCCATTAATGAATAGTGTAACGCAACTGGATCTTTACATGAAACTAACGACTTTCTTATTTAAATTGAATTGTAGCCTCAGTCATCGAACGCCAGTGAATTAACCCCCCTAGAAGTCTCAGAGGAACTGAAACTTGACAAAAAGAGTTGGATTCTCAAATCACCGCCCCCGAATTTATCTGCCTTTCTGAGAACTCGTTGAGGGAGCTCCGTGAACACTGAAGAAGCAATTGCACAGCGGGGATTGAAATCCATTGGAACAGCCCTGAGGGACTGGATTTTAGTTTTCAAGTTAGACATGTTTTAAATTTGCATATCATCACAGGGGGGAGGGGGTGGGGTTACAGGGAAAGCAACAGGGGTGTGGATGCCCCTTAATGAACCTATCAAGATCAGAATGTTTCAGTTATTAACCGATTCGATTGCTTTGAAATTGAAGCATAGCCTGGATAGTAGCATAAAAACATTTATCTCGAAAGTTACAAAACATAAATGAAATTTTCCTTGCACTCTCATCCGTGGTATCATCAAATTTTAATCAGATTGACGAAATCTAGACCACAGTTATCACTAGCTATCACTTGACAATCGTAGAAATCGGGTTATGAGAATATTTGTAGAATCTTGCCTATGCTGCATGAACATGGTATTTAGGGTTGACGCAAGCTGTCTGTAGAAACTAATGTACAACGGCCATATCGTGGGAATTGTAAGTAGTTAGAGAGCTTCAACACAAAAATTACACACATCCACCCACGAAAATGTTCAAATGTGACATAATTTTCCAGCAACGAGAAGGTTAAGCAAGCTCACTCGATCCAATATTCCTTCTCATTTATGGGAGAAGGGGCCGGAATCGCGGGCTTTTTTCCTGCAATTTCGCTAGCAATTAATTCATATCTATAACTTGCATTCCGCTATTTCGTTTAGCATACCGCTATTTGGAGAAAGGTTGTCGAAAAAAGTGCACGCGACAATCCCGAAAGGCATTGTGGATGGTTTTTAGTTCACTGTTTTTCAAGGAAATTTGGAAGAATGGCAAGAGAGGCCATGAACGTATGTTTGCATGGCCTAAAGGAAAGCAACAAGAATAGGTTAAACAGCTACAGTGTCAGGAACAGTGTATTGATCATATCCCATATTACCTTTCGGGATTGTCGCGTGCACAGTTTTTCCGACAATCTCTCTCGAAATAACTGTATATTAAATCCTTTACACGGCTGTTAAATTCAAGTTGTTTTAAAAAAGTATTTTGTAGATTGGAATGCTGATACAACGAGCTGTCAGTAGACTGGGAGAATGAACTAATTTTAACGGGCGTACGGGGGTACTGTTGTAATTAACTTACGGTCCTTTGGCACTTCGTTACTACGACGTCTGCGTCTTATTCCATACTTACTTATTATTGCAAATGGGAAGACAAAAATCACTCGTTATTATAAGGCTAATTAAGACTGTTTTCACCCTGCGATTGGTCAATTTGCAGTCCATAACCTACTGTAGGGACCAAAAAGAGTCAAATCAAAAATCAAATAATCGTTTTTATCTAGAAAAAAATATTTTAAACAAAGTATATGTCTGTAAACCCTGAGAACTTAGATGCTGACTTCGCCCCTCCACGTTTTAACCTGTGTTTATTTGAGAACGAAGCAGATGAAGAAACTGATTCGTTATCTTACCTAAGAAGAGATTCTAGTCAGTAATCGAAAATTTAAACGAGGGTCAAGGTTCTGAAGGTTAAGAAGACGAGAATGGACTGGAAGAGATTTGAGACGTTTCCCTAAAGAATAAGAAGCGTTCGTTCAACAATGATGACAAACCCACCTTGACAAGCTTCTACTTTGTAATGTGCTATTTTTTTCGTGAGCCAATAAAAACTTTCTTTTTCTGAAGCCTATCAAATTACTGTCACATCGCTTGTCCTGCACTTGTTTCCGGTCCCCAAACAGGAAGTCATACAACATACATCTTGTTAGCCTCGTTTTCTCGGTCCGTACTTTAAATTAAGGAACCTTGAATTCTTTCGATCAATTTATGGCCCAAGCGGGAATGAATCGATGGAAAACCTTGGTCCGTAATTTACAGTACCGAGACCAAAACGAGGCTAATATGCAAGAGGTAATTATACCGGAAAGCTCGTTATTCAGCCGGGTTTCCTGTTCTCCTTAAGTTTTTTTTTCCTATTAAAAAATTCAGTAGGCAAATTTTCAGATGAGAATACATTTTACAGTACTTGGTAGGGCGTTTTTTTACCTGAGTGCCTTGCTTGGGAGACTGGGCGACCACTCCCTACCTAATCGACGTTAGGTAAAGTTGCTATGTTCAATCTCTATTTGTAATCAAGTACAGATCAGTATGACGCGCACTCTGGTTGGTTTAAAAAGGGTGCTTTATGAGATATTAAACACGAAGCTAAAGCTGTCACGCCATCTGCCAATAATTTGTTTTGAAAATTAGGAAGTAACGCGAGGGGAATTTAACGGATTCTTTATCATAAGGCAAATAAAGAAGCTTTGACTGCGCTCTGTTCTGTTGCAAAGCACTTAAGAAGCGGCTAGAGTACTTAAGAAGTAGGGAGAAACACTCAACTACGTTTTTCTCTTTTCCTCCTACACTTCTTGAGTGCTCTAGCCGCTTCCTAAGTGCCTTACAACAGATCAAAGTACAGTCTAGGCTTCTTTATTTGTTGATAGGGACTTTAAGATCCAACGACGCGACGGCAATGAGAACGTCGCTCAAAAAGTGAATTTACGTTCTTTCAGTCTTTATCGCAGTTATTCCTACTCACTTACTTTGTCAAATGTAGGCGAACCCTCCTGGAGTTGAATTCGTAGGCACCATATCCGAGTACAGTAAGAGAAATTAAATTTCGTCGTTGCTTGTTTACGTCCTCTGTAAAACGCGAAATTACGCATGTTCACGTCGTAGTCGTGCAAAAACGGGCAGAGAAATGTACAAAAAAGCATGGTGCACGTGCAGAGTTGTTGTTTTGCTAATCAAACCTATTGTTTTTTTTTGGCGTTCTCGTTATCGACCGCGTCGTTGGATCTTAAAGTCCCTAATTACTTTTAGTGTACAACAACCAGCCATCCTTGAAGGCCCCAAGAGAGTTCGCCTGTCACGGCTCAGTAAGAGGGCTATTCCAAAGAACTGCTCCGGAGGAACTGAAACTATTTTTCATAAAGTTTGAAAAAGGAAGAGGAATATTGAGTTTGCTGTTGGTGTCTCTTAAAGAGCAAGTGGAGATATTGCAATGATAGTTAGCTTTCTACTCACCTTCCTCGACCTTTATGTAAAGTTTCCCGGCAGTCCAGAAACTATAAGGGAATCAGCATAAGCTTTAGGCGCAACGATTTCTGGGGTCGTATGGGAAGACAAGCGTTACTTATGATTGGTTAATGGTTGCCTTGAATACCATCGACCAATCAGAACTAACATTTGTCCACCAAAACGATCCCAGAAATCATTACGTCGAAAGCTTGTACCCATTATCCTTGTAGTCGTAGGAGTGAGGAACTGATTATGCAGAAATAAATACAGAGAAGGTCATCAAAGTTAAAAATGTACGCAACTTATGCAGTTGCGAAAAGAAAGCCTGAAAAAATTCGGGGTTGCCGAGATTCGAACCCTGACCTCTGCGAAATTTGAGTAAAAGCAAGAGTATCGTAAGAGGGTGATTGCCGCTGTTGTTTAACTCTTTTCTTTTTCATTGTCGTAATCCTCAACAGCTTCTCTAAACTACTCTTATCCATGACGACAGTTCCTTCGAAGGGAAATGAGTTGGCGGGACATAGCCTGCATGGCGTGTCTCCCTCGCGCGCCCTTTTCTTTTTCGCCCCCATCTAGGACTATGACGTATTTGTTGGATTATAAATAAACGCTGGCCCATTGGCGCTCAATGAAGCAAAACAAAAAATTACACTCCTTCCTTCTAATTGCAAAGTTGTCGAAACAGTCAAACAAGATCAGTCTATGCAAATGCAAACAAAAGCTTGTCATGCTTAAACGTTATAAATTTTAGATTCATCGATGGGCCACGTCACTTAGAACACTTTGTTTCTCTGTGAAACATGCACAGGAATCTACATGGAAGAGGCTTCGCAAGACAATGTGACAGCAGAAAGGTAACTTAATTAAAGATTAGCTTCAGGGCCTTGTGTACCCCACAGATCGTTTCACAGAGCATTTATTACTACGGAGTGTAGTTTTATCTCTATCACTTTTGATTTTCGGGATTCTGAAAACTTCCGATCGATGCCGACACTTTGCAACTTTCAAAGGTTCCAGAAGATTTTTAGCAATAAACTGATAAACAATTTATGAAGCAAATATTATAATTGACCTTAAATTCTCTTAAGCTCTATTAGCTTCTAGCTACAAGCTCAATGTAGGTTTTAATTCAAAGCTTCTGTCGCAATTAGATAATGTGCTCGATATCTAGCAAACGTCATGACCAGAGTTGATAATATCGAAAGAAGGAATATTTTTTGCGACCCTGAGTAGTGAGGAGACATATGTTCATATTTCCGCCTCAGTGACGAAACTAGGTCGCCGGTTTTAGTCATGAACGCCTGTGACCAGCCAGTTCAAATACACACACACATTATAAGTCGTAGCATACCACCCCTTTTCTGTCTACTAAAACGGATGTCGGCAAGTTTATGTTTCTCTGTTGCCCTCGCTGTTAAAATCGTAGGTAAACGTAAAGTATTGTGCACGTGTAAAGTCTGACACGGTTGATAAGCCAGCCTCAGTCATTGCGCGTTTTATGTGACACATTACGGCTCTTCTGCTTTTAGTTGGCAACAACAGATAAAAAAGCATCCCATTCATCGAAATTAGTAAAAAACTTGAGAATTCACAAGTGAACGAAAAGCTAGTGGTCATATCGATTCTGAGTGTATACAGTCAAATGATGACTTACAAGGCCGATAAAGCTAATTGTCATGGAGTCAATATGGATTACCGTACTTCAACATTGAAAATATATGTAATACTACAGGCAATATAATTATGACGACAGTTAGGGTGTGCTCAGTTATCTTGCTTCTTATATCGAGTGTAGCCTGCGCGCAGACGAAATTAAACTCTGGTTAACTCCGTCTGCGAAACAGCGCCGAAATCCTTGTTCTGGACTTCCAGCTGTGTACCCAGATTTGAGTACGCGCCACGATTGGCCAGTTAAAAAAGACCTTTGTTTTGTTTGTCGCAAGACTGATAATAGCCAATCAGGTTGAAGGGAAATTCGAAACGCACTTCCGGTAATTCGCTGAGTCGGTTGGGGGCCCAGAACAAGGATCTCTGCGCTGCTTCGCAGACGGTACTAATCAGAGTTTAGTTATCGTCTGCACGCAGGCTATATCGAGTGTCGCGGATATGTGAAAATTGATATGGTCCATGTGTGAGTTGTTGTCAGTTTTCTTATCTGTTTTGTACGTCAGTGTTGTGTTGCTTAGATAGATTTTTTTTCACCACCGTATTGTTCTCTTTGGAATTCAATAAACCGATACTGATAAACCGATAGTGCATAATGCTTGGTTCTAAGAAAAAATCTGGCAGTAGATGATTTCTGAACTTCTTATGTACTTGCTTCCACGCAAAAAGGAAAAGTCTTGTCTCTTGTAATTAAACCAACTAAACTCCCTAATATCCAGTAAAGCGGAACCTTGAAGGTTCAAAAGCTGTTCTCCTGCTGATATAATGCGCTTGGTTAACCAACTCAAATCGTCCACAATCGTAAATCTAGTTGTTGTGTTCACTAAATACCCTCGACAGCAAATGTCGTGTTAAACACCCTTCTTGAAGACATTGGTTTTTTCTTATAATAGTCATGCCAGTCATATTCATACTCTCCTAATTGTCTTATTTCTAATTTGTGCGGCTTGCCAACTCCTTTACGCGTGACTTCGTTTGTAAAGTTTCATGGTCTTGTAATCATGAAAATAAAAATAAAAAACAAAACAAATTAAAGCAATGACAAAGCGAGTTGATCGTTAATTGTGGTGCGAGTCACGTTTTATCTTTCTTGCCAATGTAGGTTAACATTGAATTTCCAAGACATGAACGTTTTCTTCTGCATCAAATTTGCTAAATGGCGACTGCAGCACCTTCACCCCTGGCCAGCTCTCCAGGGAAGACAAATGGAAACAAGCTGAGCAGGCTTCTCATCGATGGTGGAACAACCGTGCTGAGGAATATTTTTGATCACTACCACCCACCTGCCAATTTGGCTTCTGATCTCAATTTCAATTACTCCATTCTTAACAACCTTTTGCGTAGAAGAGTACTTAATGGCCATCAGTGGGACAAACTGTTCCCCCCTGGTGGAGGGGTGCCAGACTCTAATACATTTGACATCACTCTTCTGTTCCTGCTGCTAACTACCATTTGCGGCTTATCCCCTCCCCTGACAGGATGGCACACTAAGCCACCCCCTGGTGATAACACTCTTGAGGCTAACCTTGCTCGAGCTAAGTTCTTCCGGAATGAGTTGTATGGTCACGTGACGTCCACAGGGGTTGATGCGACATCTTTCTCCTCCTTCTGGCATGAAATAAGCATTACTCTTCATTCGCTGGGTTTAGATCAAGCTGAAATTGACAGACTGAAGGCAGAGCATGGAGCAGAGGAAGATTACCTTGATGCCTTAATTGAGTGGGCTGACAGTGAAGAGGACATAAAAACGCAGTTGAAAGACATCCACCAGACGCAACTAAAACTCAGTAAAACAGTTGAAGATGGTACTTTAAAGCTGGAAGAGCTACGTCAAGCCCTAAGCAAAACTCAGGATGTTGTAGAGGAGGCAGTAGAGATAGAACTCAAAGGACATCAAGAATTGAGGGCAGCACACCAGGAAAGCATGTCACGTTTAGAGGGAGTGTGTGAGTCCCAAACTAAAACCAGCCAAGCTGTGGACGAAATTCGTGAATCAATCCAAGAAGTAAAACAGGAAGTAAAAGGCTCGATGAAAACAAAAAGCGAGCACGCAGATGAGGTGCTTAGGACCCTTGTGAAGTTTGAATTCAAAGGAGATATAGAGTATCATGCAAAGAAATTCCAGGAAGGAACTCGTGAGTGGATCTTCAAAAGGATCGACGACTGGTTAGACGACCGGAGCTCGCCACATCGGGCGATGATAATCAGTGGAAATCCAGGGATGGGAAAGACTGTTATCTCCGCTGTTGTTTCGCAAAGAATTCAAAAAGCTGGAAGACTCTCGGGAAGCCACTTTTGTCAGCATGACGATTCACGGTACCGAGATCCACGTTTAATGCTCCAGTCTTTGGCCTGTCACTTGTGTCAAGCGATGCCAAATTACAAAAATGCTCTAGTGGAACAACTGTCAAGAAATCTGGGTAAAGACCTCAATAACATGGGTGTTAAAGAGCTGTTTGCGTTGCTGTTCAAAGAGCCTCTAAGCACAGTACAAGATCCTGGAAGAAACATCCTAATACTCATAGATGGCCTCGATGAAAGCGAGTACAAAGGACGCAATGAGCTTCTACAAGTAATCAGTAACCATTTCTCTATGCTTCCAGTCTGGATTAGAATTTTGATCACAACTCGTCCAGAGAAGAACGTTACAGAGGCATTGCGACATTTGAAACCAATAGAGCTTGAACAAAAACAAGAAGAAAACTTAAATGACATTCAAACCTTGTTTGAAACACAACTCAGCAACAAAATTGGTGAGGAGCATAAACATGTTCTCTTGAAAGAGCTGGTCAAGAAATCAGAAGGCCTGTTTATTTACGCTTACTTTATAGTGGATTTTATCCGAAACAATGTTTCAATTCTCACTCCTGATCAGCTGGAAAATGTGGTACCTTCAGATATTTCATCTGTTTACCTGTCCTATTTTACACGGTTAGAGGATGCACTTTGCAAAGAGCTTAATGCAGATGAGGAACATTTTTTGCGTTTCCTGTGTGCATTGACCGCTGCAAGGGAACCATTACCAGTAGAATTCATTGCCAAAATTCTAAACCCGGGAGGAAAATCTTTGACTGCGCAACGAAAAGTTAACAAAGCGATATCTTGCATCTCTACACTGTTACCAGTTCGGGAGGGTCGTCTTCACTTCTTTCACAAGTCAATCAAGGACTGGCTAGTCGCATCATCGCCCTACGAACAACATGATTTCACCGTGGACGAGAAAGAAGGTCATATTGTCCTTTCTGATCTCTGTGCTTCAGAACTCGATAACTTGCAGCGAAAAGGGGTTCATGGCAAACAGTTTTCGAATACTGAAACATATGCTTTGCATCATGGTATCCAGCACATGCTTGAGGTCACCGATCATGACTGCGCTGAAAAATCAAGAACCAATAGTGTCATAGCAGAACAGGTGTATCGATACGCGACAGATGTGGAAGTTCTTTATGCAAAACTTTGTGTTAAGAGCGCATCAGCCATAGAAGATCTTCTCAGCCTCCACAGTAAGAATTCCAGAATAGTAAGCGAGGAAAGAGATTTTGTTGTGACGTCTCTCCTCAGTCTTCTGAGAAAACACTCTTACATCTTGTTTGATCACCCTCACCTATTTTTCCAGTGTTTGATTAACGAAGGTACCCCTGAATTGTCGTCTACAGCAGCAGATATTGTTAAGTTATCAACTCCAAAGGTGCCATACATGAAGTATTTAGACAATGACAAACAAACGGGAGCCGTTCAGGGACGATTTTACTGTTCAGATAAAATCGCGTGTTTCGACTTGTCACCTGAAATGGATTACCTGGTGTGCGAGTGTCGAGATGAAACAATCCATCTCTTCTCCCTGCTGACTGGTACCAAAGTATGGGTTCGTCCATCGCTAACAAAGAGAGCGTATAGTTCCAGAGAGGCATATGGTAGTGGTGCATATCGAAAAACCGGGCATTTTCTGTCATTTTATCATTCTATCACATTTCATCCAAATGGGAAGTCGATAATACCAGGAACTCTTAAACATGTTTACACCATTAGTGGAGATAGAGAAGAACTTTTTCCGGACAGTGACTGCACATTTTCATATTACTTCTTACGTTTTTATAATGACAAAGAAGTGATATTTACAGATTGCCCAGATGACCCAAAGCAGATAATCATTTGGGATATGGAGAATGGCCAGAAACTTGAAGTTATCAATTGGGATGAAGAAATTTCATCCTTTACCATTTCTGACGATGTGTCACTTATCGCTGTTTCTGATGTGACTGGTGAGATTGCTATTTTTTCCGTAATAAACGAGTTTGGTTTGAGATTCCCCGACGCTGGTAAAGATGACTGGGTGTGTGGGTTGATGCATTTCACATCCGATAATGATACTCTGGTTTGTGGATGTCTATTAGCCTCTTGCGAGGACTACAGATGCCCGTTTGATGCGTTAGAAAATGAAGAAAGAAAACCAACAGTTTCCTTCATAAATCTTTTGAATAACATTTCCCTGCCAGATCAGCATTTTGAACCTGCGGATCCTAGAACCCTCGTATTGTGGCCCTCTGCTCCGCCAAGCACTTTGACTGAATGTACTTTTATGGAACAGGGTGAAGGACCTTCCTGGGTGTCGAAGGTGCAGAGAGAGATTCCATATTTGTTCTCAGGTTCCTACATCAGCCTTAACGATGAAAAAATTTTGATTGGTAGTCCAGATCACAAATACGTAACGATGTTAAATGTTGGTCTACTGCAGAAGGAGTCCGACTCGACTGACTCCTCGAACGTTAACATGGGTGTCAGGGAGATCATTTTTTCTATGGAAGGCGATGCAATATACGTCGTAAGTTCAGGCAGGTTTGTCTACATTAGTTCAGAAGTGATAAAGATTACCATCTGGAGAATGTCAAGTCAAGAATTGCTGGAGACAAAGACATTCTTTGGCCCTGTGTCGATCGTTCCAACGAAGGAAGGTCTTGTACTCTTTAAAAATGATCGTGTAGCAGAGTTATGGAATTTCGACCTGTCTAAGTGCATTCGAAGTATTGTTAAACTTACCAGTGATACTAGTATTTTGTATTCAGTAACCTTGATACCAGTATCAGATGAACTGATAGCCTTTTATTATTCGCCAAAATCACGGGAATCAATTTATATCAAAAGTCTACAAGAATCTGAAGAAAACGAAAACTTACACGACGACTTGTTAGAGTGTACATCTCTCGAAAATTGTACAGATTATTGTCTTGACTTTATAAGCACAACCAGCGTTCCGGGGGGAAAGCTTGTGTCCTCGCTGAGGTTCTCACATTACGACAAAGGAGGATACTTATATAGCATTTCATGCAGTAGTCCGAGCAATGTTTTGGTTTGCCGTTTTGAAGAGGAATCCTGGGGACCTATAGACGAGGGGGAGGTCACAGTTAGTTTATTCAACAAAGGATCAGTTAAATGGGAACGAATCGCGGATAATTCATATCTTTGCGACGAACACATGATTTTCTCGCCCAAGAATGAGTTTGTTGTTACGTGGAACACTCTCGACGAAGGTCGAGGTCTACATGTTCTTGACGCAGATACTGGAGAAACACTGCACGTTCTTCTTAGAGACCAGAAAGACATTATTGAATGTAAGTTTTTAGATGATGAATCTCTGGTATGCTGCAGTGGGGACAACTTCCTTCGATTGTGTAATGTCAGAACCGGGGATCTGCTAAGTGTTCTAGACATTGGAGAGCAACCGCTCTGTTTGGGAGCCTGTCTGTACCAGCCTCTTGTCGCCATTGGTTTGTCCGGTACAAGAATAAAATTCGTCCACGTACAGTTGCCAACAGAATCTAAAAAGAAGAATTAAAGGTGAGCTTTTCTCTACTCGGTCAAATACAGGCGGCACAAGGTCAGTTTTTCGAGTTACTGTAACCTAACAGATCGTAACAGTACCTACACTCTACGAGCAGTGTCTATTATTTCAGTCCGTGGAGCGAAAGGCGCGAAATACGCAAATAACGGCGCGCGCGGTTGAGGGTGCGGGCTCCCTCGTGCGCGAGTACTTCCTTCACTAAAAAGTTGAAAGGGACTTTAAGGTCCAACGACGCGGCAGCAACGAAAACGTCGCTTAAAAAGTAAATTTGCGTTCTTCATTCTTCATCTCGATTATTGCTACTTACTTACTTAGTCAAATGTACGCGAACACTCCTGAATTTGAATTCCAAGGGACCATACTCAAGTTCAGAAAGCGAAATAAAATTTCTTCCTTGCTTGTTTACGTTCTCCATAAAACACGAAATTAGGCATTTTCACGTCTTACTTGTGCAAAAACGGCAAAGAAATGTACAAAAAAGCGCGATGCCTCTGCAAAGTCCTTTTTTTAGGACGTTTTCGTTGCCGTCGAGTCCGGTTGAATCTTAAAGTCCCTAATTTGAAGAAAATATTGGGCTACTTGCAGCCCAAGCTAGGAGGTATGATTGATTATGGCTCCTGGCCTAAACAGTCTCCACACCACAACACAATTAGTAGATATACGTCTACAGTGAATATTATTCTTACAAATTTTCGCACGAAAATTCATAAATGGTATTCCGCGATTTTGGGGGAACAAATACCGATGTTACAAAGGGTATAATACCATTATTTGATCTACTTATGAAAAAGAACAGCGCCAAAATTAAAGAGAGAGCCGACCATAAAGTTAAGTGAATGTACCAAAGACGGTTTTGAAAGATTTGTGCATTAGGACACAGATGATAGTGAAGCAGGGAGAAAATATGGAAAAATCTACTGAGAAGAAGAACAATGTTTGAAATTACCTAAAATCATCGTCATCACGTCCGCGACTTACAGCAACTTTAAATTCTTTTGTTTTGTAACGTGACATAGTACTAAATTTCGCAACTTTTAGTTTTCTTCCATCCCAGTTTTCGCGAGTTGTAGATTTCGGGATTGTTTTGAATTTGCGAAAAACGCGAATTTTAGACTTGATAGCTACCAGCTTTCTTAAATAACACAAGCGACTTTCTGTTTTCAGTTGCAGTTTCAAGACAAGTAAATTGAGCAACTTCTGGTGGTCTGTCATCAGCCATTAGCCGGGCACAAAGAGCTTGATTCTTCAAATCAGTGACCATAATCTTTATTTAGTAATGTGTTTGACGATGGATAAAGAGCATGAAAAGAAATGATTGCAAAAGCTGGAATTCAAATCTATCTAATTGAAGAGCCCTGGATGCAAGCTGCTACATTCAGGAATTGAAAGAGACATGTATATTACGAACTTTGAAATTTCGTACGTTAACAGAATAGCGGATAGTCTGCGAGCGAGCTCTCCTATTTGGGCGAGTGAAGCGAGTCTCGCGAAAACGCGCGAGCGAGCGGCCAAGCCGCCAGGCCCCTCTCTCGCGCGTTCTCGCGAGGCTCGCTTGGCTTGCCCAAATAGGAGAGCTTGCTCGCAGGCTAAATAGCGGATATAGGGAGGGGTGGGGGAGTCGAGGATTGGAGGGAGGGTCCTTGATCAAAAGGCTGAACATTCGCAAGCAGCCTTCATTTGGTAGGAACTTGTTTTGCACCCTCAACCATGATCGGTACACCTTTTTAACCACTGGCTAGTATATAAATCCACGAAATCTGGACAAAACGTACAACTAAACCAACTAGAAAAATGTTGTAAACCTTTTTTGTATGGCTTTTTTGTGAATGTTCCAGATGTCTGAAAATGACTCACAACTCCCAGTAACACTGTAGTAAAAAAATGCAGGGTTTAATATACTAATGTACGGTGTGAAATAAGGGTCATGTTAACACTCGCTGCCTGGCCCAGACCGCACCACACTGTTTCTGAGACTTGACAGGCGCGTCACCTTGAGTTTAATTTACTAGTTAAAATTGTGTGTTGCACGATTATCATGACATTAGTGATTTATATAGTTGACTTTTCCTTGTAGAAGTAATAGAGAGCTTAAGCAACAAGGAAGGCGACGGCTACGAAAACGTCACTCAAAAAGTGAATTCACACTTCCTCAAACTTTATCGCGCCTGTTCCATCTCGTTTAATTCGTCAAATGTTGGTAAATTTTTTTGGAGTTGAATTCTAAAGGACTCTATCAAAGTTCAAGAAATGAAAAAGAAAGTTGTTGTCTTGTGTGGCCGTCCTAGACAAAACGCGAAATTATGCAGTTTCACGTCGTAGTCGTGCAACGAAAGGCTAAGAAATGTACAAAAAAGCGTGATGCACGTGCAAAGTTGTTGTTTTGCTAATCTAAACCTATTCTTTTTTTGCCGTTCTCGTTGCCGTCGCCGTCGTCGTTGCTTAAGCTCCATAATGTTTAATCTTACCTATCTCCTCCTCTTTAAACCTCCTAGATCCAGCCACGTTACCTACCCTGCTTGCAGAGGTTTCTCTGTTCCGGCATGGTTTTAAGCATGAAAGACGTAAAGAAGCCAATTACATTTAGGCGAATGTTAGCAATGAAAAAGACTTCAGAAATGCTTAAAACCACACCGAAAAGAAACCTCTGCTGGCCGGGTAACGTTACCATGTTGTTACTGTGTAACAGTGGAGTAAAAAGGGCGAACTACTGGTTTTCTCTTTTCGTAAAATGGCTGGCAATGAAAACAATTTATTACTCGAGGTTCACGATTTGATTTTCCGGATATGTTACTAACTGTATATGTTTTAAGGTCAACCTGGTGGTACAATCATGAAATAGCAAAGTGCCAGAAAACTGAAATAATTCATGGGGTCATGTTGTACAGTGGACCCTGCATAATCAACGTCCCAGTAAAATGTGAAGTACAAAGTACACAGTCAAACTCCGTTAATACGGACACTAAAGGAACCATAGAAAGTGTCCTGATCAACGGGGTGTCCGTATCAAGCGGATTGGATTTAGAGAGAATATAAGGGCTTTGTTTTCCCAGGGACAAAGCAAACTGTCCATAAAAATGAGGTGTCTGTATTAAGCAGGTGTCCGGCGTAAAGCGGGTTTTGACTGTATGGAACAATACCCTATAAGAGAGGATTCTTTCCTGGCACCCAGTATAATTTTTATATCCCGTATTTATATTAGGTGCATAGTAAATTTATTTCCATCTTGAAAATAATACCACAAAAATAGTAATTATTAGATTTTTTATCCATGGCAGGGATATGGGATCCTGTCCATAGACCGTTGCTATTAGAAATTTGCCTCAGAACGTTTGCCACATACATTGACGAATGTCTCCGTGCAAGTGATGTAAAGGTTATTTAATTTCCTTGGTAATAAAAGTGTTCCGTGAAACTCTGTATCTGGGTTCTTCAATAGGGGGGTCTTGTTGTTCCATAGTTACTTTCCCTGTTTTGACTGGGGCGAAGAATATGATTAGTTATACTGGCGGGGTCCACGTCCTTCGTTACGTAGGAGTTGTATCGAGGTTCAACTGCATGTATCCAGATATCAGTTAAGTTTGTACATTCTCAATTCCATTATCGCACTCCTCAGCAGCTTTTCTAAACTACAGTTCTGTTGGAGGGAATGAGACAGCCTGCATGGCCTGCCTCCCTCGTGCGCCTTTTCTTTTTTGTTCCCATTTTTTGGATTATAAATAAGCGCTTGCCGATTGGTACTCATTGATGCAAAACATAAATGACACTCCCTTTTTCTAATTGCAAAGTTTTCGAAACAATCAAGCAACATAAGTCTCTGCAAACGAAAACAAGAGTTTTTCGTACTCAATCTGTTTAAATTTGAGATTCATCGATGGGCCACGTCACTTAGAACACTTTGTTTCTTAATGAAACATGTCCAGGGATCTACACCGAAGAGGCTTCGTTAGAGAATGTGCCAGCAGAGAGGTACGTTTATCAAAAAATAGCTTCAGGGCCTTGTGTACTCCACAGATCGTTTCACAGGGCATTTATCGAGGCATCTTAATGTATCCACCTCGATATTTTACTTTCACTATGTAGTGCAATTTTGTTTAGATTACTTCTGTAAATTACGTTTGGGATTCTGAAAAAACTTCTGGGATTGATGCCAACATCTTGCAACTTTCAGAGCTTCTAGAACAGTTTCAGCAGAGAGCGTAAGAAACGAATAGATAAACATTCCGCGAAGCAGACATTATATTTCCCTTTTATGTCTCTTAAGCTCTATTAGCTTCTAGCTTCTTGCTCAGTGCAATTTTTAATTCAAAGCTTTCTGTCGCCATAAGCTCCCGATAATATCGAACGAAAGAATATCCTTTGCCACCCTAGAAAGACCGTACATCTTTATATTTCCGCCTAGACAACACCAGGCGGGTTTGAGCTATGAACTCCTGTGAGCGGCCAGTTCAAGTACATGCAAGTACGTCGTTTACGTTTTTTCTGTCTAATGATAATGTCTGCATCGATCTGCAAGTTCATGCTTCTCTTTTCCCATCGCTGTTAAAGTCGTAGGTAAACTTGGCCTGTAAAGTAAGGTGCACGCCTAACAGCTGACACGGTTCATAACCCGGTCAGTTATTGCGCGTTTTATATGAAACGGCTCTTCTGCTTTTCGGGAAAAACAGATCAACAAGCAGCGCGTTTTTCAGAAACCTTGTAAAGAATTTACAAGTGAACGAAATTCAGTGGTCATTTAATTCTGAGTGTATACAATCAAGTGATGACTTACAATGTAGTGAAACTGCTAATTCATTATACGGCTTCAATTTGCATCAACGTACATCAACACTCAAAATACCTTATCACATCGACGGGCAATTATTTGTATTGATGACAGTCAGAGAGTGAGTTACTTTTTCAAATTGAGTGTCGCGGATATAGCAAAATTAATATAGTCATATGTCTGCGTTGCCGACAATTTCCACATTTGTTTTGCTCGTTAATGTTGTGTTGCTTAGGTATATTTTTTCACCCTCCTTCTCTTTGCAATTCAATAGACCGATAATTTGTTCATTCAGTTGGCTTCAAATGAAATGATAATGTATAATGTTTGGTTCTGACAAACCTCCTGGCAGTAAACTTGATTTCCAAACTTTTAATGTTACGTATTTGCGTCTATGCACAAAGGAAACGCCATGTATAATTAAAGCAATTACTATTAATAGCTCCCTGAATATCTAGCAAAGCGGAACTTTGGGACTTCACAGCTCTTGTCCTTTTAATGCGCTCGGCTAGCCAACTCAAATCAAACACGAAAGTTGTTCTAGTTCGGTTCATTGCACTAAATATCCTCGACAGCTTATAAGTTAAACACCCTCCTTGAGGGGATTGGTTGTAAATTTTTTCCTGTTTAATCATGATCGTATTCCTATTAACAGTCACGTATTAACAATATTCACTAACTCTCTTTACGGATGACTTGGTGTTGGTTTCATGGTATTGTAATCATAAAAACAAAGCGAAAACAGTGACGGAGCGAGTTAATCGTTGTAGTGTGACCCACGTTATATCTTTCTTGTCAACGTAGGTTCAGAATGAATTTCCAAGACATGAACATCTTCTGCATCAAGGTTGCTAAATGGCGACAGCAGCACCTTCACCCCTGGCCAGCTCAAGAGAGAAGTACAAATGGAAACAAGCTGAGCAGGCTCCTTATCGATGGTGGAACAACAGCACTGAGGAATATTTTTGATGCTATTCACCCTCCTACCAACTTAACGTCTGATCTCAATTCCAATTACTCCATTCTTAACAACCTTTTGCGTAGAAGAGTACTAAATGGCCATCAGTGGGACAAACTCTTCCCCTCTGGTGGAGGGCTACCAGACTCCAACACGTTTGACATCACTCTTCTGTTCCTTCTGCTAACCAACATTTGTGGTTTATCCCCTCCCCTGACAGGACGGCACACCAAGCCATCCCCTGGTGACAATTCTCTTGAGGCTAACCTTGCTCGCGTTAAGCTCTTTCGGAATGAGCTGTACGGTCACGTGACGTCCACGGGAGTTAATGCGACATCTTTCTCTACGTTTTGGCAAGAAATAAGCACCACTCTTTATTGGCTCGGTTTAGATCAAGCTGAAATTGACAGACTGAAGGCAGTGCAGGGTGGAGAGGAAGATTACCTTGATGCCTTAATTGAGTGGGCTGACAGTGAAGAGGACATAAAAACACAGCTAAAGGATATCCAGCAGACGCAACTAAAACTCAGTAAAACGGTTGAAGATGGCACTTTAAAGATGGAAGAGCTACGTCAAGCCCTAAGCAAAACTCAGGATGTCGTAGATGAAGCAGTGGAAATAGAACTCAAAGGACAACAAGAAATGAGGGCAGCACAGTCACGTTTAGAGGGAGTGTGTGAGTCCCAAGACGAAATTCGTGCGTCAATTCAAGAGGTAAAAGAGGAAGTAAAAAGCTTGACGAAAAAGAGAAACGAGCAGGCAGATGAAGTGCTAAGAACTCTTGTGAAGTCCGAATTCAAAGGAGACATAGAATTTCATGCAAACAAATTCCAAGAAGGAACTCGTGCGTGGATCTTCAAAAGCATTGAAAACTGGTTAGATGACCGAGCATCGCCACATCGGGTGATGGTAATCAGTGGAAATCCAGGGATGGGAAAGACTGTTATCTCCGCTGTTGTTTCGCAAAGACTGCAAAAGGTTGGAAGACTCTCGGGAAGCCACTTTTGTCAGCATAACAATTCAAGGTACCGAGATCCGCGTTTAATGCTCCAGTCTTTGGCCTGTCACTTGTGTCAAGCGATGCCAAGTTACAAAGATACTCTGGAAGAACAGCTGTCAAGAAATCTGGGTAAAGACCTCAACAACATGGGTGTAGAAGAACTGTTTGCGTTGCTCTTCAAAGAGCCTCTAAGCACAGTACAAGATCCTGGAAGAAACACCCTAATAGTTATAGATGGCCTCGATGAAAGCGAGTACCAAGGACGCAATGAGCTTCTACATGTAATCAGTAACCACTTTTCTATGCTTCCAGTTTGGATTAGAATTTTGATCACAACTCGTCCGGAGAGAAGCATAACAGAGGCATTACGGCATTTAGAGCCTATTGAGCTTAAACAAAAGCGTGAGGAAAACTTAAATGACATTCAAACCTTGTTTGAAAATCAACTCAGCAACAAAATTGGAGAAGAGCATAAAGATGTTCTCTTGAAAGAGCTGGTTAAGAAATCAGAAGGCCTGTTTATTTACGCTTATTTTATAGTGGATTTTATCCAAAAGAATGTTTCAGTTCTCACCCCTGATCAGCTGGAAAACGTATTGCCTTCAGGTATTTCGTCCGTTTACTTGTCCTATTTCAAACGGTTAGAGAATGAACTTTGCAAAGAGCTTCATGCAGATGAGGAACATTTTTTGCGTTTCCTGTGTGCATTGACAGCTTCAAGAGAACCATTACCAGTAGAATTCATTGCCAAAATTCTATACCCTGGAGAAAAGTCTTTGACCGCGCAGCGAAAAGTTAACAAAGCAATATCTTGCATCTCTACACTGTTACCAGTTCGGGAGGGTCGTCTTCACTTCTTTCACAAGTCAATCAAGGACTGGTTAACAGCATCATTGCCCTATGAACAACATGATTTCACCGTGGACGAGAAAGAAGGACATGACGTCCTTTCTGATCTTTGTGCTTCTGAACTCGATAGTATCAAGCGAAAAGGGGTTCATGGCAGACAGTTCACCAATACTGAAAGTTATGCTTTGATTCATACTGTCCAGCACATGCTTGAGGCCAATGATGATCATCAATGGATTGACCGCTCAGAGACCATGACTGGCACATCTAATCAGTTATACCAGTATGTGACGGACCTAGAGCTTATTTACGCAAAACTCTGTGTAAATAGAACATCTGCCACAGAGGATCTCTTCCATATTCGCAGTCAACGTTCGGGTCTACTGAATGAGCAAAGAGATTCAGTTGCAACATTGCTCTATAATCTTCTAAGAAAACACTCTTATTTTTTGCCGGATCACCCTCATCTTTTTTTCCAGTGTTTGATTAACGAACGGATCCCTGAATTATCGCCTATGGCAGAGAGTTTTGTCGAGTCATCCATTCCCAATATACCCTGCATGAAAGACCTAGACGATAGTAAGGAACAGACGAGAGGAGCATATGAAGCAAGGTTCTACTGTTCAGACAATATCGCATGTTTCGATGTTTCACCTAAAATGGATTACCTGGTATGTGAGTGTCGAGATGGAACAATCCATCTGTTTTCCCTGCAGACTGGTACCAAGGTATGGGTTCGTCCATCACCAATAAAGAGAGAGTATGGTTTTAGAAATGAATATCATGTGAATGGCGCATATCATCAGATAGAGATGCATTTTTTTATCATTTTACAATTCTGTCATCTTTCATCCAAATGGGAAGTCGATATTACCTGGAACCCTTCGATATGTTTACACCCTGACTGGAGAGAAAGAAGACCTTTTTCCAGAAAGTGATTGTACGTTCTCAAATTGGGCCTTACGTTCGTTCAAAGATGGGGACTCACTATTCACACATTGCCCTGCAGAGCCAAGGGGGATAAGCATTTGGGATATGGAAAATGGCCAAAAACTATTTATTGATTGTGAGAAATACATATTTTCTTTTACCGTTTCTGATGATGGGTCACTAATTGCTTTTTCGAATCTTGACGTAGATCACTCTGGTACAATTACTGTTTTTGACTCAAAACGCCCTTCTCGTTTGTATGTTATACTCCCGGACTGCTTGGGTTATTTCGTGTGTGGCTTGTTACGCTTCACATCGGATAACAACACTCTTGCTTGTGGCTTTCTACACAAAAAATGCCCAGATGACGATTCTTGCCCTTATTGCGACTTCACATTCTGTTATGACACTACCGGAAAACCTGAATTGATCTTCCTTAGGCCTTTAAATGCATATAATTCTCATTTTGAAAAAGTTGAACGTAGAGCCTTCGTATTGTGGCCCTGTGGTCATTCAGGTACTTCAGAGAAAACCGATTTTCTGGAGCAGGACCACAGCTTTTTCTGGGGCAAAAAAATTCAAAGAAGAATTCCAAATTTATGTACGGGTTCTTCCATCCTACTTAACGATGAAACAGTTTTGGTTGGTAGCCCGGATCACAACTATGTTATGATGTTAAATGTTGGTGTACTAAAGAGTGAACCTGATTTCACGGACACGAAGAGAATAATCGACTTGCATAAAAGAGAAATTGTATTTTCTCTGGAAGGAGATGCGATCTACTTTATTATCTCTCAGAAATACATCGTTTTTCCACCTGCTCCTTCTTCAATCACTGTATGGGGAATGTCAACTCGAGAAATCTTGACGTCAAAGACATTCTCTGGTCCTACATCTATCGCTCCAATGAAGACAGGTGTCGTACTTGTTACTACTGAAAAACCGCGCATAGTAGCAGAACTGTGGAATTTCGATCTGTCTGAGTGTAAGCAACGTATTGTCGAACTTACTTCTAAGACTGCTATGCTATACAGAGTTAACATGTTCCCTGTATCTGATAATCGGATAGCATTCTTTTATCACCCGAGATCATACGAATTAAAATGCATCAGAAGTTTACAAAACCGGGAGGAAAACGAAGAATCGTCCAAAGCAGATTTGTTAGAAGGCTCAGATGGTAACTTCGATTGTGTTGACTTCATAGACGTCACCAACTTTGGAGGAAAGCTTATTTCCTCGCTAAGGATCAAAGCCGGTGACGTTAACGAAAGCTTAGACGGCATCTCTTGCAGTAGCAGTTTAAGCCAAGTGCTGGTTTGTAGTTCCAGGGTTATAATGATTGGAAATCACGGACTTGTAGACAAGCAGAATGTAACAGTGAGTTTGAGGAATGAAGGTATCACAAAATGGGAAAGACACACGACATTTTCTGCCGATTCAATGCACCTGTTCAACCCAGACATGATTTTTTCGCCCAAAAATGATTGTGTAGTCACGTGGAACACTCTCGACGGGGGCCAAGGTATACACGTTCTTCAGGCGGAAACTGGAGAGACATTGCACGTCTTTCTTAGAGACCAGAAAGATATTGTTAAATGTAAGTTTTTAGATGATGAATCTCTGGTATGCTGCAGTGAGGACAACTTCCTTCGATTGTATAATATCAGAACCGGAGATCTACTAAGTATTTTAGACATTGGTGAGCGACCGCTCTGTTTGGGAGCCTGTTTATATCAGCCTCTTGTCGCCATTGGTTTGTCCGAGACAAGAATAAAATTCGTCCACGCACAGTTGCAAACAGAATCTAAAAAGAAGAAATAAAGGTAAGCCTTTCTGTACTCGGTGAAAAATAGGTACGTGAAGGCCAGTTTCGCAAGTTACTGTAACCTGACAGTATCTAGACTCTACGAGCAGTCTTCGTTTCTCAGTCCATAGAGCGAAAGGCGCGATACACGAAAATAACCACGCGCGTGACTAAGGGTGGCTCTCTCTCTCTCCCGCGCGTGTACTTCCTGCACTAAAAACATTAAGTTGAAGAAAATAGGGGATTACTTACAGCCTAAACCAGGAGCCAACCCACACCACAACACAATCGGTAGATATACGTCTAGAGTGAATCTCATTCTTACAAATTTCGCGCATAAATTCAGAAATCGTATTCCGCGATTTAGGTGAAACACATACCGAAGTTACAAAGGGTATAACACCATTCTTTGATCTGCTCAGTGAAAAAGACCATCGCCAAAAAGAAAGAGCCGACCATAAAGTTTAGTGACTGTACCAAAGACGGTTTTGAAAGATTTATACTGTAGGGCACAGATGATGGTGAAGCAGAGAGAGAATATGAGTCTAATATGGAATAGTCTACGAAAAAGAACCGTGTTTGAAATTACCTAAAATCATTGCCATCACGTCCACGTCTTACAGCAACTATAATTTAAGAATTATTTTCTGTTGTAACGTGACATAGTATTAAATTTTTGAAACTTTAATTTTTCTTGCATTCTAGTTTTTGCGAGTAGTAGATTTCGGGATCAGTGTTTTGAATTTGCGAAAAACGCGAATTTTAGACTTGATAGCTTCCCACTTACTTAAATAACACAAACAACTTTCTGTTTTCAGTTGCAGTTTCAACACAAGTGAATTGAGAAACTTCTGGTGGCCTGTCATACAGCAGGGCAGAAAGAGCTGGATTCTCTAAATCAGTGACCATGATCTTTAGTCCCGGGGGGGGGGGAGGTACTCAACAAATGTTTATACGGGTAGGCTCCGCCCGGAGGTCCAACTCCTCACCCTTTTATATGCCATTTTCACGAAAAAGGTACCCTTTTCGTATACCTTATATTGACAAATGGACATACCTTGTTTAGAACTTTTCATCCCTTTCAACTGCTGTTAATGCGCTCGTCTTTCAAATAGGAATCAATCACAAAATACATCTCAACGTTTTCTCGACTTTATAAAACCATAAAATTTATCTGTTAGCCCTTTCACAGACCCAAATGACAGATTTTCCTACCCTTTTGTATACTTCAACTAGTGAAATTCCTACCCTTTCATACTCCGGAAGCCTGAAAAAGATACCCCTTTCGGGCGGAGCCTCCCCGTATAGGCCATTATAGGGAGTACTCCCCGGGTCTTTAGTTAGTGTTGTGGATGGCGATGGATGAAAAGAAATAATTGCAAAAGTTGGAATTCAAATCCATTTGAACAGCCCTGGAGGCAAGCTGCTATATCCGGGAATTGAAAGAGACATGTATATAATGAACTTTGAAATTTCGTACGTTAACAGAGTAGCGAATATAGGTAGGGGTCGGAGGGAGAGTCCCTGAAAAGCACCAATTAGACCAACTGTTTTGTAACTGGAAAAAAGGCTGAACATTCGCATACCGCCTTCATTTGGTAGCTTACAATGAAACTTGTTTTGCACTCTCAGTCATGACCAGTACACCTTTTGAAACCAATAGCTTGTCATATAAATTGACGAAATCTGGACAAAACGTACAGCTAAACCAACAAGAGGAATGTTGTGAACCTTTTATTTCTGTATGGCTTTTTTGTGAATGTTCCAGATGTCTGAAAGTGGCTCACATCTCCCAGTAACACTGTAGTAAAAAAAAGGTAAAATGCAGCGTGTAATATACTATGTGAGGACCAGATGGTGATATTGGGGTCCTGTTAAGACGTTCCTTGACCTGGACTGCACCACACCGTGTTTCTGAGACTTGACACGCGCGTCTAATTTAATGGCGAGTTTAATTTAGTAGTTAAAATTGTGTGTTGCACGAATCATCATGATATTAGAGGTCTACATAGTTGAAGTTTCCTTGTAGAAGTAATGTGTAACGGCTAGGAAGGGTGAAAATTAACAATTAAACAGATTCAACAGATGAAAAGAGTTGAACTTCGCTACTCGATCCTCTCTTACCTACCTCCTCTTAATCAAAACTCCTAGATCCAGCCACGTGACCTACCGTGCTTGCAGAGGTTTGTCTGTTTCGGCCTGGTTTTAAGCATTAAGGAAGTAAACAAGCCAACTACGTGAATGCTACCTACGAATAAGACTTCATGGATGCTAAAACCATAGCGAAAAGAAACCCCTGCTGGCAGGGTAACGTTACTGTGTTGTTACTGTGTAACAGTGGAGTAAAAGGGCGAAGATCTGGTTTTTTCTTCGTAAGATGGCTGGCAATGAAACCAATTTATTACTCGAGGTCGACAATTTGATTTTTCGGATGTGTAACGAACTGTACATGTTTTAAGGTCAACCTGATTGGTTCAATCAGAAAATAGCAAAGTGCCAGAAAACTGGAATAATTCATGGCATGGGGTCATGAAGCACAGTGGAATCGCGACAAAGCCGCTGTATAATCACCGTCCCGGTATAATGTGAAGTACAAAGTACAGCCACACCCAGTTAATGCGAACAGCGATGGGACCATAAAAAGCGTCCGTATAAACGGGGTATCCGTATTAAGCCGGTTGAATTTAGAGAGAATATAAGGGCATTCTTTTCCAAGGGACAAAACAAACTGTCCGTAATGAGGTGTCTGTATTAAGCAGGTGTCCGTAAAGAGGGTTTTGGCTGTATGGAACAAGACCCCCAAGAGAGGATCTCTCTAACGTATACCTTCTTTTTACTTAGGGTAAGGTTTTTTAAGCACGCTCGTTCTGAAACTTTGATCCATGGTGTTAAGTTGCCCAGTCCCTAGGCCTCATTATTCCGCGCGGCCAAAGCGGTTGGGGTCACGTGGTCCAAGCGAAATGTTCGCCTCGGATACTGAGGTCACCGAAATGAATTGACCGATAAGGACTGGGAAAACGCCGTAGAGGGACTAGACAAGGTGTTAAGTACTATTTTGGAAGCAAGTAAAAATTGGAATATTGGAAGTGGGCCGGGGAGGGGAAAGGGGAGGAGGGTGAGGGGAAGAGAAAGGAAAAACGCTTTCCGACAAAGCCTATGAGATTATCGAACGCCCCTCAAATTAGTTGCGGTTGATCTCTTTTCTTCAAATGTTTTATAGGCCAATGAAAATTTAGCTCGTTTTCACTAGAAGCCGAAATTGCCTTCGGAAGTCAACAACATTGACAGGTGTATTTGATCAATTTTGGTGAATGCAGGTAGCTAGAAATATAACGTTACTTCCAAGTAAGGTTTGTAAATATTATTTTAAAGTGAAGTTAAGGGGCCTCACTGCTAAAAAATACTTCTCCTCGCAAAATCTGGTTAAACCGTCGCAGTACAAAGATTCGTTAACAAATGTGCTTGCAGACGTTTGCCGTCAAATAGCACTGATGCAGAGGTTTACTCTGTTCACGTTTTCAACCCGGTCCCAAAATTGTCAGTTTGGCGATTTGTTCAAGATTATCAGCCCCACAACTTTTCCAATAGTGAGTGGTATATTTAAAAACAGCATTCAAGGTCAGCTTGCGCCTCGAGAGCTGCCTCGTAACCAGGCGCTTCTTGAGATTTACTACGGTAGTGACGGCGCAACAGGTCATGGGAAGGACTTAAAAATAAGAAGCACCGCATTCCTTTTCACGTTGAGTCTTCCCTTGTGCTTTGCTTTTTGAAGCTTCTCATGATCTTTGCGTCGCGACTACCGTCAAAAATCTCAAGAAGCACGTAAATTATGCTTAAATTCTCCGCGCGAA
Source organism: Porites cylindrica (assembly GCA_964035525.1). Lineage (NCBI taxonomy): Eukaryota > Metazoa > Cnidaria > Anthozoa > Scleractinia > Poritidae > Porites > Porites cylindrica. Next base: position 2,887,822 of record OZ037781.1, on the reverse strand, counting down.
AGGACCGAAGAAACGTGGCTTTGATTGGCAGCTAGCAATCAAAATGCTACCATCATCACCGATCAGATTCTCTGTCTATCTAGTGTACGTGTTCGCCAAACCAACAATGACTGTGCGCAGGCGTATTTTCCCTCTGCTCCCCTTTCTCTATTTTAGGCCCGTCGTCCTTTCCTTGGCTTGCAATCATTTTTGGCTTGCCTTAACCCTCTGTCAATATCATCATCCAAGATGGCGACAGAGCAGCACAAAGATATGTATGCTCTGCAGGCTACAGCTTTGTTAGGCTGGTTAATTACAGGCAGTTATGAGAAACGGGCTCAAAAATAGCCGATATGGTTACTTGGGAGGGACAGGTTATTTTCGAATAGCCTGAAACCTCGTTATAAAGTGAGATTTGTTCATTTCCTTTATATGAAAAGTATAAAAAACAGTAATAAGAAATAACAGGTTAAACCTAGGACGTGAAAGCATTCCAAACCCTTGGGCAAAAGCAGAGGGTTAGCTGTGGCTGCGAAAACCCCTCCCCCCCCCGGCTCCCCCATACGAGGTCTTAGTCTTGAATAAGCTCGCAGACGCAGGTTAACCTTAGGATATGGAAGCAAATCCAAACCCTTCGGCAATAGGGAATGGAGATGGTTGCGATATATAATTCCCACACCTCTGCGTTGACGGTATTAAATAGTATGGGATATGTCCTTGATACCCCCAGTAGCGGCCACCTTTGATTACACTGACGGCTTTGAAGAGCAAAGAATCTACTCTTAAGTTATTTTTTCACCCCAGCATTGCGTTCGCAAAAATATCGTTGTCAGTCATATACAGAACAATTCCCAAAACAAAAACTTATTAACAATATGCAGAAATTGTCCAGCTATTTATTATACTACAAATTAACAACATCTCAAAGACAATAGTTATTGATTATGATACTTAACATAAGTTTATGGGGATCTGCGCTTTTCTTGCTAACACTAAGTCATTCAATGATACGCTTTGGAAGAACTCAAATTTAAAACGTAGCTATTGCTTATAATACTGATTGTAAGTTCTTCAAGGGCGTAGCCAGCTATTTTTTCCTTTTGAGCCCCTGAGAGGTCCTGAAAGGGAGGGGGTGAGGACATAGAAGCAAGCTAAGTTAGCGGTTACCTTTAGTTAAGACAATACAGCACAGTTCGCTTTTGCAATTAAAACTGTTGCATTAAATGAGTAATTAAATAGCATAACAGTAAGTTAACACTTATGTTCACCAACAATAAAACTATATGATTCTAGCAGGTAATCACACTAAACAAAGCGGGCCAATGTCCATCACCGCGACAGAAGTTGGTATCTGTGTTCGGTTCAATTTCACTCCCTGTTATTAACTTTCGATTAGGGAAGGTACGTTTTTAATTGGGGGGGGGGGGGGGGGGGGAGGGATAAAGGCTTCAGAGTGGAGGGTCATCAAAAAGCAATAATGGGACCCTTGGCGAGGGTCAACCTTTATTATAAAAGGTGTTAAGGAAGAGTCAAGCCTTTCTTTCACAGTGGTTTGTGTAAATGTGTTCAGTTACCACATTGATGTCATTCCGTCGCATTGTAAAGCTTCGAACCAGTCCCTTCTGTTGCACTGGAACTTGTAATTACTCAAGATTCCTGTTAAATATCAGTTTCCTTACAGTTTATTCATCAGATTCATTCACTCTTTCTTTCTTTCTTTTTTCTTCTTGTTCTGCCATGGCACGTAACTGTCTCAGACGCCGGACGACCCGCGTTCTCTTTCGGCCGTATCTTGGCATTGATGTGTCCACTGTATGCAGTACAGGGCTGTCACTTATATCGCTCAATTCTCTTGATGATGTTGACAATGTTTCAGAGCCTACAATCCTTTCCTCTTCATCCCTTTCTGAGCCCAAAGTTGACGGTTTCTTCACACAGTGGAGTCCCTTTCTCCATGCCTGATAAGATCCTGCCAGCGACATGTACTTTATATATACCACTTGCTCCGGATTTTTCCCCTTAAACACGATTCCATGTTCATGAACTTTCCACGACGATATTTGGTCAGAAGTATACAATTGTTCCAACCACTGCGTTTGCTGCCTTTCACTTTCAGTTTTTCGCTTTTCCTTACGCATTTCAATTTGAGCAAGGTGATCAACATAGTCCTTCTTCGCAAACTTCTGGGGGACAATACAGTTCCGAGAGAATTCAGCTTTTGTCTCGTCGTCTCCTGGATTTAATTTGTTTTGGTGGAACACTCTTTTCATTTGAGCTTGGGGCTGAAAATCATCAGGTTCACGACCATCGATAGATGTTGCTGATAGTGGTAGATAATGGTAATCAGGAAGCTTGTCATAGTCAGGGAAGGATCGTATAGTTGCCTCTACGACCCAGCCCTCCCCCTTATGAAAAATGTACCTTCCCTTATATACGCTCATTTTAACCCAAATTTTTGTTAACCCGGGCTTAATGGCTTAAAGGAAGCTACGCCCCTGTTCTAAGAGTTTTCCGTTCACTTGCTGACTAATTTGTTTCAATAATACTGACAAAAAACTCTACAACTATCGTCCTTCAGTTACTACTGGTCATGATGCCGGATACTGAACATCACTTCTTAAGGCTCTGTTTCACTTAAGTGCTAGTTCTAAACCATTTAATGATTGCAATTAAAAAATATATGACTTAAGCTATTGCTCACGATACTGAATGTAAGCTCTTGGGTTTTCCTTTTCCCTTGCTAAACTACAGTCATAAAATACTGACAAAACTCTACAATAATCAACCTTAGCAAAACAGGTCAGGATGATGCACTTGGAGTGCTAATTCGATCTAAGCTATTTAATGACACCAATAAAAATATAGAACTGTTTAAATATAGAACTTTTGCTTATGATACTAAAAGTACGTTCTTAGGTTTTCCTTTTCACTCGTTAAACTAAGTCATTTACTTTGATACCAACGAAAAGCTCTACAACTATCATCTTTCAGCTACTGTTAAATTATAATCATGATGCCTGATACTGGACATCACTTCTTAAGTGCTAGTTCTAAGCCAATAAAAAACGTTTCAATTGTAAAACTTAAGCTATTGCTCATGACACTACAAGTAAGTTCTTAGCAGTTTGTTTTCACTGACTAAACTTAGTCATATAATACCGACAAAAAAACTGCAATTACCAACCTAAAGCGACTGGTCATATTATAATGCATTTGGAGTGCTTATTTTAAGCCATTTCATGACATCAATAAAAGTAAAGAACTTTTCAAATACAAAACTTAAGCTATTACTTACGATACTGAATGTAAGTTCTTAGGTTCTCCTTTTCATTTGCTAAACTAATCATTACCAACCAAAAAAATCTGCAATTAACAACCTTAAGTTACAGGACATGATGATACAATAAGAGTGCTAATTCGATCTACGCCATTTAATGACACAAATAAGAACAAAAAACTCTTTAAATACAAAACTTAAGCTACTGCTTATGATACTAAAAGTGAGTTCTTAGGTGTGTCTTTTAACTCGCTAAACTAAGTCACTTAATATAATAACGACAAAAAACTCTAGTCTTCAGTTATCAACCTTAAGCTACAGGTCATGATGATACTGAAAATCATTTCTTTAGGTTTCCTGTTTGGCTTGCTTATCCTAGAAGCTATTTAATAATAAAAAAAAACTAAGTAAGGCGTCGGCAACACACGGATCGGACCGCCGGAACTGGATGAACCGCTGTAACTTAGTAAATAACAAAAGGTTAGGGATAGAGTCACAAAGGTTGATCCTGAGACCGGTCCAATTCAGATTTTGTCAACAGTCGTTTAAATTTAAACCTAAAGCTATTGTCAATAAACTGAACACTAGTTCTGTTGGTCCTCTGTATTCTATGCCTATACTAAGCCTGCTAACGATGCTGAATTAGTTCGGCTTACGATTTTTGTACTAAATCTAATCTCTTCAAATACAAATTAACTAAAGCTGTTGCTTATAACTCAAGAAAAGACATACATGTACGATTAGAAACAGGGTTACCGGGGTTTAACCCATCCGGTCCGATCCAGGTTTAGTCAACGGTCCTTTAAATATAAAACTAAAGCTATTGCTTACGAAACTGAACATTAGTTCTCTTTTTCCGGCCTACTTGCTAATACTAAGCCTTGAACTAACAGAGAAATCTTCAAATACAAATGGCAAGCTATCGATAATGATACTAAATCAGTTCTTACGATTTTTGCCCTAAATCAAATACAAAACTGATTAAATACTGAACACGTGTTATATTGCTGTTCTGTCTTATATACTTGAGTTGCTAATACTAAGTCCTAGAAACCTAACTGTTCCAAAATATACCTTGAACCTTGCTTTCGAAACTGATTAGAACATTAACTTCAGGTTCTCCGGCCGTTTTACTAGCAGCTAAAAAAAATGTCAAATCTAAAAAGAAGCTCTTCATGTAAAAACGAGAAGCTGTTACTTCAGTCACAACGACGTTAACAAAAAACTATTTGACAACAAACTTTACAATAAACTGATCACAAACTTGCAAAATGAACCTACATAGTTCATTCACACAACACTGTTTTACTTGCTAACATAGTTAATGACACCAAAAGGAAATTCTTCAAAATATTCCTAAATCTGTTGTGATTATGATACTGTAGGTGTTTTCTGTGGGTTTGCTTTACTAATTTTAATTCACCCAATGTTAATAGAACCTCTTCAAATGTAAGCCTTAATTGTGCTATTGCTTACGATACTGTGCATCAATTCTAGAGGTTTTCAGGTTTACTTGCTAATAATTACTGTAAATCCTTAAACGATGCTAAAACGTTGCTAAAAGATGAATCTTTAATTAAAAGGTTAAACGTACTGTTGATGGCGTACTTTTCGAAGCTTTTCCATTTTTAAGGGCTTTTTTTTCACAGCGTGTTGTTCAATCCAACTCCTGTCAATGTCAGTGTTAATAAGAGACTGGCTGTTCACGTAACATTTATGGATATTGCATGTACATCAATCATCAATGCTGAAGCTTCAAACTGCAAGATTAATAGGTTAAGACTAAACATCAACAACCATTTCGCAGTAAAGTGAGAAAACACAACCAACACCATCAATAAAAAAAAATATTAGAAATAAACTTATTGAGTTCTACTGAGTAGACACAAGTACTGGTAGAACCACCACTAAAAAAATATAAAAAATAAAACGGTGTTGAACAGAATAGACAAAGGTACATAAATATTCGAAGTTAAAAGATATATACCTTCTAAAAATACAAAGGAATATCAAGAACATCTACAAAAATTGTGAGAGATTGTTAGCAGTAACAGTTCTCTTCAGTTCAGTTTAACTGAGTCAGCTGCCGCTACAGTCTTTCCGATACAATATATGTTTCGATGTACCAGGGGTGAATTTATTACTAAATACAGCAAATGGAATGTGCTTTGCGCACCTATTCACTCCAACAAAACATGTTTAATTATACCAGGTTTAACAATACGAGATATTTTAAAGTAACTTCATATCTCAATAGTGTTCAAGAAAGTTTAAACTTGTGCGTTCAATCCTGCAAACTTAAGGCAGCAAACACCAATACTCAGCCTTCAAGACAAGTGAAAAATAATGCCAAGACGATAAACTAAACAGCTTTTATACATGTTTAAATATTGGTGCGAAAGAAGCGTAAGGGTTTTGGATGTTATAACTCGATCCAACAATCCTGTAGTCAAAAGCAGAGTTAAAATATCATTGACAACATAAGTGGCAAATTAGCATGGGTTAACCGATTTCAACTTCTCAACGATGCTTCTTTTTAAGCCTAGAATGAACTTAAGTAACGTAAAAATCCCGTATTATAATCCCGGTTATATGCCTACCCGTTTGCTACCAAAATATCGTTCTGGTTACATGTTGATTTCTTCTTATTGGTAAGCACATAACGGTTACGGCTTTGTAACAAACTTTTGCAACGAAACTACACTAAATTTACTAAAATGTTTTACAACCAAAGTTGGAACGGGAGAGAATAGAGAACCTTGTACTCACTATTTGTTTCCAGGTCGACACACTGTGGTACAACCTTTGTCTCCAAGTGTTGAGCTTTCGGAAACTGCAAAACATTAAAGACGATGAATAAGTTATTCAGTTGACAGATTGAAAATTGATCTATAAAAATTAATAGTAACTATCGAAACAATAAAGGCCACTTATTCAGACTGCTTCAGTGAAATCTACCTGGATACTATGGATGGGAAAAACTGAATGCAAAAACCAAAAGCAAACGATAATACCGCTTAATTTACGCATGCAATTAGAAAATGTCTGCTCACGTAAGGATCTGAAACCCCAAAATAAAACTGAATTTGGATTCATTAGCTATAGTGGCCCCAGATAACAAAGTAAGACTGAACCATTATTACATCCCTATTAATTAAAAAAGATCTATGTAATCTGCCAAATCTGCACGAATATTTGAAAACTGAGAAGAAAGCTACTGGCAAAGTTCTTAAAGATTGACAAAGTTTTCTGGAGATGAAGAAGGAACAGTTGAGAGAATTTGTTTAAAGATCAAAACATTTTCACTTAGGTGATCATTTCATCAATTCTCATAACGTTTTCTCATGATGATGTATTGATATTGTTAAGGGAAAATTGAGGTTGGTCACCCTTGGGACTTGAAGTGTTAAGCGGCCAGCGGCCAGCCTCGGGGAAGGGACAAGTGGCCGCTTAATAGAGGTACTTTTTACAGTGATTTCCTGACAGCTTTGTCTGCAGGGAATCTAGCAACAGGCCGCTAAATAGAGTGGCTGCTTAATAAAGGTACTTTTTACAGTGATTTCCTGACAGCTTTGTCTGCAGGGAATCTTGTAACAGGCCGCTAAATAGAGTGGCCGCTTAATAGAGGTACTTTTTACAGTGATTTACTGACAGCTTTGTCTGCAGGGAATCTTGTAACAGGCCGCTAAATAGAGTGGCTGCTTAATAGAGGTACTATTTACAGTGATTTACTGACAGCTTTGTTCGCAGGGAATCTTGTAACAGGCCGCTAAATAGAGTGGCTGCTTAATAAAGGTACTTTTTACAGTGATTTCCTGACAGCTTTGTTCGCAGGGAATCTTGTAACAGGCCGCTAAATAGAGTGGCTGCTTAATAAAGGTACTTTTTACAGTGATTTACTGACAGCTTTGTTCGCAGGGAATCTTGTAACAGGCCGCTAAATAGAGTGGCTGCTTAATAAAGGTACTTTTTACAGTGATTTCCTGACAGCTTTGTCTGCAGGGAATCTTGTAACAGGCCGCTAAATAGAGTGGCTGCTTAATAGAGGTACTTTTTACTGTGATTTACTGACAGCTTTGTCTGCAGGGAATCTTGTAACAGGCCGCTAAATAGAGTGGCTGCTTAATAAAGGTACTTTTTACAGTGATTTCCTGACAGCTTTGTCTGCAGGGAATCTTGTAACAGGCCGCTAAATAGAGTGGCTGCTTAATAGAGGTACTTTTTACAGTGATTTACTGACAGCTTTGTTCGCAGGGAATCTTGTAACAGGCCGCTAAATAGAGTGGCTGCTTAATAGAGGTACTTTTTACAGTGATTTACTGACAGCTTTGTCTGCAGGGAATCTTGTAACAGGCCGCTAAATAGAGTGGCTGCTTAATAGAGGTACTTTTTACAGTGATTTCCTGACAGCTTTGTCTGCAGGGAATCTTGTAACAGGCCGCTAAATAGAGTGGCTGCTTAATAGAGGTACTTTTTACAGTGATTTCCTGACAGCTTTGTCTGCAGGGAATCTTGTAACAGGCCGCTAAATAGAGTGGCTGCTTAATAGAGGTACTTTTACAGTGATTTCCTGACAGCTTTGTTCGCAGGGAATCTTGTAACAGGCCGCTAAATAGAGTGGCTGCTTAATAAAGGTACTTTTTACAGTGATTTACTGACAGCTTTGTCTGCAGGGAATCTTGTAACAGGCCGCTAAATAGAGTGGCTGCTTAATAAAGGTACTTTTTACAGTGATTTCCTGACAGCTTTGTTCGCAGGGAATCTTGTAACAGGCCGCTAAATAGAGTGGCTGCTTAATAAAGGTACTTTTTACAGTGATTTCCTGACAGCTTTGTTCGCAGGGAATCTAGCAACAGGCCGCTAAATAGAGTGGCTGCTTAATAGAGGTACTTTTTACAGTGATTTACTGACAGCTTTGTTCGCAGGGAATCTTGTAACAGGCCGCTAAATAGAATGGCTACTTAATAGAGGTTCGACCCCACTAATATCCACACACTGCACTATCCTTTACACAAGCTCTTTTTTGGGAACTAATATTGCAAATTTAATGTAGGTGTAATCTGTCGACGCTTAGTAAATTAGCAATTCTTCGACTAACGATGAGGAAAAAACGCACTGCTCACCTTTTGCTTCCTGGTTTACTTTGTCTCGCAGCTGTTTTACTTGGATAACTGCGCACATACATTCGGAGTCCTCAAGGCCAATAGCGATCAAACCCTTTTGTGGACAGGAAGCCAGATACTGGGACGGTACAAAATCTATATCAAGAACAGTTAACAAATCCCCAGTGCTAACATTGAACAACAGAAGACAATAACTCCCTGAAGTATTCATGCGGACGATAACACATTCCGTCTTACTTACAAAGGCAAAGTCAACGATAAAGCCAACGGTGCATAGCGTCCGGAGATGCTTTCCGGAAGATGCTTCAAGCACAACTACTCCTATATGCGAACAGACAAGGACAAACTCCTCTGTTGGAGAAAACATCTTAGGTAGGCTAGGTGAAAAAACAGATGACAATTCCGGAGTTGTCTTCCATAGTTCATTTTTGCCATCTGACAGCTGAACTGAGCTACAAGTGGCGGATAGCAGCTGATATTTACTGTTAAATACTACGAGTGCTTGACGCAACCAAAATGATGAATGGAAACCCTCGAGACAAACTGGGATGGTCTTCACTATGTTTCCACTTGATGTGTCCAAGATGCTCACTTCAGAATCTCTCCCCACACACGCTACACACTGGTCTGACACTGGCATTATATCCCTAACCTCGCTTAAAAAAGGCCAACTTCGGATTTGTTGTGACAACTCAAAATTCCATAGCTGAACATCCGCCCCAGGTTCACATTCTTTCAAAAGGACACCTTCCAACACAGGTACAAGAATAACATCATCTGCACTTATCACTATCTCTGCTTTACGATCTCCACTCGACACATCCAAAGATACCACTTGCAAGACTTCATCCCGTTCAGTGGTGCCATAAATGGTCTTCCCATCTAAAGCGAAGGCAATGCAAAAGAAAGGAAAACGCCAAGTGGACCACGAATACTCTTCATGTTTAAGCATTGTAACTTTCCCCTTGTCAGGAGGTACCCTTAATACACTTTGTTTGTTTAATACAAATGCAAATGCAACCAACTCATCAAGTAAACCGCACGAGAAAATCCTGTAAAACATAGGATCTCCCATCAAGAATCCACCTTTGCTAGATGATTCGGAATTCCATGGATCCTGGCCAAAAGCATTGTCTAAAACGTTCAAGGAGGAGGTACCACGAGGCGACTTAATGACGTTTAAGGGGAAACTTAAGGTTTGCAACTCGTTGCGTTTGTCTTTACTTGATGGAATAGGCCAAGACAAACAAAACAGGAATTGAACGTCAGGGGTAAACTTTATCATTCCACAAGGTTGTTTGGTGGTGACTTTTGCGAGAGTGGCGTCTAAGGAGTTCAATGCGTCAACCAAACATACCAGTCCTGAAAAATGGGAAATTGCCAGAAGCGTTCCATCAGGAGACCAAGCAAAAGACAAAACATCTTCATTTCTGATGGTTCGAGTGATCTCTTCACCATTTTTTAGATTCCACATGACAAGGCATTTAGGATAACCAGGGCAATCGGTGATAATTTTGCTCTTGTCCCCATGAACTGAACAAACAGAAAATCTGCAATTGCTTTTTGGGAACAGAGGTTGGAGGTTTCCTTCAAACGAGTAAACATGGCTAAGGATTCCAGGAAAAACCATGGGCTCAGTAGGGTGAAAAACAACAGAGCGATAACAGGAGTATACATTTGAGTTTGGTACCACTCTTAAGGGGGAATTAGAGTCCAAGTAGCATTTCTTGACCTGAACCGGACGTACCCACCTTTGTTCACCCGTTTCGAGTGACCAAAGGTAAATCATTCCATTAGTACATTCACAAACCATGAACTCCTGCGTCGGTGAAATATCAAAACAAACAACCACGGAGTTACAGGGAAACTCAGCCTGGGTCTTATTCAACTCCTTCAAAGCTTCCTTATGAAGGTACTCCATGTATGGTATTTCAAGACTCTGTAAAACTTTCGTAGCTTCACCAGCAAAAATGTCCCCTCCCTCGTTCACCATCACTTGAAATATTGTACTAGGATGCGTCGAAAGTCTTCCATGGTACTTTCTTAGGAGAGACAACAACGTGCCAAGGGCTTTTCGGCTTTCACTACTCAATGACTGAAAAGCTTCTTGTTTCTGAGTAAGGATAATGTCTTCAGAACTAGCCGTGTTGTTTACACACAGCTTTGCATACACAGTGTCTAAGTCGGTAACATAGTTGTGAACGATTTCTTCAAAGCTTCTTGTACTCTCATCCAGCTCTTCGGACTCGAGCATATGATAAACACCATGCTGTAGGGCGTACCTTGCAGTGTTACTGAATTCTGTGCCGTAAACGCCTTTTCTTTTCATGTTATTCAGTTCATTAGTACAGAGCTGAGAGAGCATGACATGACCTTGCTTTTCATCCACAGAGAAGGTGTGTTGCCCGTAGGTTGTTCTGTCTGTCAACCAGTCCTTAACTGATTTGTGGAAGAACACAATGCAGTCATCATGAACAGGTAGAAGGGTAGAGATAGAGTTAATAGCTTTTGTTACTTTCCGAGGACCAGATGGGGACTTTGAGTCCGAAAGCAACATCTTAGAAACAAAGTCTCGTGGTAGCGGTTCTCTTGCCGCCGCCATAGCACTCAAAAAAGTCAAAAACTGGTCCTCACCAATTTCCAATTCTTTCTCTAAACGTTCGAAGTAGGACTGATAAACAGACGATACACATGAAGGTAAGGTTCTTCCTAACTCCTCGGGGGTAAGAAGTGAAACGTTTTTCTTGATAAAATCGACCATCAAATAAGCATATAAAAAATGCCCTGCAGCCTTTCGGACCAGTGCATCGATAACAACATCTTCAGAGCCCGATTGAATAACGCTGCTCAACTGTTTTTCAAGGAAGAGTCTGATGTCTTTCACGTTTTCTTCGTTATCTTGCTCCAGCTGAATAGGATTAAACTTTTGAAGACGATCTGCAATATTTACTTCAGGTCGAGTGGTAACAAGAAACCGGAACCAAACAGGAAGTTTACAAAAATAATTAGCTACGACATCAAGCAGATCATTGCGGCCTTTGTATTCACTTTCATCCAGGCCATCAATAACTAACAGCAAATTTCTTCCACGGTCTCCTACGCTGCATAGAGGCTCTTCGAAAAGAAATTCGAACAACTCCTGAACTTCTAGGCTGTTCATGTCCACACCCAAGTTTCTAGAAAGTTTCTTCACAAGTTCAGTTTTGTATTCTGGTAAAACATCACACAGCTGACAAGCTAACGATTGAAGCATTACCTTGGGGTTTCTGTAACGTTCCTTGTTGTGCTGACAAAAGTGACTTCCTGAGAGCCGACCAGCCTGTTGCATTCTCTGACAAACGATAGCGGCGATAACTGATTTGCCCATTCCTGCATCTCCACTGATTACTATCAAACGATTTTCAGATGTAAGGCCGTCTAGCCACAACCCGATCTTCTTAAAGATAAGCAAGCGCGTTTTCTCCTGGTATTTCCCAGAGTGTTCCAGGATGACTCCCTCGGTGTTAACTTGTGCTAATTTTCTCAGAGCTTCATCCTCTTCAGCTTTATCTCTTCTTTCTTCAGCGTTTGCAGCCTCATACTTGAAAAGTTGCTGCGATTCTTGTTGGGTTGTCCGAGCTTCCTGTAGCATTTGTTGTAAATTGCCAACTGCCTGGTGTGTATCTTGGAGCGTCTGTTCCACTCTGCTAACCTTTTGGTGTGTATCTTGAAGCGTTTTGTGGTCCTTCTGTTGTAATTTGCTGGCTTCTTTTTGCGTATGTTGCATTTTTCTAACTTTTCGACGCGTATCGCGTAGAGTTCTGTAGTCTTTCTGTTGGGTTTGGAGCACTTGTTGTTGTTTTGTAAGTAGATCTTTCAGCTGGAATTGGATCTCCGCGTCATTTTTCATCCATTCAGTAACCGCGCTGATATAGTCCTGCCCACAAGGTTCTCTCTTTAATCTGTCTACTTTAGACTGACTTAAACCAAGCGAAACAAGAACGGAACTCATTTCCTGCCATTTCACATGGAACACTTGTGTTTGAATGCCAGTTGTTGTCAGGTGAAAGAGATCGTTTCGATAGCACTTAATGCGAACAAGGTTAGCCTCAAAAGAGTCGTCACTCGCGGGAGGCATTTTGTCCCAGCCTGAACGGGGAGGGTGTAGGCAGCAAATGTTCCTCAGCAAGAGGAACAGAAGAGTGATATCAAAGTTCTTAGAGTTTGGTGGCCTTCTACTGCGTGGAAACAGTTTGTCCCATTGACTACCATTCAGAATGCCCTCATCCCGAAGATCAGTAAGAATGGAATAAATACGTCTGGACCTAAGATTAGCAGCCAAGTTGGCAGGAGGGCGATAGTAATCAAAAATATCCCTCAGCACTGTTGTTCCGCCATCGATGAGAAGCCTGCTTAGCTTGTTTCCATTTGTCTTCTCAACAGAGCTGGCCAGGGGTGATGGTGTTGCAGTCGCCATAAAAGCCAGAAAAGGAAATATCCACCACGTTTTAAATCTGCATAGAAACTAACACACACACACACACACACAAAAACAAATTAACTTTAAATCACAGTTATCTTTTTCTTATAAAAGAAGAACCTAAAATATTGAATAGTTAAGAGCGGATGTCAGTAAATATCGACCAGAGGTCTACAAAAGTGAAAAATCGAAAATTCTCAAAAAAATTCACAAAGTAGCACTAGGTAAGCTATTAACATAAATGTAATTTTTACTTCGATCCGATAATTATTTTCCACGTACGGGGGGGTTATTGGTTTCGCGGCTCTCGGACCGGGTTTTCCAGGCCCGAGACCATGTGTCACAAAAAAATCGTTTTAAAATTCAGATCCATTGTGATGTGGACAACAAATAACTTATTCAGAAGAGTACTTAATTGCACACATTTTAAGTGGTGATTTACCCAGTTTGAACGAAAGTGTAATATTTTGGAGATTTTTTATTATTTTCAATATTTTGAACGTTTTCGTTCAATGAAAAAATGGCAAATTTCAAAGCCCAAAATCGTCGACTGGTACCTCGAATTCAGTAACGAGTCTTATACCACGTTAAAGAGCGTTATCTCTTCTTTCAAAATCTGTTTTCAAAACTACGGGCAACTTAAAAGAAAATTTTTGAGGCCAAAAAATACAAGTAGTACTTTTCTGAAATTTGAGCTTTCCAGACGCGGTGGGCCGATGCGAAAAACTTGGAAAAATACAGTAAAAAATCAGTTTGAGCAATAGTGGTTTCATGTTATCAGCTTTCAGAAACCAAGACGTGTTTACACAGCGATCTGATATAAATTAATGCCGTTTGCTATCAAGAAAGGCAGATTTAAGCTGTCAACTCCTGCCAAGTGCACCAGTTACGTGAAGTTGTCAAGGGGAGGGCAAAGCACTAATATTAAAAAGTCTTAAAATTCAAAACATTTTACGTCCATGAAATCATATTTTAGCGAACAAAACAATGTTGTGAATGTCTGTTGTTCGTACCTTAGCATGGTGTTTCCATATATTGGAAATGTCAAGTATCCACACGGGAGAACATACCAAACAACAACGTTTCAAATCCAAGCGCCGAAAGATCGTAAACGGCAAAGATTGCGTTACATTTCACAGAATGACCGCTTACTACTGTTGTCACTCCTTTTTTCGCTGGAAGCTACGAGGAGTTTTCATTCCGTCATGAGTGATTCTTGATCAGCGTTTCCTTGAAAGTACGACCCCGGACAGGTGATAACTGAGGACGTTTCGTCAAGACTCCTGTTGTTCAGTTTCAGGCTTTAGCAGGTGCGTAGTCAGGATTTTTCCGGAGGTACGCCCAACTTTTTCTACATCTTCTTTCCCCCCTCCCCCCCCCCCCCCCCCCCCACCCCAAATCTCAACATTTTTTTAAGGTGCCTTTATTAAAGGAGGGGTTAACAGTTGTAAGCAAAACCATTTTTGCTGTTTATGAAATGACACAACCTCTAAAATTCTTTAATTCTGTCGGCTTGTTATGTTCATTGACGTCAACCGTTTATCATTAATTCAGCTATTAAAAGTCAAGCTTGTAGTACCGCCGACTTTAGTTTACAAATGACTCTTTTTACCCCTTTTTGTCACATTATTCTTGACCGACAAAAGCACCACACATTGACGTAATTGTGCCCTACTTCGTCTACTCTGAAGACAGGTCGTGGAGAAAACAACGCGTTCACGCTTTACATCATCAAGCTTGCTATATAAATAAATCATCCAAGATTCGGTTCTCCAATTAATGTCGTCGCTTCTCTGGAAACCGATTTTTTTTAGTTATGTTTATTTCATTCTATTTTTTTTCCTCAACGTTTTCGGGTACTCACGTGCAAACCGTGCGTACAAGTAGCTACGCCCCTGTTTAGTCTCCTTAGCCCTGAGCGTTCCTCTCTTGCGGTTTTCGCGGGAGTTCAGGATGTGGTCCACCCAGTATCTCACGTCTCTTTTAAATGAGAGGCAGCACTTATTGTTTACCGTTTCGTTATCAGACAGCACTTAGGCTCTTAGCCTTTCATTTAATTTTGATCAAATTTTTATCATTTAGTTACTCAGTATACGTTCGATCCTGTCCTTGTAAACCTATACTTTTATACTTTAAGGGAGCTTAATACCTATATTAATTTTTTCTTCGTTTAGTGTCGTCCAAAAGACCCAGTTTTTTGGCATTTTTTAAAAAAGCAAGAAAAAGAAACGACAAGGTTTATTTTTTTTGGACTTAGATTAATTCTTTTAATCTAAAAAATTGGCATTATAACATCATTTCGAGGCATAAAACGTTCGGTGGTGTATCCTCTTTGCTTTTTACCCTTTTTGGGCCTTTTTTGTGAAATTGACCATCACATTTTCTGCCATATTGAGTTTGTGTCGATTTGGTGACCATGTCTTGTTGTTTTCAGTCTCCACGACAATGATGCTGGTGTTTCAGGCCTCCCGTTCTCAGATTTCTTGTGATTTTTCTTTCACCCCACCGAGCGACCCACCCAAAACCAGGAAACCTATTCGACGCTAAACGAACGAAAAGGGGATGACCTAAGCCTTATGGTTTCTTTTTGGGCTTCCTCACCACATTGCTTCTGCGTGTTTCTGTATACTTGTCTTTTGCTTTGTTTTGTTCTTTTTTGTCGGTAAAATAAACTGAAACTGTACAAAGACCCTCTATATTCCCTTTGGAGGTTCTCGAACGTGCATAAACAAAATGAAAAACGCGATGATTTACTGACCGCAAGGGCAATGGGGTGGGGTTAGGGCTCGTTACTGCGCTCCGGTTCACTCGCACGCTGTCAAATGGTCCCGAAATACAAAATGAAAAATGGCTGTGGACAGACTATTCACGTCTAGACATCAAGCATCTTTTAAGATGGGACTTATCGCCTCTCCCTGTTCATGGAGTTGCAATTGATTCAAGGTGTTGACGTTAATTTCGTGATGCCCTGCATGTTGCCAGGACATGTTTCAAAAGGGCCTTTCCAAAGGTACGGAGTCCGCCGTCACCTTGTCAACCGTGCGAGAAATGATGTACTTCACAAAAACAAAGAGGAGTTATTTTCGATTTGCCCTGCCCCCTTCCCCCGAAAGTCCCCGACAGGCCCGCTTCAAAGTACTCCCCATCCCATGTGGTTGCGTGGGGGATAGTAACAGGTCTTCCTAATTGCACCGTGCATCAATGACAGTTTAGCTCAATTAGAAGAACCTTTTCCCTGGCTAGTTCAAGGTGTGTGCACCTCCTTTAAGCTGTTGTTTTCGGTTCTTACTGAAATTTTTGATCTTGAGGAAATTCACAACGACAGGAGCAGGTTATGGGCTTTTTTCCTAGCCCTAATCCTACATCACGGGAAATCGCTCAGGTTAGGCAAGAATTCGATAATCCTTCCATAATCATCCATTTTTTCACCGCGTGAATTGGGTATTTTTAGCGGAGCTCCACCCGCGCGCGAAGCGCGCGCGTGTGGACGGAGCTCCATAGCTAAGGAAATGTGGTAATCTACCCATCCGAGAAAATTTGGTAATCACGTGACCGTACGCCCGACCGTCCGTCCGCACCACAGGGAAACCAATGGTCTCTCTTCCACTTTCTAGCTAGTTTGGGAGCCCAATAGAAAACTAATTGCACATCAATGTTGTGATCAATTGACAGCTGTCAAAACAGGATATCCACTGACCAGTGTCACCTGACCGTACCGCGGGCTCAAGTGTCGACCCATCGAGGTCGAGTACTTTTTTGAAGTTATCCGCTGACAAATTACCAGTTTCAAATGATCGCAGGCTCAAGTCTATTTTTTCCAATGATTCATATGAAATATCTTGTGTTTATGTCACTATGGCCCCGCACTGTCAAGATTTTGATTTCAAACTGACCTCGGACGCGAAAATTCAGCCACTTTTTTAAAAATAAAGGCGGGGAAGACCTTTTCTTACCATGGTCACGCGTTGGTCACGCTCTACGTCCAATTTTTGTACTCTGATTGGTCAAAATTTGACAGGGGAGTTCATGCGGAAAATTTATGCAGCATCTTGAAAGTTGTTTACTTTGACATCTAAAGCTGACAGGGTTTTGTGTCAACTTGTGATGTTTTTAACTGTCTTTTTCCACTGGATGTACAAAATGAAATACAGCTGCTACCAAGAGTCTTCTGTTATCCATGGCTGGTTTGTTTATTGGGTTTTTGGTTGAGAAATGCGTCGCTTGTCAAAATTGGGTAATCCGATTTCGGATGGCATCGTTTTCGTCTTTCACCTTGCTCAATGCGTAAGAGGGTTTAAAAGTCTCAAGCAACTATGGCCTTCCTTGATATCTTTCAGGAACTGAATCTCGAATGGTAAGCCTGAGTAATTATTGTATTTGATGTTTATTTTTGTTATATCTAATTTCATGAAGTCGAGCACAGTTTATGCGGCAAGTTTATGTGCACGTTTGTTAAGATTTGAGTCAATGATCTGATCTAGTATCAGGTTTGATATAAGCTTACAGAACTTTAAAAGGCCTTCAGATTTTTTTTTTCACGGCAAATAGAAAAAAAACGTTCCGAAGAATATTTAGTTATAAATTTGGCTGTAGAAAGAAAACTTTGAGTGATTTTCTTGCTTCGAGGAGTTCATCTTTGAAAAAAAAACAAAAACCGGGAGGCCGGCTGAAAGTAAAACAAAATAAACTTAACCTTAGGCTTTGAGCTTAAAGACTCAGGATTTTTAGAGACACTTTAATACTTGTCTTCGTGAATGAAAATTGTTGTCTCTGTAAATGCTTTACCGAATTATATTTCTTTTATTGATTGTTAGTAGTCTCTCTTGCAATTTTAATCGCTTGTCCGTGGTGTTTGTTTTCATCGTTCATGAACATCGCTTGCAGGAGTACTTAATGTCGCGCGTATCAAACGTTTTATAAGATTACACATCGTTATAACTGGAACCATTAAATAACAAAAAGTAATAATAATAAATTCGTTATTATGTTGAAGCGTATCTCCATTAAAGTTCATTCAAACACTCAACCACACTGACAGCTCGCACTAAAAATGAGAACCGGCTGGCCGTATGGGTGATTTTGGAAATTTTTTGAACGGTTTCGCTAAAAGCCCACGATTGATCGTCCTGGACATTGAAAAATTGTGAAATGCCGTATTCTGTCCGAGGTCTGTATGATAAAAAGTACTGTTTCACCTCAGATGTGATGTATAAAAAGTATAAAAGGTTGGTTTACACACCCTCAGATTTGTTGGCAAGGATTTGTAAAGTAAACCTGTCGAACGCCAAAAAATACGGCCTGATTTGTTTTCCAAGAATTTGTTTTCGAGGCCTAATCTACTGTGATCAAGAGCCATTATGGCTCTTGAATGTGATAGAAGATGTTTGCTATTTTTTGGGTGTACATATATTTAGGCTATGAACTCGATATAAGATGTTTCACTCTAAAATAACTTATCCTTTCTCTCAAAAGTCACATGAATGTGCTCTTAAGTTAACTGATTTGTGGATTAAAAGTTTATTGTTTGATTTAAAATATAAATTTATTAATGGGAGCTTCGCTTTTAGCCCTGGCTAAATCTATATATTAGCTTATTTCGAGGAAATACTTTTTGCTTCAAATCCAGGGTGGGCTTTTAAACACATTTTTTAAGCCAAATGGTTTTTGCGAGAATCTGCTTACCCGAACTTTTCGCATAAAAAACGACAAATACCCGAAAAAAGCTCATGTTGTTGGTGGTGGTGGCATATTTCCGATAAATTCAGCTCAATGTCTCGTGAAGAAGAGTTCAGATCCGTGCCCCCGCGCCTCTCGAGGCAAGCGTTCCGTCGAAATACGAGCCCAACAACAGGTGGTAAGCGGTCAATCTGTGAAAAGTAACGCAATCTCCGTCGTTTGAGAGCAGCCGAAGATGATCTTGCAGATGCTGTCCTTGATGGTTTTTATTTCCAGTATCTAGGAACCCCATGCTAAGGTATGAAACATACACTCGTAGGCATTGTTCTGTCCGCTAAAGTCTACTTCCTGGACGCAGAAACGTTGTGTTTTTTGAAGTTTATTATTGTGCTTTGCCCTTTGACAACCTTACGTGACTCGTGCGTTTGGTAGCAGAAGATGGCTAAACTCTGCTTTTCTTGTTGGAAAACGGCTTTAAATTTTATCAGATCGCTCGATAAACACGTGTTGGTTTCTGATAGCTGATAACGTTAAATCGCTGTTGCTCAAACTGATTTCTTATCGCATTTTTCTGAGTTTTTAGCATCGACCCGCTGAGTCTGGAAAGCTCAAATTTCAGAAAAGTACTACTAGTATTTTTTGGCCTCAAACATTTTCTTTTAAGTTGCCCGTAGTTTTGAAAACAGATTTTGAAAGAAGAGATAACGCTCTTTAACGTGGTATTAGACTCATTACTGAAATCGAGGTACCAGTCGACGATTTTGGGCTTTGAAATTTGCCCTTTTTTCATTGAACGAAAACGTTCAAAATATTGAAAATAATGAAAAATCTCCAAAATATTACACTTTCGTTCAAACTGAGTAAATCACCACTTAGAATGTGTGCAATTAAGTACTCTTCTGAGTAAGTTATTTGTTGTCTGCATTACAGTGGATTTGAATTTTAAAACGATTTTTTTGCGACACGTGGTCTCGGGCCTGGAAAACCCGGTCCGAGAGCCGCGAAACCAATAACCCCCCCGTACGTGGAAAATAATTATCGTATCGAAGTAAAAATTGCATTTATGTTAATAGCTTACCTAGTGCTACTTTGTGAATTTTTTTGAGAATTTTCGATTTTTCACAATTGTAGACCTCTGGTCGATATTTACTGACATCCGCTCTTAAGTGTCTCATCAAGGTTATTAACATATTCAGAGGATCTCATCACATACACGTATTTAACAGTTTAAGTTGAACTGCTATTGAATAATAAAAAACAAAAACACAAAATACTCTTTGTTTTCCCACCACAATTTAACTTGCGCATGCATGCATTTTGAGTGTAAGGATGATCGTAAGTCCCAAAATAAATAAAAAAACAATGCTTATGCAAAAGTTTGTGGGGAAACAGTGTACTTTGACTACCACTACTACTATGACTATTAAGGTAGTTTTGAATAAGGCCTATTACAGAGCACACTTTCATCATCATGCAAATCTTTAAGTGATATCAATATATTTGATCTCTCATGTTCATCCTTCACAAGTTTGCAACAAAATGAATAAATGACCAGCTCTGCTCCCAGTTTGCTTGTATAAAGCTCAGTTGGGGAGAAAAAATATCTTAGTAAAAAAAAACACTATAATTCTAACAAAAATCTTCAGATCCAAGTTAAAATACAACAGTAAAGGGGTCACTGACAGTATAACAGTCAAGGGTACCTGAGAAGTAAATCCTGGCAAAAGTTTAAAACTTAATGGACAGTTCTTCAAGCACCAATCATGTGCACACTAAAAAAGGAATGAAACATGTTAATTTAAATTAGAATTTAAGAAGCTTAAGTCAAATTTTGGCAGGGATATATTATGCACTTGTAATTTCCCTCAGACAAGTTTACTGCTGTAGCATGACTCACTGCAAATTGCAGAACCTATTGTATTTCATTAAATAATGTTTACAAAAGGAAAAATAATGTACTAAAAAAAGAACATCTACCCATGATGCCAAGGTACCACACAAAACAAAATGAAAATTATTATACCATAAACAGAAACCTAAGCAAAATATTAAATTTATTTACATGCTCTGAAGTCCCATTCCTCCACCCCCCCATGCACTTCGTCTGCCCCCTCTCATCTCCCCAGTTCCAGTGCTTCTCCCTTCTCCATGCCCTACAACTCCCCCTTCTCCCAACCAACTACCACTTTCACTTCCACAACCCTTCTTCCCCCCCCTCATTTATCACTGCCAGAGTGACAGTATCACTAACCCTCCCTTAAACTACAATGCCACTGTCACTGCCATTCCTCCCTCCCTACTCATCAATTACCATTACCACTTTTTTGATGGTTACCAACAATAATATAACCCTCTCACCCTCCCTCATTTACCAAAAATTGAGCCTACATGCAGGTGTTACAGCCCCCTCTCAGTGCAACAGCTGCAACTGCCGCTACCGCATTGCTGACATTACATTACTACCACCACCTCCGTGTATAAGCAATCTCATAACATGATAATGATTACTGTGTTGTTTCTAATATATGCTGACAAAATTGTGCTCATTGATAATTGAAAGAATTAGTAGGTCTCTGCAAAATAAGCACTGGAAATGCTAATGAAATCCTTAGTTCCCAAAAACACATGTATAAGGTGCCCTGTGAGGCCAAAACTCTGACTTAAGTGACATGGCCTTGAACCAGTGACATAAGACAAGATGAAATGGCGACAATTGACATAAAGATGGGTAAAATATGGTGTAACAACAGCGAAGTAGCCTTCTCCTTTCTGATCAGAAACATACATACCCCCTCCCCCCCACCCCACCATAAAGAGGGCCTCATAATGTACAACTAAAGCATCAAATAATTATCAACATTGATTGGATGATTATTTATTAGGCCCAATTTTCATTTGGTTTTCAACCTAGATGGGAATAATGTCAAAAAATAGAGCAAAATTGGAAGCATTTATCGATCCACAAGGAAAGAGGCCAAATATTTAAGGTATCAGTATAGGCTAATTTCCTGTAATTTCTAGCTACATTGAAACACTGAACAAGTAATGCGTGTATCAGCTACTATTTTTTTAAGGCTCAGTCAGTTCCAAGCATGCCAAGGCCACATCATTCTAATTAATATCAATGACAGAACTACGTATTAACTAGATTTTAATAATACCTTTCTTATTTTCAAAGCTATTTTAAAAAGTGAATGATAGACAAACAACTGACTAGCTTAACATTCTCATCACGATGGGACCATTCCATCAAAGTTTATATTAGCTTTCTATTACCTCGCAGAATTTTTTTTCCAAAAAAATGTCTTTTCCTTTAAATTCTTCAAGTGATGTATTGATTGTTTATCCTTATAATTTGAGCAAACTAATCTTAACGGCAGGAAGCAATTTCTTACACAGATGCAAAAAAATACCGTCAGGTAGGATGGTGAGGGATGGAGAAAAACCACATATATCTTTTAAAGCATATAATCGTATTAAAATATTCGTTATGTATCTATACATAGCTATCTAAATAGGCATATTTTAAGTGATATATTGAAAAAGGAGCAATGTGAATCACTTCCAGAAGAATTGACAAATGCCCCACCCCCAAGCAGAGGTTTTCTGATTATTTCCCCACTGCCAGGACCTACAAGATGACAAATTCCTGACAAATGCCCAGGGAGGATGGGCACACTTGGAATTGACTGAACAATTATTATCATCATTTCAAGCAAATTTTTCTTTCTTTTCATTGGCCGAAAGCCCACCACGTGACCTGCAAGTAACTGCCTACAAATAATGGTCTGCTCACGCACAACGTCATCCAATAATTATTGTGTTTGGCTTTGGTGTTTGGCTGCAAACAAGAAAATGGCAGATCGCTTTGCTTCCCAAGGATATACACGTTGATCAAATGATGAAACAGTTATTGAACTCAGTTATCGCAAAATATTGTGATTTGTCACTGTCTAGCCTGTGTACAGAACCCCCTCCCCTCAGGAAAAATTGAAGAAGAGGCATCTGTGAGTCACCGTCACTAATCGTGTATGGGAATAATTTTACATAAATAAAAATAGTTTCCGCCGACCAAAAATTCTGTCGCTCATGTTTCATGACATTCCAGTTCTCAAAATGTCGGTGCATGCCGCCGACTTATTTTCATCAAGCAATTGAGAGAGAGAGAGAGAGATTTTTAAAATTGGTTTACTCTATACCGAGCAAGAAAAATGTTCTTGCAAGCCCATATTATTGAAGGAAAAGATCCCTGATCTTATGCAAGCCTTCCCACTGGATAAGGAAAGTCATTAGTTTGAAATAAAGTGCTGACAAGTCAGACGTGGCTCATAAGCTCGTGGTAGTGTGAAACATGACCTTAGTGTTAGCTTGAGTAACAGAGGTTTTCCTTAGAACTTTTCTTTCCAATGCGTAGATCAGTGCATCGTAGTGCATGGAGTACCATAAATGTTGACGGAACAAATCCTTTCTGTGCCTTTGATTGTTGCGTTGAGGGGTCATGAAGCTGGTATAACTCATGCATATTGAGTTATTAATTCCTATGGTTCTATGTTACTGTACGTGTTTGTGACAGGATTTGATCTCGGATGCCATTTATATTAGAACCGATTTTTCTTTAACCTCTTTGAAGCCTAAAGCTTTTTAGTACCGCTAAAGAACCTTTCAATAAAGATTTCAGTTTCTTTTCTTTTCTCTGGCAAAATCCCTGGATCTGAAAAGCTATATGCATGTAGTTGTCTGTGAATGTGATGATTTTCTGGTTGCCCGCTATGTTTTGACGACAGGCCCTAAAGCCAACCAAAATCCCTCATTTACATGATGTACTGATCTACAAGTAACAGCCAATCAAATCATTTTGCACATATTCCAGGAACAATCACGTGGCCTCCATACACGATTAGCAACAGTGAATCACAGACGCCCCTTTTTCCTCAGGGGAGGGAGGTCTGTACACAGGCTATCACTGTCTCACAGATCAATTATTTGCCTCAGCCGACTCACCACTATCAAATCACGATATTTTGATCAACCTCATCCAATAATTGTTAATTATTTTATACATATTGTTTACATTTGAAGTTTGATGACAAGTTCAATTGATATGATGGCAACTGCAATAACTGACAAAAGCTAAAATACATTTTAAGAGGAAGTAGTTAAATTTTGGCGGAGATTTAATTGTAATACCCTAGCCTGAATTTTCATTCGCGTGATCGATTAAGCAAAGATTGCTAGTGAAGTCACGGTGGCCATATATTTGGTGATCAATTTCATGCATACTGAAAGTTGATGTCCCTCGTTTTAACACCAACTACATGCGGAACTCTGTAGCTCGTAGAGGAGCAATAGTTTGGAACACTTTGGTTCCTCAACTTAACGACGATATAGACAATGTTAAGAAATATGCGATTATGGCAAGACGGTCAAAGGCTCTGCTACACCTAGATTTCAACTGTATCTCCCCTCAACCATTAACCAGAAGGGAGGAAGATTTTACGTATAATTAGTGTTAATAATTAGTCGATACTAGAGTACCACCTTGTACTTTAGAATTTTAAGCTTTTATCCTTTTAGACTTGTAAGTAGTAAGTAGCTGGTGTATATCCTATTTATTTCCTAATTCATTAGTTATCTTATTTAATTATTTAGACACGACCCCACAAGCGAAGCGTCGCTTTAAATATTTATCGTGTATAAATAAAGATTATTGATTGATTGATTGATTGATGCAAATTCCGCGAAAAACCATTGTATTGTTTTGAACAGTTACACGAAAATCAAGAATATGAACAGATAATTTGAATAGATTCGGAATTAATAAAGAAAAGCAGACAACTTACCCGTTCCTAACTTCTTGAACTACATTTGTATCAACTCAATTTAAGCTTAACCGACTCTTTCAAGCCCGTAGTCTTTCAAAGTCTGCAAGTCTTCTCCAGAGGCCGAGTTCTTTCCTAAGGAGGACAGTGATCGTTAAAACTGTATCAACTCAATTGTTAATTCATCCCATGGGTATAAAGAATCTCAAAACATCATGGAATGCAGGATAGAGGGAATAACGTTTCGAGAATGTACCACGCAAAGCGGAAGTGAGTTGAAGTAAAATCTTGTGGTGGCTATCAATTGTTACCCCTCCAAAGCGCAAACAATGCAGTTATTCCAATAAAAGGATGCAAACTCACCTTGCTGTCGATTGCTGCCAAGTACAAGTTGATGTTTTATCCCGAAATGTAACTACATCGCCGAGACTACGTCAACACATATTTCACACTAGAGTGGGAATGTCCCAGAAATCCGTGCGGGAAATAAAAAACTTGCCCGGAGGGGGTTAGGCTTTAGTTAGGCTTAGTCTCCTGCCTGCGCCCGCGGTACTCCCCACCCAAGGGTTGATTTGACGCATGCACTGCACTCTCTCTCGTACCTTCACGGGCTGATGACGAAATCGAATTGAAAATTAAACGAGATTTGATTTGGATTCTATGAGTCATCAGCCGGGAGTTTAGGAGTTGTCGGGTGGGGAGTACCGCGGGCGCATCGAGATACCCAAGGCTATGAGAGACTAAGCGGCATGTAGTAGCTGCTCGAAAGAGGAGTCACTAATGGTGCCTAACCCTAGACCCCAAACAATACGCGACTGCGACCAATCAGGAGAGACCTTACGAGCAGCTCCTACACAACCGGACTGAGCCTAGGATCTATAGGAAGGGGCGGGGGGGGGGGGGTGGTGAGAATCCTCCTTTTCTCTTAAAACCCGTCCAATTCTTACTCCAACCAGCGCGATTGCAAACAATGACGTTACAATAAGGGATTTAATAGCACGAGACGAGAGAAAACGTGGGCTAGGAGAGAGAAAAGTCTCTACAACAGATTTCAAGGGGGTATACGTGAAAACCCGTTGCCTGCGTAACCAGCGTTTCCTATCGAGTGACGAGTATTGCGTGAAAGACGCGAACGAAGAAAAGAGGAAACAGAGAAATATCATGGCGCATTTTATAGAATAGTGGGGTTTGCGGGGAAGCGTTTCCTCTTTTTCCCTCACCTCCCCCTTCATTCCTCTTTTCATGGTTGCTCTCTCTCTCTCCAACTTTCGCGCAATAACTCGATCGGAACGTTTTGCTAGCCTTTGTACTGTACAGCCGCCGCTTGCTACGTAGCCTGTTCGGATCATTATACGTTTCTGGGAAACTGCCCACCTACCCCTCCCCTAAGCCAACATCAACACTTACTTCTCTCTTAGGGCAAAATGTTGGCTTAGGGGAGGGGCATCATATAATGATCAGCCTGTTCCGGGCTCTCAGATTTTGGGGAAGACGCAAAAGTGAAAGACACGCGAAAACTTGGCGGGGCAGGCGTTTTTATTTTTTTCATGTTCGTTCTCAATTCAGCCGACCCGACTGTCTCGGAGCCTGGAACAGGCTCGGCTTGCTACAACCTCGTTCCCAGGTCGGGTCGCTTTTTCCTGGCTTTGAAGGTGGGCGCCCCATCTGCAAAGCCAGGGAAAAGCGACCTGGGGACGAGGTTGTACTTGCTATGCAGACCATGAGCCGACAATTACAGATCGGGGGAGGGGAGGTGGGTACTCGACCAATATTTGAGTATAGGTGAGCCGTTGAGGGTTTGAAACCCTTACCCTTGTTAGGAAAAAAATTCCTAAAATACACACCCTGCAGTAGGACAACACCTTCAATTTTATTACCCTGTTTAAAACAAAGAACAAAATACAGGCCGTATTGTTTTAAAGCCATTTATTGGCAATTGCTATAGTCCAAATTCACGTTATAGTCATTGCTGTTGCATACTTGGAGTACAAACAAAATTTACGTAACAAATCAAATCAATCGTTCAGGTAGACTCACACGAAATTATAAATCCTGTTTAGGACAGATCAGACTCACACGAAATTGTATACTCTGTTTAGGACAGAGAGGTAAAAAACCATCCCCGCTCCAGCGGCTCATCCCCGTATAGACCACTAACAGGGAGTACCCTCCCCCTACCCCCACCCCCAGGTTACAGATGCATCCGTTTTATTCACCGTCTTCAATGCCCACGGGGAGTCAGGGATTTGACCTAACAGCGTTTTGCACTAGGATCCCAATTTGGATGGTGGCGTTTACGGTATTGGGTTACGTTCTCTCACGGTTAACAGACTGATTTGAAAAAAAATCAGTTATTTTTAATTTTCAAACGTTTTCAACGGTCTTCCCGGGATGGAAAGAAAGCCACAAGACAAGCAACCTCGTTCCCAGCATCCACTTGCACTCGTACCCGGGAAAAAGACTACGGAGGGTATTAAACAGTATGTCCTTGATACCCCCAGTGGCAGACACCTTTGATTACACTGACGGCTTCTAGGGAGCAAAAAACCTACTTTTATTATTATTTTTTTTCACCCCAGCATTGCGTTCGCAAACATACCGTAAAATTCCGAAAATAAGCCCCTCCGTGTATAACCCCCTCCGATGAAGCCCCCCAAACTCGTAACGCAAAAAACTCTCCGTTAACTCACCCCTCCAAATATAAGCGCCCCCGGGGGCTTGTACTTGGCAATTGCCCTCAAATACAAAGTAATACAAAGCAAAAAAGGTAAATTTCCTTTCAACTATAAGGCTAGCCCAATCGATTTTGAAACGCAAATTTCCCTCCATAGATAAGCCCCTCCAAATATAAGCCCCTCCAAAAATAAGCCCCTCAAAAAGGGCCTTTGGAAAATATAAGCCACGGGGCTCATTTTCGGAATTTTACGGTATCGTTGTCAGTCATATACAGAACAATTCCAAGAACAAAATCTTATTAAGAATATGCCAAAATTGTCTAACGATTTATTATACTACAAATTAACAACATCTCAAAGACAATAGTTATTGATTATAATACTTAACATAAGTTTATGGGAATTTGCATTTTACTTGCTAATACTAAGTCATTCAATGATACTCTCTGGAAGATCTTAAAATTTAAAACGTAGCTATTGTTTATGATACTGATTGTAAGTTTTTCAAGGGTGAAGCCTGCCATTTTTTCCTTTTAAGCCCCTGGGCCCAGTTGTTCGAAGGCTGATTTGCACTTAACCAATGGTTCATTTTAACCCGGGTTCCTTTTTCTTTTGTTCAAAAGCATTTTCTCAGATAATTTTCTCTGTTGTTTTTAAGAGCATCCAACCATCAACTTCTTGACAAAAAGAATTAAACTGAATTTACTTTTTAAGCTCTCATATCTGAATTCAAATTTCGAACTAACCCTGGGTTATCTTAAACCAGCTTTGAACAACCCGGCCCACGGTTACCTTTAGTTAAGACAATACAGCACAGTTCGCTTTTGCAGTTAAAACTGTTGTGTTAAATGAGTTAATCACATGACCGCATTTGTCGGGCATATAGTTTATTTGTGTCCCTATAAGTGGCATCATTTGCACCATCGCTTCGCTCGGGCGAAAATGATGCTACTCGGGCCACACAAACTACATGCCCTCCAAAATTTGATTGTCCTATTTACGCTAACAATAAAACTACATGATCTAGCAAGTACTACAAGTAAACAAAGTTGGCCAATGTCCATCACCGCGACAGACATTGGTATCTGTGTTAGGTTCAATTTCACTCCTTGTTATTAACTTTCGATTAGGGAAGGTACGTTTTCATTTTGGAGAGATGGGGCTTCAGAGAGGAGGGTCATCAAAAAGCAATAATGGGACCCTTGGGGAGGGTCACCCTTATTATAAATGGTATTAACGAAGAGTCAAGCCTTTTTTTTAACAGTGGTTTGTGTAAATGAGTTCAGTTACCACATTGATGTCATTTTTTTGTATTTTAAAGCTTCGTACCAGTCCTTTCTATTGAACAACAACTTGTACTTACTCAAGATTCCTGTTAAACAGCAGTTTTATTACAGTTCGTTCAATCAGATTCATTCACTCTTTCTTTCTTTCTTTTTCTTGTTCTGCCATGGCACGTAACTGTCTCGGACGACCCGTGTTCTCTTTCGGCCGTACCTTAAAGTTGATGTGTCCACTGTATGCAGTAAAGGGCTGTCACTTATATCGCTCAATTCTCTCGATGTTGACAATGTTTCAGAGCCTGCAATCCTTTCCTCTTCATCACTTTCTGAGCCCAAAGTTGAAGTTTCTGCACGCAGTGGAGTCCCTTTCTCCATGCCTGATAAATCCTGCTAGCGATATGTACTTTATATATGACACTTTCTCTGGCTGTCCCCCTTAAACACAATTCCATGACGTACCAAGTACAAATTAAGTTCATGAACTTTCAACGACGATATTTGGTCAGAATTATACAACTGCTCTCATTCAATGTCGTTGTTATCTTGTTCCAGCCGCTGCGTTTGCTGTCTTTCACCTTCAGCTCTTGGCTTTTCCTTACGCATTTCAATTTGAGCAAGGTGATCAACATAGTCCTTCTTCACAAACTTCAGCGGGACAATACAGTTCCAAGAAAATTCAGCTATTGTCTTGTCGTCTGCTGGGTTTAATTCGTTTTGGTGGAACTTTCTTTCCATTTGAGCTCGGGGCTGAAAGTCATCAGGTTCACGACCATCTATCGATAGATGTTGCTTATAGTCGTAGATAATGGGAATCAGGAAGCTTGTCATAGTCAGGGAAGGATCGTATAGTTGCCTCTACGACCCAGCCCTCCCCCTTATTAAAAACGTACCTTTCCCTTATATACGCTCATTTTAAGCCAAATTTTTCTTAACCCGGGCTTAATGGCTTAAAGGTAGCTACGCCCCTGTTCTTAGGGTTTTCCGTTCACTTTCTTACTAACTTGTTTTAACAATACTGACAAAAAACTCTACAACTATCGTCCTTCAGTAACTGGTCATGATGCCGGATACTGAACCAGATGACTAAATATATCACTTCTTAAGGCTATGTTTTACTAAGTGCTAGTTCTAAGCCATTTAATGACTACAATAAAAAAATATATCACTTAAGCTATTGCTTACGATACTGAATGCAAGCTCTTGGGTTTTCCTTTTTCCTTACTAAAATACAGTCACTTAATATACCGACAAAAAACTCTACAATTATCAACATGACCTATACAGGTCAAGATGATACACTTAAAGTGCTAATTCGATCTAAGCCATCTAATGACACAAATAAAAATATAGAACTTTTCAAATATAGAACTTTTGCTTATGACATTAAAAGTACGTTCTTAGGTTTTCCTTTTCACTTGCTAAACTAAGTCATTTACTTTGATACCAACGAAAAGCTCTACAACTATCATCTTTCAGCTACTGTTAAATTATAATCATGATGCCTGATACTGGACATCACTTCTTAAGTGCTAGTTCTAAGCCAATAAAAAACGTTTCAAATGTAAAACTTAAGCTATTGCTCATGACACTACAAGTTAAGTTCTTAGCAGTTTCTTTTCACTGACTAAACTTAGTCATATAATACCGACAAAAAAACTGCAATTACCATCCTAAAGCGACAGGTCATATTAATGCACATGGAGTGCTCATTTTAAGCCATTTTATGACACCAATAAAAGTAAAGAACTCTTCAAATACAAAACTTAAGCTATTGCTAACGATACTGAATGTAAGTTCTTAGGTTCTCCTTTTCATTTGCTAAACTAATCATTACCGATTACAATTATCAACCTTAAGTTACAGGACATTATTATGCAATAAGAGCGCTAATTCGATCTAAGCCATTTAATGACACCAATAAGAATAAAGAACTCTTCAAATATAAAACTTTAGCTATTGCTTATGATGCTTAAAGTAAGTTCTTAGGTGTTTCTTTTAACTCGCTAAACTAAGTCATTTAATATAATGACGACAAAAAACTCTAGTCTTCAGTTATCAACCTTAAGCTACAGGTCATGATGATAACGAAGATCATTCCTTTGGGTTTCTTGTTTGACTTGCTAATTGTAGAAGATATTTCATATAAAAAACTTAAGTAGGACGTCAACAACCCTTGGATCGGACCGCTGGAATTGAATAAACCGCAGTAACTCACTAAATAACAAAAGGTTAGGGATAGAGTCACAAAGGTTGATCCTGAGTCCGGTCCAATCCAGCTATTCATTTGCCAATAAAACTGAACACTAGTTCTGTTGGTCCTCTCTATTCTATGCTTATACTAAGCCTGCTAACGATGCTGAATCAGTTCTTACGATTTTTGTACTAAATCTAAACTCTTCAAATACAAAACTAAAGCTATTGCTTATAACTCAATAAAAGACACACATGTACGGTTAGAAATAGGGTTACAGGGGTTTAACCCATCCGGTCCGATCCAGGTTTTGTCATCGGTCCTTTAAATATAAAACTAAAGCTATTGCTTATGAAACTGAACGTTAGTTCTCTTTTTCTGTCCTACTTGCTAATACTAAGCCTTGAACTAACATGCAGGAAAATCTTCAAATACAAACTGTAAGCTATCAATAATGATACTAAATCAGCTCTTACGATTATTGCGCTAAATCAAATACAAAAATGATTATGTACTGAAAATATGTTATACTGCTGTTCTGTCTTACTTGAGTTGCTAATACTAAGCCCTGAAAACCTAACTCTTCGAAAATTTATATACCTTGAACTATTGCTTTCGAAATTGAACATTGAGTTCAGGTTCTAAATAAATTCAATCTAAAAAGAAAATTCTTCATGTAAAAACGAAAAGCTGTTATTTAAGTCAAAATGATGGTAGTAAAAACCTCTTTGATCATAAACTTTAAAATAAACTGATCACAAACTTACAAAATGAACCTAAATAGTTCATTTACACTACATTACGAGTACAAGGGTTTCTGTTTTAATTGCTAACACAAAGTCATTTAATGACACCAAAAGGAAATTCTCAAAAAAATATTCCTTAATCTGTTATGATTATGATACTCTACATGTTTTCTGTTGGTTTGCTTCACTAATTCTAATTCACCCAATGTTAATAGAACCTCTTCAAATGTAAGCCTTGTGCTATTGCTTACGATACAGTAATCCGCATCAATTCAAGAGGTTTTCTGGTTTACTTGCTAATAATTACTGTAAATCCTTAAACGATGCTAAAACGATGCTAAAAGATGAACATTTAATTAAGAGGTTTAAACGTACTGTTGATGGCATACTTTTCGAAGCTTTTCTATTTTTTACGGGCTTTTTTCACAGCGTGTTGCTCAATCCACCTCCTGTCAATGTGTCAATAAGAGACTGGCTGCTCACGTAGCATTTCTGGATACTACATGTACATCCATCGTCAATGTTCAAGCTTCAAACTGCAAGATTAATAAGTAAAGACTAAACATCAACAACCATTTCGCAGTAAAGTATCAGGGAAAACATGTACTACCACAACCATCAATAAAAACTAAGTAGAAAAAACTGAATGAGTACAGGTAGATCCACCACTATAAAAATAAAAAAAAATAAAACTGTGTTGAACCTGTAGAATAGACAGTGGTATATAAAAATTCGTAGTTAAAAGATACATTCTAAAAGTACAAACTAAAGAATATCAAGAATATCTACAATGATTCTGAGAGATTGTTAGCAGTAACATTTCTGTTCAGTTCAGTTTAACTGAGTCAACTGCCACTAGAGTCTTTCCGATCAATACGTTTCGATGTAACAGGGGTGAATTTAATAAATACAGCAAATGGAATGTACTTTATGCCCTATTCACTCCAACAAAACATGTTTAATTATACCAGGTTTAACAAAACGAGATATTTTAAAGTAACGTCGTCGTATCTTAATAGGGTTCAAGAAAGCTTAAACTTGTGCTTTAAATTCTGCAAACTTAAGGCCACAAACACCAATACACAGCCTTTAACTGGAAAAAATACGCCAAGGCGATAAACTAAACAGCTTTTAAACATGATTTATATTGGTTCGAAAGAAGCGTAAGGGTTTCGGATGTTATCGTTAGATCCTACAAGCGTGTAGTCAAAAGCAGAGTTAAAATATCATTGAGAACCTTACTGGCAAATTGGCATGGGATAACTGATTTCGGCTTCTCAACCGTGCTTCTTTTCGAGCCTAGAATGAGCTTTAAGTAACGTAAAAATCCCGTATTATAATCCCGATTCTATGCCTACGGTTTGCTACCAAAATAACGTTCTGGTAACACGCTGATTCCTTCTCATTGGTAAGCACATAATGGTTCCGCACTAGCAATCTTTTGCAACGAAAGTCTGCTAAATTTACTAAAACGTTTTACAATCACAGTTGGAACGGGAGAGAATAGAAAACCTTGCACTTACAATTTGCTGCCAGGTCGACGCACTGCGGCACAACCAAGTGTTGAGCTTTCGGAAACTGCAAAGCATTAAAATACGATGAATAAGTTACTCAGTTGACGGATTGAAAATTGATGTATAAAAGCAGTAACTATGGAAACTATAAAGGCAACTTATTTCTGATTGCTTTAGTGAATATAACTTCCTGTATACTATGGATGGGGAAAACTGAATGCAGAAACCAAAGCAATCCACGATACTTAATTTACCCATGCAATTAGAAGATATGTGGTTATGAAAGGATCTGAAATCCCAAAATAAAACTGAATTTGTATTCATTAGTGGTCCCAGGTAACAAAATAAGAATCATTATAACATCTCTATTAATTAAACCAGATCTATGTCATCTACAAAATCTGCAAGAATATTTGAAAACTGAGAAGAAAGCTACTGGCAAAGTCTTTAAAGGTTCACAAAGTTTTCTGGAGCTGAGATATCTCGCTCAATGGAGAAGTAAATATATACAGACCCCAGTATCGACCTTTATAAAAATTCTCCAAACTGATCTCTATACATTTCCTTAAAGAATTAGTTGGGAGAATTTGTTTAAGGATCAAAGCATTTTCAAACAACGTAAACTTGGACTAACGATAAGGAAAAAACGCACTGCTCACCTTTTGCTTCCCGGTTTACTTTCCTCGCGGCAGTTTTACTTCGATAACTGCGTACAGACATTTGGAGTTCTTAAGGCCAAAAGCGATCAAACCCTTCTGTGGACAGGAAGCCAGCCACCGGGACGGTTCATGATCTATATCAAGTACAGTCAGGAAATCCCCAGTGCTAACATTAAACAACGGAAGAAAATAATAACTCGCTGTAGTATTCTTGCAGACGATAACACATTCCGTCTTACTCACAAAGGCACAATCAAGAATTTCGTGAACGGTGCATAGCGTCCTGAGATGCTTTCCTGAAGATGCTTCAAGCACAAGTACTTCTTCCTTGGACTGAGAGTTTCTAGATGAGACAAGGACAAACTCCTCTGTTGGAGAAAACATCCCAGGTAGGCTCAAGTAAGGTAAACAATGTCGATGCAGATTTCTCTTCCATAGTTCATTTTTGCCGTCTGACAGCTGAACGGAGCTACTACCGGTGGATAGCAGCTGAAATTTACTGTTACATACTATCGCGGCTTCGTTACCCAACTGAGGAAGTGTTGACCGGAAACCCTCGTGACAAAGTGGGATGGTCTTCACTATGTTTCCATTTGATGTGTCCAGGATGCGTACCTCAAAATCTCTCCCCACACACGCTACACATTGGTCTGAAACTGGCACTATATCCTGAACCTCGCTTAAATTAGGCCAACTTCGGATTTGTTGTGACAACTCAAAATTCCATAGCTGAACATCCACAGGTTCACGTCGACCATATGGCCGTCCAGGTTCCAACTGTTTCAAAAGGACACCTTCTGACACAGGTACAAGTAAAACACCACCTGCTCTTATCGGTTTCTCTGCTTTACGCTTTCCACTTGACACATCCAAAGATACCACTTGTGAGCTTTTATACTCTACAATGACACAATAAATTGTCTTCCCGTCTAAAGCGAAGGCAATGCGATTAATATACGGCGATAAGAAAGGACGACAAAGGGGCCTCAAATAATCTTCACGTTTAAGCATTGTAATTTTCCAGTCGCCACCACGTACCCTCAATAGACTTTGATTGTTTAATACAAATTCAAACCCCGTGAGCAACCCGTTCGTCAAAAGCACTGGATCGCCCATCAAGAATCCACCTTTGCTAGATAATTCGTAATTCCGAGAATCATAAAAACGATCATTGTTTAAAACGTTCAAGGAAAAGGTGCCAGAGGGAAGCTTAACGACGTTTAAGGCAAAACATAACCTTGACAACTTAACTCCTACAAATGGCCAAGACCAACAAATAAGGAGTTGCATGTCAAGGGTAAACTTTATCATTCCACACGGTTGAGAGGTAGTGAATTCTGCGAGAGTGGTGTCTAAGCAGTTTAATGCGTCAACCAAACATACCAGTCCCGAAAAATGGGAAATCGCCAGGAGCGTTCCATCTGGAGACAGGGCAAAAGACAAAACATCTTCATTTCTGATGGTTCGACTAATCTCTTGGCCATTTTTTAGACTCCACATGACAAGGCATTTAGCATCGCCAGGGTAATCGGTGATAATTTTGCTCTTGTCCCCATGAACTGAACAAACAGAAAATCTGCAGTTACTTCTAGGAAACAGAGATTGGAGGTTTCCTTTAAATGAGTAAGCATGGCTAAGGATTCCAGGAAGAACAATGGGCTCAGTAGGGTGAAAAACAACAGAGCGATAACATGAGATTACATTTGAGTTTGGTACCGCTTTAAAGGGGAGAAGAAGTTCAGAGTAGCATTTCTTGACGTCAGCCGGACGTACCCACCTTTGCTCACCCGTTTTGAGTGACCAAAGGTAAATCATCCCATCCCAACATTCGCAAACCATGAACTCCTGCGTCGGTGAAATATCAAAACAAACAACCACGGAGTTACAGGGAAACTCTGCCTGGGTATTTTTCGAGTCCTTCTTCACAACTTCTTTATGAAGGAACTCCATGTAAGGTATTTCACGACTCTGTAAAACTTTTGTCGCTTGACCAGCAAAAACGTCCCCTCCCTCGTTCACCATCGATTGAAATATTGTACTAGGATGCGTCGAAAGTCTTCCATGGTACTTTAGCAAGAGAGACAACAAGGTGCCAAGGGCTTTTCGCCTCTCACTACTCAATGCCGGAAAAGCGTCTTGTTTCTGAGTAAGGATAATGTCTTCAGAAGCAGCCGTGTTGTTTACACACAGCTTTGCATACACAATGTCTAAGTCGGTGACATAGTTGCTAACGATTTCCTCAAAGCTTCTTGTACTCTCTTCCAGCTCTTCCGACTCGAGCATATGATAAACACCATGCTGTAGGGCGTACCTTGCAGTGTTACTGAATTCTGTGCCGTGAACGCCTTTTCTTTTCGCGTTATTCAGTTCATTAGAACAGAGCTGAGAGAGCATGACATGACCTTGCTTTTCATCCACAGAGAAGGTGTGTTGCCCGTAGGTAGTTCTCTCAGTCAACCAGTCCTTAACTGACTTGTGGAAGAACACAATACAGTCACCATGAACAGGTAGAAGGGTTGAGATAGAGTCGATAGCTTTTGTTACTTTCCGAGGACCAGATGGGGACTTCGAGTCCGAAATCAACATCTTAGAAACAAAGTCTCGTGGAAGCGGTTCTCTTGCAGCCGCCAGAGCACTTAGAAAAGTCAAAAACTGGTCCTCACCAATTTTCAATTCTTTCTCTAAACGTTCAAAGTAGGATTGATAAACAGACGATATACCTGAAGGTAAGGTTCTTCCTAACTCCTCGGGGGTGAGAAGTGAAACGTTTTCCTTGATAAAATCGACCATCAAATAAGCATATAAAAAATGCCCTGCAGCCTTTCGGACCAGTGCATCTATAACGACCTCTTTACAGCCCGCTTGAATAACACTGCTCAACTGTTTTTCAAGGAAGAGTCTGATGTCTTTCACGTTTTCTTCGTTATCTTGCTCCAGCTGAATAGGATTAAACTTTTTAAGACGATCTGCAATATTTACTTCGGGTCTAGTGGTAACAAGAAACCGGAACCAAGCAGGAAGTTTACAAAAATGATTAGCTACGACATCAAGCAGATCATTGCGGCCTTTGTATTCACTTTCATCCAGGCCATCAATAGCTAACAGCAAATTTCTCCTAGGGTCTCCTACGGTACATAAAGGCTCCTCGAAAAGAAATTCGAACAACTCCTGAACTTCTAGGCTGTTCATGTCCACACCCAAGTTTCTAGAAAGTTTCTTCAACAGTTCACTTTTGTATTCTGGTAAAACATCACAGAGCTGACAAGCTAACGATTGAAGCATCACCTTGGGGTTTCTGTAACGTTCCCTGTTGTGCTGACAAAAGTGACTTCCTGAGAGCCGACCAGCGTGTTGCATTCTCTGACAAACGACAGCGGCGATCACTGATTTGCCCATTCCCGCATCTCCACTGATTACTATCACACGATTTTCAGATGCAAAGTCCTCTAGCCACAACTTGATCTTCTCAAAGATGTGTAAGCGCGTTCCCTCCTGGTATTTCCCAGAGTGATACTGGATGACTCTCTCGGTGTTAACTTGTGCTAATTTTCTCAGAGCTTCATGCTCTTCAGCTTTATCTCTTCTTTCTTCAGCGTTTGCAGCCT
The DNA here is from genome assembly GCA_964035525.1 of Porites cylindrica. NCBI lineage: Eukaryota > Metazoa > Cnidaria > Anthozoa > Scleractinia > Poritidae > Porites > Porites cylindrica. The sequence continues at coordinate 2,850,816 of OZ037781.1, read as the reverse complement.
CATACTTGAAAAGCTGCTGCGATTCTTGTTGGGTTCTCCGAACTTCGTGTAACATTTGTTGTAAATTGCCAACTGCCTGGTGTGTATCTTGAAGAGTTTTGTGGTCCTGCTGTTGCAAATTGCTGGCTTCTATTTGCGTCTGTTGCACTTTTCCAACTATTTGATGCGTATCGTGAAGAGTTCTGTGATCTTCCTGTTGGGTTTGGAGCACTTGCTGTTGTTTTGTACGTAGATCTTTCAGCTGGAATTGGATCTCTTCGTCATTTTTTATCCATTCAATAACAGCGCTGACATAGTCCTCCCCACAAGGCTCTCTCTTTAACCTGTTCACCTCAGACTGACTTAAACCAAGCGAAACAAGAACGGAGCTAACTTCCTGCCATTTCACATCGAACACTGGTGTTTGAATGCCAGTTGTTGTCACGTGACCATAGAGCACGTTTCGATAGTACTTAATGCGAGCAAGGTTAGCCTCAAAAGAGGTGTCACTCACGGGAGGCATTCTGTCCCAGCCTGAAAGGGGAGGATGTAGGCCGCAAATGTTCCTCAGCAAGAGGAACAGAAGAGTGATATCAAAGTTAATAGAGTTTGGTGGCCCTCCACCTGGTGGTGGAAACATTTTGTCCCATTGACAACCATTCAAAATGTTTCTATGCCGAAGTCTAGTAAGAATGGAATAAATATGTCTGGAACTAAGATTAGCAGCCAAGTTGGCAGGAGGGTGATAGTAATCAAAAATATTCCTCAGCACTGTTGTTCCGCCATCGATGAGAAGTCTGCTCAGCTTGTTTCCATTAGTCTTCTCGACAGAGCTGACCAGGGGTGACGGTGTTGCAGTTGCCATAGAAGCCAGAAAAGGAAATATCCACCACCTTTTAAATCTGTGTAGAAAAGTGCAGTTATCTTTTTCTCATTTTTAAGGTATTTTGAAAGAAATGACTAGTTGTGTTCCTCACCAAGGTTATTACGATATTCAGAAGGTCTCATAACATAAACATTTTAAATTGAACGGTTTTTTCATAATGGGCCTTTTTCCAAAAGGAAAGAAACAAACAATACTCTTTGTTTTCCCTCAAAAACTTTACATAAGCATGTATTAATTTGTATCAGGAAGATTGTAAGTTCCAAGAGAAATTTTAAAAGACTGTTTATGCAAAATTTTGGAGTGTACTATGACTATAAATTGTGGTAGTTTTGAATTATAAGGCCTATTACAATGCACACTTTCATCATCATGCAAATTTATATGTGATATTAATATATTTGGTCTTTCATCTTCATCCTTCACGAGTTTGCAACAAAATGACTAAATGACAAGCTCCACTCCCGGTTGGCTTGTAAGCTCAGTTAGGGAGAAAAAATATCTTAGTAAAAAAAAACACTTCTAACATTAGTGTAAAGGGGTCATTGACAGATACCTGAGAAGCAGTTACTCTCTCGAGTTTAAAACTTGGAGGACAGTTGTACAAGCACCAATCATACAAACTGAAAAAAAAAATGACAAATGTTAACTAGAATTTAGATTTAGGAGGCATAAGTCAAATTTTGGCAGGGATATAATAGCACTTGTAATTTCCCTTTAGACTCATTGCCAATTGCAGAACCTATCATATTTCATTAAATTATGGTTACAAAAGAAAAAATAATACAATAAAAAAAGAACATTGTCCCAAGAGGCCAAGATACCACACAAAACAAAATGAAAATTATTACACCACAAACAGAAACCTGGCAAAATATTAAGTTTATTTACATGCTCTGAGGTCCCATCCCCCATCACTTGCTCTGCCCCCTCTCATCTCCCTACTTCCACTACTTCTCCCCTCTCCCATGTCCTACAACTCCCCCTCTCCCCCCCCCCCTTACTACCACTTTCACTCCCACAACCCTTCTCCCCCTCATCAATTACCACAAGAGTGCCAGTATCACTAACCCTCCCTTAAACTACAAATGCCACTGCCACTACTCCCTCCCTCCTTATCAATTACCATTACTACTTGTTTGATGGTTACCTACAATAATATTACCCTCTCACCCTCCCTCATTTACCAATTGAGCCTACATGTAGGTGTTACAGCCCCGGGGGGGGGGGGGGGGGGTACTCCCATACATTACCTATACAGGTATGTGCCGCCCAACAGGGTCGTGATTTTGAAGCTCCTGATTTAGAACGGGGTATCCATTTCAGAGGCGTTTTCTAGAATGGGGTATAAAAAATTGTGGATCACGGCTTTATCTTCTGCTTAAAATTGTTGCTGATTATGAAGAAGCATTTATTTGATGTATAATTCGAACAAATAAAGAAATATCGTTTTAAAAAAACAGGGCTATTTCAATTTACAAACTTTCTGGAACGGAGCATAAAAAATTGGCCCAATTCTAGAACGGGGTGTCAGTTTTAGGGCGAATTCTACAACGGGGTATAAAAAATTGGCCCATTTCTAGAACGGGGTATCAATTTTAGTGGAAATTTTTTGTAGAACGGGGTGCCAATTTGGAGTTCCGGGCGGCACATACCCACCCAAAAAATACCCAAGTGCCCCCCTCCCCCGGGGTTACAGCCCCCTCTCAGTATAACAGCTGCAACTTCCACTATCACATTCCTGACATTACATTTCTACCACCACCTTAGTGTATTAGCAATCTCATGACATGATAACAATAACAGTGTTGTTTCTAATATATGCTGACAAAATTGTGCTCATTGGTGATTAAAAGAACTAGGTCACTACAAAATAAGTACTGGAAATGCAAGTATAATCCTTAGTTCTCTTTACATTGTAACACATGTATGAGGCCTTGTTCCTCCAAAACTCTGAGAAGCGACATGGCCTTGAACCAGTGACACAAGACTTTATAGATGAAATGGCGACAAAAAACATATGGTGTAACAACAGCGACATGGCCTACTCCTCAAAACACGAAACAACCCTATTTGAAATTCTAGCCAGGGACATACTACTGTAAGGTAGGGTGGTGAGGGATGGAGAAAAACCACATGTATACTTTAAAGCATATAATCGTATTAAAAATATTCTTTATGTATCTATACATTAGCCATCTAAACAGGCATATTTTAAGTGATAATATTGAAAAAGTAGAAGAAGAAGAATTAACAAATGTCCCACCCCCAAGCAGAGGTTTTCTGACGAATTCCCCACTGCCAGGACCTACAAGATGACAAATTCCTGACAAGTCCCGGGGGGGGGGGGATGGGCACGCTTGGAATTGACTACTTAAGCCATTATCATTAATATCATTTGAAGCAAATTTTTCTTTCTTTTCATTGGCTGAAAGCCCTACACATGACCTGCAAATAACTGCCTACAAATAATGGTCTGCTCATGCACAATGTCGTCCAACTGTGTTTGGCTTTGGCATCTGGCTGCAAATAATATTCTGCTCATGCGTAAAAGAACCCACGCTTTTCGTCTTGTGTGAAACCTAAATACCTTAACACCTCATATCTATATTTTCCTCTAAACACACTTATATACTTAAATAAACGACTTTTTTCTTTATTTCTTAAAATGCCGCCTAGTATTTAAATTGCCCGTGGGGGGAAATCTCTATTCCTCATAAGCTCGGCTTCTCGGAGATTTCCCCGCCACAGTCACTCCTCCCAAGTAATGCACAAATTTTAAATTTAATGTTAGTTAACCTATTTATTATCGTTTTTATTCTGCTTGTAATTCATTGCGTGTGGCAAAATAATAAAATAAAAATAATAAAATAAAAAATAAAATGGCAGATCGCTTTGCTTTCCGAGGATATACACGTTGATCAAATGATAAAACAATTATTATTTAACTCAGTTATCACAAAATATCATGATTTGTCATTGTCTAGCCTGTGAACAGACCCCCCTCCCCTCAGGAAAAATCAAAGAAGAGGCGTCTGTGATTCACCGTCGCTAATCGTGTATGGGAATAATTTTACATTAAAATAAAAAATAGTTTCTGCTGACCAAAAATTCTGAGGCTCATGTTTCATGTCATTCCAGTTCTCAAAACGTTGGTGCATGTCACCAACTTTATTTTCATCGAGCAACTGAGAGAGAGAGAGATTTTTAAAATTGGTTTACTCTATACCGAGCAAGAAAAATGTTCTTGCAAGCCCATATTATTGAAGGAAAAGATTCCTGATCTTATGCAAGCCTTTCCACTGGATATGGAAAGTCATTACTTTGAAATAAAGTGCTGACAGGTAAGACGTGACTCAAAAGCTCATGATAGTGTGAAACATGACCTAAGTGTTAGCTTGAGTAACAGAGGTTTTCCTTAGAACTAATTTCTTTCCGGCACATAGATTATGCATCGTAGTGCATGGAGTACCATAAATGTTGACTGAACAAATCCTATTTGTGCCTTTGATTCTGGCAGTTAGAGGTCATGAAGCTGGTATAACTCATGCATATTGATTTATTATTTCCTGTGGTTTTATGTTACTGAAGGTGTTTGTGACAGGATTTGTCAGATCTCGGATGCCGTTTATATTAAAACCGATTTTTCTTTTACCTCTTTGAAGCCTAAAGCTTTTTAGTACCGCTAAAGAACCTTTCAATAAAGATATTTTCAGTTTCTTTTCTTTTCTTTTCTCTGGCAAAATCCCTGGATCTCAAAAGCTACATGCATGTACTTGTCTTTGAATGTGAAGATTTTCTGGTTGCCTGCTATGTTTTGACGACAGGCCCTAAAGCCAATCAAACTCCCTCATTTACATGATGTAGTGATCTACGAGTAACAGCCAATCAAATCATTTTGCACATATTCCAGGAACAATCACGTGGCCTCCATACGTGATTAGCAACAGTGAATCACAAACGCCCCTTCTCTGATTTTTCCTCAGGGGAGGGAGGTCTGTACACATGCTATCACTGTCTCGCAAATCAATTATTTGCCTCAGCCAAGTTGCCACTGGCAAATCACGATATTTTGCTCAACCTCATCCAATAATTGTTAAGTACGGTATTTTATACATAATTGTCATGATTGTTTACATTTGAAGTTTGATGAGAAGTTCAATTGATATGATGGCAACTGCAATAACTCACAAATGCGAAGATAGATTTTAAGAGGACGTAGTTAAATTTTGGCGGAGATTTAATTGCAATACCCTAGCCTGAATTTTCGTTCGCGTGATCGATTTAGCAAAGATTGCGAGTGACGTCACGGCGGCCATATATTTAGTGATCAATTTCATCCAAATTCCGCGAAGAACCATTGTATTGTTTTGAACAGTAACATGGCTGCCTTTTAATGCAGACGAAAATAAAGAATATGAACAGATAATATGAATAGATTCGGAATTAATAAAGAAAAGCAGACAACTTACCCGTTCCCGACTTCTTGAACTACATTTGTATCAACTCAATCAAGCCCGTAGTCTTTCAAAGTCTGCAAGTCTTCTCCAGAGGCTGAGTTCTTTCCTAAGGAGGACAGTGATCGTTAAAACTGTATCAACTCAATTGCTAATTCATCCCATGGGTATAAAGAAACTCAAAAGATCATGGAATGCAGGATAGAGGGAATAACGTTTCGATAATGTACCACGCAAAGCGGAAGTGAGCTAAAGTAAAATCTTGTGGTGGCTATCAATTGTTACCCCTCCAAAGCGCAAACAATGCAGTTATTTCAATTAAAAGGATGCAAACTCACCTTGCTGTCGATTGCTGCCAAGTACAAGTTGATGTTTTATCCCGAAATGTATAAACTACATCCCCAAGACTTGCACCGACTTGCACACCAGAGGGGGAATATCCCAGAAATCCATACGGGAAATAAAAGACTTGCCGGGAGGGGGTTAGGCTTTAGTTAGGCTCAGTCTCCGGCCTGCACCCGCGCTACTCCCCCACCCGAGGGTTGATTTCACGCAAGCACGGCACTCTCCCTCGTACCTTCACGGGCTGATGACGAAATCGAATTGAAAATTAAACGAGATTTGATTTGGACTCTATGAGTCATCAGCCGGGAGTTTAGGAGTTGTCGGGTGGGGAGTACCGCGGGATCGAGACACCCAAGGCTATGAGAGACTGAGCGGCACGTAGCAGCTGCTCGAAAGAGGAGTCACCAATGGTGCCTAGCCCTGACCCCAAACAATACTGAAACAGTTAAAAGAATGACATGTTATTGTTTTCGGCGACCAATCAGGAGAGACCTTGCGAGCAGTTAGGAGGGGGTGAGAATCCTCCTTTTCTCTTAAAATCCGTCCAATTCTTATTCCAGCCAGCGCGATTGCAAGCAATGGCGTTACAATGAGGGATTTAATAGGACGAGACGAGAAAACACGTGGGGGAGGAAAGAGAAAAGTCTCTACAACAAATTTCAGGGGGGATACGTGAAAACCCGTTGCCTGCGTAACGAGCGTTTCCTATCGAGTGACGAATATTGCGTGACAGAGACATTATACGTTTCTGGGAAACTACCCATCTACCCCTCGCCTAAGCCAACATCAACACTTACTTCTCACTTAGGGCAGAATGTTGGCTTAGGGGAGGGGTAGGTAGGCAGTTTCCCAGAAACGTATAGTGATTCGCCTGTTCCTGGTTCTCAGATAGTGGGGAACACGCAAAAGTAAAAGGCACGCGAAAAGTTGGCGGGGCAAGCGTTGTTTATTTTTTTCATGTTCCTTCTCAATTCAGCGGACCCGACTATCTCGGAGCCTGGAACAGGCTACTTGCTACAACCTCGTCTCCAGGGGAGGGTACTCGACCAATATTTGGGTATAGGTGAGTCACTGAGGGTTTGAAACCCTGACCCTGGTTAGGAAAAAAATTCCTAAAATACACACCCTGCAGTAGGACAACACCCTCAATTTTATTACCCTGTTTAGAACAAAGAACAAAATGCAGGCCGTATTGTTTTAAAGCCATTTATTGGCCATTGCTATAGAGCAAATTCACGTTATAGTCATTGCTGCTGCATACTTGGAGTACAAACAAAATCAACGTAAAAAATCAAATCAATCGTTCAGGTAATACTCTTTTGATAGACTCACACGAAATTATAAATCCTGTTTAGGACAGATCAGACTCGCACGAAATTGTATACCCTGTTTAGGACAGAGAGGTAAAAATCATACCCGCTCCAGCGGCTCATCCCCGTATAGACCACTAATAGGGAGTACCCTCCTCCTACCCCCACCCCCAGGTTACAGATGCATCCGTTTTATTCACCGTCTTCAATGGCCACGGGGAATCAGGGATTTGACCTAACAACGTTTGCACCAGGATCCCAATTTGGATCACAGTTAACAGACTGATTTGAAAAAAATTCAGTTATGCTAATTTTAAAACGTTTTCAACAGTCTTCCCGGGACGGAAAAAAGCCACGAGACAAGCAACCTCGTTCCCAGCATCCTGGGTATTAAACAGTATGTCCTTGATACCCCCAGTGGCACACACCTTTGATTACACTGACGGCTTTTGAGCAGCAAAAAATCTACTTTTATTATTTTTTTTTTTTCACCCCAGCATTGCGTTCGTCAAAATACCGTAAAATTCCGAAAATAAGCCCCTCCAACGAAGCCCCCCAACTCGTAACGCAAAAAACCCTCCGTTAAATCACCCCTCCAAATATAAGCCCCACGGGGGACTTGTACTTGGCAATTGCCCTCAAAGAGGGTCTCAATGGGGTTAACCGATAGGCGTAAAACGGCCAAAAACTTAGTCGATAGCCGTAAAAATTGAAAAATTTTAACCGTTAGCCGTAAATAGGGTAAAAAAGAGTTAACCGTAAAAGAAATTGTTCCCTAGATTTGCGACTGGTGTGACTCCGTACGCACGTTAGGCGAAGCGCCTTTTAGGTGTTAATCAAGACCTAGGCTCCATTTCCGGCGCCCTCGCGAGAAACTAATTTTTTCCATAGCGAAGGTGTGGCTTCTTGCTGGGAATTAATATTTGCAATTTTCAGGAGTTCGTAACCTTGAAACACCTCTTCCTTCTCCAACAACACGCAGAGATGTCACTGTTTATAAAACACGTTGCCGATAAACAACATTTCCCTGTCTTTCTCTGACGCTACGGTAGACATTGCCATGCTTAGTCCCTGTACGGCGTCTTCCCACGCAATCTCGGTCAAGGCATTTCGGTGGCGAACTGGCTTGGACTACGTGACCCGAAACGCATTAGCCGCGCGTAATAATGCGGCCTACAGACAAGGCAACGGCAGACAGTCGTTCCGTACAGTCCCTCGCTATCATTAAAAACACTGGACACGGGAATTTTGTTATTGGCCGTTTTCACACTAGGGCTAGAAATGGATCATCCGTCTGAGACTAGCCTGTGTACAGTCGCGCCCTCCCCACAGACACCCCTTCTCCGATTTTTTCTAGGGGGAGGGGGCGGCTGTACAGAGGCTATATGGAACGGATAATCCCGCCTTCAAAAGTCAGGTGGATTATTCATTCAAAATTAAAACTATTCGATTTTCAAATTAATTACCTATCTGATGCGAATCATCAAACGGATAACCCGTCTCACAACAATAATCCTTGTCTAGTGTGAAAACGGCCATGTCTGTTATAATGAATGTCCCCCCCCCCGGCCTTGAGTTGGGCGTTCGCGTGTCTGCTTTTGCTTTTTCACAAAGATTATTTTTAAATTGACTATTGACATTTCTATGTGTAAAATAATATTAGAAGTGGAATACTTTACTTATAAAAAGTATGATCTATCAAATGTTAAAATTTTTCAAAAGAATAGCTTATTTCATCCGAGATGATCTGAAGATCTTTATTTTGATTTAAAGATACAAAAAAATACGGGTTAATTAATATTTAACTTTTTGAAACAAAAGAAGTTAATTTTTAACTTTTTCGTTAACCGTAACTGAAAAAAATTAACCGACAGCCGTAAAATAGCCAACATTTTAGCCGATAACCGTATCAGCCACCACCCCATTGAGACCCTCCTCAAATACAAAGTAAAACAAAGCAAAAAAGGTAAATTTCCTTCTAACTATAAGGCTAGCCCAATCGATTTTGAAACGCAAATTTCCGTCCATAGATAAGCCCCTGCGAATATAAGCCCCTCCAAAAATAAGCCCCTCAAAAAGGGCCTTTAAAAAATATGAGCTCCAGGGCTTATTTTCGGATTTTTACGGTATCGTTGTCAGTCATATACAGAACAATTCCAAGAACAAAATCGTATTAAGAATATGCAGAAACTGTCCAACAATTTATTATACTACAAATTAACAACATCTCAAAGACAATAGTTATTGATTATGATACTTAACGTAAGTTTATGGGGATTTGCATTTTACTTGTTAATACCAAGTCATTTAATGATACTCTTTGGAAAATCTTACAATTTAAAACGTAGCTATTGTTTATGATACTGATTGTAAGTTTTTCGGGGGTGAAGCCAGCCATTTTTTCCTTTTAAGCTCCTAGGCCCAGTTGTTCGAAGGCCGATTAGCGCTTAACCCATGGTTCATTTTAACTCGGGTTCCTTTTTCTGTTGTTCAAAAGCATTTTCTCGGATAATTTTCTCTGTTATTTTTAAGAGCATCCAACCTTGGGTTATCTTAACCCAGCTTTGAACAACCCGGCCCTGTTGTAGAAGTCCTGAAAGGGAGGGGGGAGAGGGAGGGGGTGAGAACATAGAAGCAAGCTAAGTTTACGGTTACCTTCAGTTAAGATAATACAGCACAGTTCGCTTTTGCAGTTAAAACTGTTGCATTAAATGAGTAAATAGCATAACAGTGAGTTAACACTTATGTACACCAACAATAAAACTATATGATTCTAGCAGGTAATCAAACTAAACAAAGCGGGCCAATGTCCATCACCGCGACAGACATTTGTATCTGTGTTTGGTGCAATTTCACTCCCTGTTATTAACTTTCGATTAGGGAAGGTACGTTTTTAAATTGGGGGGGGGGGGGGGGGTGGGGCTTCAGAGGGAAGGGTAATCAAAAAGCAAAAATGGAACCCTTGGGGAGGGTCAACCCTTACCATAAAAGGTGGTAAGGGAGAGTCAAGCCTATTTTTCACAGTGGTTTGCGTAAATGTGTTCAGTTACCACATTCATCTCATTCTTTCGTATTTTAAAGCTTCGTACCAGTCCTTCCTGTTGATCGGGAACTTGTAATTACTCAAGATTACTGTTAAACAGCAGTTTTATTACAGTTCATTTATCTGATTCATTCACTCTTTCTTTCTTTCTTTTTTCTTCTTGTTCTGCCATGGCACGTAACTGTCTCGGACGCCAGACGACCCGTGTTCTCTTTCGGCCGTACCTTGACGTTGATGTGTCCACTGTATGCAGTACAGGGCTGTCACTTATATCGCTCAATTCTCTCGATGATGTTGACAATGCTTCAGAGCCTACAATCCTTTCCTCTTCATCACTTTCTGAGCCCAAAGTTAAGCTTTTTTCACAAAGTCTCTTTCTCCATAGTGCCTGATAAGATCCTGCCAGCGATATGTACTATATATATGCCACTTTCTCTGGCTTCTTCCCCTTAAACACGATTCCATGTCGTACCAAGTACAAATTAAGTTCATGAACTTTCAACGACGACATTTGGTCAGAATTTTACAATTGCTCTCATTAAATGTCGTTGTAATCTTCTTCCAGCCACTGCGTTTTCTGCCTTTCACTTTCAGTTCTTCGCTTTTCCTTACGCATTTGATTTGACCAAGGTGATCAACATAGTCCTTCACCACAAACTTCAGCGGGACAATACAGTTCCGAGAAAATTCAGCTATTGTCCCGCCTTCTCCTGGATTTAATTTGTGTTGGTGGAACATTCTTTTCATTTGAGCTCGGGGCTAAAAATCATCAGGTTCACGACCATCGATAGATGTTGCTGATAGTGGTAGAAATGGGGATCAGGAAGCTTGTCATAGTCTGGGAAGGGTCGAAGAGTTGCCTCTACAACCCAGCCCTCCCCCCCAATAAAAAACCTACCTTCCCTTATATGAGGTAATTTTAACCTGGGCTTAATGGCTTTTAAGGCAGCTACGCCCCTGTTCTAAGATTTTTTCGTTCACTTGCTGACTAATTTGTTTTAATAATACTGACAAAAAACTCTACAACTATCGTCCTTCAGTTACTGGTCATGATGCCGGATACTTAACATCACTTCTTAAGGTTCTGTTTTACTTAATTGCTAGTTCTAAGCCATTTAATGACTGAAATAAAAAAAATATATATGACTTAACCTATTGCTCACGATACTGGATGTAAGCTCTTGGGTTTTCCTTTTCCCTTGCTAAACTACAGTCATAAAATACCGACAAAAAACTCCACAATTATCAACCTTAGCTATACAGGTCAAGATGATACACTTGGAGTGCTAATTCGATCTAAGCCATTTAATGACACCAATAAAAATATAGAACTTTTGCTTATGATACTAAAAGTACGTTCTTAGGTTTTCAAAGTCATTTACTTTGATACCAACGAAAAGCTCTACAACTATCACCTTTCAGCAACTGGTCAATCATGACGCCTGATACTGAACATCACTTCTTAAGTGCTAGTTCTAAGCCATTTAAAGACACCAATAAAAAACTTTTCAAACGTAAAACTTAAGCTATTGCTCATGACACTACACGTAAGTTTTAGGGTATTTCTACTCACTAACTAAATTAAGTTATATAATACCGACACAAAAAACTGCAATTACCAACCTTAAGCGACAGATCATGTTAATACACTTGGATTGCTTATTTTAAGCCATTTTATGACACCAATAAAAGTAAAGAACTCTTCAAATACAAAACTTAAACTATTACTTACGATACTGAATGTAAGTTCTTTAGTTCTCCTTTTCATTTGCTAAACTAATCATTACCAACCAAACAAATCTGCAATTATCAACCTTAAATCACAGGTCATGATGATACAAAGTAAGAGTGCTAATTCGATCTAAGCCATTAAATGACACCAATAAGAATAAAGAACTCTTGAAACATGAAAATTAAGCTATTGCTTATGATGCTAAAAGTAAGTTCTTGGGTGTTTCTTTTAACTCGCTAAACTAAGTCATTTAATGTAATAACGACAAAAAACTCTAGTCTTCAGTTATCAACCTTAAGCTACAGGTCATGATGATACTGAACATCATTTCTTTAGGTTTCCTGTTTGACTTGCTAGTTCTAGAAGATATTTCAGATAAAAAACGTAAGTAAGGCGTCAACAACCCTCGGATCGGACCGCCGGAATTGAATAAACCACAGTAACTCACTAAATAACAAAAGGTTAGGGATAGAGTGACAAAGGTTGATCCTGAGTCCGGTCCAATCCAGATTTTGTCAGCGGTCCTTTAAATTTAAACCTGAAGCTATTGCCAATAAAACTGAACACTAGTTCTCTTGGTCCCCTGTATTCTATGCTCATACTAAGCCTGCTAACGATGCTGAATCAGTTCTTACGATTTTTGTACTAAATCTAAACTCTTCAAATACAAATTAACTAAAGCTATTGCTTATAACTCAAGAAAAGACATGCATGATGTACGGTTAGAAATAGTGTTAAAGGGGTTTAACCCACCCGGTCCGATCCAGGTTTAGTCAACGGTCCTTTAAATATAAAAGTAAAGCTATTTCTTATGAAACTGAACATTAAGTTCTGTTTTTCTGTCCTACTTACTAATACTAAGCCTTGAACTAACAGAAAAATCTTCAAATACAAACGATAAGCTATCGATAATGATACTAAATCAGTTCTTATGATTTTTGCGCTAAATCAAATATAAAAATGATTATATGTACTGAACACATGTTATAGTGCTGTTCTGTCTTGTATACTTGAGTTGCTAATACTAAGGCCTAGAATCCTCCTCTTCTAAAATATACCTTGAACCTTGCTTTGGAAACTCGGATTAGAACATTAACTTCAGGTTCTCCGTTTTACTAGCAACTAAGAAAATGTCAAATCTAAAAAGAAGCTTCTTCATGTAAAAACGAGAAGCTGTTACTTCAGTCAAAATGATGTTAACAAAAAACTATATTTCAACCATAAACTTTACAATAAACTGATCACAAACTTACAAAATGAACCTACATAGTTCTTTAACACTACTCTGTTTTAATCGCTAACATAGTCATTTAACAGCACCAAAAGGAAATTCTTAAAAATATTCCTTAATCTGTTGTGATTATGATACTGTACATGTTTTCTGTAAGTTTGCTTTGCAAATTTTAATTCACCCAATGTTAATAGAACCTCTCCAAATGTAAGCCTTAAGCTATTGCTTACGATACTCTGTATCAGGTCTAGAGGTTTTCTGGTTTACTTGCTAAAAATTACTGTAAATCCTTAAACGATGTTAAAACGTTGCTAAAAGATGAATATTTGATTAAAAGGTTAAACATACTGTTGATGGCGTACTTTTCGAAGCTTTTCCATTTTTAAGGGCTTTTTTTTACAGCGTGTTGTTCAATCCACCTCCTGTCAATGTGTCAATAAAAGACTGGCCGCTCACGTACCATTCCTGGATACTGAACGTACATCCATCATAAATGTTTAGGATCCAAACTGCAAGATTAATAAGTATGTGTTATAACATCAACAACCATTTTGCAATAAAGTAAGACGAAAAACACTACCACAACCATCAATAAAAAAAATAGAAACAAACTTATTGAGTTCTACTTACTAGGCACAAGTACTGGTAGATCCACAACTAAAAGAATATAAAAAATAAAACGGTTCTGAATAGAATAGACAGAGGTATATAAAAATTCGTAGTTAAAAGATACATTCTAAAAGTACAAAAGAATATCAAGTACATCTACCATAATTGTGAGAGACTGTTAGCAGTAACAGTTCTGTTCAGTTCAATTTAACTGAGTCAGCTGCCACTAGAGTCTTTCCGATGTAAAAATCCCGTATTATAATCCTGGTTATATGCCTACCCGTTTGCTATTAAAATAATGTTCTGGTTACACGCTGATTCCTGATCATTGGTAAGCACATAACGGTTCCTCAGCAGCAATTTTTTTGCAACGAAACTCCACTTAATTTACTAAAACGTTTTACAATTTCAGTTCAGTTCAGTTGTATTTAGCCAAAGTAAATTACAATGCAAAATACACATAAGAATTGTTAGTTGGCAAGGGAGCTTAGAAGAAACCAGAAGGCTTATTAAGCCTGGGCTCTCCAGTCACAAAGAAATAAGTAAAATGGTCAATCAATCACAGTTGGAATGGGAGAGAACAGAGAACTTTGCACTCACAATTCGTTGCCAGGTCGACGCACTGTGGCACAACCTTTGTCTGCAAGTGTTGAGCTTTCGGAAACTGCAAAACATTAAAATACTACCAATAAGTTTCTCAGTTGACGGATTGAAAATTGATGTATACAAATAATACTATCAAAACTATAACGAACTCTTATTTGTGATTGCTTCAGTGAAAATTTCCTGGATACTATGGAAAGGGATAACTGAATGCAAAAACCAAAAGCAATAGACAATACTTAATTTCCGCATGCAATCAGAAAGTATCTGCTTATGTAAGGATCTGAAATCCCACTAAATTTATTAGTGGTCCCAGATAACAAAGTAAGACGGAACAATTATTACATCTCTGTTAATTAAACAAGATCTATGTTATCTACCAAATCTGCAAGAATATTTGAAAACTGAGAATAAAGCTACTGGCAAAGTTTTTAAAGGTTCACAAAGTTTCTGGAGCTGAGGAATCTCGCTGGAGAAGGAAATACAGTGGAACCTCTGTTAACCCTATATAAGCCCCAATATCGACATACAAATTCTCTAGACCGATCTCCATAAATTTCCTTAGAGAATTAGTTGAGACAACTTGATAACAGATCAAAGCATTTTCCCTCAGATGATCATTTCATCACTTCTCAAAACACGTTCTTATGATGATGTACTGATATTGTTGGGGGAAAATTGAGATTTAAATTTCCTTAAACAATTAGTCGAGAGAATCTGGTTAAAGATCAAAGCATTTTCTCTTAGGTGATCATTTCATCACTTCTCGTAACGTTTTTTTATGATGATGTATTGATATTGTTAGGGGATACTAGAGATTGGTCACCCTTGAGACTTGAAGGGTAAAGAGGCCAGCGGCGCTGCCCAGGGAAGGGACAAGTGGTCACTCAATAAAGGTACTTTTTACAGTGATCTACTGACAGCTTTGTCTGCAGGGAATCTAGCAACAGGCCGCTAAATAGAGTGGTTGCTTTAATAAAGGTACTTTTTACAGTGATTTACGGACAGCTTTGTTCGCAGGGAATCTTGTAACAGGCCGCTAAATAGAGTGGCTGCTTAATAAAGGTACTTTTTACAGTGATTTACAGACAGCTTTGTCTGCAGGGAATCTTGTAACAGGCCGCTAAATAGAGTGGTTGCTTAATAAAGGTACTTTTTACAGTGATTTACGCACAGCTTTGTTCGCAGGGAATCTTGTAACAGGCCGCTAAATAGAGTGGCTGCTTAATAGAGGTACTTTTTACAGTGATTTACAGACAGCTTTGTCAGTAGGGAATCTTGTAACAGGCCGCTAAATAGAGTGGCTGCTTAATAAAGGTACTTTTTACAGTGATTTACTGACAGCTTTGTTCGCAGGGAATCTTGTAACAGGCCACTAAATAGAAAGGCTGCTTAATAGAGGTACTTTTTACAGTGATTTACTGACAGCTTTGTCTGCAGGGAATCTTGTAACAGGCCGCTAAATAGAGTGGCTGCTTAATAAAGGTACTTTTTACAGTGATTTACGGACAGCTTTGTTCGCAGGGAATCTTTTAACAGGCCGCTAAATAGAGTGGTTGCTTAATAAAGGTACTTTTTACAGTGATTTACGCACAGCTTTGTTCGCAGGGAATCTTGTAACAGGCCGCTAAATAGAGTGGCTGCTTAATAAAGGTACTTTTTACAGTGATTTACGGACAGCTTTGTTCGCAGGGAATCTTGTAACAGGCCGCTAAATAGAGTGGTTGCTTAATAAAGGTACTTTTTACAGTGATTTACGCACAGCTTTGTTCGCAGGGAATCTTGTAACAGGCCACTAAATAGAGTGGCTGCTTAATAGAGGTACTTTTTACGGTGATTTACTGACAGCTTTGTTCGCAGGGAATCTTGTAACAGGCAACTAAATAGAGTGGCTGCTTAATAAAGGTACTTTTTACAGTGATTTACTGACAGCTTTGTTTGCAGGGAATCTTGTAACAGGCCGCTAAATAGAGTGGCTGCTTAATAAAGGTACTTTTTACAGTGATTTACTGACAGCTTTGTTCGCAGGGAATCTTGTAACAGGCCACTAAATAGAAAGGCTGCTTAATAGAGGTACTTTTTACAGTGATTTACTGACAGCTTTGTCTGCAGGGAATCTTGTAACAGGCCGCTAAATAGAGTGGCTGCTTAATAAAGGTACTTTTTACAGTGATTTACGGACAGCTTTGTTCGCAGGGAATCTTTTAACAGGCCGCTAAATAGAGTGGTTGCTTAATAAAGGTACTTTTTACAGTGATTTACGCACAGCTTTGTTCGCAGGGAATCTTGTAACAAGCCGCTAAATAGAGTGGCTGCTTAATAAAGGTACTTTTTACAGTGATTTACGGACAGCTTTGTTCGCAGGGAATCTTGTAACAGGCCGCTAAATAGAGTGGTTGCTTAATAAAGGTACTTTTTACAGTGATTTACGCACAGCTTTGTTCGCAGGGAATCTTGTAACAGGCCACTAAATAGAGTGGCTGCTTAATAGAGGTACTTTTTACGGTGATTTACTGACAGCTTTGTTCGCAGGGAATCTTGTAACAGGCAACTAAATAGAGTGGCTGCTTAATAAAGGTACTTTTTACAGTGATTTACTGACAGCTTTGTTTGCAGGGAATCTTGTAACAGGCCGCTAAATAGAGTGGCTGCTTAATAAAGGTACTTTTTACAGTGATTTACTGACAGCTTTGTTCGCAGGGAATCTTGTAACAGGCCACTAAATAGAAAGGCTGCTTAATAGAGGTACTTTTTACAGTGATTTACTGACAGCTTTGTCTGCAGGGAATCTTGTAACAGGCCGCTAAATAGAGTGGCTGCTTAATAAAGGTACTTTTTACAGTGATTTACGGACAGCTTTGTTCGCAGGGAATCTTTTAACAGGCCGCTAAATAGAGTGGTTGCTTAATAAAGGTACTTTTTACAGTGATTTATGCACAGCTTTGTTCGCAGGGAATCTTGTAACAGGCCGCTAAATAGAGTGGCTGCTTAATAAAGGTACTTTTTACAGTGATTTACGCACAGCTTTGTTCGCAGGGAATCTTGTAACAGGCCGCTAAATAGAGTGGTTGCTTAATAAAGGTACTTTTTACAGTGATTTACGCACAGCTTTGTTCGCAGGGAATCTTGTAACAGGCCACTAAATAGAGTGGCTGCTTAATAGAGGTACTTTTTACGGTGATTTACTGACAGCTTTGTTCGCAGGGAATCTTGTAACAGGCAACTAAATAGAGTGGCTGCTTAATAAAGGTACTTTTTACAGTGATTTACTGACAGCTTTGTTTGCAGGGAATCTTGTAACAGGCCGCTAAATAGAGTGGCTGCTTAATAAAGGTACTTTTTACAGTGATTTACTGACAACTTTGTTCGCAGGGAATCTTGTAACAGGCCGCTAAATAGAGTGGCTGCTTAATAGAGGTACTTTTTACAGTGATTTACTGACAGCTTTGTTTGCAGGGAATCTTGTAACAGGCCGCTAAATAGAGTGGCTGCTTAATAAAGGTACTTTTTACAGTGATTTACTGACAGCTTTGTTCGCAGGGACAAGTGGCCGCCTAATAAAGGTACTTTTTACAGCTATGTTCGCAGGGAATCTAGTAACAGGCTGCTAAATAGAGTGGCTGCTTAATAGAGGCTCGACCCCACTAATATCCACAAACTGCACTATCTTTCACACAAGCTCCTTTTTGGGAACTAATATTGTCAATTTAACGTAGGTGTGATCTGTCGACGCTACGTAAACTTAGCAATTCTTCAACTAACGATAAGGAAAAAAACGCATTGCTCACCTTTTGCTTCCCGGTTTACTTTGTCTCGCGGCAGTTTTACTTGGATAACTGGGTACATACATTTGGAGTCCTTAAGGCCAATAGCGATCAAACCCTTTTGTGGACAGGAAGCCAGACACCGGAACGGTTCCAAATCTATATCAAGAACAGTTAGGAAATCCCCAGTGCTAACATTAAACAACGGAAGACAATAACTCCCCGAAGTATTCTTGCAGACGATAACACATTCCGTCTTACTTACAAAGGCAAAGTCAACGATACTGTCAACGGTGCATAGCGTCCGGAGATACTCTCCTGAAGATGCTTCAAGCACAAGTACTTCTGTCTTCGACTCAGAGAAAAGGACAAACTCCTCTGTTGGAGAAAACATCGCAGGTGGTGGGTGATGTGGAATAATTGATGGAAATTTCAGAGTTCTCTTCCATAGTTCATTTTTGCCATCTGACAGCTGAACTGAGCTATGAGTGGTGCATAGCAGCTGATATTTACTGTTACATACTATGGGTACTTTATGCAACCAATATGGTGACTGGAAACCCTCGTGACAAAGTGGGATGGTCTTCACTATGTTTCCATTTGATGTGTCCAGGATGGTTACTTCAAAATCTCTCCCCACACACGCTACACATCGGTCTGAAAATGGCTTTATATCCCTAACCTCGCTTAAATTAGGCCAACTTCGGATTTGTTGTGACAACTCAAAATTCCATAGCTGAACATCTGCCCCAGGTTCAGTTTCTTTCAAAAGGACACCCTCTGACACAGGTACAAGGAAAACATGAGGTGTACGTATCACTTTCTCTGCTTTACGATCTCCACTCTTCACATCCAAAGATACCACTTGGAAGCCTTTATACCCTGCAGTGGTGCGATAAATGGTCTTTCCATCTAAAGCGAAGGCAATGCGACAGGGAAGAGAAAAGAAATGAGAATTCCGGGTGGCCCTCGAATAATCCTCATGTTTAAGCATTGTAATTTTCCTGTTGCCGGGAAGTACCCTTAATACACTTTGTTTGTTTAATACAAATGCAAATGCAAACAACTCACTAACAAAAAGGTACCGGGAAATCCTGTAAAACATAGGATCTCCCATCAAGAATCCACCGTCGCTAGGTGATTGGTAATTCCATGGATCCTGGCCACAATCGTTGTGTAAAACGCGCAAGGAAAAGGTACCACAAGGCAACTTAATGACGTTTAAGGGAAAAGTTGAGGTTCCCAACTCGTAGCTTCTGTTTTCACGCCAAGACAAACAAAAAAGGAATTGAAAGTCAGGGCTAAACTTTATCATTCCACAAGGTTGAGAGGTGGTGACTTCTGCGAGAGTGGTGTCTACACAGTTCAATGCGTCAACCAAGCAAACTAGTCCCGAAAAATGGGAAACTGCCAGAACCGTTCCATCTGGAGACCAAGCAAAAGACAAAACATCTTCATTTCTGATGGTTCGAGTGATCTCTTCACCATTTTTTAGATTCCACATGACAAGGCATTTAGCATCCCCAGGGCAATCGGTGATAATTTTGCTCTCGTCCCCATGAACTGAACAAACCGAAAATCTGCAGTTGCTCTTAGGGAACAGAGGTAGTAGACCTCCGTCAAATGAGTAGGCATGGCTAAGGATTCCAGGAAGAACAATGGGCTCAGTAGGGTGAAAAACAACAGAGCGATAACATGAGTATACATTTGAGTTTGGCAACGCTCTAAAAGGAGCAAAATGTTCACGGTAGAATTTCTTGACCTCAACCCGACGTACCCACCTTTGCTCACCCGTTTTGAGTGACCAAAGGTAAATCATCCCATCAGTACATTCGCAAACCATGAACTCCTCCTTTGGTGAGATATCAAAACAAGCAACCGCGGCGTTACAGGGAAACTCAGCCTGGGTCTTTTTCCACACCTTCTTCAAAGCTTCCTTATGAAGGTACTCCATGTATGGTATTTCACGACTCTGTAAAACTTTCGTAGCTTCACCAGCAAAAAAGTCCCCTCCCTCGTTCACCATCACTTGAAATATTGTACTAGGATGCGTGAAAGTCTTCCATGGTACTTTCTTAAGAGAGAAAACAACGTGCTAAGGGCCCTTTGACTTTCATCGCTCAATGACTTACACGCTTCGCGTTCCTGAACACGGATAATGTCTTCAGAATTAACCGTGTTGTGTACACAAAGCTTTGCATGCACAATGTCTAAGTCGGTGACATAGTTGTTAATGATTTCTTGAAACCTGCTGGACGCTCTTGCGCTTTCTTCCAACTCAAGCATATGACCAACACCATACTTAAGGGCGTACTTGGCAGCGTCATTGAAATCCGTGCCGAGAACACTTTTTCTTTTGACATCATCAAGTTCATCAACACACAGCTGAGAAAGAGCACGGTGGCCCTGGTCTTCGTTCACATAAAATTTGTGTTGCACGCCGTACATGTCGGGAGCTCCATCGGTCAACCAGTCCTTAACTGATTTGTGAAAGAAGTGAATGCAGCCATCTTGAACAGGTAAAAGGGTTGAGATACATTCGATAGCCTCTCCAACTTTCCGGTGACCAGCTGGAGACTTACAGTCCGAAAGCAACAACTTAGAAACAAAGTCTAGGGGAAGTTGTTCTTTTGCTGCTGCAAGAGCACTTAGAAAAGTCAAAAACACTTCTTCACTGATTGTCAATTCTTTTTCCAAACGTTCAAAGTAGGAATGATAAACAGACGATACACCTGAAGGTAAGGTTCTTCCTAACTCCTTAGGGGTGAGAAGTGAAACGTTTTCCTTGATAAAATCGACCATCAAATAAGCATATAAAAAATGCCCTGCAGCCTTTCGGACCAGTGCATCGATAACAACTTCTTCAGAGCTTGATTGAATGACGCTGCACAGCTGTCTTTCAAGAAAGAGTCTGATGTCTTCTACATTTTCTTCATCATCTTGCTCCAGGAGAACAGGGTTGAACTTTTTAAGACGGTCTGCGATATTTATTTCCGGTCGAGTTGTAACACAAAATCGGATCCAACCAGGAAGTGTACTAAAGTGATTAGCTATGACATCAAGCAGCTCATTGCGACCTTTGTATTCACTTTCATCCAGGCCATCAATCACCATGAGCAAGCTTCTTCCCGGATCATCTACATTTATTAAAGGCTCCTCGAACAGCAATTCAAAGAGCTCTCCAACTTCTAGGTTGTTGATGTCTTCACCCAAGTTTCTTGACAGTGCTTTTACAAGTTCTCTTTTATACTGTGGCAAAAGCTCACTCAGCTGATAAGCTAACGATTGAAGCATTATCTTAGGATTTCTGTGACGCGCCTTGTTGTGCTGACAAAAGTGACTTCCCGACAGTCGACCAGCATTTTGCATTCGTTGACAAACGACAGCGGAAATCACTGATTTACCCATTCCTACATCTCCACTGATTACCATCACACGATTTTCAGATGAAAGGTCGTCTAGCCACAACTTGATCTTCTCAAAGATGTGCAAGCGCGTTCCCCCCTGGTATTTCCTAGAGTGATACTGGATGACGCTCTCGGTATTAACTTTTGCTAATTTTCTCAGAGCTCCATCCTCTTCAGCTTTATCTCCTCTTTCTTCAGCGTTTGTAGCCTCACGCTTTATCTGCTGCTGCGATTCTTGTTGGGTTGTCCGAACTTCCTGTAACATCTGTATAGACCGCTGTACACCTTCAACTGCTTGGCGCGTGTCCTGAAGAATTCTGTGGTCCTCTTGTTGCAATTTCACTGCCTCGTTTTGAGTCTGTTGTAAATTGCCAACTGCCTGGTGAGTATCTTGAAGCGTCTGTTCCACTTTGCTAACCGTTTGGTGTGTATGTTGAAGAGCACTGTGGTCCTCTTGTTGCAATTTGCTGGCTTCTACTTGTGTCTGTTGCACTTTTCCAACAATTTGGTGGGTGTCATTAAGAGTTCTCTGATCTTCCTGTTGGGTTTGGAGCACTTGTTGTTGTTTAGTAAGTAGATCTTTCAGCTGGAATTGGATCTCCTCGTCATTTTTCATCCATTCAGTAACAGCGCTGATATAGTCCTGTCCACAAGGCTCTTTCTCTAACCTGTCTACCTCAGACTGACTTAAACCAAGCGAAACAAGAACGGAACTTATTTCATGCCATTTCACATCGAACACTGATGTTTGAATGCCAGTT
Source organism: Porites cylindrica (assembly GCA_964035525.1). Lineage (NCBI taxonomy): Eukaryota > Metazoa > Cnidaria > Anthozoa > Scleractinia > Poritidae > Porites > Porites cylindrica. Next base: position 2,828,692 of record OZ037781.1, on the reverse strand, counting down.
GTTGTCACATGACCATAGAGCTCGTTTCGATAGTACTTCATGCGAGCAAGGTTAGCCTCTCTAGAGGTGTCACTCACGGGAGGCATTTTGTCCCAGCCTGAACGGGGAGGGGATAGGCCGCAAATGTTCCTCAGCAAGAGGAACAGAAGAGTGATATCAAAGTAAATAGAGTTTGGTGTCCCTCCACCTGGTGGTGGAAACAGTTTGTCCCATTGACTACCATTCAGAATTTTTCTATGCCGAAGTTTAGTAAGAGTGGAATGAATATGTTTGGAACTAAGATTAGCGGCCAAGTTGGCAGGAGGGTGATGGGAATCGAAAACATTCCTCAGCACTGTTGTTCCCCCATCGATGAGAAGCCTGCTTAGCTTGTTTCCATTTGTCTTCTCAACAGAGCTGGCCAGGGGTGAAGGTGTTGCAGTTGCCATAGAAGCCAGAAAAGGAAATATCCACCACCTTTTAAATCTGTGTAGAAAATTGCAGTTATCTTTTTACCATTTTTTAAGGTAATTTGAAAGAACTGACTAGTTGTGTACCTCACCAAGGTTATTAGGATATTCCGAAAGTCTCATATCATAAACATTTTAAATTGAATGGCTTTTGCATGATAGGCCTTTTTCCAAAAGTAAACAAACAAACAAACAATACTCTTTGTTTTCCCTCAAAAACTTTACATAAGCATGCACTTTGTATAAGGAAGATTGTAAGTACCGAGAGGAATTTTAAAAGACACTGCTTATGCAAAATTTTGGAGCGTATTATGACTATAAATTATGGTAGTTTTGAATTATAAGGCCTATTACAGTGCACACTTTCATCATCACGCAAATTTATATGTGATATTAATATATTTGGTCTTTCATCTTCATCCTTCACAAGTTTGCAACAAAATGACTACATGACAAGCTCTGCTCCCAGTTGGCTTGTAAGCTCAATTGGGGAAAAAAAATATCTTAGCAGTAAAAAAACACACTTCTAACAAGACAAAAGTGTAAAGGGGTCATTGACAGATACCTGAGAAGTAGTTACTCTCTCGAGTTTAAAACTTGGAGGACAGTTCTACAAGCACCAATCATACAAACTGAAAAAAAATGACAAATGTTAACTAGAATTTAGCAGGCATAAGTCAAATTTTGGCAGGGATATAATAGCACTTGTAATTTCTCTATAGACAAGTTTACTCACAGGTTGTAGCATGACTCATTGCAAATTGCAGAACCTATTATATTTCATTAAACTATATGCTTACAAAAGAAAAAAAATTATACAATAAAAAAGAACATCATCCTACGATGCCAAGATACCACACAAAACAAAATGAAAATTGCATGTATTACACCATAAACAGAAACCTGGGTAAAATATTAAGTTTATTTACTTGCTCTGAAGTCCTATCTTCCCCCTCCCATCTCCCTGCTTTCACTACTTCTCCCCTCTCCCATGGATGCCCTACAGCTCCCCCTCCTCCTCCCCCCAAACTACAACTTTCACTCCCACTACCCTTCTCCCCCCCTCCCTCATTTACCACTGCCAGAGTAACAGTATCACCCACCCTCCCTAAAACTACAATGCCACTGCCACTCCTCCCTCCCTCCTGGTTACCAACAATAATATTACCCTCTCGCCCTCCCTCATTTACCAATTGAGCCTATATACACGTAGGTATTACAGCCCCCCTTTCAGTATAACAGCTGCAACTGCCACTACAACATGGCTGACATTACATTACTACCACCACCTCAGTGTACTAGCAATCTTATAACATAATAACAGTAATTGTGTTGTTTCTAATATACAATGAGAAAATTGTGCTCATTGGTGATTAAAAGAACTAGGTCACTAAAAAATAAGTACTGGAAATGTAAGTATAATCCTTAGTTCTCAATAACACATGTATGAGGCCTTGTTAGGGCAAACAACTCTGACAAGTGACATGGCCTTGAACCAGTGACATAAGACTTCATTGATGAAATGGCAACAAACAGCATAATTTAAGATTTATTAAATACAGTGTAACAACAGTGACATGGCCTACTCCTCAAAACATGAAATGACCCTATTTGAAATTCTGGCCAGGGACATACATACTCCCTCCCCCACACCCCACCCCTAATAGGGCCTCATTATGTACAACTGAAGCATCACATTATCAACATTGATTAGATGATTATTTATTAGGCCCAATTTTCATTTGGCAACCTAGATTGGGAATAATGTCAAAAAATAGGGCAAAATTGGAAGCATTTATTGATCCACAAGGAAAGAGGCCAAATATTTAAAAGGTATCAGTATATAGGCTAATTTCCCATAATTTCTAGCTGCATTGAAACACCAGAACAAGTAATACTTATTTTTTTATGGCTCAGTCAGTTCCAAGCATGCCCAGACCACATCATTCTAATTTAGTATCAATGACAGAACTAGTCGGGGGACATAAGTATTTGTCACTTTCAATATGGTGGTGTTTGTTTCTATTTTACGCGTGCTCATTTTAACACCCTTTTCGGCACTTCTAACTTTAAAATCACCTTAATATTTAGCAAGATGACCCTTCATTTTAATTACATTGTCCAGGCGGTCAGGTATGGGTGGTAAAGGTTTCTTATACAATCCAATTCGATGTAGCGCCACACGTTCTGGATTTCATGCAGAAGATCATTTTTGGTAGCAGTATCTACTGTGGACTTTTGTAGCTCTCTCTTCATGTAGACCCAGATATAAATTTTCTAGATGATATCTAAATCTGGTGATTGTGCTGGCCATTCCATTGAGGTTACTTTGTTTTGATCTTTATAATTTTTTACAGTGTGGGCTTTGTGAACATATATATCAGGCACATTATCATCCATAAACAATTTTTTTTCTCACCAATCACATTACTGTTTATAAGACAATGGCATATTGGAGTGTATGAGGAAATGTTTGATGTTAACAGAAATATAGTTCAAACAATGCAAAATATTTGAAATTTCATTATTGTCGAAAAGTTGAGTCTTCTGAAGAAAAGGCAAACTTGGGCGATTTTCCAGGAGATATGGTCCAAACTCTGGAGTCTCCTGGATTATACGAGAGAGTTGACAGCACTGCTCATTATTATTTAGTATATTATAAATTAAAGACAAATTTGTTTGTATCTTTGACACATAGTGAAAGGGAGGGTTAATGTATAGATTTAGCCGGGCTAAAAGTGAGGCTCCCATTAATAAATCTATAATTTAAATCAAACAATAAACTTGTATTCCACAATTCAGTTAACTTTTTTAGAGCACATTCATGTGACTTTTGAGGGAAAGGCTAAGTGATTTTAGAAAAAAATAATTTGCAAACAGCCCATGAGTGAGCCAAATCTGACATCGAGTTGATAGCCTCATATGTACACCCAAAAACTGGCAATTAATCATCTTCAATCACATTTAAGAGCCACAATAGCTCTTGATCACTGTAGATTAATTAGGCCTGGAAGAAAAAATCACGCCAAATTTCGTGTTTGACAAAATCCTGTCAACAAATTTGGGTGGGTGTAAACCAACCTTTTATACCATTCATACATCACATCTGAGGTGAAACAGTAGTATGAGGCACTATTTTTATAATACAGACCTCAGACAGAATGCAGTATTTCACAATTCTGCAATACAAATTGCACGCATGGGCTTTTAGCTAAACCGTTAAAAAAATTTCCGAAATAACCTATACGGCCAGCCATTTCTCACTTTTGCAGTGCCAGCTGTGGCGAGTGTTTGAATGAACATTAATAGAGTTATGCTCCAGCATAATAAAGAATTTATTATGTTTATTTTTTATTTAACGGTTTAACAAGTGGCATTTTGAGTACTCCTGCAAGCGATGTTCACTGAGCGACTGAAAACAAACGGCACAGCGATTAAAATTACGAGACTACTAACTATCATTAAAAGAAATATAATTCAGTGAAACATATACAGAGACAACAATTTTCCTTCACGAAGACAAATATTAAAGTGTCTCTAAAAATCCTGAGTCTTTAAGCTTACAGCTTAAGTTTATGTTTTAAGCCGGCTTTCCAGTGTGTTTTTTTTCAAAGATGAACTCGAGGCAAGAAAATCGTTCTAAACTTTCTTTTACAGCCAGAATTATAACCAAATATTCTTTGGAACGTTTTCTTTCTATTTGCGGTGAGAAAATGTCTAAAGGCTTTTTTAAAGTTCCGTAAGCTTATATATCAAACCTGATACTCGGTCACATCATTGTCTCAAATCTTACAAACGTGCATAAACTAAATAGCCGCATAAACTATGCTCGACATCATTAAATTAGATATAAAAAAAAACAACAAATACAACAATTACTCAGGCTTACCATTCAAGATGCAGCTCCTGAAAGGTACCAGGTAAGGCCAGTATCACTTCAGACTTTTCAACCCTCTTACACATCAAGCAAGGTGAAAAACGAAAATGATGCCATCCGGAATTGGATTTCCGACTTTGACAAGTGATGTATTTCTCAACCAAAAACCCAATAAACAAACTAGCCATGAACAACAGAAGACTCCTGATAGCAGCTGAATTTCACTTTGTACATCCAGTGGAAAAAGACAGTTAAAAACATCAAAAGTTGACACAAAACTCCGTCAGCTGCAGATGTGAAAGTAAACAAGATTCAAGATGCTGCATAAATTTTCTGCATGAACTCTGCACCTGTCAAATTTTGACCAATCGGAGCATAAAATTGGACGTAGAGCATGACCAACGCGTGACCATGGCAAACAAAGTCAAAAGCAACTGTCTTCCCTGCCTGTAATAGCTGGCTGAATTTTCGCGTCCAAGGTCAGTATGAAATCAAAATGTTAATTGTGCAGCACATAAACACATACTTCATATGAATTAAAAAAAATTGAACTTGAGCCTGTGATCATTTGAAAACTAGTAACTTGTCAGCGGATGACTTCAAAAAAATACTTGACCTCAATAGGTCGACATCCGAGCCTGCGATACCGTCAAGTGATACTGGTCAGTGGATACCCTGTTTTGACAGCTGTCAGTTGATCACAACATTGATGTCCAATATGTGTACATTATCAGTTTTCCTGTGCTCCCACACTAGCTAGAAAGTATGAGATTGAATATTGATTGCAATCTAGTAAAACAATTAAGTGGTCAGCAGACAGCTTCCAAATAAATCACATAACTTCGATGAGTTGACACATGAGCCTGCAATATGGTCATGTGATACTGGTCAGTGGCTATCCTCTTTGACAGCTGACAATTGACCATATTGTGAATGTCCAATATATATAAAGGCACTTGCCAAGACACACCTGAGACACCCCTCCCTTCCTTTTGATAGTCTCCCCTACCCTAACCATACAATTTGTAGACCCGTGCACGTACATATGCTTGGTCAATCACGTGACAACCAAATGAAAAGAGGTTGACCATATTCTATGGGTACCGGGCTCTGTCCCAAGCACACTTCACGCTTGTGGGAGCCCCGCTACAATTCAAAATGATGAAGGAAATTAATGCGACGCTCACAAAGATGTAAAAAATGTTGAGACAACAGAAACAAAGATAAACGTATAATCACAGGGCGCCCACACACTGTTTGTGAAACCGATTAAATTGTAAGTTTATAGTAAATGTACTGAATAACTGTTTGCTTCATCTGTAGCAGCATATCATTAAATATGTGTATGGATCAATGTTAAATAAACGTTGTGTTGCCTAATACTTATTGCCAACGAGCCATCCGAGCGAAGATGCTTGGATGGCGAGGCGGAAGAAATAGAGCCGCGCAAGACTCGGCTGTAGGCAGAAAAATTCTCGATCGAGCTTCAAAAAGTGTAACCTCATGTAATGTAGATTCCCCTGAGACCAAGTGGTGTGACAGTTTCAGCCAATCAAAAGGCGGTAAACTATACTTGGCGCACGTGTGTTCTTTCCTCAGCGGCACGCGAAGACTGAACTTGAATGTGGTACGCTTTAATTGTTTATTCACCTAAATCTGGCCCCGGCAGTCAAGGAAAATGAAAACTTGATGCATCGTATTAATTTTAAGGGGCCATTAATGTAAGCATTACAACTTCACGCCGATTTAAGTGTGTACCCCAAATTTTGGGGTTATCAAGTATTCATATATTCAGGCTATTGTTCTTGCCATTGTCGATTACCTTCCGAAGAATCCACGAGCGGAATTCCTTTGATTTAGGTGCAATATGTATCTTTTGTTTCGAATTTTGTTGCTTGATTGACTTTTTAATCCTCATTGTTACCTGATGAGTATTAAATTTATCCATTAAAATACTCGGACTTGCCTGTTAAATTTGCTGCGGTCTGTGGGAACGCTTACAAGTCTTTTAAGTGTGACGGACAACTCTGGTTGCATAACATATTTTCGGTCACGCACCGTATTACAAACGAAACAAGCCTGATAAATTTGAAGTTTATTAAAGCTTATAAATACCTAGTCTCCTATGGTATTTTTCTTATTAAATACTCCCTTGCCTTGAAAATAATTTGGCGTTTAAAGAATTGCTGCGGAAGGTATTTATTAGAACGTTTTATTCATTCAGTATTATCAAAACCTGCGCTCTGCAATCAAGAGCAAACAACTCTCTTCAAAATGTAAACAACGCAAGCGGTGAATGCATTTAACGGCATGACACAGATTTATCAGCGTGTAATTTCACTTTTTTGGACGTTTTCGCTTGCCTTTCAGTTTTTTTGTTTAAAAAAACCTTGCGTTTCAGTTACGTGACTGCAGGGCCCGAAATAACCGCGTATTGTCAGTTCACCGATTTGCATGACAACTTGATTCGCGGAGCTAATCGAGTGAGACAGGAAATATCTAAAACTGTAATCGACAGATCAAAACTTGTGGAATTCATAATTCCTCGAAATAATTTCGTAGAAACGCTTGTATAGTTTGATTGCTCTGGAGAAATGAATAACTGTTATGATTGAATGAATGGATAACTCTCGGCCGGCCGGATTTTATTAAGCGATAGGCGAGAAAAAATGCTTCAGCGGCTTGCTTTGTACTTCGAAACCTCTGCAAGAAAAAAAAATCCAATCTCGCTCCACAGTGGTCGAAATTTCTCGTTCAAGATCTCTTTTTGAAGCTCTCAAAACTCTCCTTTTTGAAAAATATGTACCCAAGTCGAAGAAGTTTTGCAAAAGACTTAAATCCATAAACTTCTACCGCGATATGTGCGATAATTCTCTGCAGTTTTATTGACACATTTAGAACAAAAGGATACCTTTAAAACTTCGTGGCCCTGGGCAGCTTAATTAAGCCATTGTTCAATTTCTTTGAATTCGCTTCTGAGTCTTCCGCCATAAAATCTCACCTTCTTTGAACCGAGTCAAAACGAGCACTCCCCAAGGGAAAGTCCGGAGGAATAAACTGAGCCTTCAGGGTACAAAATCCAGCGGCTATGCCCATTTCTGAAATACACACTTAAATCGGCGTGAAGTTGTAATGGGTTTTAATGAAGAGAAGCTTGTAAAACAACAGTTTAAACAAAGAAAAGTTTTCCATGTGAAACAAGCAATTCTCACCACTAAAAAGGATCAGATTACACGAGGAGATAAGGAAAGTTTGATACGAAGAATAAAGTCGCTTCTGTTGGAAAGTCTGATGTTGGGGAAAAAATCTAACCAGCAAATGGAAAAATAAGACTAAAAAAGAATTACAAGCCAAAAGCGAACGACAAAGCCAAGAAAACAAAGCTGTTTTTTTCGAAACCTGGCCGAGTTTGTAATAAAGTGAAAACAAAATACCGACGTGCCGTACATCGCATGTCCTCGAAAACATTTCAAGCAGCGCAGCGAATCATTCTAAAATTCAATTGGGAACTCGACAAAAAGCCTCGGGAAATTTCGGAGGAGGTTTAAATGATTAAACTTCACAAATATTTATCTACAAAGTGAAACTGAACCGACACTAATTTTGTAGTGGTAAGAGAAACGATCATTTTTTTATATTTCCCCCTAAATATTACCGATCCCTTCCTCTGCAAGCTGTTCTATTCTTTCAAAAAAGTATGCCTCATTACACTTCAAATTTTTATATACCAGGTTCGTAAAGCCACAGGAGTCTGAGGACTGACTCTTCTCCTATACTTGCATATAGCATCTCAGTTTCAAGAAAACAATCCTTTCAATAGGAAGGGGCCAAGAAACTGTCAAATGTTGGAAAAATGGAATCCATTCCTATGCAAAATATGCATGATTTGCTCGTTGGCACTCTATCGATAGGTATACCTAGTAGTAAATTGTTGTTCTTTAGCCTCAGAAGTGGTATTTTTGAGCCATATTAAAGGAGTTGAGTTCACTGAAGAGGAACAGTAAACAGTGAACTCAAAATCCTTCAAAATGACTCAAAATCACTACTGAGGCAAAGGCCGACAATTTACCTTAGGTAAGATACCACAACGTCTAATTAGCATTGATCCATGCACATATTTAACAATTATTCCTCGAGCCCGAATGGGCTCTGAGTCAATAGCCCGTGATCATCAGGCCGAAGGCTCGAATAATAATTGTTTTAGTAAAATCCTACTAGTTGGTCAAAAATATCGAGAATAAAAAAATTTTAGCTAGTTAAAAGCTAGACTTTAATCCTTTTTTTCCACCAAAAAGCCCGTGCTTTTCGCTACTAGGGGGTATAACATATAGCCTAGTAGTAGCTCAACCAATCAGAATGCAGCATTGATAATAGACCACTAGCTGGATTTTACTAGTTAACAATATACCACTACATATGAAGTTTGATGAAGCAAACAGTGAATCCAGTACATTTACTATAGAATCGCATAATTGAATAACATCTCGCATTCTGATTGGTTAACGAAACGAAGTATTTAGTATGGAATTGCAAGTTGAGAACCAGGCTAAGTGATATTGTTTTGCATCTACATATACATAACAACTACCATCAAATTGTAACACAACAAGTGCAAAAAAGGTTTTTCTACAATGTCATTTTAAAATGTTTTCTAAACCACCGAAGAGGTAATAAAAGGTGTAAATTTTTTTCCTTCTCAAGCAAATGATTTGGAAATTTGAAAAAAGATGTTGTAGATAAACAGCTTGTAAATTCAGTAAAATACTACTATTTATCCTTAAGAAAGTGTGAGGCGTGTTTAAAAGGTTTGAAAACAAATCTAAAAACAAACACAAGGTACAAATAAAGTTGTGGAAGGTTCAAATGCGTACCACTGACCTTGCTTCTTATTCGCTAACGCAATGAAAGTTCTGACAGTTGACTTTGAAATGGCTTTCTGGAGCGTGCGCTCAGGATAAAAACAAACAATTTTATTGTTGTTTTCTTTTTTTTCTTATTTTTATTCAATTATGCGATTCAAGGAAGATCGATTACCTGACTGGTGAATTCCGTGTTAAATTGCACTTGAAAACCGATATCGCACGAATCGCGATATCGGTTTTCGCGTGCAATTTAACGAGGAATTCACGAGTCAGGTATTATGAATTTTCCCATAAAATTACACAATGCAATCGGTTACACAAACAGACTGTGTGAGCTCCCCATGGTTTAATCTAAAATCCATGGAAACTTTGCTTCCAGTACTTTCCCTAACAGTACAAATTAGCTAGAATTTGAGAAGGATAAGTCAATCTTTGGCGAAGGTATAATGCCCTAGGAATTTCCGTTCGCGTGATCGGTTTAGTAAAGATTGCAAGTGAGGTCAAGGCGGCCATGATGGTGCTTAAAATAGAACAAAGGCATTCTCTCCGCTGCTCTAAACTCTATTTTCATGCAAATTCTGCTAAAAACCATTGTATTGTATTGAACACTAACATGACTGCCTTGCCACGCAGACAGAGATCAAGAACATGAACAGATAATATGGATAGATTTGGAATAAATAAGCTTAAAGAAGTGCAGAAATCTTACCCGTGCCAGTGATCACTAAGCCCGTAGTCTTTCAGAGTCTTTCAGTTTCTTCAAAGGCCGGGTTCTTTTCTAAGGAGAAAAATGATCGTTAAAATAGTATCGAATCAATGCTAATCCATCCGCAGGACCATCAAAGACAAAGGATGGACGGAAAACGTTAAATAGGCTTCGAGAATGTACCACGCATTAGCAGAAGTGCGCAAAAGCCGAACATGTGGCTTCCAATTTTTACCCATGCATCCGAAACGCAAAACATAAACGTATTACCATAAAAAGATGCAAACTCACCTTGCTGACATGTAAAGGTTGCTGTTAAATCCCGAAATGTAAAAACCTCTAGGTAAAATACAAACCCAGACCAGGAGCAAGACGCCTAGACTGAAATGGAATGTGGGAGGGGAAAATGACCCAGAACTCCTTGCGCGAAGTAATAGCGGAGCTCTCGCGCACACGAAGCGCGCTCACGGAGCACGAAGGGTAAGAAACAGGGCGCGATCCATTCAACCAAACTTTCCGGAAATTTCGGTCCAAAACTCAATGGATCGGTTCGGTCCAACCGGAAAAAGTCCTTTTGAGGTGGTCCTCTTTTTTCGGTCGGACCGGTCTGAATTTTGGTCGAATGGATCGCGCCCATAGTATTCCATGCATCCCAGAAATTTTGGTTCTGAGAAAATCGTCCGTACAGGGTACGTCCGTACGTGCGTCCACCGTTTCGTGTAAGCAGGGATGAAATTTTGCATTTCAAGCACCCGCGCGTTTCGGCGGTAAATCGCATAGCTTCCCGGCCTTTTAGTAACAAAAGCCGATTCCTTCTTTCGACTTAATTTCAATGTCTGAATAACAGAGAAAGAGCTAGAGCGTGAGAAAAAAAACCAAAGGAGACCAATTTCGTTGGAAGAAAAACATAAAAATTTCAAAGCGGTGGTGAGAAAAAGGGGAAATGCTAGCTGCCACCAAGTTGAAAATGAGCGGCAGCGACAAAAACAGTGAACAGGAGCACATTCAAAATTTCCTCCAAAAAAAAACGTGTACCTAGGAAGTTTCTGAGTTTCACGTTGTAGTCGTGCAAAACAACGGTAAAGAAATGAACAAAAAAAAAAGCGTGCCAAGTATTTTTTTTGTTAATTGGGAAAAACTTAGCCTGCGTGGCAGGCGTTCGAAAGGGAAGGGGAAGGGAATTAGGGCGCGAGATCGCGCGCGTGGGAGGAGGGAGGAGGGGTGCCATTTCATTATTTCCCTAGAGCGCCCAAATTCCCTTTCAACGCCTGCCACGCGGGCTAGGAAAAAGTGTGTTGCACGTGCAAAGTTTTTTTTTGCTAATTAGACCTACTTAATTTTTTGGCTGTTTTCGTTGCCTTCGCCGGTTGGCGTTACACGATTTTATATTTTGTGTAGTATTAACTAGAGCTTTGCTTTTAGCCCTGGCTAAATCTATATATTAGACTCATCGAGCGGGGGTGAGAAGGTGGAGGGTAATAATAACCCAACTGTTCGATAGAATTCGAAGTATACTGTATTGGATAGCTAATGATAGAGAGAAATCAAAAGCTGGCAGAAATTCTGGCGCAAATACTATGTGCATCAATAAGAATAGGACGTCTTCGTTTTGTTTCACTTGTTTGTTTCACTGCGTTGAAAAGTCCTAACTTCCAAAACGAACAGCTAAAATTTTTCACTTTTTAAGCCTGACCCTCATACATTGTTGGATCAGCGCGATTCATTATAGAGACTGAAATGGAAACCAGCCTTACCACAGGACGCGTTGATCACAGGAAACCCACTTTAAAAGAGTAGAACTAGAAAAGGAGAATTTTACAGAGTGTCAGCTACATCCTAATCAAAGTCACCTAATAAACCGAAAAGAAAGATGTAGTCGTGGTTTCACTTACATTCTTCGTGGGCAAAGCATTCTCTCCTGGTAGAGTTACAGTATTACTTTAGATACTGCGGAAAAGCGGTGACACTCAAGTTTGCATTCGCTTAATGAATTCAGTTTTTTTGAGATCAAGGACGGAATTTATTATAAAGATACTGATTCACTGATCTCAAGTTCTATTGTAAGTACAGAAAAAAAAAAAAAACTATTTTTGCAACAGTATATATCTTACAATTTTTATCATCTAACATCTCGCGTGGTTGGCGAGCGACTCACCCTCCCATCCCCTAGGCAAGAGGTGTGTACTGCCTAAGATGCACGCAGGCCTGCAATGCATGTGAATATTCATCTGCTTACAGCACTGAACGGCGAACATTTTCACCCTACCATATCTCATTGTATACTCATGTGTACTCTAAATTTGCACCCACCTGACATGGCGACCATGTTGGTGGTCAATCCAATTCACCATTTTCACATAGCTCACAATGCACCTGGTTTATCCCCAAAATTTTACATACCCATTGTTCCCAATTCTTCTGGGTATTACAGTCGTAGAGAAATCCAAGACGATGGTTACGTAGAATTTTGGGGTTAACAAGGTGCATTACAGTCCATGTGAAAATGGAGAGTAAAAATTATTTCAAGTAATTAACATCTAAATGAAGGTTCGTTCCCCAAGGATAGAAAGTTCTTGATCACCAACATGGCTGCCATTTACATTTTATACATAGGTAAACTCGCCGAAAAGCGACTTAAACTGGGCTGCCACAATAATGTACAGCAACTTGTAACTTGTAACTTAAAATTCTCACAAGTTGGTATTTGAAGCTTTCGATGAAGATGTGCGTTCTCGAAGCTTCGCCGCCTATTTGCCCTCTTACCAATGAGGCTATGGGGTGAACTTGTGTGCGAAATTCTCAAACTTCCTGTCGGAGTTCGTCGGACGAGTCTTCTTTATCCTAATCCGAAATTTAGACCTCCAAAAAAGCGTATGTTGCATTAAACAGAAAGGAATCAATCGGTTTTATGGAGCACTCAACGCCCTCTGAGATACTGAGTTAAAGATAGTGTTGACTGTTCATTTTTGGGCGAAAAAAAAATACCCATTTTATAAACGGGGCCCGCCTTGAGGCAGCGCAGTTAAAAATACCGCTTAAAAGAGAGGGGGGCTTATTTAATTTAGCGAAACGCATCAACGGTAGCAAGGTTTCTCGTGGACGGACTTGTGGTTCCGTGGGGTTATACTGCTTTTTCTAGCAATAAGATGATAGTAACAAATCTCCACAGAGAACTAGAGCGTAAAGTTGAAAAAGTTAAGCACATGAAGTTGGAGGTCATGCTGCCGAAAACCAAAAACAATATGAATTTCCAACCTGAATAAACCATAACTGATCAGTTCACGGTAATTGTTTGTGAAAATAAGGATGGAGGAAAGGGAGGATGGGGGAAGGGGGGCTTAATAGAGAGGAAGGGCTTATTAACTTTCCTCCTCTGAAAGGGGGGGGGGGGGGGGGGGGGGGCTTAACAGAGGATTTACGGTATTCCAAAAGAACTTGATAAAATCTAAGATTGCCAGTTAAAGCTCATAAGGAAAAAATGTTCAACTTAGCCACTGGATTTGGGAAGCTTTGTATTAAGCTTTGAACACTTACTGTTATCGTAATCACACTACGATCTGAACATCAGATTAATTTTTGTGGAAAACGAATCATTAGAGACCCTCAGATGCGAGGACGAGATTTCACGTAAAGTTTTTTTGCATATCCTCAAAAAATATACACCCCGGAAAAATTTATTGTACCTCTTTTTTCACCAGAGGAGAAGTTAACATGGTTAAATTGATTAAACTTCTAATATTTCATGACTTGTGTTTCCGTCACTATGATATTCTCGCAGAAACTCGTAGTAGAAATATGACGGCTAACACGTTTTCTCGCCAAAATGACGCTGATTCACGCGTCAGCACTACTTAGTATTGAGACAATCTCGTACTCGAAGTTGGCCTTGTCTTACAATCTATAGGTCGCCATTGACAATACCGTGACCTAGTATCTTAAAGCGGACTCAAACGGGAGCCTCATGGCCAATTAATCAGGACCCACAAGATGCAAACATCTCATGACGTCATAGTTCACTTCTGCCTTTCCTATTTTTGTCAGTGAGATCATGAGTTTTCTTATAGTGCTATTCCTTCCGTTAAGCTGACACCATGTTCGCAAAGTTTTACGGCAGCGTTCCTCGTCATCTTGTTCCTCCTCTGATATGTTGTCAATTTGTCCAGCTCTTAGCTCGAGCTCTCTTGCAAGTCTTTTCCACGATGAACACACTTTTTCTGACACCTTGTTGATCACTTCACTCCTTTCTACTAAAGCTATGTTAACATTTTGACGTGCTATCGAGAAAATAATAACATATGGTTACTTAGGAATTACTGGATTCGGCTACCTTATATTCTGAAGAATTATGCAAATCAAGAGGGGCGGTACTCCTCCCCTCCCCCCCCCCCCCCCCCCAGATACACCTTAGCTAGACTTAATTTGCCTGCTCCTCGGTAAGTTAAGGATAAAAAGAGGTTTTTTGTATAGTGACAACAGCCGAATTGTATATTTTCACTTTTTGCTATATTTCAGACGGACAGTCGGCTTTTTTGCGCAAAACGTGTGAAATATTCAAATATTCCAAGTCTGTCCGAAACAGTTATGCAAATACAATCTCTACTTTACTTTATTGAATTCGCCAGGGTGACTCAACACGGTGACAGGGGATGAAACAGGACTTACGTCCGAAGTGATATCAACCACTTCGTTACGCACCCAGCCCTTAACAGGTTGTACCACACCACCGGGCTCTACGCCCCGTATTCTTTACGAACAGCAGAGTGAGTTCTTCTACGTCCCACAAGAATCTACGGTTTTTCGTCCTTATCCGAGAAGACCACAGGCTTCTTGGTTGCCGTACATACATTTTCTGGCGATAGCCTGCATTCTACGGAACCGTCTAGTACACGTGAGCGGAAGTAATATTTTTCCCGACAAGTATCAACGCCAGATACCACGATGGCAACAGCTTCGAAACCTTTATAGAAGTTACGTTTTGCAAAACATGTTACCTTCCTGAAGACGTTCAATAACATGTAAAAATCCCTCATTGCTCGCCTCCCGCAGTGCACTCACAACGGCTTCAAAACATTCATCTTGGCTGTTAGGATCCAACCCTGCTACAAACCGCAAAAGACTCATTAGTGCTTGTTTGGGTGCCCTATAGCCACTGTTGAGGTGGTTGACGAGTTCTTCGTATGTATCATGAGATAAAAACGGTCTGCACGCTGAAAGTACATAGTTCGGATCAGCATCCAATAGCGTTTGGTCATTTAGAGGCACGCCGAAAAATTCTACTGGAGTTTTCTGCAAAGTAAATAAAAAAAAGAAGAGAGGTCAAGGCACGAACACTATCACTGAGTGACAGAAAAGCTATTTCACAATTTAATAGCCTGCGAACAAGCCCTATCGTGAGAAGTCACCCGCAAGCAGCACGCGAGAGGACACTTCCTTCGCGTTCACAAGCGTCTCGTTTCGCTCGCTACTCGAAATAGAGTTCTTGCTGGCAGGCTAACAATTTTAAGATAGACGCAGCGCTTCATATTCTTTTCCTTTATGCAATCTTACGGATGGCAAATTCAATGACGTTTTTACTACAGTGTAATGGGACGGTTTTGGTGGTAAGTTGAGTGGAGATGGAGAGGTTGAATCGTTCGTGTGTTTAACATCTACAACGTTGGAATACAGTCAACTCACTCTACGACGGACACATTTGGGACCGGCACTAAGTGTCCGTCTTAGAGAGGTGTCCGTCTTATAGAGAGTCAAATAAAGGGAGTAAAGAAAGGCAGGGACCAACTCTAGGTGTCCGTTTTACAGAGGTGTCCGTTAAGAGAGAGTCGACTGTATACCGATCAATTATGATACTAACCTAAAAAGATTAAGCCTTTAAATTGAATGCTTATCTTAAACCCAGTTCAGTGAGCATAATTCCTCCAAGGACCCTGTGTCTTGAGATGTAATACAATAATTGAGATGTGTCGCATAAAGCTGTAAATGGCCTGATAAATAAGGAAAACAAGGGGTACGCTGCGTTTTTGTGTGTAGTACTCACCGTGAGATCAAGTTTCATTGAAGACAATCTAAAGTTCAATCTGGACAATAGGTTCTTCGCGTTGGGATCTGGGCTACTGCGAAACTCCACATGGGATAAAACTTGGTCATTTATCAAACGAACTGGCAGTTGCTTTTTGTCACGGTTATCGCTCTCAAACCTGAAAGGATATGTATATGAAGTAAAATAAGTTTATCCCACTGATGCACAATTGAGCCTTAATTTCAAGAGGCGTTGGTGTTTTTTCTTTCAAGATGTGTAGAAATTCTCGGGTGCTTATGGGTCAAAAGCGTAACAGCAATTGAAACTAAAAATATTTGAATGCTGTCTCTCCTTTCGTTAGTTAAATGTGCATGACTTCAGACGCCGCGCTTAACTACTAGTTTTAGTGTTATTTTGAAAACAAGTACATATAGTTTGCCATTATGGACACAAAGTACAAAATAACTTGCAACGAAACCTTTTCGTCCATTTGTGACACAATCTAAAGTCAATAATGGTGCATTATGTTTGCACTTCAAACCCCGTGCCTTCATTCAAAATATTAAGTCACTAAGCGATAACAATACTGAAATAAAGACGCCGTTAAGCTGGACAAGTTTTCGTGCGAGACACTCGGAAAAGCACACCCTGCTACGAGGACTCGCTGCAAAAAATCCGTAGCGAGACATGTTCATTTCGGGAGAAATTAGACTAATTAGGGGGGTTGTGGAAAGGCGTTTTTGAGCGACCCACGTCAACCGGAAGTGGACGTTTTGCAGTCTTGGGTAGTGGTTTTGCCCAGGTTTTCGGGAAAATCGTCTCTAAAGGAGTAAAGACACTTGGCAATACAAAGTTTTGTACCGTCAAGGCATATTCCAAAGGAAAACGGCCTGACTTCCGGTTGACCTACGTCGCTCAAAAACCTGCCTTGTGTAGCAGCGGCCGTACATACATGAGATGGAAATCTTCCATGTCTTCTATTTCAGCTGGGGTTATTCCTCCTGATACAAACACGAATGCTTTGTCATGCCCCGGTATCAGCTTTTTCCGTGAATTTTCCTCACTTGGAACCACGTTTGCGTTTTCTAGCTCTTGGACTACTCTTTCTCTCATGTGCGCTGGGCAGCATATAAGATGGAGAACATCTTGAGAATAAGCACGATCTAATTCATTGAAATAGGAGAAGAAAACGCCAAGTAATGGCTGCTTCCAAATAAGGCTTGTCAAGTACGTTATTACTCCAGAACCGCTGAAGTCCTCTTTGTACCATTCAAAAACGCAAGTGTATCTAAAAGAGACATAGAGCGGAATTTGAATTACTTTTGCAGACAGAATGATTTTGTCTTTGACTTGCACAGCTAAAAGACGCGAGTTGATATCTCCATTACTTAAATACCACTTTAAAACTATGGGGATACACTAAGGCGGTTAATCAGTTGACTCAAACTTAATTTAACGAGAGAAAAACATTACTAAGTAGTACACACAAAACTACAAACTAAAAGCACACATTAGCTATACAGTATAAAAGCTATGCAAAAAATAAGTATTATCAGAATTTTAAAAGGTTAAAAAGAGTAACAATAAGGTCATAGTAGCTCATAGTAGCTTAGTATTCCAACAGTTTCAATGTATGCTAACTTGCGTTAGCATAACCAAAAGTTCAGTTTACCTCCAATTCATTAACAACAAAACAACTACAACATTTGGATGTCTTCTTACCCAGAGAAGCGTTCTACCTGGAACCTAACAAATGTCCCGTCAAAATGTACAGGACATTTAAGACCATCTGTAATTTCCATCCATTTTTTTTCTTCGTCATCAGAATTTAAGAACAATACTCTGACACGGCATGTCGAGGGGACTGGAATCCTTTCCTGGTCGCTGCGAAGAGACACTGGCAACTGAATTGTGACGGGCTTCGAGAATTCGACGATTTGGGAACAGCTGACACGCAGTATTGGTCCAAGAAACACGTCTTGGTCTTTAAATTCTTCACCTGGAACTTCTTGCACCTAAAGGGATAATAGAAAACACAACTAAATTAACCTGAACTTACTGTCAGATTTGCTGCCATTTTTTCGAGTTTTAGAGGAAAAAAGAGACCATTTTCGCAAGGAACACCATATCCGGTGGAGACTATCTGACAACGCAATAGTCTCCACATGACAAAAACACTTTTTACGAGCCTAATTTCACTCATCTAACGTCTGCTGTATTGTTACATTTCTGTCGAGTTTGGAGACCTGGTAAGAGTTATCCTTAGAAACATTAACTGGTCATGTAACCACAGCAAGAAAAGATCTCGAGATAATGCATACCGTCCTACCTTCAATACCAGAGGAATCTTTGCTTCAGGTATCACAGCATTCTCAGGGATTGTAACTGTCACGCGTGGATAGTCAGGATGGCTAAAGGAGCCACCACTAGATGTGATGGCGTACGCTGGAGAAGGCTTGAGACGACAAACAACTGCGTATGTTGAGCACTCAGTTATGTCAGCTTGAGCAACGGGAAAGAAAAATTCCGGTACATCCCGCGGGTGAGGCGGGAAGTCCTCTTCGACCGCTGTAAACAATTCAGAGTGGAAAGACTATAAGCCATTGTGATTTCTGTAAATATACAAACTGCGTGCAGTAAACGTAAAACATTGAACAGACAGTATTTCACAGGTGAAGATATACTTTAAACAGTGGGTAAATACTATGGGTAGGCTGCTCTTCAAAAAGCATCAGTTTCCAAACCTTTAAGACACTGTAATGCCTTAGTTCCATCCACCTCTTCCCATTCATTGCTTTTCCAATCGATCAGCTTCTTTATCACTAGTTCGTAGCCCTGCAAATCAGGCGCACCGTGAGAAAGAACAAGCTTCGCTTTGGCGTCGAATTTCAGTTCATCGCCAGTTTTGGTTGATATCTCAATAACATTACTGACAACTGACTCGTGCTCTTGCAGTGGGGGAGAACGTGCACTGCATTTCCACCTGTGGGCCACTATTGATGTGGGCTGAGACACGGCGTTAGGGGGAAAGAAAACGTGGGTGCTCCCTCGTTTAAGGGCCCAATGGGTACCTTCACTGGTGATTGTTCCTCTGAAATAAATTATTAAAACATTAGTTAATCGAAACCCGTTTAAAATAATCGTATACCAGGCAAGCCACGCACGGTATAGAGGTTGTGCGATATCCAGTTTCCAGGACAGGATTGTGCCCACAAAATTATCTTATTCCCGTAAAAGACTCCAAAAGTGTTCACTTGATCTAGGTTCGTTTTCACTGAGGCGTCTGTCAGCTTAAATTCAGGGTGTCAATGATATCCATGATATTAACGGTATACAAGATATTTTAGAGGTACAGTATGGTATTTTATAATTTAATTAGCAATTATTTAATGAGGCTGAGTAAGATGTGAAGAATTATGCAAATCGGGGAAATCTTATCCCTGAGGTGGATAACAGTCTCTGAAATCTGCACAATTCTTCACATCATATACGAAAGCCGAACTCATCCTCGTAGTACAGTTAAGAAGAATTAGCTTGGGGCTTTGGGCCAATCAGAGACGGCGAAAACTTTGAATGATTAATAGCTGTTTATAAAATATTATTATTTACATTATTATTTACCCGTCGCTCTCCCCCCCCCCCCCCCCCCCCCAGAAAAGAACGCCTGCTCGTAGATTCTACCCCCCTCCCCGCGCTCGCTTTTTTTGCCAATGTGTTCCTACGGTTGAATAAAACGCTTTAGTATACATACTCGTGTATTTTTATTTTATCTGAGTCTGATTCATCCAAGTCTTCCACCCGTCCCTCTAGGCTAAGTTCTTGAATTTGCTGTAGCAATTCTTGTTCTTCGGTAATCTCATCTCCTCCGCCATTATCATCACCAACATCATCGCCACCAACCTCAACGTCATCACTGTTATGATTATCGTCGTTATCATGGAACTCATCACCTTTATCGTCTTTGTTCTCATCATCTTCTTTCTTACTTTGAAAGTCGTCATCATCGTCGTCAGAAGATCGCTCTGTTGAAACGAGATGTGACATTACTGTTGCCAAACTTATGAATTTTTTCTTTAAAATTTCGAAGTATACGTCTTTTATTTCAAGCGTGTGTGTGTAGCAATGTTGATCGCTGGAATCATATATCAAAATCAGGGTTCTCCAGGAATTTAAAGTAGGAGAAGAAAAAATTTAATTAGGGGGCAATAGTTTAGATCGAATGGCTCGGTGACGCCGCTGCGTGTGGGGTCAGGTATAAGGGATGGGGCTCGCCCTGCTTCCATTGGGATCAAGACTAATGATCTGACATCTTATCGAATTTTTTTTAAGATGTGAATAAACTTAGCAATGCTTATGCTCAAATTAGGTGAAAAACAAATGCATTGCTTACCTTTTGACTCTCGGTTGTCTTTGTCTCGCGGCATTCTTACTTTAATAAATGCGCACATACGTTTGGACTGCCAAAGACCAATGGCGATCAAACCCTTTTTCGGAAAGGAAGCCAAACACAAAGGCCGGTAATCCATGTCAAGCACACTTAGCAAATCCCCAGTCTTGACACTAAACAACTGAAGACATAAACTTTCTGAAATTCGGCGATTCCCGCAATGCATTACGCATTCGGTGTCACTCACAAACGCATAGCTCATAACGTCATCGACTGTGCATAGTATACGGCGAGTGGCTCCTGAAGACGCATCAAGCACGTGCACTTCTTGCCGATTTTGAGAGGTTTTTGCCGAGATTAGGACAAACTCTTCCGTTGGAGAAAGTATTCCGGGTATATTCCAGGAGTACAACAGCTCGGAATCTTCAAAAACTCTTTTCCATAGTATACTTGTGCCATCTGACAACTGGACGGAGTGCCTATCGGTGGATAACAGCTGATATTTACTGTTGCATACTATGGCTTCTTTATCCAACAATGGATATGTTGACTGGTATCCCTCGTGACAAAGTGAGATGGTCTTCACTATGTCTCCCCTCGATGTATCTAGGATGCTCACTTCAAATTTCGTTCCTACGCAAGCTACACAGTGGTCTGAAACAGGCATTATATACGTATCGACTAAACTAGACCAACTTCGAAGTTGCCGAGACAACTCGAAATTCCATAGCTGAACAGCAGCCCCGCCTTGTTTCAAAAGGACTCCATTAGACACAGGTACAAGACAAAAGCCATAGTCGGGTGGATTGTTACTCAGGGTGGCACGAGATATAGGTGCATTTCGACCGCGACGAATATCAATCTGTTTCTCTGCTTTGAGTTCTCCACTTGACACATCAAAAGATACCACCGCTTCATTTCTTTCAGTAACACCATAAACGGTCTTCCCATCTACAGCAAAGGCAACATCACGAAGTGTTCTATAGCTTACCTTTCCTTTATCAGGCCTGAACATTACAATAAGGTCGCTTCCAGAGCATGCCCTTATTACACTTTGTTCGTTTAAGACAAACGCAAGCCCCTTCTTCACAGGAAACCAAAAAGATCCAAAACAGTCCTGGTGACTCCCAAACACACATGAGATAGGATCTCCCATTAAGAATCCACTGTCGCTACACGATTCATAAACCCAAGGTTCAAAGTCAGCGTTGTTGTCCAAAACATCTACAGAAAAAAAGCCACGAGGCGACTTGCTGACGTTTAAGCGAATACCTTTCAGGTATCTGTCCTCGACCATACGTTGTTTTGGCTCACGCCAACAAAACAGGAACTGAAGGTTGGGGCCAAACTTGATCATTCCAAAAGGTTTTTTAAGAGTGACTTCTGCAAGTGTCGCAAAGCAATTTAGAGTATCAACCAAACAAATCAATCCCGAAATATGGGAAATCGCTAGTACCTTTCCATCTGGAGACCAAGCAAATGAAAGAACAACTTCATTCCTGGTGGCTCGACGGATCTCTTCGCCACTTTTTAAATTCCACATGACAAGGCATTTAGCATCGTAAGGGGAATCAGTAATCATTTTGCTCTTGTCCCCATTAACTGAACAAACCAAAAACCTGCATTTGCTATGAGGGAACAAGGGTAAAAGGTCTCCGTTAAACGAGTAAGCATGGCTAAGGGTTCCAGGAAGAACTCGGGCCTCAACAGGATGAAAAACAACAGAGCGATAACATGACAAAACAGGCGAGTTCGAGGCCATTCTAAACGCATGATGATCATCAACGTTACTATAACGTTTGCTAACCGTGGCCGGACGTTTCCACCTTAGCTCCCCTGTTTTGAGTGACCACAACTGAATCGTTCCATCCCTACATTCAGATACCATGAAATCCCACTGAGGTGAAATATCAAAACACGCCACTTGAGAGGTGCAGCGAAACACAGCTTGGATCTCCTCCAACTGATCCTTCTCGACCTCCTTATGAACGTACTCCATGTACGGTACTTCATGATATTTGGTGTTCAAAAGCTCATTCGCTTTGCTGGCAAACATGTCTCCCCCACTGTTAACCATCACTTGAAAAAATATACTAGGACGTGTCGAAAGTCTTTCGTGGTGCTTTCTTAAAAGAGACCACATCGTGCTGAGGGCGCTCTGACTCTCACTGCTCAATAACTGAAAAGCTTCTTGTTGCTGAGTAAGGATTATGTCTTCAGAACTAGCCGTGTTGTTTACACAAAGCTTTGCATACACCATGTCCAAGTCGGTAACATAATTGTTAACGATTTCTTCAAAGCTTCTTGTACTCTCATCCACCTCTTCCGACTCGAGCATATGATGAACACCGTGCTGTAGGGCGTACTTCGCGGTGTCACTGAACTCTCCACCGTGAACACCTCTTCTTTTAACATCGTTTAATTCACCAGCACAAAGCTCAGACAGGGCAAGGTGACCTTGCTTTTCATCCACAGAGAAGTCGTGTCGCCCATAAGCAGTTCTGTCAGTCAACCAGTCCTTCACTGATTTGTGAAAGAAGTGAATGCAGCCATCTTGAACAGGTAAAAGAGTTGAGATACATTCGATAGCCTTTCTTACTTTCCGGTGACCAGCTGGACACTTTGTATCCGACAGTAGCAACTTAGAAACAAAGTCTAGTGGAAGCGGTTCCCTTGCAGCTGCCACAGCACTTAGAAAACTCAACAACTGGTCAGCACTTATGGTCAATTCCTCAATGTTTTTCAATTCTTTCTCCATACGATCAAAATAGGACTTATAAACATCTGAGACACCTGAAGGCAAAATTTTTCTTAACTCCTCCGGATCCAGATTTGAGCCGTTTTCCTCGATAAAACGAACCATCAAAAATGCAAATAAAATATGTCCATCGGCCTTTCTGGTCAGTTCATTGATAACTTCCTCACAGCTAGATTGAAGCTGTCTTTCAAGAAAGAGTCTGATGTCTTCAACATTTTCTTCATCATCTTGCTCTAGCTGAAAAGGATTAAACTTTTGAAGACGGTCTGCTATATTTATTTCCGGTCGAGTTGTAACAAAAAACCGGAGCCAAACAGGAAGCGTAGAAAAGTGATTAGCAATGACATCAAGCAGTTCATTACGCCTTTGGTATTCACATTCATCCAGGCCATCTATCACAAGAAGGAAGTTTCTACCGGGGTCACCTACACTGCTTAGGGGCTCCTCGAACAGCAACTCAAACAGCTCCCCAACTTCTAGGCTGTTGATGTCTGCACCTAGGTTCCCAGAAAGTTTCTCCGCAAGTACATTTTTGTATTTGGGTAAAACATCGCACAACTTACGAGCTAACGACTGAAGCATCACCTGAGGTTTTCTGCCACGTGCTTTGTTGTGCTGGTAAAAGTGGCATCCTGCGAGCCGGCCATCTTGGTCCATTGTTTTACAAACTACCGCCGCGATCACTGATTTTCCCATTCCTGCATTTCCACTAAGTACCAACACACGATTTTCTGAACTTCTGTCTTCTAGCCACAATTTGACTTTTTCTAAGACAGACTTGCGCGTCCCCTGTTCATGTTTTTTGGCATAATTCTGAATGACCGTATCGGTGTCAACGACAGCCAGTTTCTTATTCAGAACTTCACTTTCTTTGTCTTCACTTCTCCTCTGTTCCAGCGATTCTACTTTGTCCTTGATCTGCAAAACATCACCTCGAATCTCTCTATGGTCTTTCTCGTGCTTCTGTTGCGTTTCCTGATGGGTCTTCAAAACTTCCACAAGTAACTGTTGAGTATCTTCTACTGCCTTTTGTGTGCTTTTAAGAGTTCTCTGATGTTCCTTTTGCATCTCATTTTGTTCCTGCTGAGTTTGACGCACTTCTTCCACAATTGTTTGGATTTTGGTCTGGGATTGTTGGATATCCTTCAGCTGTGTCTTGATGTCTTCTTCACTGTCAGCCCACCTTATTAAGGTATCAATGCAATCTTGCTCTCCACCTTGCTCTGCCCTCAGTCTGTCAATTTCGGACTGATCTAAACCAAGAGAATGAAGAGTAATGCTTATTTCTTGCCAGAAGGAAGAGAAAAATGTCGCATCAACACCAGTGGAAGTCACGTGACCATACAATGCGTTCCGGAAGAACTTAACACGAGCAAGGTTAGCCTCAAGGGAGTTATCACCAGAGGATGGCTTAGCATGCCATCCTGACGGGGGAGGGGTTAAACCACAAATGTTGGTTAGTAGAAGGAACAGAAGAGTGATGTCAAACGTGTTGGAGTCTGGTACCCCTCCACCAGGGGGAAACAAGTTGTCCCACTGATGCCCATTTAGTACTCTTTTACGCAAAAGGTTGTTAAGAATGGAGTAGTTGGAGTTGAGGTCAGAAGCCAAGTTGGCAGGTGGGTGATAGTGATCAAAAGTCTTCCTCAGCACTGTTGTTCCGCCATCGATGAGAAGTCTGCTCAGCTTGCTTCCATTTGTCTTCTCTACAGAGGCTGCCAGGGGTGAAGGTGCTGCAGTTGCCATGCTAGTAAAAAGATAGACAGCATCAGCAACAGTACAATAATTTTATTCTGTTAGTTGCGAAAAAAAAAAAATGGCACAGTGTGACAGTTCTTATCCGAACAAGTGGCATATAGAGTGAAGCATGACCTCAAGTCATCACTGCAGGGTTGTGATCCCTATTTCATGCTGATGAGCCCAAACGAAGGCGAGCCAATTGTGAATGGCTTCCACTGCCTGGGTGATATGGCTGTGTGTATGCGTATTGGTAAGATACTAGCTAGGCCATAGGTTGAGACCTGAGTATGTGTGTCTCTTGTTCTTAAGGTTGTTCTCCTTTAGGTCAGGTCTGAGACATTGTAGAGAAAACCACATCTCGTGGTCTAAAAAGATTAATTAAGGTTCTGTTTTACAAGACATGACCCACAATCCCACCCAGATTTTTCTAGAGATAGTCCCTCTCCCCCACTTCCAAGGCAAAATGAAACAAAGTTAACATAACAAAAGAGAATAGCATACTCTGATTGGCTAATTACACATTACTTTTTGGCCAAATTGGCTGATCGCTAACAAGCTGGTACATGCTCAATTTCCATGAGACTACATTTTTACATTTTGTTTTTGCCTCATAGTTTCCAAATAATTTTATTATCCTGCCGAGAGAAAAGTTACAGAAGGCAAGCAAGGGCCTAGCATGAGGTTTTGAAGCTGTGATCCACAGAAAGAAAGGTTAGACTCCGAACGTACTGCAAACTACAGGGATCTAGGGACACGCTCCCCCAGAAAATCTGTCAAATTTAGGGGCTCAGAAATGCCATGTCCTGCGTTTTCCGCAGGCCTTTTTTACATGTAGTAAATAAATATGAAGGAAAATGCAATAGTTAGTTGTTTTTAAACAGTAAAAAAATGACACCATCAAGAAGGAAGTTAAAGGCCACGGGCGAGATGCCTACCCTTCAGACAGGCAAATTATACACTAATAATTATAATGTGAAAGATTTATCAATAATCCTAGTTGAATGGTAAAAATGCTTTCAGGGAATATAAAAATATATTTTTCTCCAGATTTCAGCTGTATGCACAGGCGCATGTGCATTAGACGCTATACCCCCAGTGCTCCTAAGAAGCTTTTCAAGGTAACATAAAAAACAGTGTTGAACTCCATGTTGAGATGCAAATATACTTATCCAGCAAAAAGATTTTTTTGAAGGAGAAGAGTTTGCAAACTATGATCTGTACAGTCACATCATTCCCCTAAAAACTGTTGGCAAAAGTTTTTCTCTTGGTTATGTTATAAAACAGATGGTAAATGGCTCAGCATCCACTACTGAGTTGTGGTTACACTTGGGGGGACTATTGCTTAGCACTCAAGAAGCTATAGAGTTGCAATCAGCTATCACTTTGGGTGACTCTCATATTTCATTAATTGTGCTTTGCAGCCATGACTCAAAAGTACGCTGAGCCATTACCCATTTGTTTGACAGAGAATCACAAGTGTAATGTCCACTCCATTCCGGATTTTCAACTCACGCATGATCATGCTATCACTTGTAGTTTCCTGTTTGACTAACATTAAAGCAGCTTTGACACAGCATCTGGTAGCATTTTATTGTTTGCAATTTGGAGACACATAATACTATTGAGGTGACTCGAAGTGGGCCAAGTGGACAATATCATGGCCACCTCTTTTTCTGTGTAATTTTGCATTATTTTGAAAGAATTTGTTGGCAAAATTTAAATAGTTTGATCTACCCAGCTGGCAAGAGTCCTAGCCACCCCTATCTGAAATTTCTGGATCTGCCTCTGATAAAGCCTCTACCCACAACCATCCGTAAATTTCCCAGGCTTAAGTACTTTTATGCTCATATTATATATTAATTAAAATCATAAAATTTGGTATGAACAATCATCTAAACTTTACTGATTCCTCACCATGAATAGCTGGATTATGGAAGCTATAATTTTGTAACACTTTATCTATTTTGTCACTTAACACTGTTTTTTAAGCTCTTCTAACTTCAGGAATCTTAAAGACCCAAGGCCCGGTTCCTGGAATGCCGATTAGCGCTAATCTAGGATTCAGGTTTTGTTCCCTTTTAATTTTTTACCTTCCTATGTATTGCTTAGAGTTACATTTTGTGATATCATTACTGTATCTCAGATTAAAGGCTCAATGGTATTCCGTAAGCTTGAGCTGCATGTTTTTTGGTAGACGTTAAAACCTTGCTTAAAATTTGGCTTAATCCTGGGTTAAACTTAACCATCTTTCGAGGAACCAGGCCTAGGATAAGGGTATTGTTTGGTTATATATACTATAACATTAAATAAGACAGCTTGATTTTTTTTTACCTGCAGGGTGTATTCTAGTCAGAGTGTTTGCACTATTTTCCAAAAGGGCACTGGTAGGTCAAACTAGTATGAAGAAATAAAACAAGAAATAGTTAATGTATTTTAATGATAAATAAGTGAAACATGAAATCAATTAATTAATTTTTCACACCCAAACAGCATTAAAGACTAAGAAGTAAAGAGTCTCCATAAAAGAAAATAGCAAAACACAAATGCTGCAATTTTTATTAAGGAAAGTCTCATGAAGCTGAACTGGAATTTCCAGAGCGATATGAAGGGCAGGAGAGGAGGTTCAAACCAAACGACTTAGCTTGCAACTAAACTGAACGAATGCAGGGCTGTCAAAACAGCAACAAGAAGATTTATTCCAACTATGAATGTAGTTTCCACCAAGAAAAACTCTAAAACTGCACGTAACTCGATAAACCATACACAGCCTCTGCCACCTTAGTCATGGTCTTGACTAAACACATTGCCAACATCAAACTCTCTTTGCTTGTGAAAACTAACGCTAAGACTTATTGCCATTGTTTTGGTTTTCAAAGCTGGCACTTTTCGCTACTAGTGGGCTATAACATATAGCCTAGTACTTGCTCAGCCAATCAGAACACAGCATTGATAATAGACCACTAGTTGGATTTTACTAAATCACTTAATCTCCTGGATAGCACAATTGGTTTCCCTAACACTTATCTGTTGCACAGCGAATTATCTGGCATGGTGGATAGTGCTTAAATCCAGCTTTTGAACAACTGGGGCCTGGTAATTGAAGTCACAGTTTCAACCAATCTTCTTGCCATCATCACCATTTCTTCTATCTTGTGTTAAAGTTTCAAGGCATTGGCGCTTTTCAGAATTTTACCCCATACCGCCTACATAATGTGCTTATGTTTATTGCTGCATGTTATACAACAAATAGCCTACAATAGCCCAGAGCAGGGTTGCAATGTGCGGTTGAATGCTCAGCGTTCCAAGGCAATCTCACAATTTCTGGACGGCTGTGCCCCCCCACCCCCCTCCCCCCTCCCGAGGACCACGTGGTTATACACAGTCAATAGTCAGCATTTAATTTTCAGTCAGTTTGATCTCGCGATATAGAAAAATTTTGCAATTATCGAGTCAAAGTCGAGTAGAGTTATAAATTTCAACCATCTGTGAAGTGAGCTCGTGATTACACGCTGGGCATATTCGATTTCGGTTGATCGAAAGCTAAAATGGGCACTCCTGAAAAACACGATCAATCTCATGATCCATGATCAAAAGAAATTCCCAGGGGACAAAGGATCAGGGAAAGAAACAAGACCGACAAAGAGAAAAAGAAAGAAATCAAAATCATAGAAAATAAAGCCTTCTTACCTTTGTTCCCTTGTCCTTTTGTAAAACTGTTTTCTCTTGTGATTATCACTTCGAATCACTGGATCATGAAATTTCAACCTGAGATCAACGCAAACAATGTCATTCTTTCCACTTTGGCTAGCACTCTTTTATAGAATGCACAAAATGTTCTTCGTAAAGCCGCTGTTAACTTACCTTTTCGTCAAAAACCACCGTCAATAAACTGCGAAAAAATCTTTTTTGTTCAGTTATATTGTAACGCGTTTGTTAACAATAATCCCAGAACTCCACGCGCGCGGGGGGAGAAAACCTCATATATTTAGCACCCCTCCCCTCGCTCCCCCCGGCCCTAGGGGACCTTTTTTGTTAAGGCTGGTGGACCAGTTGCGGGCTGAAAAGATTGGGGGATGGGCTTATTTAATTTTTAGCGTAACAGGGTGCTTACCCTGCGAAGCGCAGACGTATTTCCGGTCGTCGCTTCTCTCCGATACGTCTGCGCTTCTCAGGCTACAGGGTGCTATATATTGGCTAACGTTTCAATTAACCGGGAAATGGCATCGATCAATTTTCCATAAAGAACCAGAACGCAAAGTGGAAAAACTCAAATACCTTATTGGGACTTAATATTTCGCGTTTTTAGCGATTGTAAAAAAAAGGCGAAATTAAATACCCATAGAGAAAATTCAAATAACAACAAACATGTGATAGCGACGTTATGTATAGACAAACACAAATTGCAAAATGGTTTTGCTGGTAAGCTCCATTTTGTGTCTCCCTTTGTGAAGTAACGTTAGCAGTGTAAAGATTCACACATTGCTTGCTCCAGTTTGTCTCTTTTTTTTATTAAAAGTTCAGACTTTTTAAAAAAGAAATAGCCTGCGTGGCAGGCCCAAAAAGGGGAGGGGGAGGGGGAAGGAGAAAAGTACGAAAAATCCCACTCCCTTTTTCCCTTCCTCCCTATCCCCTTCCCCTTTCGACGCCTGCTTCGCAGGCTAAAAAAGAAAATGAAGTTGAGATCGCCTAAATTGTGAAATTTAATGCCCTTTTTTCATATTTACCTGTTAAAATCGCGAAAATAAAACCCCGCGAAACACTCTCTCGTTAAACTCGCGAATTTATAATTAAGTACCACTAAGGTATATGAAAGGCTAGGGATCGACGAATAATCGATACCGAATCAGACCCCATGAACAGCCAAAAGTGTACAGTCCATCATTTATGAATTTGGCTGTGAATATTAAGGGAGAAAGAGAGAGAGAGGGCGTAAAAGAGACGGGGGGGGGCTTCAAAACTTTTTAATTATCCCCCTAAAATGGGGGGAGCATATTCTCGGAGAAGGGGGCTTATTAAGAGGGAACTTACAAGGAGATTTACGGTCAATAGAATGGGATGAATCTCGTCCCCGGGATTTATTTGTGACTAATACCCCGTAAACAAAAAAGGGACGGGCTCAAGTAATGAAAATGGATACGGGGGTGGGGGGGGGGGGGGGGGGGGGGGTAACTCTTCCATCGAAGTACTGCGTTGCAAAAATTCTCGCTCAAATGCTGTTTACTTATCCTTTATGTGCTGTGTATGTAGGAGAGGTTCTTTTGTTTGTATATTTTTTTTCTTGCTTGTTTGTGGCCTGCGAAAACATCCGTTTCTCTTCGCTCTTCGCCGCTGGGGACGTTTCGCGCGGAGGAAACGTCCCCAGCGGCGAAGAGCGAAGAGAAACGGATGTTTTCGCAGGCCAGCGTTGTTTGCATCTTACTATCTTTGGAGGGTAAGAGTTGGTGACTCTATTTTGTAGCCCTAGCCCTCGACTAAACATCTGTGCCGGGCTTTGTTGAATACGTTATTGAAAGTATAAATAAACGGAATTTTGTACTAGTGCCCAGTCCCCTTTTTCAAACGGTTTTCGCGGAATTTCGTTCATTTCTAAAAGATTAACTTAAAAGGCCTGGCCACAGAAATGATATACCTGTTAGTCTCATCACTATGACGATCACTGCAACTTCCAGAAAGTAATGAAAAGTGTTGCCATTTTGCCAAATAGAATTTTGAGCTAAAAATAGCCTTGATAAGTCACATGACAGTTAATGACTGCAACCATAATTCAAAGTTATTGAAGTTACACCCAGGTAGTCTGTCCATAAGTTATTTTGCGCTATATTGAATGTTTATAAAGTTAAACCACACCCTCCGTTTTTGAGGAATTAAATAGAAGACCCATACCTTAATTTTGTTGAGTATAAGGGATAATTGACAAAATAATTTCAGGGATAAAGGGTTACGGTTCTACATTAATTATAACAGATTCACGAATTTTAGACTTAAGCGTTTTTTTTTTACCCTGACCAACCAAGCTCCGAGGGAAGTCGCAGGGTAAGTTCGCAGAAAGACTCCGAATATCATAAACGAAAGGTTATCCAGAAATTTTTAGACTTTGTCACCTGCCGCTTTACAGCTTAAATTTCTCGCGCAATATTTGCTCCCTCGAATAGTAATTTTACAGAAAAAAAGTCGTTGGGTGCCCCCCGTAAGTTTGGCTTGATAGGACAGCGTATGGGTTCCCTGAGATATATCCCAAATTCCGCTCTTAAGTTAAATGATCATTGGCATTGGTGGAAGGTAATGTTGGGTGCGATGCCAGTTGAGATACTGACAGCTAAATTAAATTCATTATCCAAAAATACAAACAAATGATTGTCTACAACAAGTAATATTTCCCAACACCTTTATTTCTTTGTCCGGTTTGGCTCACTGAGTATTGATCGCCCACTATAATTCTACATCTGAGACTAGTCTACAATTTCAGTAGCTTCACAGCAGCTGTGGGCCAGACTCATTTTTTCTCCATCTGGCAGACAATAACTCGGGGAGTCGAACAGTGATCGTCATTCCACTTTCCTTTTGCACTTCCGCTGACGTACAAGTGCCCACAGTTCGTTTCTCCAGGACCGTTAGGCTCACCGGTATTCCATGCAGAGAAGGTATCGGCCACTGCCGTCCCGTCGAGCCATTCAAAGACGTTGTCGCCGTTGGGTCCTATAATTCCAAGCCATGGATCATGTTTTCCCTTCGTCAGACTCAAAAGGAAGGCGTTCTCCTCGGCTGATTTGATGATTGGTAGGGTTGCTTCGAGCTGCCTGCATAGGTAAAGTCCCACAAATGCTTCCTTTTTTTCGGGGAGTATAAAGTAGCACTGATTTCCGTTTTCAACCCAGCCCTCTGGACAAGCTAAAGCGAGATACAAAACATAATTTTCCTTGTAAGTCTTTCTAATGAAATAAAGTTTGGAAAACGACGAACCTTGTCATAAACATTTTTCACATTTTTCGCAGGTGAGAAACTGCTCAAACTGCTTGTGATAGCATAGTTGTTAATTCATTGCATATTACGGCGAATAGAGTACCGAAGTGTGACGTCATAAAAAATGAAATTTGTGAAATTATGGGATTTGTTGAGCTATTCTGAAAGAACAACGTCCAAGACGCATACTCGCCAAAAATTAGCAATTTGGGGCAAATTGTCTCTGAGATATTAGCCCAGATATGCTCCGATGACTCCATACAAATCCTTCTAAATCTTACCTGGTTCCTAATCTTATGAACCAAGCCAAATTTAGAAGGATTTGTATGGAATCGTCACAGCATAACTGGGCTAATATCTCAGAGACAATTTGGCCCGAATTGCTAATTTTTGGCGAGTAGGCGTCTTGGACGTTTTTCTTTCAGAATATCTTAACAAATCCCATAATTTCACAAATTTCATTTTTATGACGTCATCACTTCGGTACTCTATTGTGCTGGAAAATAAGGATATCAGTTGGCTTACATAGTTCTCTGTCCTTCCGATACCTTTTCAAATGTCTTCTGAAAGCTTACCTCAGCCCTTCCCCGCGGCCGGGAGTCTAAAGCCTCGCTACAAAACACTAATTACGTACGCTTTGCCTAGTCCCTGTCTTGGTCTTTCCAGGCCCTCTCGGTTAATGCATTTAGCTGGCGTCTCAAAAAATCGCTCGGACCACGTGACCCGAAATGCATCGGCGGTCCGCAATAACGAGGTCTGGGCTCTAGGCACACATACGCCCACGAACATATAACTATCTTGCAAAGAAACTATGCCATCCTAATTGTTTTTTAACTAGTTATAGTTGTCACTAAATCTGCCCCCGACCTTTTAAAACCCGAATGAAGACTCCTTGTGGTTGTCCATGTATTTGCCATGAACCTTTGAAATGCAGTTTTCGTATTAGAGTTTCTGAGTGTAATTCTTTTATTCTCTTTTGTGTTTTCTCAATTATTACACTTTGTTTCCTGGGTTAATGAAAATCCTCATACATGACATGCCTAGGATGGACAATTGTTTTTTATACATCTCATAATGAGTTCAACCAACACTGCAAATGAAATAGAACGCGTGTTAAACAGCAAAACAATCTTTAATTATCTATTTGTAACTAAATTTCCTATAACTAATGTGTCGAACGGATGCTTTGGCTTCGAGTGTGACATTCTTGAACGCAACGTCGAACGCAACTGATATAAATGATTTCGCAATAAACTAACCCTACAAAAACATGGACCACTGTTTCAAGTTTCTCACCTTTGAGATATTTCCCAGTTCATTTTTTCTGGCATGTCCTTGTATCAAATAAAATAATCGGGACTTCGCAATAAACTAACCCTAAAAACACATGGACCACTGTTTATTAAATCCTGAATACCTTAATATAGAACAAAACCCGGTTATTTCGCGTTAGCACCTTTCTTGTCTTTGACTGGGTTTTGAGAAATTTGAGCTATTCCTGATGTGGTTTGAATCGAGTTTGTCGATCCACGTTGACAAAACCAGTTCAAAGTTCTGTCGATCCAGGTTGCTGATTTGTGTCTGACAAATCAAGTTCTTTAATAGTAAACAATTGCAGTACTGCTGAATAACTTTTTAACGCTATAGAAATATGTGACATATGTACTTCGCAATAACTTTCGCGAAACTCGGTTTGGTAACGGCGCTCAAGTTAAGCCCTGTCGGTCGGGGTTACGAACTGGACGGGTGACCAACCGCGACTATCGTGTTAAAGGTCCATACGTTGCTTTTTCTTTTCTTCTTCTTCTTTTTTGCGTATTATGTAGTGTTATTGTTAACAGTGTATTGAAAAGCAGATTTAGCATTATTTCGACGCCCGGATTTAGAAAAAGACAAAAACAAAGAACAAATATGGCCCGGTGCAGTTCGCCTGAAAATTATTATTATTCGGGCCGTAATACGGAGCTGAAACTTTGCAGACTTTGATCTATATATCTGCGGGGAAACCGGCAAACTAAGAAATCTGGGTTTTCGACAGTGTAAAACGATCATAATTCCTTTGATTCCAATCTCCTGTTCCTCTGTCTGTTGTTGTCGGCGTTGCCTTCGCTGTGCTCATCGATGTTCCTTCTACTCCGCGGTTTCTTGTTGACGTCTTCTGCTTCGTTGTTCACGCTGAATTTGAACTCGGCGCTCTCGCTCTAGAGGAGTTTCGGTGGAAAATCTTCCTGGGCGAGGATTTGGAGCCACTTGTTGTGCTTGTGTCTGACACAATTCGGCGAATGCGACTCGTTGACAAACCCAGTTTGCGCGGTTGCTGAGCCAGGCGCACATGCTGAAAATTAACCGGGACCACCGTGCGCGCCTAGTTTCATCAAATCGGGAAGTTTCGCATACTAACAGTAAGACGATACGATACTTCTTCTTTACGCGGGGGACATTAGGGTGCCTCCTCGGGTTCCGGTCCAGGTGGCAAAAAGCTAAAACGTGTCTTCGCATCGATTGAATTTCTAAAATAATGGTTCAGTTTCGTTATGCTGCTCTGTGTATTCTTACCATTTGTGATACGTGTAGTGTACTCTATTATAACTTCAAACTTGGGATTTATAAAATGAAAAGCGTCTTAATCAAGGGAACAATGAAGGAAATAAAAGGCAACATCATTAGTGGCAAATTACTCCTTAATTTGGCGCGAAAAATAAAATTTCACATCGGAAGTCGAGTACAAAATTGCTATACTACAATGACGTTCAGTACGTCTCAGTGCCAAGATGGCGTCAAGGTTTTAAACCGGTTATGAATGAAGATGTCAGGGCCCTTAAAAGACTCTTTCGAAAACCTAAAAACACGAAACAGTACATCGAGAATTCTAACAGGTATTTTTTCGAAAAAGTTAGAGAATAGTGCCATTAAGCCAAAATTTAGGCCTTGAATTTGTTACCCATGATATTAATAGGCATAAAGGCTAAAAAAATTCTTAGAATTTGAACAAAACGGGCGTGTATTTCATCCTCTTTTCAATCGTCACTATTTGACTACACAGGCTAATTATTACTAATATAATATGGTATTTAAATTAGGCTAATTATTACTACATACTATTGGGTTAATTATCACTACTATTAGACTAATTATTACTACGCACTTGGCTCCGGGGTCGGCGTAGGTATCAAGCAGCAGCATTTTTTTTTCTTGTTCCTCTTCCCTTTCCCACAGGAGTATCCGCATACTTCAAAACCGTTTGGGCAGGATTTACCTTTGACGCACATGCCTCCTTGTTTCATACAAGAATTGCCTGTTAAAATATAAATTGATGTCTTATCCCTTTCGCGTACAGTTTGACACGAGGGGCCGGGGGGGTGAAGAAGTAGACTGGGTGGAAAGGAATGGGCGGGGGGGAAAGGAGTGGGCCGGGTGGGAAGGAGTGGGCCGGGGGGGAAGGAGTGGGCCGGGGGGAAAAGAGTCGGCCGGGGGAAAGGCGTCGGCCGGGGGGAAAGGAGTGGGCCGGGGGGGAAGGAGTCGGCCGGGGCGGATTGGGTTGTTGTACGTTATATATCCCAACTTCCAAGATTTTTTATTCGATTTTTTAAAGCGCTTTCAGGAGACAGAACCCTTCCACTTCACGGAAGCTCTTCAATTATTTATTACTCAGAGACATTTTTGCAATTCATTCCCGGCGATTAAAGTTTCTAATTAACACAATCTTTTTATGTCTCTTTTTTTCTTCACTGACCAAAGTTTGAAATTAAAACAGTAAACTGATCCTTACGAGAGGAAGTACATGGCTTATTAACTCAAATATCCCCCAAAAAGTGATCACGAGGTAGACTACGAGTAGTCCTCATTTTTCCTCAGGAAGAGTTGAGCGAGCGAAACGCGAGCGCATGTGAAAATCACCCCACGCGAGAAAGGCGATACGCGGAAAGGAGAGAGAACGACCGGGGACAAGGCAGCTTGATAAGTCAAAAATTTGCCCAGTCCTTGAATGAGACGAGGTGAAAATAGGACTGTTTAGCCTCCTCTCAGGATATTGAAATAGCTAAAAGTGTAAAACTTACGTATACATTACTGTTAGTTATCGAAAAAAAATGTTTTGTTAGTATTTCGTGCCATTTCCGAACACTTAACCATCAAAATTTCACCGTGGGAGTAGCCCTCGGACCCCTTCTTAGTATGATCACCTTTTTTGCCTCCTCGGATTGCAAGTTCTGCTTCCTGGTCCCTGGCATAACCCACAGCCAGGAGACTAAGAACCACGATAAGCAACAGGCTTTTCATCTTTCACTCTTCTTTGCCAACAGAATGGTATTAATAGAAACTGAAAACCAAAATAAAAAATGCCATATTAAAATCTGCAAAGCTGGTCGCACTTTGTGAAAATTATAATTTGGAAGACATCAACCAACGTTTTCAAAGTTTTAACGCAGCTGTGCCTTCAGATTTCACCAAGAAAGGTTATTAAGATTAGTGCTCTCTGATGAAATTTGTATTATATCGTCTTCATAAACCTACAGGGACATTTTCTGAATGGGTGAAGGCACTAAGAAATGTTTTCAGCAGAGAACTGACCTAAAAGAAGCAGCTCCTCGTTACATAGTACCTTTCAAACGTGGTCTATCACAAACAAACTGTCTCATCCAACTGAAAACTTCTAAAAAGGTGACTGCGATAAAACGCTCTCACCTGAAACTAAAGTCTTAGAAGGATTGACGATTTTTAGATGAAAATCTTGATTACGTCTCATGGAAACCAAGAAGCAAGGATTTTTACCAAGGAAAAAGAACAACCAATGCATTGATCGCGAACGGGTTAAAACGTTCTAAAATGTGATTTTCACAGGACAATGCCTTAGAAAAATTAATCTTAATTCTTAATTAACTCAAGACAAAGGCAAGCCTATTTGTAGAATTCAGTGTTGGGAGCTAAAATTATCATCGTTCACCCCAGTACGAAAAACTAAACATTATACACGTTTTAAAAATAGTTTAACAGCCTAAAGAACAACCGACCATACTTAACAAAGATGGTAAATATCGAGCGGAAAAATCAAGTAAAATTAGTTCATTGACGTGGTCACGAAATTATATTTCTTTCTTTTTTATATTCTCAGAGGAAAAACGACGATGAAGTTTTGCGAAACCTTGGCCATTTAGTTTTAGGGTGGCGACAAATAATTATATTAAATCAAGAACAGATGAAAATCTCAAATAGTTCTTAAAAATCTAGAATACCCATTCACTTACCGGGTGAGTTAACGCTGAAGGAGATACCACAAGCTTATGACTTGTTAAAGTACCTATTTTCTCGCCTATATTTATACGGTCATTTAACAAATCTAATAACCCCTATTCAAGAATTTGGCTAAGAAACGTTTATACTTCAGTAACAATGTACTTGAAGGATCAATTTTATACAGAAACCAATTACTGTCGTTATACTACTACATGAGAAATTTCTGCAATCTGATTGGCTTAGAGCAAAGGTATTTCAGCTTAATTTGAAATACCTACATGTGAAAATTACAAACCTTTTGCGTGTAGTAGTATAAACAAATAATAGCATGATTTTTACGTGATATCTGGTGTAAATACCACTCGTGATATTTCAAAATTGTTTCAAATTTCACTCGCCTAACTGCTTGTGAAATTACGTATAACAATTTTGAAATATCACTCGTGGTATTTATGCCAAATATCACTACAAATCATGCTATTACCTATACAAAATTCGTCCAAAGACCTGATTAATCCTTCATTAATTACACCTAATTACTCTTTGATGAATTCTCATCATAGAAGAAGCCTCAAAAATATGATTTTAATTCCGTTAAGTAAGATTATTTGATTACCAACAACTCTGATCTGGAAATCGGACAAGAAGTCGTCTTTCTAATATTGCTTGTTTCTCTATATAAAAAAAAAAACAGAATTTGTTATAGACGAGATATTTCCCTTCAACAAATGGGGCAAAACAAGTATAAGTCAGAAAGTCATGGATTTAAAAAATTAACATTTAAATTACCACTAACATTTCATTACCACGATCTCCTCTAGCATAAAAACAATTCGTGACATTGCTCAGAAACTCTTCGGTTCAAAAAAGGAACTTGTTTTTGTCAGAGAGCAATTTCTCTGGATGGCTCATCTATAACTATCTCCTTTCCTTTGTCACAATCGGAATGGCATCAAAGTGGTGAATGTAAAATTTGGCGATTATTTTTTATAAAAAAAATTGTTACAAACCGAGCTCTAATAACATCTAAAAGATAATTTTCTTACGAAAGTCTTGTTAAAAACCTTATACTAGAAGGCACTTTAAATATACAACTTTCTTAATAAATGACACTGTTTCATTTTTTAATAGTTTCAGTGCAGTAGTTTGTCTGATTGTAAACCAGTAAATTCCCACTTCGGTGGATTTCGCTTAATTATTGATAGGTCGCCATGTGATTCGTAGGTTCCTGCCCATCTGTAAAAAAATTATTGTAGATTTACATGTAAACTTAAATTTTGAACATTTTTTTTTAAGCAGTAAGTCACTGGTTTAGTAAAAGTGTATCATACCCGTGTCTGAATGTCCCGATTGTGCTCGTTAAGAGCTAGAAAATTGCTACCTACATTTCTAGATTTTTTTTATGTATAAACGCTAATTAAAAGCTTTATTGATCCTTCTTCGCAATAATTGCTAACGTCGGTCAAGAAAAAATAGCTCGGATAAATAAATTTTATCGCAAATATGTGCGCAATTTAAGGATACCCAATCTTGCTCAGTCTTACTCAGACTAGAGCAACTAGATTATTCTTCTGGGGTTTGATTGGGTGTCACGTGACGTGGTAGCTCCCCTTAGGCCTGTCCCGATTCACAATTTTCACATAGGCCATAATGCATCTTGTTTAGCTCCCAAAATTTTGCATAACCATTGTCTTCCATTTCTCTTGGGCCGACTGTAATAGTAATAAAATATATAGTATTATTAAAAACTGAATCATTGGATAATGCAATTCTAGCATTTTGATTGGCTTAGCCGTTATGGTATATGAGCTATTATACCATGGTCTCCATATATGGTCGGTGTACGCGTCAGTTAAAAGTGGAAGCTAGCTGAGATTTCTTTTCGCGAAAGATAGAACGGCGCCCGAAGCAAATTGTTTTAATTCATTTCTTAGAAAACTAGAAATGCAATTTCATCGAAAGAAAAAAGACAAAAACAAACAAAAAAGCCACGAGAGCTTGTTTGAAAGTTTGTCGAAATACACATCAAAACACATGGAACTAAAGTGCCTTAACCAGCTACGAAAGAAGACAAGTGTTGTTTCTTCATGATCGCGAAGCCATTTGCCGATCGAGTCACTCGCCGATAGATAACCGCGGCTTGTTTATCCGACATCAAGAATATAAATCACAAGTAACCAGCTACAAATACAGGCTATGCAGCCATTCACTAGAGCAATCGAGGCGGCAGTATAGCTTCTTTTCTCGTTCAGCAAAACCAGCTTGTGGCTTCAAACAAGTTCATAACAAGCGACTGAGTTAATAGTTTTCCTGCGTTGTTCTTACTTTTACAACTGCATCGAAAATCCAAATTCACAGTAATTTCGACGGCTGTCACTTAAAAATTCTTTTCCTTCACATTATCTGCCAGGGTTTTTAGCTGTTCTGCTGTGTAAAATCCTAGAATCTCGATGAGTTTTTAAAAAACTAATGTTCATCGCTACAATGTTTTGATTTTTCATTCATGCAGTCCAGGCGAGTCCGTTCGCGCGTTGACAGTTTTGATAGACGTGTGACATGCAAATAGCGGAAGTCCCTCGTCTTTTCTGGTTTGTTCTAGTCGGGGAGATTCAACGAGATTTTGTGGGCGTTTTTAATAAAACAATTATTCCACTCGCGCTTGTTGGATATGAGATGATTATAGCCAACTCGGCGCGACGCGCCTCGTTGGCTATCTATCATCTCATATCCAACGCGCCCTCGTGGAATAATTGTTAAATATACTGAAAGAAAATTTAAATTAACTATGCAACAAATGATTGTCTACAACACGTAATATCTCCCAACACCTTTATTTCTTTGTTGTTTGGCTCACTGAGTCGTGTATTGATCATGATCGCTTGATATAATTCTACGTGGAAGACCAGCCGACAATTTCATGTCCAGTACCTTCACGGCAGCTGTGGGCCAGACGGCAGCTGTGGGCCGCTCTACAGCTTTAAAAATATCTCGCTCAATATTTGCTCCTTCGAATAGTAATTTTACAAAAAAAAAAGTCGTTGGGTGCCCCCGTAAATTTGGCTTAAAGGAACAGTATCCCGTTACTGCGCATGCACCAAACTTTGATTTTTGGACAGGATGTCGCGAAATCAAAAGATGCGAGGAGAGTAAGAGAATCTTGAAAAATCCGTTTGCATCGCGCTTGGCCGGGTTCAATACGACACTAAAACTTCTCAGGATTATAGATCAATGATATATTGTTCCTGTTAAGTTTCGATTTGGGCAAAATCTGGATTTTTTGGCGTTACTTTTATTGCCGTTGGCCGGAGGACCAAAAGATTGGAAGCACTTTGATGCCGATTGAAGGCTTATTTCTTCTGCTAGCTTCCATACAAGCTCAGATAATTGTGAAAGGAATACGCAGAAATGAAACAGCAACAATAAAGACTGTAAGAAAGAAACCGTTGAGACATTGATGTGACTGAGGAGATCTTGCGGAGGGGAGCTTCGTGAAGCAGAATGTTTTGTAACGACGCGTTAGTAAACTTTTAAATGAATCTCCCTACGGCCGACAAAATCGAACAAACAGGCGCTACATGTTTTGAAAAACTAGTGACATGAAATCATAATATCATTTTTGACTAACGTTTGTGATGATTCATAGCGTTGAGATTGCATTTTTATTTATGTCTTTCAAACGTTTGAGGCTAGAACGCGAGCAAATCAGGCAGATATTACTGGACTTGGAGCTATTGACCTCTGACACGAGTTTCAAATTAGAAAATATGTTTTTAAAGCGAGCGGAACGAGATTTTCGGGTCGCGAGGCGGCCCAGCTAGCAATAAAATCGCGATGAGTCTTCGAACCGCGAGCCAAATTTTTATATAAGACGAAAGACTTCTTCGAAAGTCTAAAATATTACTTGAGAATATAAACAACAGATCTCTGTCGGCGGTGCGGTCCGGAAGGAAATCTTGTCGAGTCAATTTGACAGTTCTATTGTCTTTTGAAGAAAAAACAGATGACGCTCGCGCGTGCGCATAATCGGGACACTGTCCCTTTAATAGGACAGCGTATGGAAGTCCCTCAGATATATCCAAAATTACTCGAAATGATCATTGGTGGATGGTAATGTTCGGTGCGATGCCAGTTGAGATACTGATAGCTAAATTAAATTCATTATCCAAAAATACAAACAAATGATTGTCTACAACAAGTAATATCTCCCAACACCTTTATTTCTTTGTCGACAAGTTTGGCTCACTGAGTATATTGATCGCCCACTATAATTCTACATGTGAGACTAGCCTATAAAGGCTACAATTTCAGTAGCTTCACGGCAGCTTTGGGCCAGACTCATTTTTTCTCCATCTGGCAAACAATATGCCTGGATTCCGCACAGACATCGTTATTCCACTTTCCTTTGCCACTTCCGCTGACGTACATACTCCCACAGTTCTCTGATCCAGCAAGGTTAGGCTCACCGGTATTCCATGCAGAGAAGGTATCGGCCACAGAAGTCCCGTCGAGCCACTCAAAGACGTTGTCGCCCTTGGGTGCTATCATTCCAAGCCGTGCATTACCCTGTCCCTCCGTCAGACTCAAAAGGAAGGCGTTCTCCTCCACTGATTTGATGATTGGCAGGGTTGCTCCTAGTTGCTTGCATAGGTAAAGTCCCACAAATGCGTCCTTTTTTCCGGAGAGTACTAAGTAGCACTGATTTCCGTTTTCAACCCAGCCCTGTGGACAAGCTAAACCGAGATACAAAACATAATTTTCGTTGTAAGTCTTTCTAATGAAATAAAGTTTGGAAAACGTCGAACCTTGTCATAAGCATTTTTCAATTTTTTCGCAGCTGAGAAACTGCTCAAACTGCTTGTGATAGAATAGTTATCAATTCATTACATATTACTGCGAATTGTGCTGGAAAATAAGGATATCAGTTGGCTTACATAGTTCTCCGTCCTTCCGATACCTTTTCAAATGTCTTCTGAAAGCTTACCTCAGCCCTTCCGCGCGGCCGGAAGTCTCAAGTCTAGCTACAAAACACTAATTACGCACGCTTTGCCTAGTCCCTGTCGGCATCTTTCCAGGCCCTCTCGGTTAATGCATTTAGCTGACGTCTCAAAAAACCGCTCGGACCACGTGACCCGAAATGCATCGGCCGGTGTGCAATAACGAGGTCTGGGGTCTAGGCCAAGGTACGCCCACGAACATATAATTATCTTGCTAAGAAACTATGCCATCCTAATTGCTAACTTTTTTAAAAAGCTAAAACGTGTCTTCGCATCGATTGAACTCCAAAAATAATGGTCCAGTTTCGTTATGCTGCTCTGTGTATTCTTATCATTTGTGATACGTGTACTGTACTCTATTATAACTTCAAACTTGGAATGAAAAGCGTCTTAATCAAGGAAACAATGAAGGAAATAAAAGGCAACATCATTGGTGGCAAATTACTCCTTAATTTTGGCGCGAAAAATAAAATTTCACATCGGAAGCCGAGTACAAAATTGCTATAATAGGGACCTTAAGATCCGAGGACGGCGACGGCAAAGAAAACGTCGCTGAAAAAGTGAAATCGCGTTCTTTCAATCTTCATCGCGATTAATCCAAGTAACTAACTTTGTCAGATAGATTCAAATGTAGGCGAACCCTCCTAAATATGAATTCCTAAGAACCATATGCAAGTTCAGAAAGAGAGAGGAAATTTCGACGTCGCTTGCAATCGTGTACTTCCTCTGTACATCGTGAAATTAGGCATTTTCACGTCGTAGTCGTGCAGTGACGGCAAAGAAATGTACAAAAAAAGCGCGATGCACGTGCAAAATTGGTGCAAAATTTGTTGTTTTGCTAATTAAACCTATTGCTTTTGTGTCGTTTCCGTTGCCGTGGCCGTCGTCGGATCTTAAGGTCCCTATTACAATGACGTTCAGTACGTCTCAGTGCCAAGATGGCGTCAAGGTTTTAAACCGGTTATGAATGAAGATGTCAGGGCCCTTAAAAGACTCTTTCGAAAACCTAAAAACACGAAACATCGCATCGAGAATTCTAACAGGTATTTTTTCGAAAAAGTTAGTGAATAGTGTTATTAAGTCAAAATGTAGGCCTTGAATTTGTTACCCATGACATGAATAGGTATAAAGGCTAAAAAATTCTTAGAAGTTGGACAAAAACGGCGTGTATTTCATCCTATTTTCAATCGTCGCTATTTGATTACACAGGCTAATTATTACTAATATAATATAGTATTTAAATTAGGCTAATTATCATTACATACTATTAGGCTAATTATTACTACACACTTGCACTTGAGCAGCACGTTCTTTTCCTGCTCCTCTTCCCTTTCCCACAGGAGTATCCCAATGCTGTATAACCGTTTGGGCAGGATTGACCTTTGACGCACTTGCCTCCTTGATTCTTACAAGAATTTCCTGTTAAAATACAAATTGATGTCTTATCCCTTTCGCGTACAGTTTGACAGGAGGGGCCGGGGGAGGCCGGGGGGGTGAAGGAGTGGGTCGGGGGGAAAGGAGTGGGTCGGGGGGAAAGGAGTGGGCCGGGGGGGAAGGAGTGGGCCAGGGGGAAAGGAGTGGGCCGGGGGGGAAGGAGTGGGCCGGGGGGGAAGGAGTG
The DNA here is from genome assembly GCA_964035525.1 of Porites cylindrica. NCBI lineage: Eukaryota > Metazoa > Cnidaria > Anthozoa > Scleractinia > Poritidae > Porites > Porites cylindrica. Next base: position 2,785,093 of record OZ037781.1, on the reverse strand, counting down.
GGCCGGGGGGAAAGGAGTGGGCCGGGGGGGAAAGGAGTGGGCCAGGGGGAAAGGAGTGGGCCGGGGGGGAAAGGAGTGGGCCGGGGGGGAAGGAGTGGGCCGGGGGGAAAGGAGTGGGCCGGGGGGGAAGGAGTCGGCCGGGGGGAAAGGAGTGGGCCGGGGGGGAAGGAGTCGGCCGGGGCGGATTGGGTTGTTGTACGTTATGTTTCCCTACTGCCAAGATTTTTTATTCGATTTTTAAAGCGTTTTCAGGAGACGGAACCATTCCACTTCAGAAGCTCTTTAATTATTGATTACTCAGAGACATTTTGGCACTTCATTCCCGGCGATTAAAGTTTCTAATTAACACAATCTTTTTATGTCTCTCTTTTTTTCTTCACTGACCAAATTTTGAAATTAAAACAGTAAACTGATCCTTACGGGAGGAAGTGCATGGCTTATTAACTCAAATATCCCCCAGAAAGTGATCACGAGTAGATTATATAAACGAGTAGTCCCCATTTTTCCTCAGGGATAGTAGAGCGAGCGAAACGCGAGCGCGCGTGAAAATCGCTCCACGCGAGAAAGGCGATACGCGGCGGGGACAAGGCAGCTTGAAAAGTCAAAACGTTGTCCAGTCCTTGAATGAGACGATGTGAAAATAGAACTGTTTAGCCTCCTCTCAGGATATTGAAATAGCTAAAAGTATAAAACTCATATTACTGTTAGTTATCAAAGAAAAAGTGTTAGTAGTATTTCGTGCCATTTCCGAACACTTAACCATCAAAATTTCACCGTGGGAGTAGCCCTCGGACCCCTTCTTAGTATGATCACCTTTTTTGCCCCCTCGGATTGCAAGTTCTGCTTCCTGGTCCCTGGCATAACCCACAGCCAGGAGACTAAGAACCACGATAAAGAACAGGCTTTTCATCTTTCACTCTTCTTTGCCAAGAGAATGGTATTAATTGAAACTGAAAACCAAAATAAAAAATGTCATATTAAAATCTGCAAACTGAGCTAGTCGCACTTTGTGAAAATTATAATTTGCAAGACATCAACCACCGTTTTCAAAGTTTTAACGCAGCTGTGCCTTCAGATTTCACCACGAAAGATTATTGCGATTAGTGCTCTCTGATGAAATTTGTATTCATAGACCTACAGGGACATTTTCTGAATGGGTGAAGGTACTAGGAAATGTCTTCAGCAGAGAATTGACCTAAAAAAGCATCTCCTCGTTACATAGTACCTTTCAAAAGTGCTCTATCACAAAACAAACTGTCTCATCTAAAAGGGTGAAAGATAAAACGCTCTCACCTGAAACCAAAATCTTAGAAGGATTGACGATTTTTAGATGAAAATCTTGATTACGACTCATGGAAACCAAGAATCAAAGATTTTTACCAAGGTAAAAGAACAACCAATGCATTGATCGCGAACGGGTTAAAACGTTCTAAAATGAGTTTTTCGCAGGACAATGCCTTAGCAAAATTAATCTTAACGTCTTAATTCTTAACTCAAAAAAAGGGAAGCCTATTAGTAGAATTCGGTGTTGGGAACCAAAAATATCATCGTTCACGTACGAAAAAACTAAACATTATACATGTCTTAAAAATAATTTAATAGCCTAAAGAACAACCAACCATACCACTTAACAAAGACTTCATGGTAAATATCGAGCAGGAAAATCAAACAAAATTAGTTCATTGACGAGTTCACGAATTTATATTTCTTTCTTTTTTATATTCTCAGAGAAAAAACGATGATGAAGTTTTACGAAACCTTGGCCATTTAGTTTTAGGGTGGCGACTTATAATTGTGTACTAAATCAAGAACATATCAAAATCTCAAGTGCTACTTAAAATCTAGTATACCGATTCACTTACCCGATGAGTTGACGCTGAAGGAGATACCACAAGCTTATGACTTGTACCGGTTTTCTTGCCTCTATTTATTTGGTCATTTAACAAATCAAATAACCTCTATTCAAGAATTTTGCTAAGAAACGTTTATAATTCAGTAACAATGTAAATTGAAGGATCAAATTTAACGTATTCGTTACAAAAACTAGCTGAACATTCTTTCTACGATTGTTTACGAACCGACTTTTACTAGTTGAACGTGACAACTGTTTTGACTGTGAAATTTAGCCGGCAATCAAAGCCACCGGGAATTCATATTTTTAAGTTTTTAAAAAACTTTACTAGTACTAGTAAAAAATTTTCTTTCAAAATTCTTTAACAGTAAAAAATATTTTTCATTGATTTTCTTAATGGGCAAAAAAGGCTGGACCTTTTAGCGAGATTTTCATTTACTAGTATATAAATTACATTTACTAATAAATGGTAAAACGGGCGAAAAGGGCTTGACCTTTTAGCGAGATTTTCATTTACTGGTATCTTGACACTATGTACTAGTAAATTGTGGAATAGGCAAAAAAGGTTTGACCTTTTAGCGACATTTTCATTTACTAGTATCTTGATACTAATTACTACTAAATGGTGGAATGGGCGAAAAAGGTTTGACCTTTTAGCGAGATTTTCATTTACTAGTATCTTGACTCTATTTACTGGTAAATTGTGGAATGGGCAAAACAGGTTTGACCTTTTAGCGAGATTTTCATTCACTAGTATCTTGATACTAATTACTAGTAAATGGTGGAATGGGCGAAAAAGGCTTGACCTTTTAGCGAGATTTTCATTTACTAGTATCTTCACACTATTTGCTAGTAAATTGTGGAATGGGCGAAAAAGGCTTGACCTTTTAGCGAGATTTTCATTTACTAGTATCTTGACACTATGTACTAGTAAATTGTGGAATGGGCGAAAAAGGTTTGACCTTTTAGCGAGATTTTCATTTACTAGTATCTTGACTCTATTTACTAGTAAATGGTGGAATGGGCGAAAAAGGTTTGACCTTTTAGCGAGATTTTCATTTACTAGTATCTTGACTCTATTTACTGGTAAATTGTGGAATGGGCAAAACAGGTTTGACCTTTTAGCGAGATTTTCATTCACTAGTATCTTGATACTAATTACCAGTAAATTGTGGAATGGGCGAAAAAGGTTTGACCTTTTAGCGAGATTTTCATTTACTAGTATCTTGACACTATGTACTGGTAAATTGTGGATAGGCAAAAAAGGTTTGACCTTTTAGCGAGATTTTCATTTACTAGTATCTTGACTCTATTTACTAGTAAATGGTGGAATGGGCGAAAAAGGTTTGACCTTTTAGCGAGATTTTCATTTACTAGTATCTTGACTCTATTTACTGGTAAATTGTGGAATGGGCAAAACAGGTTTGACCTTTTAGCGAGATTTTCATTCACTAGTATCTTGATACTAATTACTAGTAAATTGTGGAATGGGCGAAAAAGGTTTGACCTTTTAGCGAGATTTTCATTTACTAGTATCTTGACACTATGTACTAGTAAATTGTGGAATAGGCAAAAAAGGTTTGACCTTAGCGAGATTTTCATTTACTAGTATCTTGACACTATGTACTGGTAATTATAAATTGTGGATAGGCAAAAAGGTTTGACCTTTTAGCGAGATTTTCATTTACTGGTATCTTCACACTATTTACTAGTAAATTGTGAAACGGGGGGGTCCTCATTTATTAGTATCCTAACACTATTTACTAGTAAATGGTGGAATGGGCAAAAAAGGCTTGACCATTTAGCGACATTTTCATTTACTAGTATCTTGACACTAATTACTAGTAAATGGTGGAACGGGCCAAAACGGCTTGACTTGTTAGCGAGATTTTCATTTTCTAGTAAATTGTGCGAATGGGCGAAAAAGGTTTGACCTTTTAGCGAGATTTTCCTTTACTAGTATATAAATTACATTTACCAATAAATGGTAAAACGGGCCAAAAGGGTATGACTTTTTAGCGAGATTTTCATTTACTAGTATCTTCACACTATTTACTTGTAAATTGTGGAAGGGACGAAAAAGTCGTGACTTTTTAGCGAAATTTTCATTTACTAGTAAATTGTGGAATGGGCGAAAAAGGTTTGACCTTTTAGCGAGATTTTCATTTACTAGTATCTTGACTCTATTTACTAGTAAATGGTGGAACGGGCCAAAAAGGCTTGACTTGTTAGCGAGATTTTCATTTACTAGTATTTGTTCACTATTTACTAGTAAATGGTGGAACGGGCAAAAAGTGCATGAGTCCCCCCCCCCCCCTCCCCCCCCCCCCCCCTCAACCAGGTGGCAGGAAACAAGAAATGCCCAGTCTGAAGTGGGTTAATATTGTTTTGAGTATATATTCTTTTTAAATTTTGGGTTTTTCATTTATTTACTTAATATTTATTCACTAGAGAACCATACTTTGCTTATATAACAACAAACTTTTATAAGGAACCAAGGCCTGGACAAAAATAGGGGATTTACAAGAGTTCAATGTCCTCCGATGGAATTTCATCGCCCGGAACAACAATATTGTGAGTGCTATCGAAAACATCGAAAGAAATCTTATACTGCTTGGTCTGCTTGTTGTAATTTATAATAGTTCCCACGAACCAGCCCTCCCAGTTCCCGTCGGCAACAGCTGTTTCTACGTTCACTCGTCTATTTATCAGCAAGCCGTTGTCTGTTGAAAAGAAAAACACACAAACCACCATCAAATGAATTAACAAAAATGAATGCCTAACTGCAGATTATGCCTTGTGCCCTCGCGGTTATAGCTACAGTAAATTTTAACAGAACGAAAGTTATCTATTTCCATCGTAACACATTGCTGAGCAATGGATTAGAAGCACTCCATGGCATGGAAAATTGTATACAAATTATCCAATGCACTATAGACATAGGTGCGGAGCCCAATTATTTTAGCTGACATGCCCAAATTCCCCACTTCTTGATTTTCGATGGTAAAGAAATTCCATTTATATGTCTGCATCGCTACTTTCTCACTCAATACGTTCTTAAATTTAGTTTTATATAAGGACAACCAGTTTCCCTCGTTAGATCACTATAATTGACGTTAACAAATCCAAATAAACAATTTTACCTTCTCTTGTTTTTTTTTTTCGCTTGGTTTTTAAAGCGTCTGGTGGACCTGGAAAAAAAGCTTTGATTTCATTTAGTTTAGGACACATTAGACGCCACTGTGTGCTTTTTTACTGATTTTCTAAATCTTACAATCTTATCATAACAGTAAATTTCATGTCTAATAGTTTTCTTGGAATAAAATGTTCGTTATTGGCAGCAATCCATTTATTTAGCCATTCATGACAATGTCATATTCCCCCGGCTTTCCAGGTAGGTGTATTGTCCATGAGTACTTCGTGCCAAGAAGTTGTAAGCAACAATAAGATAATAAATTTCTTGACTTGTCTTGTGTAAAGGCCCTTTCATCTAATTCCTGAATTCAACTTTACAGTAATCCCAATAGCACTGAAAAGTAACTAATTTTAGCAATAACTACGTACTTTTGATTTCGTCTTTGCAGTAGCATGATCCCATCATGCTCCTCATCCATGAGAGTAAAAGCAGTTGTAAACATGCCTAATAAACAGGAAATTGAAATGTTTTAAACTCTAAAATAGATTTAAAAGAGAATGTGACGCCTTTCCTCATTCTCTGTCTGTAGATGAAAATTTTCTGGCCTTTTCCAACAGAGCAAATGAAGATAATTAAAAATTTCCAGTGATGTTGGCGTGTACAGATGAAAGTGTACAGATTTTTTGTTTTAGCATATCAATGAAAAATTACTGCTTACGTAAATGCCTCTCTCTGGTCCACCATTCCTTCCAGGCCTTTGCTTTCTTCCAGGAGCTCGAGGAATTAGTTATCAATGGTGCTCCCTCTCTTAATTTTTTATCAGTTATGAAAGCTGCCGCACTGCTTACGTGCTTTTGACCCGCCAAAACGTCGAAAAGCAGGAGAACTTCTTCCTTCTTCTTCACATCTTCTATTTTCGACGCCAGGTGCTGGAAGGTTGTTATCTCATCTTTATTTGAGCAGACAGGGTGGCTTACCCTCTTGTATGAACGTGACCAATGTACCTGAAAACAAAACAAAACCAAAGAAAAATTGGTTTGTTTGTTTGTTCTTTACGTTTTTTTTTTCGTTTCTTTCTCCGAAGGAAAAATACAATTCATTTGTTTATTAATAAATACTAGTGAACTTCTGATTAGAAGTAGACAATTCGACTATGATGGAGCTAACTGAAGATACCATAGTCCTTCAATATTGCGAAAATACGAAAATAATATAACATAATTATATGGTTGTTGGACATTGACCACAATTTTATACTTATTTTATTTTTGCATTAACATTGTTGTGGCAATGATATATGTTTGGAATGTCTAAAATTAAATTTTATGTTTACACGTTATCTCGGGCGTGTGGGACCGGTGAAGGGAAAACAAAGTTGATTTGGGTTTCAGTGAAACTAATCAAGTTCACCTTGCACCCACGAAGAATTTTACTCGTCATATCCTTTCCGAGGGGCTCTTCGAGTCCGTTAGCTTCGGTGTCAGAAAAATCAACCGTAATCGCTTCGATCCTTTCTCCATTGTTAAAATCTTCATATTGTTGGTTGAATGGCTTCGCCATTCTGGGCCCAGTTGCTCGAAGCATGGTTAGCGTTAACCAGCGTTTAATACCTTGACAACGTATTGGTTTTGATACTGCTTAACCAATGGTTAAAGCTAACCATGCTTTGAGCAACTCAGCCCTGTTTGTTTAAAACTGCTACGGGAGTCCCTGCATGAAGAGAGAGAACGTGAAATGAATTACGCTTATATTTCCAACATTACAGTTATACCTATATGCCTTTGTCGCTTGGCCATTCAATTTTTTCACATAGGCCAGAATGCACCGTGTTTACCCCCCCTCCCCCCCCCCCAAACTTTGCATACCCATTGTCTTCAATTTTTCTTTGGGAGGACTGTAATACCCAGGAGAAATTGAAAACAATGGTCTTGCAAAATTGGGGGGAGGGGAGAGTAACAAGATGCATTATGATCTATGTGAAATGGTGGATTTAACTGTTACAGGGTATTTTTTTTCGAGTGTAAGGTAATATATTTTTTGTCATAATGGTATGCAAACTAAGAGAATATCAGCCGTATATGTATCTGGTTAGCTATCGTTTCTTGTCAGCAACAACAACAACTTTATTCCAATCTACTAAAAAAGTAACGCAATAATAGTTTTGACACGCATTAAGAGATAACAAATTAATGTCATTTCAATGCAAAAGCACGGTTAGCGCCTTGTACGCCCGAAGATGTAGCTATAAGTATACTCACACTGCAATGTGTCGAGGTCAAACGTCACTACATTAATCAAGTATGGCATGTAGCTATTCCCAGTAAATGTCAAATCGACGTTTAAGATGCTGTCCGCGTAAAAAAAGAACCGATAAGGCAAATTTTGGTCTATCACGGATTGCCCTGATTTTTTTAGTGGAAGATAACTATCCTATCCCATGAAGAAATATCACATTTATTTGGACCAACTCAATTTTGCACGTGCATCACGCTTTTTTGAACATTTCTTTGCCGTCGTTGCACGACTACAACGTGAAAGTGCCTATTTTGCCGAATGACGGGAACACAAGACAAGAACTTTCATTTTCTTCTCCTGAACTTTGGTACAGTCCTTTCGAATTTAAGTCCAAAAACATTTGCCAAAATTTGACGAAGTTAACGAGATAGAATAAGCGCGATAAAGTTTGAGACAGCGTGAATTCACTTTTTAAGTGACTTTTTCGTAGCCGTGGCCGTCGCTGTTGCTTAAACTCCCTTAAATTAACCGGTAACTGTTCATGACTACGATTCAGTACTGTTTATTCTAAGCTAGTAAACTAGCTTTCTAAATAATAACCGAATAATAACTGAATGTTTTTAACTAAAACATGCCCACAATTGCCTTGTTAAATTCCCTTCAGCTATGTGTTACAATATGTGCAAGAGACAATTTTTTTCCAAGGCTTTCCCAAAGAGCATCGTTTTGAAGAAAAACTTGAAAGACGAGCTTTCCTTCTCCCCGTCCCCATCTGCCAGGATCCTAAAAAGGGTGTGCGGGGAGGGGGGAGAGAAAAGGTCGCCTGCGTCGTTTTCAGTTGTTCTTGGAAAGTTTACGTCCTGACAGTTGTTGCAATAATATTTCGAATACCGATGCAAAATGTTTCTTTTTACTTATTTCCAGGCCTTTTTGACAAGAAACTGGGTTAACATGAAAGCCTTAAATCAACTGCTATAATTCTTTCAGTTAGTTAAAGTTGTTAATAAAGTATACGAATTTTCCTTACCTAGCTTTACCTTTTACTCAGACAAAATGAGGCACAACCAGTATCTGCTTCTATATCGATCCAGCAACACAGTGTTCGTTTTTATTGAGCACAGCAAGTTCCCCGTTGCTAATGGTTTTATGCGTGGTTAATGAAATCATCCGTTTATTCTCTAGTGGCGCGTGCAAATGCCACATAGACTGGCAGGTAGAGAAGTTGAGCAATGATGTTCATTAATCTGAAACCTATGCCCTAGATAGTTCAGCCAGCTAAGAAGAATCAATTAAGTTAACAGATTCGTATTTAACAAAATTTTTCAGAACTTTACTTTTTTTTACAGGCCAGTCTGCGAGTATAGTCCGCATTTGCCACCAACCTATATTCAGGAATGAGTAGAATAATTTTTTCGTGAGACTTCCTTAAAGAAATACTCTGGCCTTGAGTACTTTTTTCAAAAAAATTTTTTGCTATGCGACCTTCAAATATTAAATTCACTTCCAAATAGACTTCCGTGAATCAAACTCGCATACTCACAGCAACAACAATTTGTATTTAATAGTCTGACCTATTATCGGTTTATTTATCATTCGTCTTCTTCTTCTACTATTATTATAATTATTTTTACTCAGTGGTTTTTCGATTTTTTCAAATATTTGGTGGGTCATCGTGAAAGTGTATTGGCTAACTTAAGATGAGCCCTCTCATACATGTTCTCTTACGTGATCAGACAAACGCGCTGCTGGGCCAAGTTTGGTAGCAACGTTTATTGGCCATTAGAACCAATCCAGCGCCGCCTGCTTAGTGGTTAGTTCAATTGGATAAGCGCCGGTCTGCCAAGCGGAAGGCCGCTGGTTCACGTCCCGGCCGGACCAACACTCAGGGTCTTTACAGTAAGTAAATGAATTCCCAGGCATTCTAATATAATTTTCATGAATATGAAAGTAACTCAGCAAATAGCCTTTCATTACAGAGAAGTTGATTAGCGTTTGTCTAGCGTTTTCTTGGTAAACTATTGCGCCTATTCATCCAATTAACCTTTACTCGAACCGGCTAGTCGGTTGACTTATTCATATTTTGGAGTGATCCTCCTCGCTTTTTTATATGAAACTTCCTCGTTAATTCTTGTCTTCCCTTTACATCAACGATACCTAAGACGCAGAATTTTCTTCTTCAAATAAATTGGATATCCTTTTCCTGGGCCCAGTTGTTCGAAGGCCGATTAGGGTTTAACCCGGGTTTCTTTTTCTTGTGTTCAAAAGCATTATCTCGGATAATTTTCTCTGTTATTTTTAAAGCTTCCAATCATCAACTTGTAGACAAAAAGAATTCAAGCTGAAATGCTTTTTTAAGCTTTCAAATCTGAATTCAAAACTCGCATTAACCCTAGGTTATCTAAACCCAGCTTCGAACAACTCGGCCCTCCGGAAGAATTTTCAGCCGGTTGAAGATTCGTACTTTTAGGTGTTCCGTTCACGCGGACCCACCTTAATATACCGTGCAAAAATTTAGACACGTAATCTTCCTTGTTAATTGTTGTCTTCCCTTTACAGCAACGATACCTAAGACGCAGATCTAGAGTTTTCTTCTTCAAATAAATCGGTTATCCTATGCCTGGAAATTGTAAATGCAGCTCCAAGCTCGCCCAACTCCAACCGAAAGAAAGCCTGTGACACCGGACGAACAGTCGTTCAACCGGTTGAAAATTCCTAGTTTTAGGTGTTCCGTTTACCGGGAACCACCATAACCGCGTGCAAAAACATAGACAAGTAGCGGTTAAAGAAAATTGGAACGCCAAAACCGAGGTAAAATTTAAAAGCAGTACGGTCGAAAATTTTACCGGTGCGGTGTGATTACCATTAAGTTTGTTGTGCGACAAAGGCGTGGTTGCGTGGATGCGTGGTAAATCAGCTGGGAGATGCCATTTTGATTTCTTAAAGTAACACTCTATGCATGAGCAGATGGTTAAACCAGCGACACAAGTTAACTGACTCAGCTTGTTTCGTCAGTTTCGTGTGAACGGAGCGAAGATATTTAATTTCTTGATTTCTTGGCGTGGACTAAGCGTCTGGTCAAATGATAAAACACATCAAAAACGAACAAGGGATTTTAGGTAGGGATATCTACATTTTCTTTCTTTTTTCCCTAGAGGAAGTTATAAATCGAGTTGTTGTTTGAATAATTTCCCTCTAGAAGGGAAGTTATTATTTTAAACAAAACTTACGCACCGTTCAACTTCCCAATGCTTTTATGTGCAAAGCAGAACAATTGATAGGCAATACAGTTAGATACACGCAAACTTTGTTAAGCTTCCGGTAAACTTATGGCCGAGAGAGCGCGCCGGTTATCCTCCATTGACTATTATTTGAACTGAGATCCAATCATGTGCACACAGTCGAAGCTGTAATTATTTCGTCAATTCGATCATTAATACGATCCTTAAATTTTGAACAATTTTGTTTGAAGCAGTAAGTCAATGATTTAGTAAAAGTGCATCATACCCGTTTCTGAATGTCCCGATTGTGCTCGTTAACAGCTAGAAAATTGCTTTGTTACTGGAATGTCAAAAAATTGCTACCTGCTTTTCTAGATTTTTTTATATATAAACGTTAATTAGAAGCTTTATTTTTCGTTCTTCACAATACTTGCTAACGTCGGTCAAGAAAACTAGCTCGGATAAATACATTTTATCGCAAATATGTGTGCAATTTAAGGATACCCAATCTTACTCAGACCAGAACAACTAGATTATTCCTCTGGGGTTTGATTGGGTGTCACGTGACGTGGTAGCTCCCCTTAGGCCTGTCCCGATTCACCATTTTCACATAGGCCATAATGCATCTTGTTTTTCCTCCCAAAATTTTGCATAACTATTGTCTTCGATTTCTCTTGGGCCGACTGTAATAGTAATAAAATATATAGTAATATACTGAAAGATAATTTAATTAATTATGCAAGAATAAGAACAAATGATTGTCCACAACACGTAATATCTCCCAAAACCATTATTTCTTTGTTGTTTGGCTCACTGAGTATTGATCATGATCGCTTACTATAATTCTACGTGGAAGACTAGCCGACTATTTCATGTCCAGTAGCTTCACGGCAGCTGTGGGCCAGACTCTTTTCTTCTTTACGTTAGCAGAAAAACTCCGAATATCATAAACGAAAGGTTGATGCAGAAATTTTTAGACTTTGTCACCTGCCGCTCTACACCTTAAATTTCTCGCGCAGTATTTGCTCTTTCGAATAGTGATTTTACAGAAAAAAAGTAGTTGGGTGCCTTCGTAAATTTAGCTTGATAGGACAGCGTATGGGTTCCCTGAGATATATCCAAAATTACTCCCTTAAGTTAAATGATCATTGGCATTGGTGGATGGTAATGTTGGGTGCGATGACAGTTGAGATACTGACAGCTAAATTAAATTCATTATCCAAAAATACAAACAAATGATGGTCTACAACAAGTAATATCTCCCAACACCTTTATTTCTTTGTTAGGTTTGGCTCACTGAGTATTGATCGCCCACTATAATTCTACATGTGAGACTAGCCTATAAAGGCTACAATTTCAGCAGATTCACGGCAGCTTTGGGCCAGACTCATTTTTTCTCCATCTGGCAAACAATATGCCAGGATGCCGTACAGCCATCGTTATTCCACTTTCCTTTGCCACTTCCGCTGACGTACATAACCCCACAGTTCTCTACTCCAGGTTGGTTAGGCTCACCGGTAATCCATGCAGAGAAGGTATCGGCCACTGCCGTTCCATCGAGCCATTCAAAGACGTTGTCGCCCTTAGGTGCTATCATTCCAAGCCGTGGAATACCTTTTCCCTCCATCAGACTCAAAAGAAAGGCGTTCTGCTCGGCTGATTTGATGATTGGCAGGGTTGCTCCGAGTTGCTTGCATAGGTAAAATCCCTCAAATGTATTCTTCTGTTCGTGGAGTATAAAGTAGCACTGATTTCCGTTTTCAACCCAGCCCTCTGGACAAGCTAAAGCGAGATACAAAACATAATTTTCCTTGTAAGTCTCTCTAATAAAATAAGGTTTGGAAAACGACGAACCTTGTCATAAGCATTATTCCTTAATTTTGGTACGAAAATAAAATTTCACATCGGAAGCCGAGTACAAAATTGCTATAATACAATGACGTTCAGTACGTCTCAGTGCCAAGATGGCGTCAAGGTGTTAAACCGGTTATGAATGAAGATGTCAGGTCCCTTAAAAGACTCTTTCGAAAACCTAAAAACACGAAACAGCGCATCGAGAATTCTAACAGGTATTTTTTCGAAAAAGTTAGAGAATAGTGGGAAAAAAATTTAGGCCTTCAGTTTGTTACCCATGATATTAATAGGTGTAAAGGCTTAAAATGTCTTAGAATTTGGACAAAACGGGCGTGTATTTCATCCTATTTCCACTTGTCACTATTTGATTACACAGGCTAATTATTACGAATATAATATAGTGTTTAAATTAGGCTAATTATTACTACCTACTATTAGGTTAATTATTACTACTATTACACTAATTATTACTACGCACTTGGCTCCGGGGTAGGCGTAGGTATCAAGCAGCAGCATCTTTTTTTCTTGTACTTCTTCCTTTTCCCACAGGAGTATCCGCATGCTTCATAACCGTTTGGGCAGGGTTTATTTTTACCTTTGATGCACATGCCTCCTTTTCTCGTACAAGAATTGCCTGTTAAAATATAAATTGATTTCTTATCCCTTTCGTGTACAGTTTGACAGGAGGGGCCGGGGGAGAAGGAGTGGGCCGGGTGGGAAGGAGTGGGCCGGGTGGGAAGGAGTGGGGAAAGGAGTGGGCCGGGGGGGAAGGAGTGGGCCGGGGGGGAAAGGAGTGGGCGGGGGGGGAAGGAGTGGGCCGGGGGGAAAGGAGTGGGCCGGGGGGGAGGAGTGGGCCGGGTAGGAAGGAGTGGGCCAGGGGGAAAGGAGTGGGCCGGGAGAAAAGGAGTTGGCCGGGTTGGAAGGAGTGGGCCGGGGGGAGGAGTGGGCCGGGGGGGAAGGAGTGGGCCGGGGGGGAAGGAGTCGGCCGGGGCGGATTGGCTTGTTGTACGTTATATATCCCTACTTCAAGATTTTTTATTCGATTTTTTTAAAAAGCCCTTTCAGGAGACAGAAACCTTCCACTTAACGGAAGCTCTTTAATTATTGATTACTCAGAGACATTTTGGCAATTCATTCCCGGCGATTAAAGTTTCTAATTAACACAATTTTTTTATGTCTCTCTTTTTTTCTTGACTGACCAAAGTTTGAAATTAAAACAGTAAACTGATCCTTACGGGAGGAAGTGCATGGCTTATTACCTCGAATATCCCCCAAAAGTGATCACGAGTAGATTACGAGTAGTCCTCATTTTTCCTCAGGAAGAGTTGAGCGAGCGAAACGCGAGCGCATGTGAAAATCACCCCACGCGAGAAAGGCGATACGCGGAAGGGAGAGAGAACGACCGGGGACAAGGCAGCTTGAAAAGTCAAAAATTTGCCCAGTCCTTGAATGAGACGAGGTGAAAATAGGGCTGTTTAGCTTCCTCTCAGGATATTGAAATAGCTAAAAGTGTAAAACTTACATTACTGTTAGTTATCGAAAAAAAATGTTTTGTTACTATTTCGTGCCATTTCCGAACACTTAACCATCAAAATTTGACCGTGGGAGTAGCCCTCGGACCCCTTCTTAGTATGATCACCTTTTTTGCCCCCTCGGATTGCAAGTTCTGCTTCCTGGTCCCTGGCATAACCCACAGCCAGGAGACTAAGAACCACGATAAGCAACAGGCTTTTCATCTTTCACTCTTCTTTGCCAACAGAATGGTATTAATAGAAACTGAAAACCAAAATAAAAAATGCCATATTAAAATCTGCAAACTGAGCTGGTCCCACTTTGTGAAAATTATAATTTGCAAGACATCAACCAACGTTTTCAAAGTTTTAAGGTAGCTGTGCCTTCAGATTTCACCAAGAAAGATTATTGCGATTAGTGCTCTCTGATGAAATTTGTATTCATAAGCCTACAGGGACATTTTCTGAATGAGTGAAGGCACTAAGAAAATGTCTTCAGCAGAGAATTGACCTAAAAAAGCAACTCCTCGTTACATAGTACGTACCTTTCAAAAGTGCTCTATCACAAAACAAACTGTCTCATCCAACTGAAAACTTCTAAACGGGTGAGCGATAAAACGCTCTCACCTGAAACTGAAGTCTTAGACGGATTGACGATTTTAGATTAAAATCTTGATTACGTCTCATGGAAACCAAGAATCAAGGATTTTTACCAAGGAAAAAGAACAACCAATGCATTGATCGCGAACGGGTTAAAACGTTCTAAAATGTGTTTTTCACAGGATGCCTTAGCAAAATTAATCTTAATTCTTAACTCAAGACAAAAGCAAGCCTATTAGTAGAATTCAGTGTTGGGAGCTAAAAATATCATCGTTCACGTACGAAAAACTAAACATTATACTCCTTTTAAAAATAATAACAGCCTAAAGAACAATCGACCATACCACTTAACAAAGATGGTAAATATCGAGCAGAAAAATCAAGTAAAATTAGTTCATTGACGTGGTCACGAAATTATATTTCTTTCTTTTTTATATTATCAGAGAAAAAACGACGATGAAGTTTTACGGAACCTTGGCCATTTTGTTTTAGGGTGGCGACAAATAATTATATTAAATAAAGAACATGAAAATCTCAAGTAGCAGTTAAAAATCTATTACACCGATTCACTTACCCGATGAGTTAACGCTGAAGGAGATACCACAAGCTTATGACTTGTTAAAGTACCTGTTTTCTTGCCTATATTTATATGGTCATTTAACAAATCTAATAACCTCTATTCAAGAATTTTGCTAAGAAACGTTTATACCTCAGTAACAATTTAAATTGAAGGATCAAATTTACACAGAAACCAATTATTGTCGAAAATTCGTCCAAAGACCTGATTAATCTTTGATGAATTCTCATAATAGAAGAAGCCTCAAAAATATCATTTTAATTCCGTTAAGTAAGAAACAACCGTCTGATCTGGAAATCGGACAAGACGTCGTCTTTCTAATATAGCTTGTTTCTCTATAAAAAAAAAAACAGAATTTGTTATAGACGAGACATTTCCCTTCAAAAAATGAGGCAAAACAAGTAGAAGTCAGAAAGCCGTGGATTTCAAAAATTAACATTTAAATTACCACTAACATTTCTTTACCAAAATCTCCTTCAGCGTAAAAACAATTCGTGACATTGCTCAGAAACTCTTCGGTTCAAAAAAGGAACTTGTTTTTGTCAGAGAGTAATTTCTCTGGATTGCTTATCTATAACTATCTCCTTTCCTTTGTCACAATCGGAATGGCATCAAAGTGGTGAATGTAAAATTTGGCGATTATTTTTTATAAAAAAATTGTTACAAACCTAGCTCTAATAACATCTAAAAGATAATTTCTTACGAAAGTCTTGTTAAAAACATTATACCAGAAGGCACTTTAAATATATAACTTTCTTAATAAATGACGCTGTTTCATTTTTTAATAGTTTCAGTGCAGTAGTTTGTCAGAATGTAAACCAGTAAATTCCCACTTTTGGGTGGATTTCGTTTAATTATTGATAGGTCGCCATGTGATTCGTAGGTTCCTGCCCTTCTGTAAAAAAAAATTATAAATTTATATGTAAACTTAAATTTTACTCTGTTTACTGAATTGCATTATAACTTTGATTACATGTACCCACCAGGCGTGTAACATTGCACAAAGAGTTGGGTGGGCCGGAAGCTCTAAGTCGGCTCACAGGTTTGGTTTAGAAAACAATGGATAACCCTAACGCAAAGAAAACTAACAATGAACCCCAACTCTGAAACAACAGAGCTTCGGGGCCGGGGGGGGGGGTACTTTAGGAATTTCTGGGTGGGGATGTGCCGCTGGGACCCTGGAACCCTTAACCTATACTAGAGCTAGTTCAGCTGAATTTTGCTACCCTATAGTAGAGTAAACTCCCCATATCCCCCCTATCCTAGGGTAGCTGTTTCCCTAGTCTAGATAAAATCTTCACCCAACTGATCAGTTTCCTGAAAAATGATACCCTATTCTAGACCCAAACGCTCTGATTTATATACCCTATCCTAGAGCAAACAGCTTGAAAACCATACCCTTCACAGCGGCACATACCTATATAGCCCATATGTGGCAGTACTCCCCCTCCACCCGGGCTTCGGGCCAACACGAACCTATCAAATTAAAGGTTCTAAAGAGACTTTTCACGCGCGGTTTCCGGTTTCTGTCAAGTCTTTATAGTGACCAGCGAGAACAACACCGACAATTCCCGCTGCACGCGAGAAAAAGGTCTGGTACCCAGGGTAAACAATTATGTCTGAAAGTCGTGAATTTCGCTGAATGTAAAAACTAGTACGTTGCGCAGGAGCTATTAGGTTCAAAAAAGAACGTGGGAATGAACATGACATAAATTACAAAAAAAAGGTATCATTACCGACCGTAAGGTTGAAACCGGGGATTCCTTAAAACGAGGATCAGATACCTGCAGACGGCAGAAAGCGGATGGAAAAATACCGATCTCAGGGGACTATGGTTTTGATAAGCAACAAGTTGAACTTTTTGCAAATTATTTAACAATTATGAATGAGGCTGAGTATCTTATGAAGAATTATGGAGATCGAGGTGGGTGTTATCGTGGTGTTATCGATAACACCCTCCTCGATCTCCATAATTCTTCATATTATACGAAAGCCGAATTCAATAATTGTTTTATTATTCATTCAAAATAATTCCTAGTTTAAAAACATAGCTAAAATATGCTTACCTTCATCGATGTTAAGTTCGTCTTCGATAGTGCACGTTTAGGGTTGTTCAGCTCCTCAAATACCGTAAAATTCCGAAAATAAGCCCCTCCATGTATAAGCCCCTCAAACTCGTAACGCAAAAAACCCTCCGTTAAATCGCCCCTCCGAATATAAGCCCCTGGGGGCTTGTACTTGGAAAGTGCCCTCAAAAACAAAATAAAACAAAGCAAAAACGGTACAGTAACATATAAATTTTTGTATTTGCCAAAGAACTATTTCATGTCTGCAAAGTGTTTGTAGTCAGAAAGTGTCACAGTTAATTGCTGTTTGCGTGGTTCCTCTTCACTTTTGGCCTTGATTTCCTCGGTCCATATGGACAAAGTAATTGTATGGCCACGTTTTAGAAAGGTCTACGTCCTCAAGGCGAGTTTCAGTAAAAACTTTCTGCAAATTACTGACGTAAATTTCTTTTCAACTCTAAGCTAGCCCAATCGATTTTGAGACGCAAATTTCCTTCCAAGTATAAGCCTAGCCGATCTTGAAACGCAAACTTCCCTCCGTTTATAAGCCCCTCCAAAAATAAGCCCCTCAAAAAAGGGCCTATGAAAAATATAAGCCCCGGTAATCTCCAACCTTCGAGTTGTCTTCTTGCTGTTCTTGCCATGTTTTTAGCTATTTTTTCGCCTAGTTCTTACTCTTAAAACGAGTGAAATGTCCGCCATTTTTGTTTTCACAATTAAAACAACTCAACCTCGTCCCCAGGTCTTCTTGGTTAACGGTGCATTAACCTGCAAGGAAGCTGCACTTTTGACGTCATCGGTTCATTAATCGCAAAATTCTTCCAAATTTGGTCATCAGTAGCTGGTTATGGTGAATTATGCTTGTGCTTTTAGCCAATCAGAATCGGGGAAATATTTTGAATGAATAATAACTTTATTTATTGATATCAGAACTTCATAAGGTCAGCAGCCCATAACCCGGAGCGTCTAACTTCCATACTGCCCCTATGCAACGGCGTTTTCACAAGTAGGTCTATTTTTAGATAAGCCTTTCCCGCGAATTGCTTTCGAAAAGCTAATCACTAGCAATTGCGTCATCAATGATAAACTTTTAATAGGTAACTAGGACAACCCCTTATTTCTAGACCAAACTGAGGCCCGAAGGGCCGAAAAAAATCTGCCTTATCTCGATACGAGATAAAGCAAAGGTTACAATTAGGGTTTGCTTCAGTCCCATTTTTCATTTTCACGTTTTCTGTTTTAAGAATTTCCACGTCTTCTTTTCTAGCGCAGAAATTAGTTGACTTATCACTCCGGGAGCCGAATGACGAAACAGTGACCAAAGGCATATGTATATGTACAGCTATAAAAATGAATATTTCATTGCAGGGTACAGTAATTTTGTTTTACTTTCGTTTTCTGCAGCATTTTGCCATAACAAGAATCAATCCGGTCTGCACCGCCGTGAATAGCTTTACAAGTTGAACAGTGAAATTTTATAAAACATATGCTAAATAGCTTGATATCAAGCATCATCATCCCGCTAAAGATGAACTATGAGTTTGATGGCTTTGTAGCGTTTTTGCCGCCGGTTCTTTGAGTTACCACGCGCGTCACACGCGCGTTTCTGGCGTTTATCCTTTCGCCGGCAAACGCATCCCCCGGAGGACGTAAATTGTATTCTGTATGAAACCCGTAAGTATTCATGAACTCCTTGGAGTGAGACTGACGAACTTGACCTGATATTTCCCAAGATTGAGACTTGTTAGATCACGTTGTTGATTGTTCTTCAATAATCAAATTTTTCAGCTGTTTTGCTTCCGAAAGACGTACCTTGCCACCAGTCCTTGCTTTTCTCATAAGGATGGCCTGCTTGTGCTGACTTGCTTGGCCATAACTCCCTATCCTCTCCTTTGTACTTATTCTGCCATCGCCATGTTCCTTGTTCTACACTCTTCGTTCCAGCGTGACCAACCTTGCGTCAAAACGGTACAAAAAATAGCACAAGAAGCCAATGGTGCACAGGGCAACCAATAGATTGAATATGAACCCGTAGCACAGAGAACAGGAGTTGTTCTTTCCATTCATTGCGGCCGTTTGTGAAGAAATTTGTCTAAAACGAACGTTCATGACTTTCGATTTTGCGATACAGCAACTGTATGTTATGTAAGTGATACATTTATAAACAGATTAAATTGCATTCCGTAACTACATCCTACCAAACAGCTGAATCAATAACTACGCGTTTAACCTCTGTTTTAAGATGACATCAACTTCCGGAAGAGCCCTTCTGCATGCATAACTTCAATATTCAACGAGAACGACAAGCATATTCGCGAGCATGCTATCCGCGATCGCTATCCGACTTTTCATAACAGAGAACCGGCCCTCGTCTTATGAATTGACTGTAAAATTCAAGACCTATTAACTGCCACTTCGATTCAGCACTATTGTTACCTTACCATTTTATCATCTGGAAATCTATTTTTCATTTATTTAATTTTATTTTTCTTAAAGTTTTTGCCGATTTTGAGCTGTGCGGTTAGTGTCATTAGTGCAAACAGCTGAAAGGGTACAGATCGTGATTGATAAATGGTTCACCCTTGCGAATTTGTGTAATCGGTGCGTAATCTGATTTGGGATGTTTTGGAAGATTATCATACCACCCAAGTATGTCGAAATTCTTTTCTGCTGACGTTTGCCTCGCGCGAGTTCTACCTAAACGCGCGCGCGCGTACTTGTCAGATACGATATTGACCGAAAGGAAATGTCTGTCTCCTCCACAGTCATTAGGGCAGGGAGCATGGAGCAAGCGAGAAGCGTAAGAGCTGGAGACAGGCAAGTAGCGCGAGACTGGGGGATGATGATGGGAATGGGCGCATAGCCTAGTCTACCTTAGACTACGAGCAGTCTCTCTTTTTTCTGTAGACCGTCGTCGAGCAAAACGCGAGACACGCAAATGGCGTCTCTCGTCTCTCTCTCGCGCGCACGTGCACTCCCCTTACTAAATCTGAGGGAAAAGAGAGACTGCTCGCAGTCTAAGTCTACCTCCCAGCCGTTTTTGTCTCGTCACGCAACGCTCCTCCTCTTGCGTGACGAGACAAAAACGGCTACAAGGAAGACTAGGTAGAGCCTTTATAACCCGGGGGGACTCCCCATATGAAAGGGGTGGGGATGCTCGTCGAGAATTTTGAATTAAACCCCTAAAGGAGACCGATCTGGGCGGGGCCCAAGCTTTTTTTGCCCCCTAAGAGAGCCCATGTTAAAACACAGACAATATGTTTATTTTTTATATTTTTTCGTGTGCAACCCTAAACGAGACCTTCACGGCTAAATATGATGGCGTTTTGCCCAGAACACCCTAAGTGAGACCAAAATCCGAAATTTGTACCCCTAAACGAGACGACAAGCATGCCCACCCCTTTCATATGGGGAGTCCCTCCCGGGCTTTATAATAGGTCATTACCGCGTTCCCCCGAGCCTCTGTAAGAGAAACGAGGTTAAGCACTCAAAATGATTTTTCATTCTCATGCAAATAACGCTTGTTTTCACAAGAAAGGTTGTGTACTTGGCCTCATTTTGAAAGGGCTTTTGAAACTCGGAAGTGGCCTAGTAACTCAAATATCCCCCAAAAGTAATCACTTGCAATCGGGGACAAGGCAGTTTGAGATCGGTATATTTCTTCTCTTCTAAAATCTTACCGCAAATTTTCTTTTAAGCCCCCCACCCCCTCTCTTATAAGCATCAGAAACACTTGTGAAGGCAAAACCACAGCCACAAACCAATGAGTCATGAGCCGGATATTTAGTAGCCCTGAATCAGTAAAATCTTTAAATTTTATGCCAAATTTTGAAATTAAAACAGTGAACTGATCCTTAAAGCAGGAAGAGTGATAAAGAAAGACAACAAATATAAAATGGTGAAAGATATTTGTCTCTTACACCAGCTGCTTCCCTTATTTTACACTTTGCCCAATGTAAGGAAATCTAAGACACTCTTCGATTCTGGATTCCATGCTGTGGATTCCAGATTCCAGGTGCTAAATTACAGATTCTTTGCCAGTGGATCTTGGATTTCAGTCATTATTGGGATTCCCGATTTGTTAAGAAATATTTTGGATTACAAAAACTCGGGATTCCGGATTCTGGATTTTCAGATTCCAAAGCAAAAACTTCCTGGATTCTGGTATTCCGATTCCCTAATGTGGGGTGAAAGACTTAGAAATGAGGGTACATTAGGCATTCATCCACTTTATTCTAGTATATATATTATATTTATTTTTTCAAACACGTTTTTACTCTCTTTTAAGCATCACACAAACACTTCACTTACTGACCAATAAATTCACCAAGCTGCTGTATAAAGTCTGAATATGTTAACGGGTTTCTCTAGCTCATACCCCTTAGGAAAACACCCAGCTCCATTGAGCTATATAATCAGTGTTTCACTCTATGGTGGCTGCAGTGTCGTTATTGAATTCTTTTTCCATGAATTGGCAATAATATGGGGTCATTGAACAACAGCTGGGTGAAAAACCTCTTGGTATGTGACTGTAACAGCCCGTCTTTAGGAATTTTTAGAATAAATCATGATATTTATTATGTATAATACTTTATTTTATTTCTGTCTTTCAAGGTCATAAGAATAATCAAAATGGTAAAATCCTCTCATTGCTCTGTTTGCGAGTCTCTTTGATACCAGTTGGAAGTCATGCTTTGTGTAAAATTTAATAGCAGCTTCTTGAGCACTGGTTGTCAGCAAAACAATTTGTTTATACCCAACTTGCTTCGCATAAGACAGAAGTGTGTCAAGAAGTTGTTTGGCGACACCTAATCTACGGAATTCTGGTAAAACAGCCATTCTCCGAAGCCTTCCGACAACTTCCCCAGACTTTCCAAAGCATCCTTCGTGGTCGGTATCGGGAACGAGAGCTACCATACCGATTACTGTTCGGTTGCACTCTGCAACCCACAAGTGCGACATTTTTTGCTGGAAATATGTATGTTCTATGTCTCCTAGATCAGTGTCTAAACATCGTTGAATGTACCTTGAGAAACCAATGTGTAACACAGCAAACAAAACAATCAAAATGAAAATGAAAATGATAAAATACAGTGCTAAAAACCAAGAAAACCATACAACACTTAGCACTGCTGCAGGTAATGATAAATATAATCCATAAACAATGGCTTGGTACATGACATCATGGACTAGGGGACTGCGCATTTCTCCCATGCTTTCAGCAAATATGTTACGCACTACATCAGTGTCACATGACTTGAAAGGACGAATGACGATGTCAGTATATCTGCTTTGTTTGCCATCCAGCTTTGTTACATTGGAATGTTCCTTTTCAAGTTTCATACCTGAATGAAAAGCAAAGTAAATAGAATTTTATACTCTAGTGCAATGAAAAAACAATTTCCTACCTTGATCTTTATCAGCAAAAGCAAAAAAAAAAGAAGAAACATTAAAATAATTTTAATGTTTCTTCTTTTTTTATTACATTACATAGTCAACTGATTAATTAATTAATTAAATAATTAATTTAAAAATTACTTCATTATTTCAAAGCTGTTAAGTTCTAGTTTATGAGACACTCCTGAACTAGATATGCATGAAACAGTTAAGCAGTTTATTTTTAAAATTAAAATTATTAGTTCAGTATATTTAATGCGATATGTTTTCAATTTGTTATTGAAATGTCTGGCAGGATTAGTAATAATAATAATAATAATAATAATAATAATAATAATAATAATAATAATAATAATAATAATAGGCTTTATTTAAAGAGGGTAAAACACTTAACAGTAGTCTAAAGACACTGATGACTGTGTGGCCCTCAAAACAAAATTACAAATATAGATTCTACAACTAAAAAATATAAAATATACTATTTTCAAAGATAATTTAGGATAAAATATAATAGGTAATTTCTAAAAAGACATTATGACTAAGATAGATTAAAACAACTTAAAACGTATATACAATTACGGTCTAAGGAGCATCGCAGCCTTTTGTTCAGCTAGAAAGGATTTAAAAATGTTGTGCTTAAAACTTGCTAGCGAGCCATTATTTCTTATATTGGCATTCATGCAATTCCAGTCCTTTTATAGTCTTAATAGTGAAAGTACGACCTCCTTTGGTTTTTCGTTTATACTTGGGGCACACCAAATTTATGTTTGAATGTCTAGTGGCTCAATTATGAATTTCTGAATTTCTGACTAATAGACTATTCAAATAAATAGGCGTAAAATTAATATAATTGTGGACCTGCTTATACACTAGTGCACATCTCTTTATTAGAGATTGTTTAGTATAAGGGAGCCAGTTTAGATTATTAAATAATACGACTGATGGTGTAAGTCTTTTAGCATCGAGTATAAAGCGTGCCGCTCTTTTTTGAAGTTTTCAAATACTTTGAAGATGTTCGACATTGCAGCTGTCTCATATCATGCTCCGATACAGGAGGGTGGGCTTTATAACACCATTGTAATAGGTTTCCCTTTGACGTTGCTTAAGAAACGGACTAATATGCTTCAAGAGTCCTATGCGTTTGGAAAGTTTCTTACATAATTCATCAATATGTGATTCGTCGTTCATTTGACTATGTATAACTACTCCTAAAATCTTATGAGAAGAGACTTGTTCGATAACAGAGTCATCAATCTTGACATCTAAGCGTAGGGGTGTGTCTTCATCCAGCTTAGCAGGAATGTGCTTTCCGTGCACTAAAAGGAACTTCGTTTTTTTCTTGTTGATGAACATTTTGTTGCAAGATGCCCATCTCTGAACCGTATCAAGATCGGAATTTAAACGTTGCATCAACGAGCATAGATCTGAGAAATGCACACTTGCGGTTATTGTAGTGTCGTCAGCGTAAATGTTCACAGTTGAATTTGTTAGATGTAATGGAATGTCATTCACAAATAACAAAAACAGTGCGGGTGCGGGACCTAACTAAGACACTTCCTTGTGGTACCCCTTGCTTGATAAGTAGAGAGTCTGATCTTTGACCGTCAATACTGACAAACTGTGGGCGACCAGAAAGATATGATTCAAACCATGACAGCGAAGGATCACTCACTCTATACAGGAGCAGTTTCGTAAGAAGCAATTGATGATCAACAACATCAAATGCTTTTCTAAAGTCTACAAAAACCATTCCAGAAAGCTTGTCTTCATCAGACTGAAGAGGATTTGGTCAGTTAAACTGATCAAAGCAGACTCGGTGGAGTACCCTGTTCGAAAAGCTGATTGCAATATTTCATACAGTAAGCCAGTTTTCACAAGGTAATCCATAAAAGAGGCAGTAACATGCTTTTCACAGACTTTAGACAATATAGAGAGCATGGAGATCGGTCTAAAATTGTCCTGACAGTCTTGGGCGCCATCTTTAAAGAGAGGTGTGACGTGCGCCATTTTCCATTTAGTTGGAAAACAGCCACTCTGTATAGACAAATTGATCAACCTCATCAATGGCTGTACAAAAACGAGTGAGACCAGCTTTAGAACTTTCACACTACACTTTCTGGGATACCTTTTTCACCAATATTATCATCATCTGTAGAAAATTAAGTTTGCCATAACCAAAACTTGGGAAGAGATTCCTACTAAGATAAAAACACTTAGCTACCATAGGTTCAAAAAAGAATATAAGCGAATTCTAGTTAACTCTCAAAGGTAAAAATTGTAATATGACTGTCTCACATAACCTGACTGCTGGCATAATCGTCCATAGTTTTCCATGGCACCAAGCGCACGTTTATTATGTATTTCCAATCATAATATAGTGGAGGTTAGCTCGAAAGCTAAGCTCCTCTGACCACTGTACACTTCTACCCAAGCCATTAATTTTCCTTTTTTTTCTTTCTTCTCCTCCTTTATTAGTGTATTCCTACCTTACTATATGTAATGTAAATATTTTATAAAGTGTGAAAAATAAAATTGAATTGAATTGAATTGAATTGGGTGTTAATCTTTTAATGTAATACTCTAGTGCAAAGAAAAAAAAATTTCCTACCTTGGTCTTTATCAGCAAAAGCGAAAAAAAAAGAAGAAACACTAAAATAACATTAGATAGTCAACTGATTAATTAACTAATTAATTAATTAATTCTAAAAATTGCTTCATTATTTTAAAGCTGTTAAGTTCTAGTTTATGAGACACTCCTGAACTAGATATGCATGAAACAGTTAAGCAGTTTATTTTTAAAATTAAAATTATTAGTTCAGTATATTAATGCAATATAGAAATGTCTGACAGGATTAGTTTGCTTCTGGAATACTTTTTTCACCAATATTGTCATCATCTGAAGAAAATTTATTTAATCCCTGGGGTATTAATCTTTTAATGTAATAGCCCTTATGTGACAAAAAATAAGCTCACTGAATGAAATGTGTTTACTGCGTGTTTAAATGTCCAACAAGCTTAAAATATTTTAAGTCACCGACAATAAATCCTTATTCACGGACATTTTAAAGACTGACCTTTCTATCATGTTTACGCTTTCACTGATTTGAGCAGTCGATTATCTTGCTGGCATATTCGTTTCAACCCATGTCCATCAAAACTGTCCAAAAACCAAGAATTTTGGAGCATTAATTTTTGGATCATTTTGGATAATGAACGCAATGTAATGCGCCCGCATTACCGCGAGGAAACTATTCAACGAGATCCGTATGTCAAATATGATGAATAAAATGTACCGAACCTAATTTGCATTTTATGTGAATTTCATCAATAGTGGTCAGATATCTTTAAAACTGCTACTTTATTTTCGAGAAAATGATTTAAAATAAAAAAAGTTGTCCTATTCGACAATGATTTTCAGTACCCTAAATTATCCAGAGAATATCGGGAAAATTATCGGGCTGAAACGCAAGACACTTTTTCCTTCCCCAATCCCTGCTAGATGGGGGCATTTCGCCGACGGTAGATAAAAGATGATCAATGCCAACAATAGTACTTGTTTTGAAACACCGGTAACAGTAAAATAACTGATAGCTTTGCTCAACAGAGAAGCTCTTATTTATTAATAACTAACAAATCTTACTCAGCGGCGATGAGCGAGGGGAAACGTCTGCCGTTCCCAGGTAGCCTGAGTATCACGCGTTTCTGGGGGAAAAGGGGAAAGATGGAAGCCAAAAAGGGAGAGAGCCCCTCCCCCCTCCCCCTCTCCCGTTTAAAATCTCCTCTCTCCTAGCCCCTTAGGAAGGCCTGATACTCAGGCTAGTTCGCAGGCTATACGCAGACCCCCTGGAAAAAACCCCTGTTAGCAACCCCCTACCCCCTCGGAAATTGCCTCCTTTCGGACCCCCCTCCCCTCGGAATTTCCGTTGCCCTCCGTGGCGGGGGGAGGGTATGGATATTTTTTGGAACTACACATTACAAGGTAACTGGCCTCAGATGTTACGAACATTTTCCTTCCCCTGTAGAAGTTCTGTTTTTCTGTTTCAGTTTTGTACCGGGTAACGCAAAATATAACCGCGGCCCTAACCCTGACAGAATTTTCATGTATCGACTATCGTATTCAAATAATAAACAAATTTTCTTTAGTGTGGAACAAGCCAATCAGAAACACTTTTCTAATCACGTGATTTCTGAACGCGCCACGTTCAAATTTTGAAACATTTGTCGAAGCAAGATGCGAAGGTTTACAACTCTTTGGTTTCTAAAAGTACAATACTCTTTCGCGAACAATTTCTTCTTGCCATCTTTCCTAACTTTGCTCCAAAAGACGTGAATGGAATATAGGTTCGACTTGACTGGAACAAAGCAAAAGGTTTGTAGACGTTGCCCTTTGAATTAAGCTTAAGTTCGTATTTTGTACTCGGTAAAATGGCTTATTCTGTGGCTTCATTTTCATTTTTAAGTTGACAATCATATTTACTGAGGGTAAATTTTTCTTCATTTCAGCCATATTACAAGTGGAAGTTAAAAAACACTCAAGATTGACGTGTCCAACAGGAGTTACAAGTGGAATTATCAGAACAAGCCATTTGAACTCATCCACGCGAACGTAGTTTACACGTGGCCAGGATGTTGCACAACAACTCAACCTTCCAAAGGTAAAGACAGTTTTTACTGAAAACAGGCATAGGAATTTCAATTTAGCAATCATTTTGTCCACAAATTGTAATGTTTGTATTAGAGGGAAGTTTTTTAAAACTTAACTTTGAAAAATGAGACATTTTATGTTGATTCGTACTTGTTGTTCAGCGTTGTTGTTCGATACAGTGTAATGCTACAGTTTAACTCTTGTATCACCAAATTTGCCTGAAGAATACAGTATTTTAAAGTCATTTTTTGGAAATATCTTTGCTTCCAGTACACCCGTAATGCTCTCTCGCTATTTTCAAACAAAAAGACGGTAAACATTTGCTGTAATTAGTTGGAATGATAGCTTCAAAAAAGCATTATGTTCAATAAGCAAAACAACAATTTTGCACGTGCAGCAAAATTTTTGATACACTTTCTTTGACATTTCTGCATGACTACGACGTGAAATTCTCTAATATGATGTTTTATGGAGAACGAGACCGTAAGATGAATTTCTCTTTCGGCTGCTTTAATTCATAACTTGAGTCTGGTTACCCGGGACATTCACTTATGGCGACAAAGTTTGAATAAACGCAAAAGTCTTTTTAAAAGTGACGTTTTCGCTAATATATAGGATTCAGCCAGTGCTAAAAGCGAAGCTCTCGATAATATTTATAGTTTGCTGAAACAAAATATAAAATTGTGTACTGCTTAAAAGCGGCGAACGCAACGAGAACGGTGAAAAAACAACAATAGGTTTAATTAGCAACAAATTAAGCAACATTGCACGTGCAGCACACCTTGTACAAAAATATCGGACATTCAAATAGATCAGAAAAAAATCTGATAAAAAATCGGACAATTGATCGGACAAATAGATCGGATAAAAAGATCGGACAAAAAAATCCGACATTCAAATATCTCGGACAAAAAATCAGAAAAAAAAATCGGACTTTAAAATAGATCGGACAAAAAATTGGACAAAAAAATCGGAGAAAAAATCCGACATTCAAATAGAACGGACAAAAAACATTGGACAGAAAAATCCGACATTAAACTAGATCGGACAAAACATCAGACAAAAAAATCGGAAATTAAAATAGATCGGACCAAAAATATCGGACATTTAAATAGATCAGAAAAAAATCAGACTAAAAAAATCGAACAAAAAAAATCGCACATTCAAATAGATCGGACAAAATATCGGACATTCAAATAGAACGGACAAAATAATCGGACAAAAAAAATCGGAGAAAAAATTGGACATTCAAATAGAACGGACAAAATAATCGGACAAAAAAATGGGGATTTTTTAAAAAAAAAATTGGACAAAACATCGGAAAAAAATGAAATAGTGTGTTGCAGTGCCAATGAGTAGTTTTTATTTTTTCCAGCATCTCTTCTGTTAGATTTCGTTGCTTGGGATAATGTTTTCGTGTTCATTTATTTATATTTTGTCTCCTTTACGTACAATTTTCAGGCCACCAACAAACCAGACCACTTTAATCCAGCAGACCGGTTGAACAGACCATTTTCCTCGCGGCAGATATCCAAACCAGGCCATTTTCCTTACAGCATACCTCCAGACCAGGCTGTTTTCCTCTCAGCAGACCTCCAGTCCAGACCATTTTCCACGCAGCAGACCTCCAGTCCAGACCATTTTCCACGAAGCAGACCTCAGACCAGACCATTTTCGACGAAGCAGACCTCAGACCAGACCATGACCAGACCACCTACCTCCCAGCTTATCAGTCAGCCACAACTTTGCACAGAACGCCCAACTTCCAGACATCCAGGTCAGATCGTTTCCTTATGGGTTGGGTTAAGGGAGGTTAATAAAAACAGCTCTGGATGAACCTTGCAACGCATACTATCCACACGCGTTCGGCTTGAAGTCCCTGGACTTCTTTTTCGGCATAATTTAATAGTAGTTAGATTAGTTAGCGGGTTCCCTGGGCTGGTAAGGGCCTCCCCTTCCCTTTTTCATTCCTGGGTTGCTTTGCAGGTATTCGGCAACGATAGGAGTTCGGCTTTTTCAAACAAATTTCGGCTTCAATTCGGCATTTTTTCGTCTTTTCGTCGGATGCATTTCATCGTCACGTCATCGTCGCCTCGCCGTCGTCGTCGCTGCTGTCTCCCGCTTAGTTGCGCCATAAAGAAAATCAATTTATCTACTACACTTTACTTGACAGTTAATCTGCTGGGCAAGTAAAGTTCTTATCCGCAAGGTTCAACCAGATAGATTATTTAAAAGTAGAAAACTAGAGACTACAGACCATTTAACTGTTGTAGCGGGACCTGATTTGGCCACCCCTTACATGTTGAGTGGTTTCTCTAGTTGCAGGTAGTTAATTAGTTTAGCCTCGCAAATTTGGTTAATTCACCTAAAAAAATGATCCTGCAAACTGTTTGGTCTTATTTGAGAGCAAAATTCCGATTGTAGAGTGCCGGAAAGTTTCGGAATGAATGGGTTTTGTACCAAATTTGCGAGCGTACAGTGCAGTGTAGAGACAAGTCTTACAAAAACCTGCGACCAGGCGTACCTTCCCGAGAAGGGCAAAAATCTTGTCGCAGGTTTATCAAGGGCAGCATGGGACAACGCACACACCCTAGGCTAGATCGTTTACAAATTGTAAGCGTAGGAAGTCTTCGAGTCCAACCTACGACGCAGTTCCATCGCCGGAGAAACATCGCCCAGCCAACAGGTTATTAGCGGAGTTAGTAGCCTGTGGAATAGACACAGGGATACCACTGGCCGCAATCATAGTTCAGAAACACGCATGTGTAGGTGACTTTTCCTTAGCATGTGGGTTTCTGAATTTGCGTACACTGGTACTCTTGTGTATACTTCACTGGCTATAGTTAGACTTGCTGAGCCAGTCAGGTAATGGGGGGGTTTTCTCGTTATGACATTATTGACACTTAGACGACTGGGTTTGTCTTCTTGTTAATCTTGTCCTGCGAGGGAATTCTTCTCAGGAAGCCCTGCATTGCAGTTCGCAGGCACAGATCGTCTACAAATGGTAGGCGTAAGTAGTCTTCACGTCGGAAGCACACTGGCAGAGGGTGGTTCGTTTTTCAAGAATTACCAGAAGTCCCTTGTATAGAACAAGAAGAAGCCGGCCGAAGAACGAAGAACAAAGACGGTCGAACGCCATAGAAAGCGCAGAAAACATAGTCAGTTTAAGTAGACGAGGTAGCTGCCATTGCGGCGATGAAGGAGGCCAACGAGGTATGCGCGAGCAATCCAACGATGATGATGATGATGATGATAAAGATAAAGCTGACAAGCATGTCGTCGTTTGCACTTCACAGTCAGTCCTGTGGCCCCTGAAGTTTGACAATTAAATTTAATTTAAAGAGATAACTACCGCAAAACACACCAGAAGCGTGATCGTTTCCCACGCGTACAAAAGCCAAGGACAACGCAGTGTAAACGACGACTTGCTGATTAGGGAGGAGAATAGCCATAGCAGACAGCATATAACAATAATTATAAATTAAAGAGCTGGTTCAACTAACATTGATGCCCACCGACGATTAAAACTTATAAAACACGATACAGATGCGCACGTACAGGAAGCAAACTTGGCACTAAGCGTTTTTTTCTTAGTTTTCGTACATAATACAACGAAGTTTGCTAAACGTTTGTTAAGGTAATTTGGAACCAATGTTCGTAAAAAGTAAAACGTTGTCTGGACCTTCGTCTCTCTTTCGGTAGCGCCCGGCAGATGATGGGTTTCAATGTTTGTTGAGACAGCTACTGTTACTTTATTAATATAATTGGCCGGCTGCACATCATCTTCTGGAGCAACTTCATTTGGACAAGCTTTTGGACATCTGGACAAGCCAGCCAACCAACCACGCCTAACCACGAAGCATCTAGAACCCAGTCCCCATTAGCAAAGCATGACCGTGAGCATGGGCCTGAACGTGGCGACGCATGACGAAAGGCAGCAGCCCATATAAGGTAGGGCTGATTCATATGGTGCATCGTCTGTTAAAACTGTTTTAAGCGGAACGTCGCGTTAATTAGAAACGGAGAGTGCCGGAGTAACATTTTCTATATTCTACGATCGCGTGTGCAGGTAAGTCTGCAGTTTTTGCAAACGTTGCACCATATTAATTAGCCCAAGTAACCACAGGGACGCCAGGTTAGTGAATTTGTTTTTTTAGTTACATAATAATTCGGTTCGGTTATCAACTCGGCTTTTTTCGATTCGACTTTCGGTCTGCGAATTTATCTTCAAACGGCTAAAGGCTTGGTATCGACAATGTTTCGATAGCAGCCACTGTTTATCCCTGCGTACGGTCCGGGGGGGACCCTGGAGTGTCTCATTCGAAATGTCACATTTTAAGGACATATGGACATTCCTCGGTTTCAACTGGACCCTAAATTTTTCTCGTAGGAGCGCGCCCTTTATTGAAGTAATTAATCATCCTTTGTAACTGATACATGTGATTCAATAAAAGAAACAAATGGCTTTTGTGTTGTTGGTGTGTGTTTTTTCTATTAAACATAAGCACTAATAACTTTCTTAGTACTAAAACTGTATTTAGTAATAGTGACGGTAGAAATTTGCGTGAATAAAGTAAAACATAAAACAAGCGCAGTTGTCAGAGTCTTTTTTCTACCTTATTTTTAAGGCTTCATAGTTAAGTAGATGAACTACTAATGTTTTTGTTTCAGCAATACGAATCGGCATCGCTACTTTGTAACCGCTACATGGAATTCAATAAAAGAAACAAAATTTTTTTGTGTTGTTGGTGTGTTTTATCTGTTAAGCATTCACTAGTAACTTTCTTAGTGCTAAAACTGTATTTAATAATAGTTGGAAGCCATAGCATGAATAAAGTAAAACAAAAAACACGCGCAGTTGTCAGTCTTTTTTTTATACCTTATTTTTAAGGCTTCGTAGCTAAGTAGATAAATTACTAATGTTTTTGTTTCAGCAACCTCGAACGACAACGAATCGGCATCTTTACTTTGTAACGCTACATGGAAATCAATAAAAGAAATAAAATCTTTTGTGTTGGTAGTGTCTTTTTCCTAATCAGGATTTACTAACAACTTTCTTAGTACTAAAGCTGTATTTAATGATAGTTAAAAAAAAATAGCATCAATAAAATGAAACAAAAAACGCACGAAGTTGTCAGAGTCCTTTTTTATAGCCTTTCTTAAAGGTTTTATAGGTAAATAGATAAAGTACTAACGCTTTTATTTCAGCAACCTCCAACATCAAGGTTTTTTCTCTTTTTTACTTCCGGCTATGTTTTTGGAACGAGGAGCGTATAAAGAATACGTCTTTGAGGGTGCGCCCAGTCAACATCGAGTACTGCTTTGGCGGCGAGCCTTCTTGAAGAAACACTTCAAACCACTGGAATCCGAATGAAATAAGAGTTCATCTACTCTAAGTTAGCCAGATGATTTGTACCTAGTCAGTAATGTGGTTGCACTTTAATGATCAATAAAGTTGTTTTACTATTGCGTTTCAGTGTCTTGTCTTGTAAAACCGCACAAAGTAAGTCTAATATCTACTAAATTACAGGTAAAGAGATTATCAGAGTATTATTTTTGCGCTGAAACATGTGCATATTATTGTAATATGTTGTCCTTTTTCATCAATAAAGTTGCAAGCACACAATGATCTGTTCAGTGTTATGATTTTCTACTAACCTACTATAAAACCTAGAAAGTTATGTTTCAGGAGCATGAAACGCGACCTTTTTTGACAATTTTTTTCGGAGAATAAATGGAGGAAAGCTCTATACTGGGCGCGCCCTGTTCAAGAAATGCAAGACATCATTTTCTGGCGTTTTCTGTTCAAGATGTCACTTTTTTAACCACATTTTGGAGTCCATTGGAGCGATTCAGACCTGGAAGAAAGATTTCACGTTCTTCTAAAGGTAACGCAAATGCTACGTATTTGAAGCTATTTTAATGTCCCAGTTTGTATTTTTGTAGTTTCCAGGTCACACAAGCAGCAGTTGAGAGAAATGAGTACGCGGGCCTTTTGCATATTGATAGCTGAAAAGAGACCAAGGCATGTACCGTAAGTAGTTAAGAAATCTTACATTTTCACAGCACAGAAAGACTGAAGAAGTTTCAAGCTAAATATTTGTCAAAATGAAGGAACTAAACTGTCCATTATGTGCATATGAAATCCATCCACAGACGAGGTGCTGGACCATACTTTGACCGCGGTATTGCAACTTGTATACAGACATATGTTCTTTCCTCACATTTCTTGTCATTATTTCATTTCATACTAATCAATGTCTTGGAAGCTGTTGTTTATTTAAGCAGGCAAGGTGCTACAGAGGTTCAGACTGAGATGCCCTCGTTAACGTGATTTAAAGCAGTAGCCTTGACTTGCTCTCTGGTAAGTGTACTTATTACAAACAAGAGAAATTTTGAAAAACTAATACATTTATGTCACCATCTGTCTAACGCAAACGAGAGAAAAAGGAGAGAAGTTTATCACTTAGGTTGTACATCGCAAATCATGCAAACTGAATTTTAATTTTGTTTTAGTCCGTCTGGTCAGAGAACCAGACTAAATCCCAGATGTTTTAGCAGCCCTGGGGGATCCTCCCTGTAATGGCTATGGGGGTAGGCTCCGCCGGAAAGGGATGCCTTTTCAGGTTTTATGTATATGAAAGGGGTCGGAACTCTATCATTTCGGTCTGTAAAATGGCTCAACAGGTTAAGAGATGCATTTCATGGCTGTGAAAAAGTCCAGAAACTTCGAAGAGTGCATTTACAGCAGTTAAAATTGATACAAAGTTCTAAACAAGATGTGTGAGAAGAGCACCATTTTTCAATAGAGGGTATGCTGAAGGGGTACTTTGTGCCAAAAATGGTATATCAAAGGGTAAGGGGGTAGGACCTAGGGGCGGAGCCTCCCAGTTTTAAAATTTGTTGAGTACCCCCCCCCCCCCCTCCCCCTCGGGATAGCAACTAACAAAGTGGACTTTCATCTAGGGCAGTAACAAGTTTCTATTAATTGAGTTTACCTTCTGATAACCTCATCCAATGTTTTCTCTCCTTTATTTTTTTCAGCGTACCAAAACATCAGATTGTATTCAACAGCCAGACCAACAGAGCAGGACGGACCATTTTGCACAGACTTACCAACAGACCAGACAACTTTCTCTTAGCAGACCACCATACAGCCCTGATCATTTTCATGTTGGCATGACTACCAGACCAGACCATACATATCCACCATTCTACAAGACCAGCTCATACAAGGTAGGGTTGATTCTTATGGTGCATCGTCTGTTTAAAGCTGTTATCAATAACATCGCTGCATTAAGATAGGAGCGAATAGCAACCTTTCAGCTATATTTCATGAACGTTCTTGTGAGATAAGTGAGCAGTTTTCACAAACGTTGCACCATATCAATCAGCCCAAGTTTACAGCAGGACATCAGGTTAGTGAAATTTGTTTTTCTTGTTTAATTTAATTTCCGATTTTAATTTGGCTTTCGATTTGTCTCCAAATTAAGTTTTAAACGGCTACAGGCTTGGTATCGACAGTGTTTCGATAGCAGGCCGCTACTGACCCCTTCATACGGTCTGGGGAACTCTGGGTTGTCTTATTCGTAGCGTCCCGTATGGACATATGGACATTCTTCGGTCTCGATTTCTTGTAGGAGCGCGTCCTTTATTTAAGTAATTAATTTTTCTCTTTGTAACTGGTACGTACATGGAATTCAATAAAAGAAACAAATACTTTTGTATTATTGGTGTGTGTTTTTTTTAAAAAGCCCCGAAATTTTTCTGTTGGGAGCGCTTTAATTATTCGACTAGCTAAATATTTAACCTCTGTAACTGCAACAATTCAATAAAAGAAAAAACCTCTTTGTTGCCGGTGTGTTGTTTTTCTAATAAATAGTTACTGATAACTCTCTTAGGTCAAGCTGTATTTAAAAATACTTAAAATAAATAGCATCAATAAAAGTAAAACAAAATATCCACGGTTGTCAGTGTCTTTTCTTATACATTAGCCTAATCTGAGCTTTTTTAAGCCACTATGAAATTTACTAATGCAATTTGATTTCAGCAACCTCGAACACCAACGTTTTTTCCTTTTTTGTACTTCCGATCGTCTTTTTCGAGCGAAAAATGAAGAATACATCTTTAAGGGGTGCGTCCGGTCAACATCGAGTTTTGCTTTGTCTGCGTTCCTGAAGAAACGCTCTCTACTGACTGCGACTGAAGCAGAAGATCATGTACTAGAAGAGCATCCACGTGAATTGTACTTAATTATAATGTAATTGTACTTTGATGAACAATAAAGTTGTTTGAATGTTTAAACAAAAGGTGTTTGGCATTTTGTTGCTTTCTTATAATTTAAGTACAAATACTTTAATAAAACTGACGCAAGCGCTTAGAAGTTTTGCGCTTCATTTTGCGCTAGTTAATGTAATAACTTGAACTTTGTGATCAATAAAATTAAAAAAAATATAAACGGAGGATCCATGAGTCGCTTTTTTTATACTAACGCAACATAATATCTAGAAAGTTGTATTTCAGGAACATGGGACGCGAACTTTTTTCTTTTTATTTTCTGCCATCGCTTTTCGGAGAATTAATGGCAGACATCTTTTTTACCGGGCGCACCCTTTCGATGAACTTGCAAGACACTATTTTTTTGGCTCTGAGAAGAACGTACAAGACACCGGCGTTTTTTTTCAAGATGCTACTTTATTTTCTAACACTTTGGGTGTGTTAATTCAAGAAAGGCTTGGGGCCAGATTTGGACTGAACAAAGAGTTCAAGTGCCGAAGGTAAGAGTCATGGATATGTCGATCAAGGTATTTTAACGTTCCAGATTGTTTGATATGTTTTAGGTCACACGCCATAAGGAGTCAGTGAGTGCAACCGCCCACAATGTTCAGAAGTGACAAGAGAGTAAAGAAAATTGCGTACGTACCGTAAGTACAAAAGAATTAGGTATCCTGCAAATTACAAAGAAATTATATTACCATTCACCAAAGCTAAAACGAGTTTCAAGCTTGTTATGTTTCCCGGATACTCCCAACGCTTGAAAACGACTCGCCGACGAGTGAATGGATCGTGATTGGACCATAGTTATTCCAGTTACAACGCCGACGTACTAGACTTGTTTCGCTAATCAATATTCAGTTTATACTAATCAATTGCCTTGTAAGCTGTCATTTCATTGAAAACAGGTGGAATACTCTAGAAAACACTCAAGATTCCTTAAGGTGGCGAGAGGCGATTACAAGAATCAAGGCCTTTGACTTTTGTTCAGTGGTTTCTGGTAAGTCTTTAAGTTTGTCAGTGGAATAAAGCCACGTCGAACAAGACAGAAGCAACAGAGAGGCCTTCATTACAATGGCTTCAATTATCATTCAGTTTTCGCAGAAGTATTTCACTCAGATCAGAAAATCCAAATTGTCTTAGCAGTGCAATGAAGTATATCTCTGTAGTAAGAGATTTGGAACCGCTCACATGATTCCCGTTTCAAAAGAGCATTTAAAACTAAAAAAATTCCAAACGTTTCTCTTTAAAGCATGTTTTAATCCAGTAGTTTTGTTGCTTTTGGCAGCATTTTCCATGTATTTTTTCCGAGAACCTAATTGGAATTCTCAGTGCCGGTGATTTGAATGTATTGAATTCTCAAAGACAGCCAAAGTGAAAAATGTCACAAAAGTTCCAGATTTTCTGGGGGTAAAATAATAAGATTTGACTAGAACTATTCGAAAGTTCTGCTTAGGGAGGTTTCATTTGGATGGCAACATCGGAGGATTTCTCCCAAATGTTAAAACGTTAGAGTGAAAAATCATGCATCTCGCCATAACTTAGTCTTGTAGCGAAAGGAAATCTTTTCAATGATTTTCATGGGGAACGGAAACAATCGCTTGCATTGTCTCAATGCCTCTTGTTTTCTAGAACTCTTTTACTTAGTCTACTTAGGTCACCCCAAGGAGTACAGGAGTTGAGAAAGCTGTCGAGAAGTCTCCACTTGTGATCCATGGGACATTAAAGGAGGCCTCAAAGCAGAGGTATGTACGAGATAGAAAAGTAATCACTCTTGAATGGTGATAGAAACGCAAGAATAGTGGATGAGAAAGACTACAGTCCTAATAAAGAGTGCGTGGAAAATACATTTGTATTAAAAAGGACAAGTGCAAACAAACAAAAGAAGAAAACGTTAAGATGAAAAGGACATGTCAAAGAACAACATACGGAAATTACCCATTTTTCAAAATTTTAAAATGCTTCGGCGCGACGCCATTTTAACCACAGTTGTAAACCAAGATTTGGACTGCCTGGGCACGACGACATAAGAGGAGCAGGAAAATAAAATCGCAACGAAATCAAAGAAAAGACAAAAAATGATTACAAATATCTTCCAATGAAAGTTTTTCCGATGAAAAGGGATTTATTTAAAACTGATGTTTTTTGTTTGTTTGTATGTTTCAACAGCTACAAAGGAAGGAGCAAACCGCCTTGACTGCGCATGACTGACGCTGTTAAAAGGAATGACCAGATCGAGATGGAACGGACATTCAAGTCTTTCATTAAAGTCTGAACTTTTAGAAACTAGGTCATTTTTTACCGTGTAAGCAGAAAAAAAAAGAAACAAGAAACGTTTAATTCGAAAAATGAAAAATTGCAATTTCGTAGGAAATATGAGCTTGCTGAAACGTGAAATCGCGAAAAAGAAGGGTCATCGCAAAACACAAAATTTTCTTAATGCCACGGAGTTTTTCCACCATAGAAAATAAAAAGGTAGTTGAAAATGTAATAAAATGTACATGGAAAATGAAAAACTAGAATAGCCGCAGCTTCACTGATATAGGTTCAACGGAAACAAGATGTGCTCGCAACTTTCAATACAGGCATTCACCGGACGATTAGATCGACTAATCTGGGACCTCCGAACTAACTAATGCTTGCATAACCTAACGCTTGACATAACCAGCTGTAACCGTCTAATGGCTAAATTTCAGGGGTTCCAGATTACTTTGGTAAAAATCATTAATTTTGGTGGGATTAAAAAAATACCGTTTATGCTGGGTTTTGGGATGTATGAAAACACGAGTCTTAACGTTGAGTTAGTGTAGCGTATGTCTTCGAGCGATAGTCTTGATCATAACTTGTATTAGAAATTATGTAGGATCGGGACAGTGTAACGTCGAATACAAAGTCACCTGGCATCTTTAGAACTTGCGTAGCTGTATGTGAGCATTAAATTTTAGGTGCTAGAAGATTTATAATAAATTAAGATGTCCACGCGCTTTGAAAGCATTTTAAGAAAATGAAAAAGGTCTTATGCGAATCAAATGGTGACAATAAAAGTTAGGACTTGTCGTGACAAAAATAAGTTTTAGTGTGAAATTGATGGGTAGTATAAAAAGGTAAATAAAAAGTATGTTTTGCTGGAACTTGTGTTATCATTTTAACGCACTTGTCAATAATACAATAAATTTCAGTTGCTTAATGCTTGGTTTGTCTCGTTGAGTGTGATGAGTGTTGTCTAGTGAAGCCCTGATCACAGCAAAAAAAACTTATGACAATTTTTTGGCAACATCCTTTACAAGGCTCCTGACTCTCCTTTGCCTGATCGCATGCTTATACACGGCAAATTTGACGTTACAAATGTGTTTCCTCGCGTGTCAGACTACAAACGACTCTAACGGTGGATTTCCACCTTCGTGTTATTTTTACGTGCGTACGCAGGTAAATTTTACGCGCGTAAATAATATAGAGCCAATGTATGGAAGGTCGCGCGTGAACGTAAAATTTGAACTTCGCTCAACTTTGTTTAAAAGGGGCTGTGTCACGGCAGTCCAGTTCATTTTGTTTAATTTTGTCAATTACTCGCCCTCAATCGCTATAGAACTTAAAGTAAGCAAAGACATTACAGGTAAATGACAAAATCAGAGTTCCGAGACAAACAAATAAGTCTCCTGAGCATTATTTTTGAAGTTGCAAGCATCAGGGATCAACTTTGAAAACCTGTTTAGGCTGAACAGTTTTCAAAAACCCGAATTTCAATCTTCTTCAGTTTTGCCCATCCGTGGCATCTGTTGTTTCTCTTATGTTATTTTAACCTTCCTTTAAAGTTTTAAGCCGTTATTTTTGATTCTCTTAATTTAACGGACATTTTGTAATTTCCTAATTTGGCTGAATTTCGTGACACGGCTCCTTTAAATACGCGCGGTCTTTCATACATTGTCGCTATATTATTTACCCGCATAAAAATTACGCAACAGTTGAAATCCACACTAAAGAGCGGGGACATCGGGGACATCACGATAACTATATACAATCACGGACAAAAGTAGTTGGGAAGGTTGTACAACTAAACGGTAGTTCGGTTTTCTCCGTTACTAAATATCCCCCGTCCCGCTATTCAATAGAGAGTTTGAGATTCGAGGACTACATTTAATTTTAAGTTTTATCGCCTGTTCTCTAAAAATAGACCCCTGGAAATCTACATTGTACCTTTTTTCGCCACAAAAGTTAGCACGCTTATTTCTGTTGAAGGAGGTTAAGCCCCCTCCCGATCGCTAAATGATAAAACTTCTTACATTCGATAACTTCAAGATGTTTTCGCCACTACGACATTAGA
The DNA here is from genome assembly GCA_964035525.1 of Porites cylindrica. NCBI lineage: Eukaryota > Metazoa > Cnidaria > Anthozoa > Scleractinia > Poritidae > Porites > Porites cylindrica. The sequence continues at coordinate 2,745,407 of OZ037781.1, read as the reverse complement.
GACCTTTAGATTCTATAGGACGAGGACGATTACGAGTACGAGATTTGACTTGAAGTTTTTTCGCGTATTCTCAAAATATAGACTCCCCGGAAAGTTTCATTCTACCACTAGAAAAGTTAGCGTTGTTATCTTTACTTTAGCAGGTTACGCGCTCTCCCGGGCCCAGTTGTTCGAAGACCTATTAGCGCTTAAGGTGGCTCGATACAGTTTTTCAGGGTCAATACCTCCCAAGTTTGAGCGTAAACTACGTCGCCATAAACAAAGATTTGGAAAAATTGACACCACAGTTGTATTAGATAAAGATGAAAATTTGTTATGATCAGGGTTGCAATGACATCGGAGTTGTCATAGCAACGAAATGACGCCATTACCTATTTTACTTGCAGCATGATTTCTCGGCACTGGGAACTGTTCTTCCAAAATCGTTTACTGGAACTTTTTCCTACAACAGCCGCCTCGATGTTCGTGAAGTTTAAGCGAAATCTGTAAGAGCGTTATCGAGACATTTTGGGAACAAGTTTTTATGGTTAGAAATACGGTAAAAAATGGACAATCTTGATGTTCGACTGTTATCTGTACTAAACGAAGCGCTTTGGACATGCAATTTCACCTCATGGTACTTTCAGTCTTTTTAAAAACGTGTGTGAAAGATCATTGAGATACCTTCAGCCGATTGCTAGAAAGAAGGATTTGATTAGTATGTATGAAGGCGCTCTTGTTAGCGGTAATGTAAACAGACTGACGACGGCTACCACATTTTCCCGCCAAAATGACGTTGGGTCGAGCGCGCCCACTACTTAGTATTAAAAAAATCTTGTTCACACAGTCGTCCTCGTCTTAGAATCTAAAAAGCTCTCTATTGCTGGGATATAACAGAAACAATTCCGCGCACAAACATTTATGTTTTGCTCAACATTGGGCCAGGGTCAGGGCAGGAAGGAAAAAGAGGTAAGAAGTAGCAGCTTTCCCAACACTTTTGACCATGATTGTAGGTATAGGAATTCAACAAACCGTGGTCCTTCAAGTATAACAGAAAAAAAGAAAACGAAGAAATTGACATGTATGACTTTACTGTAAATGATTGCACTCAGAAACAAAACGGTAGTCCATACTATTCTTTCATCATTCGACAGTGCAAAAGACTGTCCCCGTCAAGAAAGATTGTCGAGATTCAGAAATTTTGCTTCCATAGTAACGTGACGTCACACTTCTCCTCTTGCCCTAGCTATTTCATACTTGCATAGGCCATCCCAATAAAATGTTTCGTTTCCCATCGTCCTCCCTCTCGTAAAGGTGGGTCGGTCGGTCGGGCAAAAAAAAAAAAAGAATGAACACATGATTGCATATTAAATCTTACGTTTAGTCTGCAAGATATAATCAGGTGGTACAAGATGTATATTAACAGGACTATCAAATGTCCAAAAAGGCTACAAAAACGAAGTATCGATGATAATTTAAGACAATTGGTGTTAATAAGACAACATAGTGTGCTTGTAAATTAAAGTACTTGCTTCTTTACAAGTGATTCTGGATTTTTTTTACTTTTCCAAAAAAACGGGTCGGTCGGGCGATGGGAAACGAAGCATTAAATTGGGATGGCCTTAAAGGTACGTGGACATGTGCAAATAAAAGCTATCAATTACGTTTATTCAGATTCGTTTTCTCGGAAAATGTTCTCTGTTCATTTTAGAGCAATCAACCATCCAATTTTTGACAAAAAGAATTTAACTGAATTTGCTTTTTAAAGGAAAGCGTAAAAGCTCTAATATCTGAATCCAAATTTGACGCACTAATCTTAACCCAGCCTTGAACGACTCAGCCCTGGTTTTAAAGTGTAACCGATTGAATAAAAATCAACTTCAAAAGATTTTCATTGGCAAGGTTATTCAAATAGCCGCCAGCTGGTGCGAGGTATGGACCCGAGGATTTTGTGCGCGGTGAGAGACAGAAGCAAACTCCAAAAATTCTCGGAAGACCCAATCACCTATAAAGAATAACAATCATGGGGGGACATTTTATTTTCGAGCATTACCTTACACCAGCTGAACGGGTATTTGAAAATAAAAACAAAAATCCCTGGGAAAAAACCGGAACAGGCCCGAAACATCCCGAAACACTCCTGGAACACCCTCGGAACACCCCTGGAACACCTTCAGGACACCCGGAATTCCCCGGAATACCCCCCTGACGGGCCAGACCCAGACCCAAGCGGATGGCCCATGAGGGATTTACAATTTTTTAATAAATATCTTCTACCCAATTTGATGTCTACCGTGTTCGAGGAGTATTACTCATAAAATTCACTTATTTTGATTTTGTCTTGTTTTCTTTGTTTTTGATATTTTGTCTTTGATTAAAAAAAAATATATATTTTTTTTGTGTGTTAGTGTTTCATATTGATTTTTCAGGTAATCTTTGGTTTCCAAAATTTATTATAGCCCTTGATTTCTCAAATGGCGTTTTTGATTTTCAAAATGACATAGAAATGGACGTGACAGCTTCCCAGTAGTGGGTGGTCAGCGATACTCAAGGCCAGGACACTCAAACGTATATCATGGCACAACAAGACAGAAAGGGTGTTCTTTCCGAGGAAGCTGCCTTAACAACCATCAGAACAGTCGCAAAGACTGTTAAACTAAAACAAAAATATTTATTCCGACGGAGGAACTACAGAACATCGCGCGTCAGTCTAAAGGCTCACTAATCTCAAAAAAACATAACGGCCAAACGGACCGTACCCCCAACCTCGTCCCCAGAGCTTTTCCATTTTTTAAGGGAAAAGCCCTGGGGACGAGGTTGACCGTACCCGAGGGGTACACTCAAGCATTGTTTGGGTAAAGTTTTGCCGCCGAGGCCTTCAAACCCAGACCTTGCTTAAGACAAGAGACCTTATTTTAGGACACTGATTCGTTTCGTTTCGCCGACAGAACTAAGTAATTTTTCAAAAGAACATTGTCGAATTGGATTTTTTTGGTAAAGAATTGCTGGTACCACAAATGTAGACAGCTTATATCCAACCTTCACATTTTTTAAACGATCCCGGTCCAAGACCCTGAAAACCGTACTCTGCTCAGGGGCACATACCCGTCAAGGTTAAATAAGGGAGTGCCGCCCCCCCCCCCCCTTTCGGGAAATACCTACAGAACAAAGAATTCTATATGCAATTTACGTATGTAATCTACCCACTCGAAAGAAAAAAATAACAAGAATTAGCTGGAAACTTACAGTGAAACACTAAAAACCAAGAATATTTTTCTTTTTAATCAAAGACAATGTGTAAAAGTAAAAGAAAACAAGACAAGAATCAAATTAGTGAATTTTATAAGTGATACTCCTCAAACACGGTAGACATCAAATCGGCATGATATCTATTTAAAAGATATTTTATATTTGATTTATTTATTTTTTCGTGACTTCACTGGCGGCTCTTTCAGCTACATTTCAGACAAAAAGGCCAGTAAGTATTCAAATAAAGACAACGGACTACTTTCTTTAAATCTTCAGAAGTCGTTAAGTAGCGTGAATTCGTCAATCTGACCCAATCTCCGTTTTCCAGTTATAGATAACACTTATTTATTTATTGATTCATTGATGATATTTTAGGGGTTTTTTGGTTTTGTAATTTTTTTGGCTAGGTCTTGTAATTAAGGTTGTTCTGGGGGCATCCGGCCTGTCAGGGGGTGTTCCGGGTTTAACAGACACCCGGCGAAGTGTGGTTACTTAATGCTCATTTGAAAATTTTAAAGTCGACGCTGTTATACCGTACATGGCTGCGCGAGTCGGCGAGTAAGCGTGAGCTAATTTAACGGACTTTTTAACGGTGTATAGTTTTGTACCCTGAAGAAGGTAGCATTGTCGAAACATCGGTTAAATGTCTTGTAACAGCGTCTGTTTCACAATTTACCAACGAACATTGGTGATCGGGTATTTGAAAATGGCTGCCAATGGATGCTATTCGTGCGTCCCAGAAAGAATTGGAGCTTGGAAGTGTTTGGTTTCGGAAGAGAAGCCTCTAGCTTTTAAGATTAATCGTCCAAAAATACAAGTCATTGACGGAAGAAACAACGTTAAATCAACAGCTCAAAGTGTTTATTTCTGTCCACAAAACTATATTTTATATGTACATGCTTATTAAAGAATATTTTGTTTTGACAATATATGACAGCCAAAAAAGACGAAAAAACTTTTTGGCTAACGACTATATTACTTACAGTATCTGCATTGCATGTTACATTCTTTATAACATTTAACGTCCGTTTTCTACCGTTTTGAAACGTTCGATCATGCCCTGCCTATATCTCTATTACGTCTCAAAAAATGTCTCTAAAAAAACGCTTCATCGCAGGTTAAAAAGAAACCTATCCTGGGTCTTTAGATGGAAAAGTGTTGACATCACACATCATATACGTGTGCGCTATACTAACTAAAGATTGCAAAAAATTGCAGGAAAAAAAGGCCAAGAAAACGCCACGAAGTTGCTTGAAAACCGCCCGAAATATTGCCTGTGTAAACTGGCCTGTACTATCTTGGTTTGAACAACAAGAGTTTGTTGAAAGAGTTTCTAGAACTATCCAGAGGCGTTTTTGCTTATGAGCCGTTCAAGCTCTAATATCAGCTATCATACTCTCTACACTATCCTTCATACAATACCTATGGTAATGTTGAGGAGAATTTGCTTAACGATCAAGATGTGTAATCCTAGGTAATGACTTCCGTTACTCTCACTACCTTAGTGTCTGCTCTGGCAGTAAAAATGTTAGGAGAAATTTGATGTACGTCAATATTAAGGCTTGACGGATTATAGGTCCGGGGGCCCGTTTCTCGAAAGTCCCGTTACTTTACCGGCCGAAGTCATATTCTAACATCAAAATAATATATTAAAGAATAGAAGCGTCGGTTTTAATCCCCTAACTAGGCAATTATATTTCGCAAACTGGTAGCTTTATTGCATAACTTTTAAAACTATTTAAAATACCTCAATCTTGAATGCAAATACGCCAGCTTTTGGGGCCCGTACATTACTGGGAGATTCGAGAAACGGGCCAACGGGAAATTGAATTCCTTGTCGACTGAGTCCATTTCATACACTGTGGGAGTTCCACCAGTCTACACATAAGAGGAAATCCAACAGAGAAGTTATTTCATATTTTTGTACTTTTGGAACAACGAGTAAAGTATTCTGAGTGTTGACTTGAGGTCCTTCTGAACCACATCTGCAAAAACAAACAAACAAACAAATAAGCTCAGTCGTTAACAAGAAAGTTCAAACCAGTCGATCCTCGGCTAGGGCAAACGGTACGCAAAATTCAGGACTGGTAAAATTTGCCTCGGAATCGCGTTGACCGTTTGTACATACCAGTCGAACCATTTACTGAAACTGCCTGGAACTGGTATCAACGATGGCTTTGAAGAAATGGAACACAAACTTCCGTTTGGAATGGAGCGATTTTAGTATGACCTTAAAAAATGGTTTCGGTAAGTGTTTGTTATTTGTTTTATCAGCCAATGGATGAAAAGATCAAAACATGGACTCTTCGTTTTCCCGCAAAAGAAAACCCTAATATGGAGAAGGCATTGCTCGATTGTCCACTTGTGTTGCAGTATGACGTCAAAGCGAAGTATCGATTGATTTCTAGAAAGTTGTCAGGCATGAAGTTTTTTTCACCTGAGCGTTCGCTCAACCAACCAAAAGCCACGCGCGTTTGTTTCCGTTCGATAAACCAATCAAATCGCTCTATTTCCGTTCGTTTGTTGTTTCTGTTTTGTTCGCGCGTTTTCATTTCAAGGTCATACAAAACTCGCTCTATTCCGTCCGGAAAAAACACGACTAGCTTTTCAGATGTTCCGTTGCTCCTGAAAACTTTCCGCTGGAAAGACCCAAAGAGTCATGTTCCATGTACTTTCCAGCCGGATTTTTCGGAAACTTTTAGTCAACAGTAAACAACCCCTGTGATTTATTTACTTCAGTGTTGTTCAGATGGCGGCCAATATTCAAAGTGACTGTGATTCAGATTGGTATTGTTTGGATTGACTGTTCTTGAGACTGTCCTCTTTCTTTCACCGTTCAACACAGATTTTTTCCTGTTGCAACTTCTGTTCCGCTCCCACACGATGTTAAAAGGGACTGAATACTTGGAGGGAATAAGTGGGGGGGAACACTGTTTGGGGGTCACCCTCCCCGCTTAATCTCGTAATAATTACAGTGGTTTAGCACACGTTAAACCGAGGTTTTTTAGACCCGGGGGGTACTCAACAAAGATTTATGCGGGAAGGCTCCGCCCCGAGGTTCAACCCCGTACCCTTTTATATACCATTTTCAAGTTTCCCCCCTCCGCGCCGAAGAACCGACCAAGATTATGAGCCGAGAATTATCTTCTCTTAGAGATACAGCTTTTCACCTTTAAATTTACTTTTCATTTACTTTTTACCTTCAGGTTTGGCATGAAACTTCACTCCACTGTCTCTCATGAGGTCAATAGCTAAAGCAACATTATGGAGCTGTTTTGAAAAATGAAAACACCAGTAATGAGCGAGCTCAAACAACAGGGTCACTGTAAAGGCTTCGTATCTTTAGGCAGATGGCGACCGCAACGAGAATGTCAAAAAAGCAGTAAGTTTATATTAGCAAAAGAAGAACTTTGCACGTGCAGCATACTTTTTGGTACATTTTTTTTTCTTTTTCGACTTTTGCCTCGTTTCACGTTTTATCGAGAAGGTAATATGGAGCTTAAGCAAAGACGACGGCGACAGCAGCGAGAACGGCAAAAAAACATAAGCAAAACAACAACTTTGCACATGCATCAAGCTTTTTGTATATGCCACTGCCGTCACTGCACGACTACGAAGTGAAAGCGCCTAATTTCACGTTTTGTGGAGGACGGGCACACACGACAACCACGTTCTTTTTCTTTTCCTGTACTTTGAAACAATCCTTTAGAATTCAACTCCACAATAATTTGCCAACATTTGACGAACTGCACTAGATGGAGTAAACGCGATAGCTACTTCTATTAAACTATGAACTGCAGCATACCTTTTGATCTTTGTTTGCTGGTGTGATGTAATACTGGTACAGTGGTACCAAGAAACCTTCAAGAAGCCCCAGCAAAAAGGTAAGGTAAACACCATCATGGAACTAAGGCAACAAAAATGAAAAAAATGAACAATTTTAATTAATCAATAATCTATTTAAAGGGCAGCAGTTCCTTTTATTACTAAAGTATGTATATCCTAAAGTTCCAAAAGTGAAAACCCCCAAAGTTTACGTAGTGAGCTCCCACAATGTCATGATAAATTTTCATGGATTGCTCTAAAGTAGCCCCCGCCCCCTCCTCCCCCATATCCCATGGATCCACTACCCCACTTCTTCAAAAAATAATCCTATACGAACATAACTGTTACAGACTTTCTTTCTCTACATCTTTCAATATTGGTACACTGTATACACTGTAAGTAACAGGAAAATTTGTTTTAAAGATAAGACCTTTTATTTTCATGATTTATATGTAGTTCTGATCATCCTCATCACCTTTATGTTGATTGTCTGAACAATTTAAAATACCATAAGGATGATTTAGAAGTTGCTTTAAAATGGTGATGTTGTATGGTGTGTCTTGTCTAGTTCCAGGAATATCTCTAAGATTTCAACTTGCTGGCTGAACAAAACATGTAGGCAGGAACAAACAGCTAAGGATTTTTATTCGAACTATTTTCCTACAAAAGAAGCCAAAGGTCATATTCATTCTGGTAGCTGGGGCAAAATTCCCATTTCATAATAACCCTGTACTTCATTAGTACCTGTGAGTCAATATTGTCAACCTCCAGGCTGAACTTGCTTAGATGCTTGTTAACAAAACTCTGCAGAGACTGCAAATCAATCAATCAATCAATCAGCTGTCGGTAATTACCATAATATTATACTTTTTTGGAATGTCTTACAATTTTCTCACAGAATTGGCCACAGCTTGCACAACAGTGTCGTTTTACTGTTACTAATACCAGACTCTATTTCATTTTTCCTTTCATATTTATAATTGAAAATCCCAGTGAGGTTTAAAACAATAAAAGCCCTAATTTGCACAAGAAAGCAAAACACTGAGGCATTGTGGTTCATAAAATGATGTCATATTGTAAAACAGCCTATTGCAAAACACTTCATCTGTCTTGGATCTCTTTAAATAATTAACAGTTTTCAGATCAGATAGATGGGCTTTGACTGAGGCAAATCTGTGGCAATTACTTGATGTACCTTATTGTAAAGTACTTTAAGGGCTGCCATAATTTCACAAAAATTAAATTGCATATACCTTTTTAACCACATTTAGCTTCTCTGGTGCATTATCAAACAGGGCATCAAAAGCATCTCTTTCTAGAAATGAAAAGAAAAAAACTGAGCCGATATATAAATGACTGACTAGACAAAAAGTTAAGGAAAACAGCCACAACCATGAAAAAAGTTTAGAAAGAATTGCAACGACATACCAGGCTTTCCTTCATTAAAGAAAACGAAAAATGAGAGTTAAATTCTGTGATTTAAAGGTCATAAAAATGGTCACTGTCATTCATTAAAATTAGGGTAAAATTTCAACAAGCAACATATGGCCTTGAGACAGCGACATAAGAAAGAAGAAATTTTGACAAAGGACAAAAAGATGTGTTAAAACTGCAACAGCGCTAAAAAATATGCACATACAATAATATACAAAAATTAATATCAACAGGGACATGGCTTCCTTTGCAAGATATGAAACAAATGGTTTTGAAATTCAGACTAAGGTTATATACGTACCCCTTAAGTATAATAGGGCCTCAAAAAAACTTACACTGTAGCAAGACTTTACACTTTAACACAAGACATCAACAGTTGTATCTGACATTCTAAGCAAATGGCTCTTGATGCCTAGCTACAGCTGTACTTACTCTTCTCCTTCAGTCACTTTAGTTATCCCCTCAACAACCTTCTGCGGAAGCAGAATGCCTCCTTTCTTCTGCACAATGACTGTGTTTATTGTAACTCCACCGGGCAGTTTCCGTGGACACTCAAAATGACGTACCAAGGCAAGCAGCAGATGCAGAATGGCTACAATGTCTTTGTCATGTATTCCTGCAGAAAAGATCCCATCACAATATAAAGTCAAAATGAGTTTTACAGACTCCCGCTTAGAAAGACAGACACCTCATCATTACATCAGTTTTCTTTGTCCCTGAGGAAAGCCCTCAGTGTCCAGTGTTTTGTGCTTCTCACGATCATAAGGTTCAACTTTTTATTCAACCTTTACAAATCCTCATTTCGGCAAACGAATGCAAAATTTCTGTCAGTTTGTCAGTACCGACAAATTCACTGACAATTTTTAACTTGGTTAAGCTAGGGTTCAACTGACATGAGCTGACAAACCGACAACTGACAAATTTTGTCGGTTTGTCAGTACCGACAAATTCACTGACAACTTTTAACTTGGTTAAGCTAGGGTTCAACTGACATGAACTGACAAACCGACAACTGACAAATTTTGTCGGTTTGTCAGTACCGACAAATTCACTGACAAATTTTGACTTAATTTAAAGCGAGAGTAAAACTGACGGATGTACATGCATGATGTTGCAGACACGATATGAGTTTAATAATCTCGTATTTATACAGTATCATGTCCATCAGTGCCTTTCACATAATTTTTGGGACCAAAAGCAATGTGAAACCACCATGATAAGGCCTAGGAGCACAATCGACAAAACTCAGCAATACATAATACATTTTAAGTGTAAATCTCTGATCACCTTTATAGCCTTATAGTCTAATCGTAGATCAAACAACCTCATTTTGCGTTTCTTTTTAAACAAATGTGCATGCCTAAATTTCAATTGAAACCATTCAATTACAGCGTAGAATGGCAAGTATATGACATTCCTGTTGTCAAATCAAGTATCACTATAGAGCCTCTGTATAGGCACCTGCCGACATCTATTTTGTTGCTCGTTGTTTTTTCATCCATCAGTTTTTCGGGCAAAATTGTGGCCTTTAATGGAATTAATTATTTTGCATTGTAATGCTATAGCTAATAGCGAGGTCAGAGCACCACATCGACGAAGAAAAGTAGAAATAACCAAAACAAAAATTTTTGAAAGGGCATCATGCCAGACTAACGTTTTCAAACTTAATTGAAAAGGTAGCAATCGTCGCTTCAATCTCTAAGATGGTTGCCTTACCAATCTTTGACGTATTGTCACCACTTCGGTTTCTTTGTCGGAAATGCCCATTCAGAGGCTTCAATTTAATAACGTAATGGTAAAGTAAATAAATACAACTTGGTTGAAATATCATAAACCTCCTGAGTAAATTTTAAAACTAGACCCTTATAAATATTTACCGTCTAATACAATAAAAAAATCACTGGTTGCGCTTTTCCAAATAGCACTATGTCTTAATACAATTCATCTTAAGAGCATGGAAAGTACAAAATTAATGTAAAAATGAGCATGCTTATAAGAAGAATTTGTTGTTCAGCATTCGCAAAACTTCAGATACGGCAAGAAAAAGGTTCATACATTGTACCAATCTGATTTGTTTGTACACGCTGGCAGAGTAAGACCTCGTATACGCCTTGCAATATGTTACAAATGTGATATCTTTGTAAACGTCTCAAATAATAGTGGTAGCCTGTTTCAGACGTTCCGACTGCCGAGTGTGAGGGCAAGATTGAGAAACTTCTTAATATAATCACCCATTGTTTTGTCTTTTTTTCCTCTACCTCCAGAATCTGAACGTCGGGGACTTTCAACAAGGACAACAAGTTCCTTTTTTGAAAAGGGCCCTAGATACTCCGCTTTTGGTGTATTCTATAACATGATCTGCTATAAGTGAAACAACAGAGGATCAGACTGTCTGTGCTACAGTGTCTGTGTTTTTGTAGAAAACTCGAAGCATGTTTTTGTCTAGGCAGACTGCATGTTTAACTGCCAGTTCGAAAGAAGAAGCAGACTAATGTAAGTTTTTACGCGCAGGGGATACTCCCTTATATAATTGCCTGATAGGTATGGGCCGCCCAAAAAGGTATAGTAGTAAGCATAATAAAATAAAGCAGAAAAGACATTTTTACTATTTTCAATGCTAACAAAGGGAGAAATTTTCTTCAAAAGCTCTTTTGATCAGTTTACCCAAAAAATCTGTAGTTTTCATGATGGAAACAAAATTGTATTTTACATATTCCCTTTTTTGCATGGCACCTATTTTGTGGAAAGCAAGATCCTTCCAACAGTGCTATAGAGGACTGGGCCAGATTACCATCACCATAAACAACAAAATACTGTAATTTCCATGCTACAAAAACCATGTTAAATTGCTTTCATTTGGATGGGCAATTTTAGAGCTGGATATAATATTTTAACATTAATTCATTTTATAGCCATGTGCAAAATTTGACTGTTCAGGTTAAGGCTTTACTCATTTTTTAGCTCGCGAAATTTTCACTACAACCTTGCCTTTCATTATTTATCTGCCTCTTAAAAACAAAACATATTAAACCACAAACACCAGTATAAAAATTAATCTTACCAGGCAAACAGCTGGCTCCAAGGCTTGCACAACAAAAGAGGAAAACTCTTTCTCTTCTGAATCCTGATGAAAACATTGGGCATGAGAAAATTACACCGCAAGCTTACATTTTAATTTTGTGGTTTTGTGGCTTGCTTGAATGGCCTAATCTTTGCCATGATTGATTGGACCACAATAGGCATTCCTCCATGTATATAATATATATTTTAGAGATATTTATTCAGTCAGTGACAGTAGGCCACTCAGAAGAAAAGAAATCTGAGTTCTCCAAAAGAGGAGACCTTCTGGCTACTATAGTCCAGATGCTCCACCACTAAGCTACATGAGACTTGTGGGAGCTAGGGCCTCAAAACTAGGTTCATGTGTCAAACATCCCGCAAGCTGCTAGGTCTGGAATGTCAATGTGTGCTCATGTGCATCTCAGAAGAAAAAATTACTATCACATTAGGTATTCAGTGACACATTGTTGTTGTTATTGTTTTTTGTTTTTTTTTTTTTTGGTTATACTAAGACAACCAAATAAAATTAAACTTATTTCAGAATTGTACAGAAAAAAAAGTGAAAGAACCACAACATACCAATACCCAAACTGATAACCAGAACTACAACGAAATGATGTGGATGTACCCAGTCAATACCTGGATATGTTGTCTTCTCTGCCAGCAAGAAAATGGTGCAAATTTAAATTCACAAGTGAGTTTCCCCTAACAAAGAAAATATGGACTGCCTCAGAAAATAATTTATTCTCATGTCAATTTTAATTTTTTTATCCTGATTAAAAAACAAGTCTATATCCAAAAAATCATCATCTATAATATATGTGACCTTCTTTGGGAAAACGTACACTAACGATATTTCGTTAAACGGTTAGACCGTTAGCTGTCCGTTAGTCATCCGTTAGATGATTCAATGAAAATCGTTAGAGGCGTTAGGCAATTCGTTAGCAACTCATCCGTAGCCGTTAGAGCATTAGTTGTATCCGTTAGAGGTGTTAGTCAATTCGTTAGCAACTCATGTATATCCGTTAGAGCGTTAGTTGTATCCGTTAGAGCGTTAGTCCAGGAAACTAAAGCGTTAACTGACGATTCTATTGCTTTGCTGATCAAGGCCGCTGCCTTATGGGCGCCCTGTCGTCAGAGGTTTCTACGATTAATTTTATTCGCCCGCGGGCGACCAAAATTATAAACAAGGAGCCCGCATTGGGCACCTGAAACTAGTGATTCTTGCCAAACCCGTTTCCCAACGTCCAGTGAACGAACGACACAATTCCCTACCTGTTCTACGCTTTTGAAACGAAAAATTAATATCAAAATGCTTGGTCGTCGGCTGTAGGCAAAAGATACCGACGATAAGAAGTAAACAAACAAGCACACGTCTTGAAATCCGCTTCTCTGCAGACTTCCGCTAATTGATCTCGAATGAATTGAATGGTTGCAGGAAAACCTTCGGTATAAAAGTCATGACCTTCTTCCCGTCTTTTTGATTTGTAGTCCTAAATAACTGAGGCTCTCTAGTAATTAAAAAAGTCTACAATCATTCAATACAGCTTTTATTCATGTGTTGTCCGTCACACAACGCTTCACTGCGTATTCAAATTCCCGGGAGTCAAATTTCAACCGAAATTTGCATAAAGTTGTTTACGAAACCGATACGGCATCTTGTTGAAAAACTTTCATCAGACATCGAGGGGCTTGCTTGATATAGTTTTTGGAAACATTACAGTCCCAAGTCAAGATACGTGTTTGCAAACAGTAGTTCTTGTCAATACGATGCAGTAGAAGTTTCATTCCAGGAGAAATTGGACGGCCTGTTTTGAAGCGCAGTCGTTTCGAGAGCAAGTCGATTTCGATTATTATTTTACTCGTTGATCACATCACTAGTGATTTTGATGCTTTCAATTTTCAGCCGTTTATCGATCGACAGCTGTACTTAAAACTTTCGCTCAATACATTGATAACAACAAGATGAACTAACCAGCCGTTAATAGATTGCTTAATAGGGAATAGCGCTCGATTACTTCCACCAATTCAACTGTTAGAGCGTTAGAACAAATCGTTAGAGCGTTAGAACGAACCGTTAGAGCGTTAGAACAAATCGTTAGAGCGTTTGGACAAATCGTTAGAACGTCAGAACAAACCGTTAGAACGTTTGGACAAACCGTTAGAACGTTAGAAAAGCCGTTAGCTATCCGTTAGCTATCCGTTAGTTTTCTAACGATAACGAAATATCGTTAGTGTACGTTTTCCCAAAGAAGGTCACATATATAAGTATCATTAATGTAGTTAAATTTTCACATAAAAAATAGTTTAAACTCTGAAGAATAGAACATTTTATTATATAGACACGAGTGTTTTACTGGAAAATATACCACTCGTAAAATTCATAAAAACTGCATCCGGGACCTGGGTAGTTTATTTTCCATAATCTCACACGTGAGTTTATCGATGACGTAATTTCGGTGATTTCCCTCTATTATTTTATTGATGTCTTTTTGTCTATATAATAAAAAGAACATTACACGGTGGCTTGAAGATGTGAATTTTATTTTCTTGTGGCAAAAACAATATTTTGCTCACTCGCTGCGCTCATTCGTAAAAGATTGTTTTGCCACTCGAAAATAAAATTCATATCTTCGCGCCACCGTGTAATATCCTCTACATCTACTACCAGTTGTACCTTTTGACTAAATTCTTGTTGTCTTGATGACTCTCTAGGGCCATATATCTGAGCTTCTGTTAAAGTCAAATTGTCACATGTAGGCAAAATGAAGTTTAGAGACAAAATACTGCCTTTCAAAAGGTCTTTAGGGTCCCTTCTTATGTCTCATGGTCAAAATCAACCTTCCATTATTGGTCTAAGGGTCCTGAGGAAAGCTCTAAAATAATTATTCCATACTTTTTATATGGTCAAGTGACAGTTTCATCAGTGGAAGCTTACTGATACCCCAAGAAGCCCACATTCAAGTGACATGTGCTGTTGGTAGTTCAGCAAAAGGATACACTGCACATGTAACCTTGGTTCTTTGCATCTCAATATAAGCTGATCCCCTTGCTGGACTTACCACTCCTGACCGCAAAACTGGAAAAAAAAAATATGGAAATCAAATTCAGTCATACATGTACATTATAGTCAGAAAAACTGGACAAAACTTCACTATCATATAGTTTATTAGGCTTGACTTCGGCCACTCTCTCGCTTCTCCCCGAGAAGACACTGCTCGAGAGAGGAGCGAGGGCTTATTTCCCGATCAGCAGCTGATAGTCGAGTCTAATATTCTATTTTAATTTTTTCAATTAAAACTATGCAACAATGAACAAATTTCTGATTTTAGTTGTGTTGATTCAATTTTGCGTTTAATGTTAATAAAGTAAAATTTAAAAAATTTAAAGTTAAATTGTTCTCAAACTTTAATGAATGATGTTCAAAGAGAACAAAGCAACTTACACATGGGACGCAGCTCGTCCGCTTTGCGGCCATCTTGTCGCTGACCCTCGCTGCTGATCTACAACAAAGGCTCTTCAATTTAACACCTTCTAGATACTAAATCATACAAAAAACACGAGACCAGAGGTTTTCTAAGGCGTTTTTCTTCTCTCAAAACAACTGGCTGCGTTATTTCAGGACCTGCAATTCTCTTGTTATCAACGGGCATCGCGAACAGAGCCGATTGACAGGGTTTTGCCAGGCGTTCCAAATCGGACGAAGGAAACTGGAACTATTTCGGTTTTGCTGTTTATAGAGGTGGAGATGGGGACATTTTTGTCGCTGGCAGAAGAACTGTGGCAGCACAGGAGCCTAAAGATAGTTGGAATTTGACTTTTATGAGAGAGTAATTTAGAACAAAGGAAATACGTTCTAAATTCCTCTTTTTCAAAACATCTCGAAATCTAAACTCGCCAAAGCACTTCGAAACGCCTTTAAAAGCGAACTGACTGTTTTAAAAAGCGGAATTTAGAACGTACTTTCTTTGTTCTCACAAATTCTCTGAAAAAATGAAAATTTCAAAGAACTCACTATTAAAGAGGCTTGGTTGTCAGTGTTTATTGAAGCTCTTGAGCCCTAGCCAGAGCGTGACAAGCGCAAAAATGGGAGGGGAGGGAGAAACGTCCTCTCTCCCCAATCCCCCTCCCTTTTTCCCTTCTTCCCCATCCTCTACCCCTTTTGACGCCTGTTATGCAGACTAGTGATTGACTGTTGTTGCTGTTGTTTCTTTTCTTTTCTTTTTTGTTTTTTAAAGTTATCGTACTCCTCAGCAGCTTCTCTAAGCTACACTTCTGTCAGGAGCTGTAATCGGCTCCTGGTTTCTTCTGGTTCTGTTGAAGGGTAATGAGATAGACTGTGTGGCGTGCCTACCTCGAGCGCCCTTTTCTCTCTTTGCCCCCCATTTACTAAGTTATAAATAGGCGCCTCGCGACTGGTGCTCATTGATGCAAAAAATAAATGGCACCAGGAGCACATGGCACTCCCTTCGTTTTTCTAATTGTAAAGTTTTCGATCTAAATTTTAGATTGATCGATGGGCCACTTTTTTTAGAACACTTTGATTCTCTATGAAACATGTCCAGGGATCTACATGGAAGAAGCTTCGTTAGAGAATGTAGCAGCAGAAAAGGTGAGTTTATCAAAAATAGCTTGAGGGCCTTGTATACGCCACAGATCGTTTCACAGGGCATTTATCGAGGCATCTAAATGTATATCCACCTCGATGTTTCACTTTTACTATGCAGTACTGTTTTGTTTAGATTACTTCTGTTACGTTTGAGATTCTGAAAAAATTAATTCTGATCGAAGCCAACATCTTGCACTTTTCAAAGTTAGTAGAATGTTTTGCAGCAGAGAGCGTAAGAAACTAATGGATAAACAACTCATAAAGCAGATATTTCAACTGGCCTTAAACTCCCCCGCTCTTAAACTGAATTAGCTTCTAGCTACTTGTTCAATGAAAGTTTAACTCAAGCTTTCTGTCACCATTAACTCATGATAGAAGTAGAACTGACCGGAGCTACTTGTTCAATGAAAGTTTAACTCAAGCTTTCTGTCACCATTAACTCATGATAGAAGTAGAACTGACCGGAGTTGATAATATGAACGAAGGAATATTCTTTGCGACCCTCAGTAATGAGGAGACATATCTTCGTATTTCCGCCTTGACGAAACTAGGTTGCCAGTTTTAGTCATGAAAGCCTGTGACTAGCCAGTTCAAATGACATATTGTAAGTCGTAGACCAATTTTCGGTCGACTGAAAACGGATGTCGGCAAGTTTATGGTTCTCTGTTCCCTTCGCTGTTAAAGTCGTAGATTAACGTATGGTGCGCGTCAAACGGCTGTCACGGTTGATAACTGAGCCGCAGTCATTGCGCCTTTTATATGACACAATACGGCTCTTCTGCTTTTTGGCAACAACGGCTCATAAAGCAACGAGTTTGTCAGAAAACCTGTAGAGAAATCACAAATGAACGAAAAATAAGCCAGTGGTCATATCGATTCTGAGTGCATACAGTCAAATGATGACTTACAGGGCCGTGAAAGCTAATTCATGAGGTAAATATCGATTACTGTACTTCAACATTGAAAATACTAAAGGCAATATAATTATGATGACAGTCAGGGTGTTTTCGCATAAGTATGAGAAAACTGATATGACCTATGTTTGCCTTCTTGGCAGTTTCCAAACTGTTTTTGCTTGTCGGTGTTGTGTTGCTTAGCTAGATTATTCTGTTCACTCTCGCTCTCTTTGAAATTCATTAGACCAAGAAAATTTTCATTCGGTTCAGCTGCTTAAAAAACCGACAATGTGTAATGCTTGGTTCTAACAAAAGACCTGGAAGTAAATCATTTCCAAACGTTCTATGCCTTAAGTATTTGCTTTTATGCACAAAGAGAAAGCAGTGTCTCTTGTAATTAAAGCAACTTTTACTCCCTAATATCTAGTAAAGCGGAACTTTGAGACTTCATTTGCTCTTGGATCATGCTAGCGCTAGTGCCGCTTAGTTAAGCAACTCATATCACAGGGCATTTATCGAGGCATCTAAATGTATATCCACCTCGATGTTTCACTTTTACTATGCAGTACTGTTTTGTTTAGATTACTTCTGTTACGTTTGAGATTCTGAAAAAATTAATTCTGATCGAAGCCAACATCTTGCACTTTTCAAAGTTAGTAGAATGTTTTGCAGCAGAGAGCGTAAGAAACTAATGGATAAACAACTCATAAAGCAGATATTTCAACTGGCCTTAAACTCCCCCGCTCTTAAACTGAATTAGCTTCTAGCTACTTGTTCAATGAAAGTTTAACTCAAGCTTTCTGTCACCATTAACTCATGATAGAAGTAGAACTGACCGGAGCTACTTGTTCAATGAAAGTTTAACTCAAGCTTTCTGTCACCATTAACTCATGATAGAAGTAGAACTGACCGGAGTTGATAATATGAACGAAGGAATATTCTTTGCGACCCTCAGTAATGAGGAGACATATCTTCGTATTTCCGCCTTGACGAAACTAGGTTGCCAGTTTTAGTCATGAAAGCCTGTGACTAGCCAGTTCAAATGACATATTGTAAGTCGTAGACCAATTTTCGGTCGACTGAAAACGGATGTCGGCAAGTTTATGGTTCTCTGTTCCCTTCGCTGTTAAAGTCGTAGATTAACGTATGGTGCGCGTCAAACGGCTGTCACGGTTGATAACTGAGCCGCAGTCATTGCGCCTTTTATATGACACAATACGGCTCTTCTGCTTTTTGGCAACAACGGCTCATAAAGCAACGAGTTTGTCAGAAAACCTGTAGAGAAATCACAAATGAACGAAAAATAAGCCAGTGGTCATATCGATTCTGAGTGCATACAGTCAAATGATGACTTACAGGGCCGTGAAAGCTAATTCATGAGGTAAATATCGATTACTGTACTTCAACATTGAAAATACTAAAGGCAATATAATTATGATGACAGTCAGGGTGTTTTCGCATAAGTATGAGAAAACTGATATGACCTATGTTTGCCTTCTTGGCAGTTTCCAAACTGTTTTTGCTTGTCGGTGTTGTGTTGCTTAGCTAGATTATTCTGTTCACTCTCGCTCTCTTTGAAATTCATTAGACCAAGAAAATTTTCATTCGGTTCAGCTGCTTAAAAAACCGACAATGTGTAATGCTTGGTTCTAACAAAAGACCTGGAAGTAAATCATTTCCAAACGTTCTATGCCTTAAGTATTTGCTTTTATGCACAAAGAGAAAGCAGTGTCTCTTGTAATTAAAGCAACTTTTACTCCCTAATATCTAGTAAAGCGGAACTTTGAGACTTCATTTGCTCTTGGATCATGCTAGCGCTAGTGCCGCTTAGTTAAGCAACTCATATCGTCTACAATCGTAAATCTAGCAGCTGTGTTCACTAAATACCCTTGGAAGCTAATGTGTTAAACACACTTCTTGAAGGTATTGGTAATAGTCATACGAGTCATACTCCCATAATTGTCATTCATATTTCTAATAATTTGTATACGATTACAAACAATATTCTCCAGCTCTCCTTACGCGTGACTTCGTCTTCATAATTTCATGGTCTTGTAACTGCATAAAATAAATGATAAAAAAAAATGACGGAGCGAGTTGATCGTTATGGTATGACTCACGTTTTATCTTTCTTGCCAGCGTAGGTTAATAAGGAATTTCCAAGATCAACGTTTTCTTGTGTATCAAATTTGCTAAATGGCGACTGCAGCATCTTCACCCCTGGCCAGCTCTCCAGCGAAGACAAATGGAAACAAGCTGAGCAGACTTCTCATCGATGGCGGAACAACGGTGCTGAGGAATATTTTCGATCATTATCACCCTCCTACAACCTTGGCTTCTGATCTCAATTCCAATTACTCCATTCTTAACAACCTTTTGCGTAGAAGAGTTCTAAATGGCCGTCAGTGGGACAAACTGTTTCCCCCTGGTGGAGGGGTACCAGACTCCAGCACGTTTGACATCACTCTTCTTTTCCTACTGCTAACCAACATTTGTGGTTTATCTCCTCCTCCCCTGACAGGATGGTACAACAAGCCATCCCCTGGTGATAACTCTCTTCAGGCTAACCTTGCTCGAGTTAAGTTCTTCCGGAATGAGCTATATGGTCACGTGACTTCCACCGGTGTAGATGCGACATCTTTCTCTTCCTTCTGGCAAGAAATAAGCATTACTCTTCGTTCTCTGGGTTTAGGTCAAGCAGAAATTGACAGACTGAAGGCAGAGCAGGGTGGAGAGGACAAATACCTAAATGTCTTAATCGAGTGGGCTAGCAGTGAAGAGGGCATTAGGACACTGCTGCAAGACATCCGTCAGTTCCAGACCACGGTTAAGAAAACTATAAAAGAAAATCATCAGTCACAACTGGAACTCATCAACCAAAAACTTCAAAGTCTCACCTTAAAGCTGGAAGAGATAGAAAAGGCCCAACGCAAAACACAGGACGGTGTAGAGGAAGTATTGAAGATGGAGCTCAAAGGTCAGAAAATTCTTCATGATGCTGATAAGTCAGCATTGGTTGGTAGCCCAGCTTGCAAATACATCACGATGTTGAATACTGACGCGGCGTTTGATTGGCGAAACGGTGGAGAGGTCAAAGAGATTGCCTGTTCTCTTAAAGGAGATACTATTTATTCCACTTCTTCAGAGTTTGTTCAATATTCCTTAGACACAAGTAGAAAGGTAACATTGGTTACTGCTTTGAGAATGTCAAACCGCGAGGAATTGAACACGATAGAACTCCCCGGCTCTGTTTCCATCTTTCCAACAAGGGATGGTGTAGTACTTTTAAAAGATGACGGCGCAGAGTTATGGACTTTTGACATGTCTACTTCTCTTCGGTCTCTCTCTGAGGTTACCCCAAGTGACGTTGTTTTTTCTATTTCAGAGGAACGGATATCCCGTTTATATTCAACTGCACCGCGTGTCTTTCTGCCAGATCCGACTGGGAACCTCGTATGGCAGCACTTCGTTATCGAATTTTTGGACGTCACCAGTGCTAGCAGCACGATTGTCTCCTCGCTAGAGATCTTTTTAGATTTCAATGAAGGTCTACTTTCAGTTGTGTGTAGTAATCCAAGTCAGGTATTACTTTGTACTGCATCGGAGAAGGTTACAGTCAGTTCATGGAAAAATGGTGTAATTCTGTGGGAAAGAACGTGCTGGACTGATACAGCTAGAATAATAACCGCGATTAAACCACAAATGGTTTTTTCTCCTAAAAGTGAGCTTGTTGTCACGTGGAACACTCTTAACCAAGGTCATGGCCTGCATATACTTAATGCAGATACGGGAGAAACAAAACACGTCTTCCTTAGAGACAAGCCTGACATTGCAATTGTTGACTGACTTAGTGTTCTAGACATCGGAGAGCAGCCGTTCTGTTTGGGAGCCAGTTTGTATCACCCTCTAGTCGCCATTGGTTTGTCCGGCGCAAGAACAAAATTCATCCATGTACAGTTGCCAAAAGAAACTAAGAAGAAAACAAGGTTAGTTTCTTTTCTTTTCAACAGATCTTGGGCATTGAGATAAATTAACGATAAAGTCAACCCCGGAAAACCAACCAATCATCTTTGGCTTTGAATTAATACGTCTAAAACTCAGTACTTTTATGTTTGGGCAGGGCGAATGTTGTCGTAGCGACGGGCTGGGCTTAAAGAGGGGTCCATAGCGCTAAGACCACAGTACCATAGGTCTCATTGGTAACTTGTTTCAAGTAATGTTTGTAAAATCATTTTCGAGTGTTAGAACACTTTTTTTTCTCTCAGATCGTTCACGCGTGTGAATGTGTCGGACTGTCTGTTTTGGGCACTGCTTTATAGCTGCCTGGTTCGTAAATGTCTAGTGAAACTCAATACGGTCTTTACTTAAAACTAATGATTCCCTGAACTGAATTGAATTGCAGTGTCAGTGCAGACGTGACAATCGACGAAAAGAGCTACAAGATTTTCAAATCGATGTCCCTGGCTTAACTGGAATGTGGATTAAACTCAATTTAAACAGCCCGGAGTGCAAGCCGATATGTGCAGGGACTGAATTGTGGTGTCACGGTCGAAAGACACATGTATATAATGAACCGAACGTTGAAACTTTGCATACTATCACACTGGGAAACTCAGTGGGGTAGACAAGGGGCCACGAATTCCCTTCACTGTGAACGACTACTTTGAAATTGATATAATTGCTTAAAAGTCCTCTTCAACGGTCATCTCGCAGAATGCAAACGGAATTTGCAGTTCATTATACGTTTCTGGGAAATTGTCCTTCCACCCCTCCCTAGTCTGCATAGCATGGCAGTTTTGTCGGGCGCACTACTGAGCCGTCCAATCTCCTTACAGTTTCACTAACCCCACCTTGGCTTGTTAGCGCGCCCTACCAAAACCACCATGCTACGCAGGCTAACCCCTCCTCTGAGCCAACATTTTGCCCTAAGTGAGAAGTAAGTGTTAATGATGACTTAGGGGAGGGGTAGGTGAGCAGCTTCCTAGAAACGTATAATTATACGAGTTTGCCTTGCACTCTCAACCGTGATATATTCCAATCGTAATCAAATTGACAAAATGTGGACTACAATTATCACAAGCTTTAACTAGACATGAAGTGGAAGTAGATTATTAGAATATTAGTAGAATATTGCGCTCTTAGCCAGTGACAAGACGGTAACTACAATGTAGAATAAGTTTGGAAACAGTGCAACCTACGGATTAGTTAGTTATCTGCTAGCGGATAAGCTAGTGACTAATCTGTGTGTTGCGCGCGCAATGCATTATTTCCAAGAACAATGTCAAAATATGTCCCACGCAATCGTGTGTTTGTCGTTAATATCTTTAAAACAATTTATAATAAAACAATTATTAAATTTGTTTTTTGAGATGTCAGGAATAATCAAGGTTTCGTTAACACGGATCAGCTCGACCTTCGGTTAGGCTGATAACACTTACTTCGACCTTGATTGCTCGGGATGTCACGCAAAACCTCATCCAATAACTGTTTATCAACTGTAGGCTCTTAGCAAGGTTTTAGCCAGAAGGGTGTTCAGGCGTTCTATGGACGCTCATTTATGGAAGAATTACAAGGAAAATTCACTTAATCTCTTATAATTTTATGGAAAAACGTGCCTTCTTGACGGCCAGTTTTCAATTCCTGGCTAAAAGCCTGGCTCTTAGCCGTTAAGAAGAAGATAGTCAGGAAAATGTATAATCATAATAACCGTTATAAAGGAATCCACAATGGTATTATTCCATACTTACTTTCTGTTGTAAGTGGGTGGAGAAATATATATGTGTACGTTATGCTGTGTTAGTTATTTACGGCTTCCCCATCGGGGTTCAACTGTATATGTTACGTAGGTTGAGGTTTCAACGTTTTTTATGTAATTATTTTTACTGGTTCCTAGAAACACGTTTATCGCAAGAACCTCACGAAGCTACAAAGAGCAGCAATAAGAATAAAGGGAAACAAGCTAAAGGGAAAAAATATGATTAAACAAATCGAAACGAAAAAGAAATGTACAACAAAGAAAAGAAAACAGCTTCGCCAAGAGTCGAACCTAAACTATCAGTCCTAAGGCCAACTCTCAGGCACTGCGCTACGCTGCCTGCCTGCCGATAACTAGTGAAAAAAAGTTATTATATTTAAAGCATTTTTTCGTACAATCATGCCGGTAGACGCTGTTAGAAGCAAAAACTAGCTATTTCAAAGCTTTTTTTGCATTATTTGGTTCGCTGGATGGAAAAAAATTACTCTTGGTTATGAAGGGCCAATCGATATACAGAGCTGAAACTAAAAGTCACTAATTTGATTCTCCTCAGGAAAAGCCGAGCTTGCGAAGTGCCGAATCGCACGTTAAAAAGGCCACCCACGAACCGAAGAAGACTCGGCCAATGCGCGCTAGTGTACTCTACTAGCTGTAGAAATTCCTCCAATAAGCAATGCACGACCATCTATCTAAAACACCAAAATCTTACCTATCGATCGAAAGCGACCGTGACACTTTTGGGTGTTACGGTTTTAAACTAGATTTCCCACTTAAGCTCGATCTCCATGCTCGCTGTAAGTACTACTTTGCAAAGATCTTTTAGCGACAACAAGGAGCTATACCGTAACTTTGAATCTGCAATGCAATGTATTCTCTTTCAAAAAGTAGATATGTCAGGACCTCGTCTTCGAAAAGACCCTCTATAGTTCCATTCTCGTAAGCATTCACCTTCCGTAAGCAAGCACTCAATTGTTTTCGCAGATTGGGAGGTCACTTACGGGAGGTTCTTCAACTCCAGGGGTGGGAAGCGAAGGGGGTCACTCGAGGAAAGTTTGGGTAGAGGTGTGCCGCCCAAATGCCACACCCTTGTTGAAGGTCCTGTCAAGTACTTTTCCATCGTGGTCAATGACTTTGGAATAAGATAAGATGATTGTTGTTATTGTTTTCAATTTATTTTATTAAGCTATTTTACGAAAAAGAAAAACATCACTGGTGTACTTACCTAATCAGTAAACAGTATAAAAATACCTTTTAGCCAGCCGTATGGGCATAAGAAAATGAATTTAGTAAGCTGATTCACAGTTTTGACACCGAGTATGTAGACGATCCCCTCAAGACATTTTAATGCACCTTCCTTTGTTTTGAGCGGGGCATGATTTTCAGAAAAAGGAAAAGCAGGTCATGGAGGTGGAACAGGTGGTCATTACCACGAAAAATAGCCTACCGTTCCATTCTAGTGACCACAATAATGTCCTACTGGTTCTAAAACAAAAAAAAGGTGCATTAAATCTACCCGCTCGGTCTTCTTAAAAAAACCCTGCGCTACGCGCTCGGTCATTAGGCTGATTTAGCAACAGACCGGGAACGTCAGTTGACGACGGCGCGCGCAAATCAAACAACTGGCTTGACCAATGGTAGTGCGATGAATGGGGCATCGGGAGTCGCACTTTGTCCTTTCCGCGCGCTTTCCTGTCGTCAACTGACGTTCCCGTTCTGTTACTAAATCAGCCTATTATCTTTAAGACGGCCTCGAAGCTTAGGCAAAAATTCTCAGCATCGATTTTTTGTAGTTATTGCATTACAAAATGTCGAAAAAAAGAAACACTGACCTTGGAATTATGTAATGTACGGGGCTGTAATCACCGTTATGATCAGTGAAAGCTTAACTTTCAGTTAAAGTATACGTACAACATTCCATGTTGCTTTTTAATCATGGATCTGCCAGTAGCGGTGCTATCTTAGATTCTTATTTTGCGAGATGAAAATATTAATCTTGGCCGGGGTTTCAAAATTTATCATCTTCTGCATCATTACTTGTTGTCTGAAAGGTGTCGATTTCGCATTTCCTTATAAAATTAGTTTAACTGAATAACTGTAAAAAGGTAAATTATGGGCACTTTGCCCAATTGCATCATTCGCTCCATGTACGGAAACCCGGTACCGGAATCTGGGAAATTTGGAACCCGGAAAAAAGTTTGCCGGTGGAAACCGAAATTCTGGGCTTTGGGATCTGGAATGCAGCTTAAGGAATCCGGAATCCCACTAACGAATCCCGAATCCAAATTCCACACTAACTGGAATCCAGTATGTGGAATCCGAAATCCAGGGAGTGGAATCCAGAATTCAAGAATGTCTTTAATTCCCTTACATAGGACGACATTATTTTACTGAGAGGGGGGCAGGAGCCGGGGAGAAGAAAGGGCGGGAAGGGGGATCTCTTCGACGACGGGAAGCGGGAGAGAAATTCAAAACGGCAAGCTTTCGTTTTTTTGTTACTGCTTATCATCCAGTCAAAGAAACGAACCCAACAACTTCCATTTAACGTTCTCCGAGGCTTAAAGCAAAATTTTATGTGAGAGAAAAGTCAAAAAACGAAAATTCGTACTCGGGATAAGAAAAGACGGCATTACTTCCGGTCAAATTGGAAATCTTTCCAAGTCGCTTACATCATAGGTCATGAATGAGATGGCATAACAAATGTACAAGTGTGTCGACTCTGTCATGCTGTCGTGTAATATAAGTGTCTCGTCTCTCTCGCTAAAGGGCGGGAGTCGGGAGATAATGGGACATAAGGGTACGGAAGGCGGGAGGTTGTGACCACCCTGTCCCCTCCCCCCTCGTTTACTACTGCTGCCAGAATACTTCACGGTTTTGCTTTCTTCCAAAATTAGGACTTTCTTTTTTAAACCTCGCTGGGATGATCAAACTCAAATATGAATGGAAAAACGAAATGGATTTTAGTAGTGTTCAGTACCCCGTGACGCTAACGTCACTTGAAAATGACTACTATACGGTATTTTAACATTACCTTGTAAATTAAACATGAATTGTTGTAAAGAATGCTTATTGAGTGTAATTTTTAAAAGAACTGGTGGCTTTTTTATTCGTAAATTATGCAGAAAATGCTATTGATGCAAAAATTATTCAACCAGTTTTCTAGCATTTTTTAAGTTTTTATTTTTAACTGACTGTGAAAATCCCCGCACTTAAATAAAGTCTGTCTGTCTTAAATGTAATAAGTGTCATAGTCTTGCTCAGCCTGTCTCGTGTTGCTTTTAATTTTTTGATTATGAATTTTAACTATTCTTATATTTTTTAAATTTTCTGAGCCCGCAGTAACTGGCTCACGCTGTTTCGGAATCCCTGCCACTTTTTTTTGTTACTTCGTTTGATTACCTGAATGTATTTATATTATGTTGGCGAAGCTAATAAAGTAAAATAAAATAAATAAAATAACTTGTTTTTTATTTACCTTTACGTAGTAAAAACAAAAGCATATTTGATAAAGACACAGCATAACAACAATCGGAGATTGGTGACAAAAGCAAATTAAACTGACACTGTGAAACACTGCATGGTTTTCATCCCCTCAAACCACCCCCCACCCCCCCCCCCCAAAAAAAAATAACAACAACAACAATTAAAAGGGGAATGGGAATGTGGAATTTGGGCGCGAGAAGTAACATTGTGATTTCAACCCGGAGTAGTCAATCGATAGAAATGGGTAGCAATCAAGTGATTTTTATCGATTGATAACGGAAATCGGTGAAAATCGATAATCTAAACTGCTGTGTCAAATCGATATTATCGATTTTTCATGATTTTAACGGTAAAAAAATGAATTTGCGTTCTTTCAAACTTACTCGCGTCTATTTGGACCTGCTCAAAATGTCAAATGCAGGCGACTTCTCATGGAGTTGAATTCTTAAGGATTTTATTCAAGTTCAAAAAGAGGAAGGAAAATTCGTCTTCGTATGTTCACGTTTTCCATAAAACGGCAAATTAGGAGGTTTCACGTCGTAGTCGTGCAGCTAACGTCAAAGAATTGTATTAAAAAGCGTGATGCACGTGCAGAGCTGTTGTTTTGATCATTAATTAAACCTATTGTTTTTTGAAGTCGTCGTTGTCGTCGTCTTCCTAGTTGCTTGAGCTCCCTAATGTTGAAAATCAACGACCTCTTAGCAGCTGTATCTCTTCTAACAGCCTTGTCGCCAGTCCCTTTTCCCATGACATTTGCGAAGTTATTGGACGCACGGACGTTTAATATACTGCGCTGCGATAATCTGCTCTTCTGTTGTCATGCAAAATATGGCCTCTTCGCCGTTTTATCTTCTGCTTGTTGTAAGTACGAATTTTCTTTCGTCGAATGCTAAACCTGTTAGTTTATTGGATAACGGTGAGTAACAGTGAATCATTAACTTTGCTATCGATTCAAAATGATATACCTATAAAATTTCCCAGCCTCTTGGATTACTTAAAGAATAGACTCATGCAATGCGCAATTGTGTGAATTGCCTACGCATATTTTTAAAAGTCCATTTTTTCCTTGTAGTCTTTCAGTGTCATAGAGAACATTAATCATAACTATGAGACAGAAAGCTGATTTAGGGCCTGTTTACATGAAGGTGGGGCACCCTAGGTAGGTGAGGTAACCCGCTTAGGAGGGGTAACCCGCCTGTCCATATAATCTCTCATTTTAATGTGATCACGTTTACATGATAAATGGGGTGACCCGCAAAGGCGGGTAGCCCGGTCTGCCAGACCGGGTAACCCTCTCAGCCGGGGTCAAATTTTGCCATGTCAACGTTTCAAGGAGGGGTAACCCGCCTAGCCGGGGTCCGATTCGTGATACATCAAATTCGCGCAAAATTCACTTTGGCGGTGCTTTTGCATCATTATTAAAGTTAACAATAGAAAGCCATCATACTGAAGGTTGCAGCAAGAGCAGCAAGTGAGTGTAGAAGAGCATAAATCGCCAAAACACGTGGTTTGCCATCATTTTTCTTGTTTACGTGTTTAGCGACCATTCAATAAGCTTGAGAAAGTGCACCCCGGGATGGCGTGGTTGTAAGATTGCATTTGAAGGAGGGTTAATTTTTTACCCCACCTAACCGGGTAACCTCACCTACCTGGGGTCCCCCACCTCCATGTAAACAGGCCCTCATTTTGCTGTATTGCATGAGAAATACGGTCCGTAGGGTACTCTAGTCCCGATGGGCACTTCAATATGTGCCGCTGAACAGGATATAGTTTTTCTGAGTCTTTTAGCCTGCGGACACACCACTACGAAAGCCAGCCCGGAAAGTGGGGGGAGGGGGGTACTCCTGGGAATTCTTGGCGGGGGTGTGCCTGACCCTATTTCAGACCAAAAAATGTCATTTTCCATATCTGTTTTCAGACCAGACCTCTAAAATCCATACCCGTTTTCAGACCTTGCCTTTAGGCAGAAATTATGTCATCATTAATTAGAGTAGAGCGCAAACAAAAAATTTCTTCAAACGCATTTCGAATTCACATATTTCTGTTCAGTCGTTCTTATTCATTTGGGATTGAAAGGATTAATACGTTCATACACTCCCGTAGTTCAATCGAAAACCATACCCGATTCCAGACCAAAATGGGAAAGTCTATACCCGTATTCAGACCATGTATTCGGTCGCTAGGGAAAAACAGCCATCCTATGTGCTAATTTGATAACATATGTATTTCTGCATAAAAAGCAGCGCTAAAGAAAATTCTGCACCGTTGTTAATTTAGGTGTTGAAGACGCGTATGTATTCATTTTTTTTCAGGCTTTCTTTTTCGCATCTAAGTTACGAGCATAACAGCGATGATTTTTCACGTATGGAAATTAATTCTTTCTTTAATTAAAACTTTCTTTGACTGAAACATTTTCCCCACACCAACAAACAATTATGATCGCAGGCTACCTATAACATCTTGTTTTCTTGTCTGCATGATAAAATTTACTGAATAATTGATAGTGTACACTGTCATTTAATTTCACTACACATCTTTTTGTTAACAGTGACAGAACAGACTACTTTTACTCAAGTAACAAATACACTGAGTGAGAGCCTTTGAAGTTAAGTAGACCGAAGTAATTGACACGGAATATGAAATTCTACTACATGACTTTTGGCGTCATGATCTTGTATAAAAGCATGGCCACGTTTGTAAGAAGTCATTCTTGTAATGAAGGTATGTTTAAGAACCTTTTTTTCTAATGCTCCTGGAACGCTAACAGTTAGCCAAATTTTGCAGCAATTTAACAGAATTGCGGTTTAGTTGATAAAATTCCCCCGTGCTGCAGTTTTCGAATTAAATACAACCATTATTTCTCCACTCTGTTCCATGTTTTTGTTTTTTCGATTTGATATATTCTTTTTCGTAGTGAGTTCAGCCCTCTAAGTTACTAAAATGCAAGCTCTTTGACAGAAACTTAAGGAAAAGTATTCTTAAATGTTTAAGTAACCGGTCTGTTACTTACTGAAAAGAGTTCACGTAATGTTTTGTTTCCAAGTCAATTGTTTTCCCATTAATTTTATACTATAAGCTTTTTTAAAAACATTTTGACATATCTGAGTGCTTAAAAGTCGCTTGACATTAAGTATTATACGGGACTTAAGACGCTTAGTTAATTAACCAACACTGCGTTTAAAAGGTTAGAAACTGCAGCTGCTAACAGCTAGATATCCAAGGTCTTGTGTTTTACTTTGAGTACCACCACCAACTGGAGACTCAGCTGGGCTTATTTTGAAACAAGACAAATGCGACTACATGGTGGAGAGTGTTTATAGTCTTGACTGTCACGTCCTGAGAATTTTTTAATGAAGGGAAGTTGACCTCCAACAGTGCAATATTTACCTAGATCCATGGCATTCAGATTTAGACTGCGTTTGATTTATTTACGCTGACTGTTTCTGAATTATTTACGCTGATGTTATCGCATTTATACTACTACGTGAGAAATTTCTTCAATTTGATTGGCTGAGAGCAGTGGTATTTCAGCTTAATTTGAAATACCTACATGTGAAAATTACAAAACCTTTGCGGGTAGTAGTATAAACAAATAATAGCACGATTTGTACGTGATATTTGGCGTAAATACCACTAGTGATATTTCAAAATTGACTCAAATTTCACTCGCCTAACGGCTCGTGAAATTACGCACAATAATTTCGAAATATCACTCGTGGTATTTATGCCAAATATCACTACAAATCATGCTATTACCTATACTAATTATAGATGGAAGGGCGTTTCACATAGAGGTACCTTCTTTCATTTGAAACATTTTGCTAAATCAGAGTTCTTTGGGTTAGGTTATTTTACCAAGTCAATTTTAGGGGACAAAGTCAACGTATTTGGAGAGAGAGTCAAGAACCTACTTAGTTTACGAAACTGTAGAAACAAATCTACCAAATCTGACAGATCCTTCAGTGTGGCTGCGCCCACTTTATGGAACGCTCTTCCTGTTAGCCTCCGCAGCTTCAAATGTGTTTCTACTTTTAAATCTAATCTTAAAACAAATCTTTTTAAATTAGCTTTTAATATGTCTTAGATATTAAATATATTTGTACATTTCTAATATTTGTATTAATAGTTTTTAGGTTCTTTATTGTTGTAATGCGCTTTTGATCACCTAGCATGTTAAAAAGCGCACTATAAATGAATAAATTATTATTATTATACCTCACTACTTAACTATGAAAAAAGACAGAACAAATCTTTAACTGATGGCAACTTGTGAGGTTTATAATGGTCATTGAACTTAGTGGAGTGCAATTTGGTCTAAAATGAATCACACGCGTGATTTCAAGTATTATGATTTCAGACCAAAACTGCACTACACGAAGTTCAATTACCACTTTAAGTAGCCGGTTTGATGAAAAGCGGAAACAAAAAGGCTTTTACATCTCATTTTGTATTAAAAACAGGAATGATGCGATATAGTATCCACATTAATCCACAGTCCGCAATCCACCATCCAAAATTCAGAATCATTCACTGCAGTGCACTGCAGTTACTTGCAGTAAAAAGCCTGTAGTGTGAATTATCAACCTCAACTTTATTTTTTACTCTGTTTACAGGGTGTAACTTAGTACTAACAATTATTTGAAAATATATTATTACACAAGTACTTATTGACCCTGGGTACCAGCGGTTTTTTTGCATCCGGTGGAAGGCCGACACATCTTCGGCTGAAGGCCGAAGTCACGAGCGGCGAAGGTACGTGCACAGTGGCCAAAGAAGCGACAGCTTTCGAGCTGGCCACTGTCAGGTTAGCGGTAGAAATCATAAAGGTCAAGGATTTATAAATATGGTAATGAGCATTCAAGTTAAAGTTATATACTAAGTTTACATAATATAGCTCTAGGTTATCAGGAACAGGCTTGATTCGTACTTGACAGGGGCACAATCAAAATCCCTCATTTACATGATGTAGTGATAGATCATTCTCTCTTGCCTACGAGAGCTAATCAAATTATTTTCCACACATTCCGGGACAAATCACGTGGCCTCCATACACGATTAGCGACAGTGAATCACAGACCCCCCTTCTCCGATTTTTCCTGACGGGAGGGGGGCGGGGGTCTGTACACAGGCTGAGGTGGGAGTTTTTCATTTCAGCGTCAGAATTTTAACATTCTGCGGAGCTTAACTAGAGACTTTTGTTCTTGGGCCATCGTAGTTTCGTAGTTTGATCAAAACTAAAACACAAACAGAGGTGATAAACATTGTGAGTTTTCGCATTTTTTATAAACTTGACGTTTCGTATGCTATTCAAAATACATTTTCAAAATTGATCTTAAGTGACCGTTGAAGAGAGAATGCTAACCGCTGAACAATATGCGGAATCCTTATTGAAATTTGAATAAGAAACCCCAATGAACTCTATTACAAGTGTTAGAAATATAGTTCTGCTATTTTTTTCCTTAAGGTCCTTGTCGCGAATTGGCGTTCCCAAGTTTTCTTTTCTTTGCCGACAAGCGCCTGATGAACCACACCATAAAAACTTTAAAAGTTCGCGATCTGGATGAGTGTGAGTTGAGGTGTTACTACGAGCACAATTGTGTCAGCGTTAATTTTGAAAACAAAATGGTTGGAATGGAAAATACAGCTGTGAATTGAACAATTCTACACACGGAGAACACGATGAAGACTTTGTGGAGGCATCAAATTTCCTTTATCGTGGAACAAACGTAAGATCATTAAATTCTAACGTTATCCAGCTACAGTCTCCGAGCCTTTTAATACCATAACCCAACGCCTCGTCCAAAGGGAAACGACTGGAGCTCACCCTTTTGGGCTTGACTGTGTTACAATATTTTGCAAAGATCAAAAGTTAAGGAGATAGTTTCTGTTTGTGATAACTGCACGGGATGATGTGAATATTATGGAATTTGACGCGCTGAGGGCCAGGTACGTCATTTATGATGGCAGCCATGTTGGCCGTCATATTGGATGTCATTGAAAATTCAGATTTATCGCAATGGAGTAAACGCAAACCATCTTTCTTCTGAACCCCCCCACCCCCCTGCCGACTAAATCTGACAACTACACTAGGTCTCTTCCTTTCGCCAGCCATTCTCATTTACTCTCTGAAACGCAAGTTCTTCTCCCTAGACGGTTTTGTTTCAACTGTAGCCGTTTTTGAGAAATTTCACTTTATTATTATTTTAAGATCGAAAATTTTTGTAATTACCTCTTAAACTGCAAGTGCCTTCCAAAAGAAAGCGTTTTTTGCTACTTAAAGAACATGAACAATTTAATGTAACTTGTTAAACACCTTAAAACAACATCCCTTTATGTATGTAAGACGGGCTAATCCCTAAACCAGACGCTTAGAGTTGGGCTCGGACTGTCAATCTTTACTCACTTTCCTTGAATCATGATAAGGCAAACACCTCTAGCAAAGGTTTAGAAAAGGCTCAGAAGCATAAAGCAATATCTCTTTTCCATAATATTTTCCCCAGAATCCTTGTGGTAGTTCTCCATGCAAAAATAACGGGACTTGTCAATCAGGATTTACCAAGAAAGGATATCACTGCTTGTGTCGTCGAGGTTGGACAGGTGAAAGATGCCAAGATGGTAGGTCTGAAAAATGAACTAAATGAACGCAGTAGTTATGAAACCACGCAAGCTGTACCGCACTTAAAAGGGGGAAACCACATGTGAGAACATTAATTTGAAAAAAAAGTATATAATCCGCTGTAATATTAGCCCTGCCATTGTCGACAAAACCATCACAAGCGCATCAAGCGCAGGGCGTTCCAGATGGAAGCAGCGTTTTCAGGAGCTCGTGCATTGATGAAGACTTTTCCTTTCACTTTGGAGTAGATTCAGGATTTGCGGCACGTTTCTCTTTACTTTCACCTTCGTTTAGCCTAAAATTCTCGATCTGAGTTATAATTTGAAGTTGAGTTAATTTTCGGGGGACCGTTGACTTGCCGTGTAAACGAGACAGTTCCACTGTCCAGTCATCGTTTTCTTTGAAAAGTAACTGAATGAGTCTTCTAATAACTATCTTCACCTAGATATTAACGAATGTGATGAAAACAGTCCTGACAAGTGTAGCCAGAACGCAGATTGTACAAACACAAAGGGATCTTACAGATGCAACTGCAAGACTGGATTCTATGGAGATGGATACAACTGCACAGGTATCCCAGTGTTTATTTGGGTCCTTAGTTGTTGTAAACAGTTTAGAAAATATCCATGCAGCTAACATCAATGAACTGCAAAAGATCATCCTCTTAGGAAGGACACGTATACTAAGAAGATTTCTATCCATCCAGTAAAATACCCCTCTAGGACCCCAGGAATGGGCCAGTTTCTAACAGACTACAAGGAAAAACAATAACAAAAATAATAATAATAATAATAATAATAATAATAATTAATTAATTAATTAAAGAGCCGGTATCCAGAAGAAAAGGTAGAAGAGTGGATTTTGAATCCAGCGTGCTGATGGAAGTGGAAAGCTCAGTTATAAGAGAGGTATTATTTCTCTGGCCAAGAAGACGAAAAGGGAAGCTTATAACAGAAGTATTATGCTAGTATACCGTTGATCTATTTGCTTAGGAAAGAGAGGGAGAGAAGACTTAAAAGAAAGGGCGGCTTATTCACTGTCTTCCGCTTTACAAAGAATATAAAGGCAAGTGAGAAGTAAGTGGTTAATTCACACTATTACAACGTTATTCTAGAGATCAACGAATGTCAAGAAGAACTGAGATGCGGAAAGGACGCAGCTTGTACGAACACTGAAGGATCTTTCAGATGCACCTGCAATATTGGTTACTATGGAGATGGATACATCTGCACAGGTATACCACTGTTTGTGCAAACTTCCCAAGACTGAAAGCAGTTGCAAGCGAGGGTAAAAGACAGCACTGATTGATCACCATAAGAAAAACAGCCTGAAATATGATGATGTTTACCGGTTTGAGGTTGCCAATAGTTCCCGGTAAAAAAAAAGCGGCCAATAAAGTGTTAACAATAACTGCTGTACTAGATGACGAATTTTCTTCCTTTAGCGTATGTAAAAAAAACCTGTGCATTGAACACCAATCAGTCTTCTATAGTCTGAGGCATTGGATGCTTTGACAGTTATGATCGTAAATCGTGTAAATCGTAAACTTTTAAACCAAACATTATATAAGAAAGGACTGCTTTGTCTTTTAGAAGAGCTAAGGAAAATTCTTTATGCATAAGTCAATTCCAGTTGCGCCCAGCCCCCTCCCCGGGCTGACCCCCGGGCAGTAGCATTTTCTTTGCCTTGGATGGCAAATTCCCGGGGGTGGGGACTCTTGAGCTGTCAAATCCCCCGGAGTGGGGACGAAAAAAGAGGGCAAATGCCCCGTCCTCCGTCAACATCGCAACATTTTTTATTGATCGCACGGTCGAGTAGTGCCATTTTAAGCATTCTAATGTGCGATTTTTTGTTTCAATTAACGTCTTCCTTTGTAATAGTGCTATTCTAATTGAGACTTCACGCCGTGACGATACCAGTTTATGGTTTTAGTATTGTTATAAAATTAATGACATTTTAGAAATTAATAGTGCCCTGTAAAGTTAACTGCAATGAATAGTTTTATAAATATGAAAGGATGTTCTTCAAATAGTATCAAGAGAAACTTGATTCAATAACCCAAAAAACGTTGATTCACGTCGATAGCTCCCGAGTTTCGCTATATAATTCTGGCTTGATAAGCAATGAAGAAATGCATGCATAAAATCGAGAACATGC
This sequence comes from Porites cylindrica, assembly GCA_964035525.1. Taxonomy (NCBI): domain Eukaryota; kingdom Metazoa; phylum Cnidaria; class Anthozoa; order Scleractinia; family Poritidae; genus Porites; species Porites cylindrica. The sequence continues at coordinate 2,710,347 of OZ037781.1, read as the reverse complement.
CTTTACAAACCTCTTCAATTTTTTCCCGGCCTTGAAATGAGCCAATCTGCTTGCTTTTCAAGTAAAATCCTGTGTGTAGCTAAATTCTGATAGGAAACCGCGTGCGTGTCAAAAGCTCGGGGTTGGCAAATGCCCGGCCCCCGGGCAGGGCAAAATTTGCAAATGCCCCACCCCCGGGACTGAGGGCGGGCAAATGCCCCGCAGTAGCCCGGAGGGGGGGGGGGGGCTGGGCGCGGCTGGAATTGACTGATGCATTAACAACTGCCTTTGGCAACATAGTGTCTCATCGCTCGCAGAAATGTTGGTCAGTCTGATATTTTTCTAACGAAGTAAAAACTGGTTTGGCTGCTTCTTCTGGTTTAATTCTTCTCGATCTTTATAATAATTATGCTTATGACAATTTCACTATTAAAACGGTCTCCTATGGTTTCTCTTTTAACACGAACGAGTTTATTATCTCACAGTCACAGTCATCTCACTCTCTGATCTTAAATATCGTTTGTTCTCCCACTAGAGTGTTACACAATATTTGACTTCGAAGACCATGATTTGTCAAATTGGACTTTGAATGGCACTGCATTCAATAATCAGCCAACATACGGGAATAACACGTTATCAAGGAAGGGTAGGGCTAGGAGCAACCACAAAGGGGATTGGTGGATTGGTACCTTCGAGAATCGGCCCAGTCCCTCTGAACCGTTTGGGGGACAGCAAGGTGATGGTCCTCAAGGCTCATTGACGTCACCCAGTTTTCAGATTACTGGAAAATTGCTTACCTTCCTGATTGGAGCAGGCTGCAGAGGTTATACAAGTCCAAACATTCGTGCCGAGCTTATTGTTGATGGGGTAGTGGTTCGCAAGGAGACACCGACTGAGTGTGATGAGGCTATGAAAGAGAAAAGTTGGAATGTAACAGATTACGCTGGTAAACATGCCCAGTTGCGATTGATTGATTACTCCTCAGTTTTCTGGGGTCACATCAATTTTGATAACTTACAAGCTTGCCATAAACTCATTTCAGATACGGATCCTTGAGTTTTCTTGGTGTTCATTTTGAGCAGTTCTGTAAGGTGAAAAAAGACAAAGGACTTGTAAGAATAGAAGCGGTTTTTTTTTAATCATTTACAGAATTTACAGCTCTCTTTGTTTTTCTTCTGTGATCAATCAGATCGTCTGTACGTTTATTTTATTTATACTTTATGTAGTGATTTCGGTGAACAATCCTTGTAGTAGAGTTCGGATGTTTTGAATTAGCTCTGCGGTATTTTCCCAAAAGTTGAAACGAAAGCAACTTTATTCGCTCTTAAAAACCCAATACAATGGGAGTCATTTCTCTCCCTGAACCAAATTACAAACACAAAACTAAATATAAAGGTAACGAACTAACAGCGGGGTGTAAGAAGCTTGTTCTTAAAGTTAGTGTACGATTAACATAAGAATTATGTGAAGAGTTTAGTAATGATCCTTGTAAAAATTGGGACTTTCAAAGTAGCAGAAAGCACTTCAGAGCCTTGCTTTATCTTTATTGTTTGACTAAAAGCTGTAAAAGGTAGCAAAACGTATACATACACCAGGAACCGGGGCCAATAGCACACATATCAGGAGAATGCACCCAGCGAGAGTTTCCTCTTTAATACATTGAAAACACTTTTTAGGCTATCCAAAGTACTTTTAGAGCTGTAGAAATTCATTTTAAGTGGCGCTATAAAATTTGTATCTGTTCGGTCACCTTAGAGGAACTTGGGTCTTTTCGAAATTTTAAGGGCTTGTTGATTCGAGAAACGGTAGAGAGGTCAAAGCGATTGCCTGTTCTCTTAAAGAAGATACTATTTATTCCACTACTTCAGAGTTTGTTAAAGTTTCCTCAGACTAAAGTAGAAAGGTAACATTGGTTACTGCTTTGAGAATGTCAAACCGCGAGGAATTGAACACGATAGAACTCCCTGGCTCTGTTTCCATCTTTCCAACAAGGGATGGTGTAGTACTTTTAAAAAATGACGACACAGAGTTATGGACGTTTGACATGTCCTCTTCTCTTCTGTCTCTCTCTGAGGTTACCCCAAGTGACGTTGTTTTTTCTATTTTAGAGGAACGTATAGCCCGTTTTTATTCACCTGGACTACTGCATGTCTTTTGGTCAGATCACTACAGTTAAAAAACCACCTATTGATCGAAAGCGACCGTGACCACTTTGGGTGTTACGGTTTTAAAATAGATTTCCCACTTAAGCTCGATCTCTATGCTTACTGTAAGAACTACTTTGCGAAGATCTTTTAGCGACCACAAGGAGCTGTACCGTAACTTTACAATTGCAGTCCAATGAATTCTCTTTCAAAAAGTAGATGTGTCAGGTCCTCGTCTTCGAAAAGACCCTCTATAGTTCCATTCTCGTAAGCATTCACCTTCTGTAAGCAAGCGCTCAATTGTTTTCGCAGATTGGGAGGTCACTTACGAGAGGTACGTCAACTCCCGGGGTGGGGAGAGGGCGCGGGGGGGGGGGGGGGGGGGGCACTCGAGGAACGTTTGGGTAGAGGTGTACCGCCCAAATGCCACACCTTTGTTGAAGGTCCTGTCAAGTACTTTGCCATCGCGGTCAATGACTTTGGAATTAGATAAGATGATTGTTGTTATTGTTTTCAATTTATTTTATTATGCTATTTTACGGAAAAGAAAAACATCACTGGTGTACTTACCTAGTCAGTAAAAGGTATAAAGATGCCGTTTAGCCAGCCGTATAGGCACAAGAAAATGGATTTGGTAAGCTGATTCATAGTTTTGACACCGAGTATGTAGATGATCCCCTCAAGACATTTTAATGCACCTTCCGTTGTTTTGAGCGGGGCATGATTTTCAGAAAAAGGAAAAGCAGGTCATTTAGGTGGAACCGGTGGTCATTACTACGAAAAATAGCCTACTGTTCCATTTATTTTAGTGGCCACAATAATTTCCTGCTGGTTCTAAAACAATGAAAAGGTGCATTAAATTACCCGCTCGGTCCGCGCTACGCGCTCGGTCATTGTCTTTAAGACGGCCTCGAAGGAGCCCGGGAGAAGAAAGGGCGGGAAGGGGGATCTCTACGACGGCTGGAAGCGAGGAAGACATTAAAAAAGACAAGCTTTCGTTATTTGTTATTGCTTATCATCCACTGAAAGAAACGAACCCAAACAACGTCCATTTAACGTTCTCCGAGGCTTAAAGCAAAATTTTATATGCGAGAAAAGTCAAAAACCAAAAATTCGTACTCGGGATAAAGAAAAAACAGCATTACTTGCGGTCAAATTCGAAACCTTTCCAAGTCGCTTACACCGTAGGTCATTAATGAGACGGCATGACACATGTACACGTGTGTGGACTGTGTCAGTCGTGTAAGTGTCTCGTCTCTCTCGCTAAAGGGCGTTAGTCGGGAGACAAAGGGATACAAGGGTACGGAAGGTGGGAGGATGATCAACCCTGTCCCATCCCCCCCCCCTCCCCCACCGCTTTACTACTGCTACCAGAATCCTTCACGGTTTTTCTTTCTTGTGAAAATTGGGGCTTTCTTTTTAAAACCTCGCTGCGATGACATGACCACGGTATTTTAACATTACCTTGTAAATGAAACATGAAGTGTTGTAAAGAGTGCTTATTGAATGTAATTTAAGAACTGGTGGCTTTTTTTATTCATAAATTATGCAGAAAATGCTATTGATGCAAAAAATTATTCAACCAGTTTTCTAGCATTTTTTAATTTTTTATTTTTAATTGACTGTGAAAATCCCCGCACTTAAGTTAAGTCTGTCTGTCTTAAATGTAATAAGTGTCGTAGTCTTACTCAGCCTGTCTCGTGTTGCTTTTAATTTCGTGATTATGTACTAATTTTAACTACTCTTATATTTTTTAATTTTCTGAGCCCGTAGTAACTGGCTCACGCTGTTTCGGAATCCCTGCCACTTTTGTTTTTGTTATTCGTTTGATCACCTGAATGTATTTATATTATGTTGGCGAAGCTAATAAAATAAAAAAATAAAATAACTTGTTTTTTATTTACCTTCACGTAGTAAAAACAAATTAAGCATGTTTGATAAAGCATAAAACCAACCAAAACCACCCCCCCCCCCCCCCAAATATAACAAGAACAACAAGTTTTTTCAGTTTGCCATTAAATAGAGTTTCACCGTTCCCGTTATCAATCGATAAAAATCACCTGATTACTAACAATCTTTATTGATTCGATTTTTGTCTATTGGCTACTCCAAGATGTAACTACACCTGGAACTGCTACACCGACGTTATTTTGAAAGGGCGGCAGGTCCAAACGGTGAAAAACTGGGCGCCTACAAACCAGAAGAAAATTTTAAACCTGGTTTTCAAGAAAAGATAAGATTTTTCAGAATTTTTAAAAAGATTTTTTTAACAAGTGATAATTGTTTGATCCTTCGACTATCAATTGCAACTCAATTGTCAACAAATTTACTGCTTGCATGAAATCAGCTTTTATTTTTGGATGAACAGATGATCAGATATATCTTGACTACTCCGGGTTTCAATAGCTGTCGATGTAACAATTTTGGGAACAAATTAAGCAAGTACGACAACGACGGCAGTGAAAACGTCGTTAAAAAAATGAATTTGCGTTCTTTCAAACTTAATCGCGTCTATTTGGACCCGCCCAATATGTCAAATGCAGGCGACTTTTCATGGAGTTGAATTCTTAAGGATTTTATTCAGGTTCAAAAAGAGGAAGGAAAATTCGTCTTCGTATGTCCACGTCCTCCATAGAACGTCAAATTAGGAGGTTTTACGTCGTAGTCGTGCAGTGGACGTCAAAGAAATGTACTAAAAAGCGTGATGCACGTGCAGAGCTGTTGTTTTGATCATTAATTGAACCTTTTGTTTTTTGAAGTCGTCGTTGTGGTTGTCGTCGTCGGCGTAGTTGCTTAAGCTCCCTAATGTCGACAATCAACGACATCTTAGCAGCTGTATATCTTCAAACAGCCTTGTCGCCAGGTCCGTCTAATTTCCCATGATATCTGAGAGGTTATTAGACGCACGGACGTTTAATATACGGCGCAGCGACAATCTGCTCTTCTGTTGTCATGCAAAATATGGCCTCTTGGCCGTTTTATCTTCTGCTTGTCGTAAAGTTTGAATTTTCTTTCGTCGAATGCCAAACCCGTTAGTTTATTGCATAAAGGTGAGTAACAGTGAATCATTAATTTGCTATTGATTCAAAATGATATAGGTATAAAATTTCGTGACCTCTTGGATTACTGAAAGAATATACTGCATGTTTTTACAATTCCATTTTTTCCTAGTAGACTTTTTAGTGTCATAGAGAACATTAATCGTAACTATGAGACAGAAAGCTTTATTTATTTTGCTACATTCTATGCATGAGAAATATGGTCTTTGAAACCCATTCCCTAGGGTACTCTATCCCCGAGTGACACTTCCATATGTGCCGCTGAACAGGATATGGTTTTTTTGAGACTTTTAGCCTGCGGACACAGACGTATTTACGGTCGTCTGACGTCTGTGTCCGTAGGCTATGAGTCTTCAGGATTCGTACTCAAAATTATTTTTTCCAAAATCATCCAATTCCATTGTGTTAGATTAAACAATTTTAATCTAAATTACGTAATTCTGTCTGGGAAACGAAAGGAATCAGGGCCGGGTTGTTCGAAGCCGGCTGGGTTAAGATAACCCAGGGTTAGTGCAAATTTCGAATTCAGATATGAGAGCTTAAAAAGCCAATTCAGTTGAATTCTCTCTTTCTACAATTTGATGATTGGATATCCTAATAAAAAAAAATAGAGAAAATTATCCGAGAGAGTGCTTTTGATAAAAAGAAAAAGAAACCCGGGTTAGAATTTAACCCCGGGTTAGTGCTAATTGGCGTTCGAACAACTGGGGGCCCAGGGCCCTAAAATAAGTTCTCTCGACAGGGTAGCGAAATGCATGATTTGTGTCTAAACCGAGTCAGGGTTTGAAAGCTTTGGCAGGACTTCTAGAAACGGGTTCCTGGTCTAAATACGATTTCCTTTCTCCCTTTTTTTTTCGAAAATTGCAAAGTAGAACTTAGTAATAAAATGAATTGATTGAACATTGGTATAACGCTGCCTTGGTTTCAAGAGGGTCAAAAACGTGATGTCTGTGTGAGCAAAAAACGTGTCTTCATAGTCATGCATCCCGTGTCGGGGGCAGACTTCATGTTAGTATATCGAGTCGGCCTACGCAGATGTTTTTTCACGTAACTTGTAATTCAAACCGAAACGCAATCCCTCTTATAATCTGCGCACCCCTAACGCTCATTCCTACCCCCTTGGGATAGACTTGCCATATAAAAAACTCCTCCCACAATTAAATTTTGTTTCGTAAAATCGTAAGAAATAAATGATCCTCTGCAAAAGTTCTACTCAATAGGTTTCATTTGAATACCAGCACCATAAGATTTCGCCCATAGACTGAATGTTGCCCCAAGCCTCTTTTTCAAAGGGAAGCTAAGTGCAATAGGAAAGGGTTTGCACTTAGCCTCGTTTTTAAAGTGAACGTTTATGGAACTCGGCAAAAATTACCTATTGTCTGGTCGCTACTGCCCAAGCCAGCCCGGAAGTGGGGGGGGGGGGGGGTACTCCTGGGAATTCTTGGCGGGGGTGTGCCTGACCCTATTTCAGACCAAAAAATGACATTTTCCATACCTGTTTTCAGACCAGACCTCTAAAATCCATACCTGTTTTCAGACCTGATCTTTTGGCTGAAATTATGTCATCATTACTTAGATTAGAGCGCAAACAAAAAATTTCTTCAAACGCATTTCGAATTCGCCTATTTCCACTTTGTTATTATTCATTTGGGATTGAAATGATAAACACGTTCATACACTCCCGTAGTTCCCTCGAAAACTATACCCGATGCCACACCAAAATGGAAAAGTCTATACCCGTATTCAGACCAAACACCTTACCCTTTGTGGCGGCACAAATCTACATGGCTTATATAAGGGAGTACCACCACACGTGCAGCACACTCTCACCACCGTTATATCATTTTCATGTTTTTCTTCCAACGAAATTGGTTTCCGTTGTTGCTCTGGCTCTTTGCCTGTTATCCAAGTTAATGTAGACATTAAAATTTTGTGAAAAGAAAGACTCTTTTTTTTTTTCTCTCTAAAAGTCCGGGCGCCCATGTAATTTACCGCCGAATCGAGCGGGGTGCTTGAAATGCAAAAATTTCACCTCAGCTACAACATACTCCTCCCCCGACTGGCTGACTCCTGACCCCTTCCCCTCCCCTAGCGTCTGTACGCTCAGCGTTCGGTCGTACGCTGACGTCATAACCAATTTTTCTCGGATGGATAGATGACCAAATTTTCTTAAAGGGCTTCGTTCGCGCGCGTGGAGCTCCGCTAAGATTGATTTACATTGCCATTTTTTTTTCATTTCAGAGTTTCAGACAGTTCCTGGCCGAATTTTGGCGGTAAACATGGCGTACTTAAGAAAGAAACGTCAGACGGCCGGGAATGAAACAGATGGCGAACACGCTTATAAAGAGAAGGTATACAAATCACTTGGCTTAACAAATTTATTTATCTGCAGTTAAAATAATTTTTACGATGCCTCAGATAACTTTGATGAGCGGCATTAGCATATCAATACCTAAAATTACCGGAATTTTCCCCCCATTTGCTCCCGATTTGTTTGTTTGCCTGTTTATTTTTACTTAGCAGTCTTAGCATGCGGTGTCTTTCAATCAAAATGGCCTCGTATGTAGTTTCTTTACAGTTGCAGATTAGCTTTAGCTCAGTCTGTTTATCGTCTGTTTTTCATCTTATTTTTAACGTAATTGCATAAAAAGGATGGCCTTTAGGATACATAATTGTTGAACTTCTGTTCTTAAGGTGACTCGACCCAGTTTTTTTGGGGGGGTACCATCCTACTTTGAAGCTCTCTGGTATCCCCACCTTTACTTTTATCGTAAGTCTAACACATAGAATGGATAACATATAGATCAATCTACAATATAACATAAAATTTTTGGCGATCGGAGTAAATGTCACGTGGTTCAGTAATGCCACGCCCCTTTGAGGTCTGAGTCGAAAATCTACTGTTGCCGGCATTTTTTCGTGAAAATCTCTCGGCTACACATAGTGCGCATTAGTGCCTTGCGCTGAACAGAGTTTCACCAAAATCGCAAAGACCCAATTCGAGAAATTCAGCGGTTTCCAAATTTAGGTCATAATTTATGCGAAAATGATAAGCAAACTTTACACGGATTATATCTAATAAACGATGAGATTCATCTCTGTATTTTGGGCATCCTTATAACAGATGGGTCTTTGCAAGTCGGCAAAACAATTTAGGGTCTTGTAAATGCGCGCGATTTCGAGCAAAGCAAACATACACAAATTATAGTTTTCGCTATTTGTTGACGTTTGTCAGCGTTTAAGAGTCCTTCTCACGAAAAAAGCATTTTCTTAAAAATTCGCAGTTTTTTTCCTTCAAATTTTTTCAGGGCCACAATTGATTAACTAACTACCCGGACTCTGAATTTCATGGCCATTGAAAAACTGTGACATTACCTTCTATAAGCCCAAACGTGAGTAAACATTGAAGATTTTTAGCGTTTTGGCTGAGTTTGTGCTTTGGGAGTTGTCTATTGTTTCTAGTCTGTCATTATACAGCATTCTTGTTCAGCATGCGTGCAATGACCACGCTTGGCTGACTTCCGAATGCTCACCGACATATGATAATTTAGTATAAGAAAATAGAAGGGATTCCCGTCACGAGTTAGTTTAATTATTGGCTTGCATTAAACCTATGAAAAAATGATATTTTTTTAATAGTAAGTAGTTTTAGTGTGTAGCACTTCTTGATTTTTTTGCAAAGGCACAAGAAGCACGAGAATTGATTAAAAATTGAGAGTTAAACCTCTATGTATCACTGTACCAAAATTATCATATCTAGGTGAGCATTCGGAAGGCAGCCAAGCGCGGTCATTGTACGCATGCTGAACAAGAATGCTGTATCATGACAGACTAGAAACAATAGATAACTCGCAAAGCACAAACTCAGCCAAAACGCTAAAAATCTTCAATTTTTACTCAAGTTTGGGCTTATAGAAGATAATGTCACAGTTTTTCAATGACCATGAAATTCAGAGTCCGGGTAGTTAGTTAATCAATTGTGGCCCTGAAAAAATTTGAAGGAAAAAAAAAATACGAATTTTTTAACCTTTGAAGTCTTAGCGAACCAGATCCGTAAAAACCCTGCGATCGAAGGCTTCCTGCTCCCCGGAACAGGTGGCCTTCAATTTAAAATATCGCAGTATGCCGATGACGCCACTAATTTCGTAAAGAACGAGAGATCTCTCTGTCACCTTCTAGAGACCGTGAACAAATACGAGAGGGGGTCTGGGGTCAAGCTCAATACCTCCAAGTCCGAGGCAATGTGGCTTGGTAGGTGGAGAGCTAATGGCGCCTCCCCCTTTGGTTTACAATGGGTTAATAAAGTTAAGATCTTAGGGGTTTATTTTTCGAACGGACTAGTAAATGTTGATGAAGATAATTGGCGTTGCAAATTAGATAAGCTAAAGAGAACTTTAGGGCTGTGGGCGCAAAGAGATTTCTCTTTTTTAGGCAGAGGCATGATTCTAAATGTTCTTGGGGCCAGTAGATTTTGGCATGTTGCGAAAGTACTGCCGCCCCGCCAAAATGGTTTCTGTTGAATACAAGCGAGCTGTTTGGCCTTTTATCTGGAAATCAAAATCTGAAACTGTAAGCCGAGCGCGCTGCGTGGCCCCCATCGCGCGTGGGGGTCTGAATATTGTTGATTTCGAAACCAAGTGCTCAAGTTTGCGTTCGTCGAGTCTCTCTGGGTATCGGGAGGGATTCGGCACATGCAAATGGCACTTTTTAGCCCGCTACTTTTTCGGAAATCGCTTTTCTAATCTTTATCCTCGTTTTGATTTTTCTTTTCGTTCAATTCCTTTGTCTTCTGAGCCGTCTGCTTTTCATCGTAATTGTTTATCTCTGTTATCTTCCTTGCGTAGTAAACACGGCTCTTTACCGGCTGATTTTTCTTGTAAGAATTTGTATAGCCTTCTTCTAGATCTCCCGAGCGCCTCTCCGCGTTCCTCCGGTTTTTGGGCCGCTTCGCTTAGGGGGCCGATTAACCGGTGGGCCGCGGTTTGGCGCAAGTCTCGCCTTAAGCTGATTGAGAATAAGAAAACTGATTTACTTTGGCTCATTATTCACCGCGCAATTAAAGTTCGATACGCATTGAAAACTTGGGGATACAAACTTAAATCTGATAAGTGTGCTTTGTGTTCCCAATTTGATACAATTGAGCATTGTTTTCTCTTTTGCCCTCGCGTGCGTGCTGTGTGGAATTATTTTACGCCTTATCTGTCTCGTCTTTCTACTTGCCCTTTGTCTGTTAACTCTTCTTGTATTTTCTTCCCTTTCTCGTCTCGTGCTTCTTCGCCTTCTTTCTCGCTCTACTGTTACTTAATCGCTACAATTTTATTTTGGATTTGGCAAACTGGAAACCTCGCAACCTTTCGAAATTCTGTCTTAAACGTTAATCAAATCGTTAACCTGATTAAGAAGGATATTTCCTGCCGAATTTTATGTACAAAACAGGATGAAAAAGAAAATTTCTGGTCTACTAGTAATGTTCTTTGTAAGATTTCTGATGCTAACTCTATTTCTTTTTTCCCTCCCTGTCCATAAGCCTTTATTGTATATAGCCGCTTTTAATTTTAGTTCGCTTTATTTAGTTGCTCCTAGATATCTTTGTACATAGCCGCTTTTAATCTTAGTTTAGCCGTTTTGCCTATGAGCATTTAGCCGATCGCTCTGTATATAGCCGCTTTAACTTATTTAACTCGCTTTGTTTTCCTGGAAGCCTTGTAAATATTTCCCGGAAATCCTGTACATAGCCGCTCTGTTAATTTGCATTAGTTACCGGAAGTCATGTTAATATTTCTCGGAATTCTGTACATAGCCGCTCTACTTAGCTTAATTTGCATTAATTCCCGGAAACCTTGTAAATATTTCCCGGAAACCTTGTAAGTACTACGCTACTCAGAGTACAGGTATAAGAACTTTCAATGACGACATAGAACTACACATACCATAACTTAGAAATTGACCGCAATAAATTCTCTTCTAGAAAGCAGATGGTTCGACTCTCGTAAGCGATCACTAAGTCTTCGCTTTATGTTTGGTCGGTTAAGGGAGGTTCGTCTGTAAAACCTTAACCCCTGCTTAACCTATTGGATTGTGATACTGAACACAAGTTCTGTCGCTGGTGTTCCTAAGCGGCAATTACTAAGTCTTAGACCAAAAAAAAGCAACTTTCAAACATCAGGAAATATAAACCTTGACCTACTGTTTATGATACAGAACATCAGTTCGGTTGATGTTTTCTTTTGCTTGCTTATACTAAGTCCGATACTCACTGACAACTATTCAAGTATAAACCTTACGCTACTTCGTGCGACAGTGTACTTTACTCCTTAATGGTTCTCTGTTTTATTAAACCTTGCCTTAAAAACTCTTAATTAAAGCTACCCTTACAACTAGCAACGCCTCAAATCTTAAGCTGTTGATTATGATAGAGAGTATCAGTTCCGGGGCTTTTCTATGCCACTTGCTAAAAGTAATTCAATGACCTTAACAGAAAACCCTGCATGTTAATATGGTTTCCATTGTAGAAGTTTCGAACCATCCGTTTATGAGGTTTTCACGCTGGATTGTTCACATCACCTCTTGGCTTTGGAAGATGCAGATCAAGCTTCAGATCCATCATTGTGGAACACTCAAGGCCTGTAAGATTAAAAACAAAACAAAGAAAAGACAACCATGAGACACAAAACGTTCACTTAAAGCGGAAAGACAACACCACAGTCACAACCAAACCATCCAAACTGAAGACATCGTCATGCGTCCCAAATAAGGCAAGGAACGACTTGTAACAGTGATTTAACAGATAACGCCCTTGGTTAAGGAACTCCTGGCAATGATTTCAGTTGTCGTGAAAGCTTCATTTCCCTTACAAACAGTTAAGTGCTGGCTCAGCTGCGGCCAATAAATTCCGATGCACAAACGGATCACCCATCAAAAAGGGATCAAGTTCTTTACCGGTTAACCTGTTAAGAAAATCGTGCGTAATCACTACATCATATTTTACGCTGTTCACAAATCATGAGACTATGTACAGTGCTCGTACAGATTCTTGGATCCAAAGACTTTTTCCAAACGTTTTTCTAAGACAATAATTTCTTTTTCCAGACTCAAGGTTATCAAATAGGTAATCAATAGAGACATTGAAAAACGCAGAAACCAATCTTTTTTCCATGATGCAAAGGAATCGTACAGTACCTAAGGTACAACGTGGACATAACACAGTGAGTTCTGAAACTTCTCATACTTATACTGAATGTCTTGGTTACAGGGCGATATTAAATGAGATTTGATGACCACGTGAAAAACATTTCACTTATTTAGCATTTGTTGTAGCTTTAAAGCAAAGAATCTCCACACTTTTCACCATTTTCCCTGACTTGACCTCTTTTTTGCAGACTTTTCCCAGCTCCACAAATTTCGTTTGCAAATTTTAAGACTTTTTCTCAAGAATTCAAGACTCTGTACGAACCCTGTATGTGATAATGTTGCATCATTCAAAGACGCAACTTATACAGTTGCAAAAAGAAAGCCTGTTGGCTTGCTATAGTTCAGTAGTTAGAGCGCCGCATAGGTATCGCAGAGGCCAGGGTTCAGTTTTTCCGGCTTTCTTTGAACAATCGCAACACTTGCGTCTTTAACTGGGATGATCTTGTTTGTATTCATTTCTTCATTCCGCAGTTCCAATATGGATGTATGTTAAATTCATAGACAAAGTGTCAAAATAATACAGTCTCACAGCTGTACCTCTGCTGTCACTATCAACAATGAACGCTAGGCGATGTGCAAATCACATAAAACCGTAGAGAAACAAGCAGTGTCTTTCTCAATATTTCTTTGACAGTGTTTGGCACAAAAGTAAAAAAATCCCCCTGAAATCATTCTTATCAACGAACGAAATTCTCACCTTTGCTTTTTTCCTGCAGTCTTTGTCTCGCGGCCGCTTGACTGCGACAAATGCACACATACGTTTGGACTGCCAAAGGCCAATAGCGATCAAACCTTCTTGAGGAAAGGAAGACAAACATGCCGGCCTATTTTCCATAGAAAGTAAACTAAGCAATTCTCCAGTCATAATATTGAACAACCGAAGACAGAAACTTTCCAATATATTTTGGCAGTCGATAACGCATTCCGTCTCACTCACAAATGCACAGTTAAAAATGTGATCGACTGTGCATAGTGTCTGGAGAGTTTTTCCTGAAAATGCATCAAGCACGTGCACTTCTTGCTTACTCTGAGGGGATTTTGCTGAGATTAGGACAAACTCTTCCCTTGGAGAAAACATGCCAGGAAGATTCCAAGAGTACAACAGAGAACCTTTAAAATCTCTCTTCCATAGACTACCTCCGTCGTCTGACAGCTGAACTGAGTCACGAGCAGTGGACAACAGCCGAAATTTCCTGTTACATTCTATGGCTTCTTTATAGATAATTGGACATGTTGACTCGTATCCCTCATGACAAAGGGAGATGGTCTTCACTATATCTCCACTTAACGTGTCCAGGATGCTTACTTCAAAACTTCTGCCCACGCATGCTACACGCTGGTCTGTAACTGGCATCATATACGTAACCTCCCTTAACCTGGGCCAACTTCGGACTTGCTGAGACAACTCAAAATTCCACAGCTGGACAGCAGTCCTACGATGACGTTGTTTCAAAAGGACGCCATTGGTCACTGGTACAAGACAAATACCGTTGTCAGAAATGTTTAAGGCCGTAAGAGGCGGTTTAGGATAATGGAGATCAGGACAAGTTCCAATCTCTAACGTTCCATTAAGTTTTCCACTTGATACATCAAAAGATACCACTGCTGCTTCCTTGTCTTCAGTAACACCATAAACGGAATTCCCATCTACAGCAAAGGCAACGTGACCGAGTATTCTACAAGACGTGGTTCTTGCAATTATCATTTCTTCAGGACTGAACATGGCAATGCGGTTGTTTCCAGGGAATACCCTCAACACACTTTGTTTGCTTAAGACAAACGCAAACGCCCCCTCTACAAGAGTCCAATACGGTCCCAAACGTCTGAACAAACATGATACAGGATCTCCCATCAAGAATCCAGCTTTGCTGGATGATTCATAATCCCAAGGCTCAAAGTCAACGTTATCGTGAATAACATTAAAGGAAAATGTGCCACAAGTTAATTTCATAATGTCTAAGCGAATGCCTTTTGGGTATCTCTCCCACATAGACTTTACTGGTTTACACCAACAAAACAGGGATTTGAGGTTAGGGGCAAACTTGATCATTCCACATGGTAAAAAAGTGGTGACCTCTGCAAGTGTCTCAAAGCAATTCAACGCATCAACCAAACACACTAATCCAGAGACATGAGAAATTGCAAGTAGTTTTTGATCTGGAGACCAGGCAAAAGACAAAACAACCTCCTCCCTATAGATCCGATCAATTTCATCGCCATTTTTTAGACTCCACATGACAAGGCATTTTTCATCACCAGGGAAATCTGTAATCATCCTATCCCCATTAACTGAACAAACGGTAAATTTGCAGTTGCTATTAGGGAACAGTGGAAGGAAATCTCCGTTAACTGAGTAGGCACGGCTAAGGATTCCAGGAAGAACAATGGGCTCAGTAGGGTGAAAAACAACAGAGCGATAACATGACAAAACAGATGAGTTGGGCACCACTCTAAACACGCCAAGGTCATCGACGTAATGTTTTTCGACCGTGACCGGGCGTTTCCATATTTGCTTCCCTGTTTGTAGCGACCACAGTTGAATCGTTCCATCCCTACATTCGCAAACCATGGACTCCTGCTGGGGTGAAATATCAAAACAAGCCACTCGAGAGGTGCAGCGAAACATGACCTGGACCGCCATCTCCTCCTCCGTAGCCCCCTTGTGAATGTACTCCATGTAAGGTATTTCATGATATTTGGTCTGTAAAAGTTCTGTCGCTTCACCAGCAAAAACGTCTCCTCCTTCGTTCACCATCACTTGGAAAAAAGCACTAGGATTCGTCGCAAGTCTTTCGTGGTACTTTCTCAAAAGAAACAACAAGGTACCAAGGGCTTTTTGGCTCTCACTACTCAGTGACTGAGTTTGTTTCTGCGTAAGGATAATATCTTCGGAGCTAGCCGTGTTGTTTACACAAAGCTTTCCATACACAATGTCTAAGTCGGTAACATAATTGTTAACGATTTCTTCAAAGCTGGATGTTCTTGTACTCTGTTCCAGGTCTCCAGAGTGGAGCATATGATAAACGCCATGCTGTAGGGCGTACCTCGCAGTGTCACTGAATTCTGTGCCGTAAACGCCTTTTCTTTTCACGTTATTCACTTCATCAGTACAGAGCTGAGAAAGCATGACATGACCTTGCTTTTCATCCACAGAGAAGTTGTGTAGTCCGTAGGTAGTTCTCTCAGTCAACCAATCCTTAACTGATTTGTGAAAGAACACAATACAGTCATCATGAACAGGAAGAAGGGTTGAGATAGAGTCGATAGTTTTTCTTTCTTTCCGATGACCAGATGGGGACTTTGAGTCAGAAAGTAACATCTTAGAAACAAAGTCTAGTGGTAGCGGTTCTCTTGCAGCCGCCAAAGCACTTAGAAAAGTCAAAAACTGGTCCTCACCAATTTTCAATTCTTTCTCTAAACGTTCAAAGTAGGACTGATAAACAGACGACACACCCGAAGGTAAGGTTCTCCCTAACTCCTCGGGGGTGAGAAGTGAAACGTTTTCCTTGATAAAATCGACCATCAAATAAGCATATAAAAAATGCCCTGCAGCCTCCCGGACCAGTGCATCGATAACAACTTCTTCAAAGCCTGATTGAATGACGCTGCACAGCTGTCTTTCAAGGAAAAGTCTGATGTCTTCTACATTTTCTTCATCATCATGTTCCAGTAGAACAGGGTTGAACTTTTTAAGACGGTCTGCGATATTTATTTCCGGTCGAGTTGTAACACAAAATCGAACCCAACCAGGAAGTGTACAGAAGTGATTAGCTATGACATCAACCAGCTCATTGCGGCCTTTGTATTCACTTTCATCCAAGCCATCAATCACCATAAGCAAACTTTTACCAGGGTCATTCACCTTTCTTAAAGGCTCCTCGAACAGCAATTCAAACAGATCTCCAACCTCTAGGTTGTTGATGTCTTCACCCACGTTTCTTGACAGTGTTTTTACAAGTTCTCTTTTATACTCTGGCAAAAACTCACTCAGCTGATAAGCTAACGATTGAAGCATTATCTTAGGATTTCTGGGACGCGCCTTGTTGTGCTGACAAAAGTGACCTCCCGACAGTCGACCAGCACGTCGCATTGTTTGACAAACGATAGCGGAGATCACTGATTTGCCCATTCCTGCATCTCCACTGATTACCATAACACGATTTTCAGATGTAAGGTCCTCTAACCACAACTTGATCTTCTCAAATATGCGCAAGCGCGTTCCCTCCTGGTATTTCCCAGAGTGATACTGGATGACGCTCTCGGTATCAACTTTTGCTAATTTTCTCAGAGCTTCATCCTCTTCAGCTTTATCTCCTCTTTCTTCAGCGTTTGCAGCCTCACGTTTTATCTGCTGCTGCAATTCTTGTTGGGTTGTCCGAACTTCCTGTAACATTTGTTGTAAATTGCCAACAGCCTGGTGTGTATCTTGAAGCGTCTGTTCCACTCTGCTAACCATTTGGTGCGTATTTTGCAGAGTTCTGTGGTCCTCTTTGTGCAATTTACTAGTCTCCATTTGAGTCTGTTCTACTTGGCAAACTATTTGGTGTGTATCTTGAAGAGTTCTGTGGTCCTCCTGTTGCAAATTGCTGGCTTCTATTTGCGTCTGTTGCACTTTTCTAACTATTTGATGCGTATCGTGAAGAGTTCTGTGATCTTCCTGTTGGTTTTGGAGCACTTGCTGTTGTTTTGTACGTAGATCTTTCAGCTGGAATTGGATCTCCTCGTCATTTTTCATCCACTCAATAACAGCGCTGACATAGTCCTCCCCACAAGGCTCTCTCTTTAATCTGTCTACCTCAGACTGACTTAAACCGAGCGAAACAAGAACGGAACTTACTTCATGCCATTTCACATCGAACACTGGTGTTGGAATGCCAGTTGTTGCCACGTGACCATAGAGCTCGTTTCGGTAGTACTTAATGCGAGCAAGGTTAGCCTCTATAGAAGTGTCGCTCGCGGGAGGCATTTTGTCCCAGCCTGAAAGGGGAGGGGACAGTCCGCAAATGTTCCTCAGCAAGAGGAACAGAAGAGTGATGTCAAAGTTAATAGCGTTTGGTGGCCCTCCACCTGGTGGTGGAAACAGTTTGTCCCATTGACTATCTTTCAGAATGTTTTTACGCCGAAGTTTAGTAAGAATGGAATGAATACTTTTGGAACTAAGATCAGCAACCAAGTTGGCAGGAGGGTGATAGTAATCAAAAGTATTCCTCAGCACTGTAGTTCCACCATTGATGAGCAGTCTTCTTAGCTTGTTTCCATTTGTCTCCTCTACAGAACTGGTCAGGGGTGAGGGTGCTGCAGTCGCCATGCTAATAATAGACAAACAGGTTCACCAACAGTGTATCTGAAACCAGTGAAAATTTCATTGCATTATTTTGCTAGTCTAGGTAAAACGAGACAATGCCGATCTGAAAAAGAGGCAAATACATTGTAGGGTATCAAATTTTGGAACAACACTCCTACCCCTGCCCCGGCCTCTTTTGGGTCAGGTCTCAAACATGGTGAAGAAAATCACATACTATAGCCTGAATAGGGCAAGGCTTTGTTTTATGAAACAAAGCAATCCCACCAAGATTTCCCAGGAGTATCACCCCTACCATAGTAAAAATGAAGGAGCACTGGGAGTCACAGAAAGCAGTGGCCCACGGCATGAGCTCCTGCTGGAATAAACAAGTCAACTACCTCTGTGTTTGAACCTCTAACAGTAGCCTAGAGATCCTCAAGTTAGTACGTTACCACTTGAACTAATAAATTACTAATAATAAATTGATTCATAAGCTTTCACATGAAGCCTGATTTGAATTTTCAATCCCTTCAAAATTCAAGACTTTTTCCAGACTTTTTCAAAAAACAAGATGCGAAAGCGATCGACTAAGGAATGGAACTTCTTAAATGCATCGCTTTTAAAGAAATTAACTCTCCTCTTCTTTTTAACCCTTTGGTGACAGCCAGCGATTTGCGCGAAAACCGCGTTTTTCACCAATAGGCCTTTTGCATTAGTTGATCACATGATCAACTTTCGGTAAACACGAAAACAGTTCGCTTTTGAAAACTTTTGTTAGC
Organism: Porites cylindrica; assembly: GCA_964035525.1. Taxonomy (NCBI): domain Eukaryota; kingdom Metazoa; phylum Cnidaria; class Anthozoa; order Scleractinia; family Poritidae; genus Porites; species Porites cylindrica. The sequence goes on along the minus strand of OZ037781.1, from coordinate 2,691,911 downwards.
ATGAGCTGAAAGAGCATATTAAAATTAGGCAACCTGTAAATTTTCAGCCGTATATCTCAAAAGTAGCGATTGCAACGGCCAGCGAAAATTAGAAGGATTTGTATGAGGAAAACAACACTTGCCACCCAGTCACACTTGAATGGTTTTCCATACAAATGCTTGTAAATTTTGAAATTTTTAGACTTTCATTAAATCTTTCCCTTATTCATTTAAGGGATCTAAGTGCCTGTTATGAATTTAAAGGAGATTTGAGCTCCGTAATGCTTAAGGAAATATTTCACGACAGTTTGATAATTTTGAAATTTAGAAGGATTTGTATGGAAAACAATTCAAGCGTGACTTGGGTGGCAAAAGTTGTTTTTCTCAAAAAAATCCTTCTAATTTTCGGCGGCTGTTGCAATTGCTACTGTTGAGATATACGGCCAAAAATTTACAGTTTACCTAAGTTTAATATGTTCTTTCAGCTTGTGCTAACAAAATTTTTCAAAAGCAAACTGTTTTCATGTTTACCAAAAGTTGATCATGTGATCAACTAATGAAAAAGGCCTATTGCTCTTCTTTGGACTGGTTTTCGGGCTAATTAGCATAAGAATGGCTAAAATGAATTTTGTAACAAAAAGGGCATATTTTCCGACTAATTCTAGATAATTAAACAGCTTTTTTTGTTTTCCACCCATGCGCAGAAGCCAAAATTTGGACTTTTCTGCAATCTATTTCGATCTTTCTCTCTCGCTCTCCTTTCTTTTCCTTAGCCTTAATTCTTATTCACAGTTTTCTTGTCCACTTTATCATCTTTCCTTTATATGGAATTGTGGCTGGCCAACTTTTAGGAAAGATAGAAATTTAATCTTCAAAGAGAAGTAGGTAAATTCAGCGAAATTGGCAGTGGATTTTTCCTCAAAATGTAACCTTTTTTCTGAGTGTTCCGTATTTCCTCAAATAATCGCTGGGGGCGATTATTTCTTTTTTTGGACCATTTTCAATATCCTCAGCGTCGTGACTGATCAGTTTTGCTAGATCAGACTCCACTTCAGCCTCATCCTCCAGATTTACTGCTATGGGTATTGATATCGGGTTACCTATGGTGGGAGGGGGCAATCATTCGAGGGAGGCAATTAATTGAGGGATGGCTATTATTCGAGGAAATATGGTAACTCTGTTAGGATTGGTCAAAATAACCAAAACAAGGCATCGATGGAAAGATTTATCTTTGCTGATGTTGTTGTTTACTGATTTATTAACTTAAACTAAACGCTACATGGGTCCAGCAAGGAAAATATGCATCGTTCCATATGGAAAGGAAACAACCAAAGCAGTCCTTGAAGGGTTAAAAAGAGCATAAAAAGCACTATATTTTAGATATTTTTAGCTTTTAATATTTTAATCTATCTGACATTTTAACATTTTTAACCTGTAGTTTATATCAGTTAAATTTTTAGTTCTTAACTTTTTCACTTTTTATAACTACTACGCATTCATTTATCTAAGATCATTTATTGTTCTATTGTTTTGCAGGGGCTCACTGAATATCACTCCTTGTGCACTGAGCTCCCTGTATAAGGATTCTTATTCTTATTCTTCTTCTTCCTCTTATTATTATTATTATTATAAACATAACTATAACAAAATTCTCAGATCTGATTGGCCATGAACTGCCCTGACAGTATGCGTCATGCCTATAAGTAATGGGACAGTATGCACAATCACGTGCACTCTTAAATGGCTTTTTATCACTGCTAGCAAAAAAACATTGGAATTTCTTCTGTGTCATCCAAATCAGTCTGTAATCATACTTGTGATCAAACAAATTGGACTCCCGCGGATTTTGTTAATCACTCGTACGATTACAGACCAAATTGGACTCCACTCAGTCTTGTTACCATTACTTATTATTATTATTATTATTATTATTATTATCATCATCATTATCATTATTAAAAGTGAAGAATGATCATCGCAGTAAATTTTCCAATTTAAGCAATTGGAAAGAAGAAGCCTGAAAAAAAATAAGGGCTTCAATGGGATTCGAACCCGTGACCTCCGCGTTGCCGGTGCGTTGCTCTACCAACTGAGCAATTGGAAAATTACCAATGGAAATTGGAAAATTTACTGCGATGATCATTCTTCACTTTCGTCTACAACCGCAGTTCAAAAATGAATTATTTCATATACTTCACATCATTATCATTATTATCAAAACCTGTGATTCTTAAGATAAATCTCTGATCAATCTCTCATTTAAGCATGTTCAAATGATTTGTAATGGCGATTGACTCGACAAGATGAAGCAACTTTGGAAGTTGCATGCCTTATGGGAGTTAAAATATTGAAAATAAATCCTGTTTCATATTTTATTGCTGTATATTTTAGAACAGTTCTTTATGACGAACATTTAGATATTGTTTATATGTAAGTTAATGACCCTGGGAGTTACAGTATCGAAGCTGTCAGCATATTTTAATAACACAGCTGCATTGATAAAATTTGCCAAAAGATTGCTAGTTATTAATAAGGGGTTACAAATAATCCGGTGTGTGCTAAGTTGTGAAATCACAATAGGCTGTGAACGGTCGATCGAATGCTTAAAAGAGCACTAGCATGGTGGATTTCGAGAGGAATTCACAATTGGCCAAAAGGAAAGAGACACAACAGAAAAATAGAAAAAGAAAGAAATCAAAATCATAGAAAATAAAGCCTTCTCACCTCTATTCCATTGTCCTTTGTTGGCTTCGTTAAAACTGTGTTCGCTTGTGATTATCACTATTCACGCTAAGAATATTTTCAAAAGGTGAGATTAAATCAATTCTTTCCGCTTGGCTAGTAGTGAATAAAATTTTCTTTGTAAAGGCGCTGACTAGCTTACCTTTTGGCCGAAATCCAGCTTGTAAAAAACAGCGAAACACTCAATGAAGGCAAATTCAACGATTCATGCATTCACCATTGGAATATATCCCAGAACTCCGCGCGCAAAAAAGTAGTTGGGCGGGGGGGCGTGGGGTGGGGGGAACTTCTAGAGGAAAAATTTAACTGGTTGTTCGCGTCGGCTGGAACTCTATGAAATGGCTGCGTCTGATCGTAGGATATCGGTACAGTATTAAAGGGGATTATTTCAAGGAAACTATGTTTGCTCCAGCAAAATTTTCAGTCCATACACATGCTCTATTTTGAGTACAAACGCCCCTTCCCCTCAGTAAAAAGGATCATTGCGTGACTTCGACCCAAACAGCGGCTGCGAACTGGTGACGAATTGTGTTCAGTGTTTCCGGGTCGCGTTTTTTCAATATGGCGGATTTGCAGTGACATTCAAGTTTGTTCTATAGAGTACGTTTGTATTTACTGCCGAGGCCCTTTGAGAAGTCGCTCTATATCCAGGAAATAAGGTAAAAAATCTTTTGATTTTAATCAGCTAATAATAGGTCTTCACAGGATGCTAAGCGGTAAATCAATGTATTTATTTCAGAAAGCTGCAGAAAGGTACTCTTTTAGCTTAATGTAAATATGGAACAGTTTACCAAATAACTTAAAGGAAATTTAGTAATCGCAGTTGTTTTAAAGAAAATTAAAAGTTTTGTTCAACAAAAATATACTGACTCTACATGGTGGAACATACATACAATGTAATACTCTTGCTGCTTAACAATATGTAAGGCCACCATATTCAATACCAGTGTTTGCAAAGCATAAATTAAAGGGGAGCTCCTTGGAAAAGCTCAGCTAAGCTTGCAGAGATCCCTTGCTAGAAGATTGATTGATTGGTTAATTGTTCCATGAACAAAAGTCAATTATTACAAATTCAGCATGGATAATGGCAGGACGGGTCTTTCTATTACCCATGGTTTCAGTGTACTGGAAAAAAAAGTTTTTACGAAGCTTAAACATATTTAAATTGAAATTAAAGTCTACAAGTAGTATGGTTTGTAATACAGTATGTTGCCCAGTATCCAGACACTTCAGTTTAACATTGCAATAACTTTCCTTTGTTAGTTGCAAACTCTGAAATTTGGCCCAGAGAAAATCTATTTAGTCCTTAATATGATGAAAGACAGTTTAACTTTTTTGCCTTTGTTTCCATCGTGAAATTAATATTTTTGCAGAGCTCCTATGTTGCCCAGTATCTGGACAGCTGGCCCAGTATCCAGACACAACAACTAACAACGTAATTGTACAGAAATTTCGACAGGCAAGTGACTCAGTTATAAGCTTCTCTTGCACTTGCAAAGTAGTCTGGCAATCGATTCCAAAAATATAACCTAGCATCATGAAATAAAACATAATAACAAATGACTGGGGTATGGTGGGGAACACGAGCGGCTGTTAAATGGTATTATTCTTACTTTCTTGGCTAGGAACTTTTTCACTGATTTAAAGCTATTTAAGGAAGGCATCCGTGGACATGCCAAAGCTGCGGTTTGCTAGCTCAATTAGCCAATCTGCAAACGACTTTTTTTCTTCATTTTCTTTTTTAAAAAAAAAAGCTTGGGGAAGGGACCTCAATCTGACGGTCAAAGGTCACTTTCCTATTTAGTCTGACCTGCAGCAGTGATTTCTTCATACTCAGTCCCCACTATAAGCCTGCTTTTCTAGCACTAATTCTTCCTTCTTTCACATCTCTCAATCCCTTTGTGACATTTTTCAGACCGTTGCAACCCCATTCTAGCAGTCACAACTGGGGAAAGTATGAGAATTCCAGGTTCAACTCCGACGCTTTCAACGTTATACATAGAAAATGCAGTCGTGCAAAACAAGCCATGCACACAAAATTCACCTCTGAATGAATGAAGAAAGTTTCCGTATGGGGTTGAGTAGAATTACATTTTACAACTATATCATATATCCTAAGCTTTAATTATAGTTATAGACATGAAATAAATCTTATCTGGATAATGAACACAGTTAATTCATCGATTCTGTACAGCAAAGAAAAAACTGTCCGGATACTGGGCACCTGACATCAATACTTAGTGAATCTTTCTGGCCTGCATTATTCCAAACAAATCAAATTTCAAGAAGAATTAATAAACTTTCTGACAACCTGACTTCTTTAAGTATCTTCACTTAAAATATAAAACAGTTTTTTTGAAAATATCACATATTAGCTACCCTTTTACTGCGCAATAAACAGCGTAGATATTACCCATGAAATGTTTATTCACCTGAACAGAACGGCATCTTCTGCGACTGTTTAGCCAAAACCTTCATCTTAAAGCTGAAATGTCCAGCTTTCATTCAAAATACTTCGCTTACTGTTAACTGAAAAGTCGCCTCAAAAATTGAGTTTTTGTTTTTAGTGTCCAGATACTAGTACCGTCTGGATACTTTGCAACATACTGTAGTGTTTTACACCCATAAACGGTAAGCTATTTACAGTCACCTTTTCTTTCCACAAGATCGTCTGCGTAGATTGAGTTCTCGGTTTAACAGGTTGTAGCATGTTGCCTTTGGTGGCCATCATTGGTTCCTATGGTGGGCTAGGTGTCCTGACACAGGTGGTCAACAAACTGATGTTTTTATTAACTAAGTGATATCAAAAATTGATTAAAATCCATCAGTTTACTTCTTTTGATTATCGATCGTGGTTGATTTTTTGTAATTTTTTAGCAATCAATTTTATTGAGTTTGATTGCAAATAATTTTGAAAACATAAAAATGGTTGACCATTAGGCCGGTTCAGACGTCGATCTTTTCAATAATACTTTGAATTAAGAACATTAAAAGTTCAGCATCTGAATGAGTTAGGAACGCCTCTTTCAATTTAGAATGGCTCAGCCATTCTTTTCGCTTAGCCCAGCTGGGAATTTCGCCTTTGGAGTGACTTTGGAACGGCTTTGATTCAGATGCCGAACTTTTCATGTACCGAACCTAATGCATAAATTATGATAACATATTTTGTAAGCTGTTTGACTGAAATGAGCATTTTTTGCCTTTCGAACCAAGTTAGATACTTAGATTCTGTTGTTGTGTTGTATCCATCCTTGTCTATAATATTATGTATCTGAATGAATCTGTTACATGTATAACATCTACATAACACTTTACTGAGGTCAAAACAATTACAGAATTTTTGTTATTGCACTTTTCTAGGAACTGCTATTAATGACATCAGAAACAGCTAGTGATAAATTCTTTGATTACAAGATTTTGCAATCTATTTCATAAAATAGTGAGAAGCTGCGAGAGGCTGCCAATATAGTGTGCATAATTTAACTCACATGAAACATGTAGGAGAAAATAAAACAGTTTTACCATGCAAGAAGCTTATTGCAGCAGCATTGTACTAATCAGTTGACAAAATTAATGTCAGGTTGTAACTTTCAGCTAGGTTGCAGGTTACAAGTTTTAGGTTTCAGGTACATTTGTAAGCATTTCCTATGTCACACAAGGTCCTGCCAGCACTGGAAGTGGGCCAAACTAGTACTTTTATATGCCTTCTCGACCCCGAGAATTTGTTCCCGCGCATTCTCTGAGCCCCTAAAAATTTCTAAAAATTTTGTATGAACTGTACATACCATTGTTAGCTGATGTGTTAAACACCCTTCTCAAAAAGATTGTTTGCAAATTAAATATTGCCACTTCTCTTTACAGATGATGTCATCTTAAAATCACTTTTAAGTGAAAAAATAACAATTAAAGAGTGAGTTACAGTCAACTCTCTCATAGCAACAACTTCTCGTATGTGACAATCTACCATAAGGGACCACTTTATTATTTATTTATTTATTTTATTAGTTTCTCCAAACCTTAGTAGATGATAGTACAGAATTGGATATAAGATAAAAAAAAAAAGTAAAAAAGTAACATAATAAAATTTACAAGGAAAGAAAACGTACAATATAACATTACAACACTTAAATTAAATCACATTGTATAAAGGAAGGAGAGGAGAGGGGCGCGTGTGCCCCTTAAAGTTACGTATAACAAAAAACTTGTGGTTTTAAATAAAAAGAGAGGAAAAAATTATAAAATCGCTCAGTAAATCATTAAAGAGATGATGTTTTATTAGTATTGAGCAAGGTACCAGTGTAAAAGTGCATTCCTAAACATTTTTTTTACATTGTTGGTCTCTGATTAACTGCGGAATACTATTCCAAAAGAAACATCCAATAACACTGGGGCAGGATCTCCTGAGAACCCTGCTGGGATAAGTTCGTAATGAGGGTATGACTACTTGATTTATAGAGGATTCACTGCAAGTATTGTAATTATGTAACTCAGATTCTAGTGAAACAGGTATATCAGGAAACTTTTCATGGTAGAAATAATCATAAAAAAAAAAAATCAGTTTAACAATATCAGGAAATTTCAGTGTGGAGTTATTGATTCCATTAAAGGAACACCATTCATACGAACCACTTTTTTTTGTAATTTTACGATTTGAGACAGTGGAGCATTATTTATTATTTCCCGATAGTGTACAAGCATAAGTAAGGTAAGGATATATAAGAGAATAATACAAACTAATAAGTGTTGCTTTTGAGAAATAATGCTTTAACTTAACCATTATATTTTTATTTTTGCTAATTTTACCAGATATGTAGTCAAATGGTCACGCCAAGTAAGGTGACAATCGATATACACACCAAGGTATTTGACGCAAAAGGACTTCTCTAAATGAACATTTGCTACACTTAATGGTGCATACAAATTGTAATTTTCCTTTTGACAAGGCAGAAAAATAAGATACTTAGTTTTTGTCGAATTTAAGGTTAACTTATAACTGCATAACCATTTATAGACAGCTGGCAAATGATTGTTAATTTCAGAAAATGAATCGTCTGCATATAATCTAGTAGAAAAATAAGTAGAAGACTTGGGAAGGCCGTTAAAGAAAGCAATAAATAGCAAAGGTCCTAGTATCGATCCTAGAGGTACACCAGTGGAGATGGAACATGGCTCAGAAGCAACACCATTTACATCCTCCTGATGCTTCCCGTTACTTAAGAAAGATTGAAACTAATTATTTTCACTTTGTTGTGATCCGTAATACTTAAGTTTATTTAATAATAATTATTTGATGATTTACTGTGTCAAAAGCTTTACTTAAATCTAAGAATAGCAACACCACATAGTGTCCTTAATCAAGAGAGGAAGTTATTTCTTCAATAAGATCAATTAGACAGTCAGAGGTTATATAACCTGGTGTAAACCCATATTGTTTAAGGAAATCATGTTTACGTTCGTAAGATAGAACATTACATTTCTCAAATATTAAACTTTATATGGAGGAGAGAAAAAATGAGATAGGTCGATAACTGTTACATGTAAAACGAGAGCCTTGTTTGAAAATTGGAACAACTTTAGCAAGTTTCGGACTATCAGGAAAAATACCCTGGTTGATAAAAAAAGATTAAAAATGTATGTTAAAGGATGGCATATTTGCAATGCTGCAGTTTTAATAAAAGTGGATGAACCTTGTCAATCCCAAATGACTTCTTTTTATCAAGACTTTCTAGTAATAAGAATACATCTATTTCAGAGACTTGTGAGAAGCGAAATTTTTTTTGTTTTTGAGAAAGATAAGAGGTTGCACTCCCATCAGTTTTTATAGGCGGTTGTGATGCTAATGTAGAAGGGACATTACAGAAAAAATTGTTGAGGCAGTTGGAGATAGTAAAATGTTGTTCGTATTGTTTATTTTCTAATTGTAGTTTTTCTGTATGAGAACTTGGCCGCTTCTTATTTACCAGGCCCCGGTTGTTCAAACGTTGGATAGCGCTATCCACCGGATAAATCAGTACCCAGCGGATAGCGTAATTGATTTCCGTAATACTTATCCGCTGGATAGTGATTTATCCGGTGGATAGCGCTATCCAACGTTTGAACAACCGGGGCCAGTAAATTAATATTGTCCCACATCTTTTTCGTGTTGTCTGATTTGGTTAATATGTCATTGTAAAAGCAGTCGCTTTGTATCTTATTGATGGAGGCAATTTTGTTTCGATACAATTTTTACTTCTCTAGGAAAACATAATTTCGAGTAATAAGCCATTTCTTGTATAATTTGTCTCCCACTTTCATGGATTTTTTTTGGACCAAAAGTAATCCAGAGTTTATATGCTTTACGAGTTTAATCTTGGCTTTTTTGAGTGGTGCATGTGTATTACTTACTTTATTGAAAATATGAAAGAACGTGGTATAGCTTTCGTGCTCTTCATTGCATTTGTAACTAGAATCCCAGTTCTCCTTTCGTAGATCTAATTTGAAATTTTCGTGATCAAAACCCCGAAAGTCTCTGAATTCGAAATGGTCAGGAAAAGGACTCAATTTCGGATCGTACAAAATAGTAAAGACAGGTAGATGATCAGCAATCTCAACCGCGAGGCTGCCGCTTGAACAAGAAGTCGAAATATTTGTGAAAATATGATCAATGCAGCTTTGCGAATGTTCAGTAATACGTGTTGCTTCAAAAATGAGCTGATTACAAACCTTCAGATTGTATCAGATTAAGATATTCCTTAGAGACACTGGTTTTTGTAAGAGTTTTTATATTAGTATCACCCATTAAAATGCATTTTTCTTAGAAAGATAAACATTGTGTAGAGTACTTTCGAGTTTGTCTAAAAAATCTGAGTTTTAAAAATTTGGGGGTTTGTAAATGACACCCACAATCGTATCATTAGTTTTTATCCACAGGTTTTCAATTGAATCTGTTTTGAGGTCGTTTCTCATTGAGTAAGAATAGCCTGATCTAACATACAAAGCAACACCCCCACCTGTCGAAAAGGTGCGATTTTCATTAAGTAGAGTATAACCTGGAATTTGAAAACAACTCATATCAGTTTCAGAAGTGAATCATATTTCGGAGCAATCAATAAAATCAACTTAAATGAAATTGAATCCAGGAGATCGCACATTTGTTCGAAATGTTGATTTAAGCTTCTTGTATTTAAGTGAATAGCAGAGTATTGAGGTTTGACAGTACGGGATAACTCATTAATTTCTTCAATGGTCAGTAAATCCCATGATCATTAAGCAATTGTACATTTGAATCTGGGTCAGGTAACTCTTGGTCCATTTGCATAAAGCTTTTGCTTATCAAAAATTAGAAGTGAATAATTTAAGGTAAACGATAACAATAAAGCTATGTAGATATGTAGGATACGTATACAGATGTGTATATACTGTTCAAAATCTCAAGCGTGATATTAGCGCACCGTCAATGTATAGCTTGCCATGATGAAATCTAGGTCTTTTCCCAGTTTCAAATGCCTCTTTCATAACAGGTCTCAATTGCTTCTTCTTTTGACAGTCTTCCCATATCAGATCCGAAACACGCACACCATCACGCAGATCCCTTTTCTTTTTGATAACACTAAAGACGTACTAAAGCGTTCCGGGCGGTACAAAAACTTAGCCAAAATTGGTCTGGGAGTGCCATCGTCTTTGAAGGGGCCGATCCTGTGGGTGTTTTCGATGCTTGGTTGCAATTGAAGATCATTCTCTAGGATATCACGGAGCTTTTGCAATACAATCTTCTCATGCTGACTCTGAGATATTGTAGAATCTCAGACTGTAATCCCTAGAATTTCTCTCCAGGGATAACAATCTCTCGTAAGTGTCGTTGACCTCCTGTTTATACTTCGTGATATCGTTCTCAATTTGGCCAATTCTCGTGTTAGCTTCATGCAGTTCTCCTGTTAATACCTCCAACTTTGTATTTAATGATTCTTTCAATTTTGAAATCGAACTTTCGTTATGCTTGATTTGACTCTGAAGATGTCCAATGTCTCTTTGAATCTTCACTTGCATGTGTTCCTTTCATTTCTTTCAAGTCATTACATATTAAACTCAACCACTTGTAAATAACCATTTTATTTTATCTTGTTTTCTCAGTCAAAAACTCTTGTAAGTGATTTTAATGAAAACAATAAAAACAACCACCACATGAACAGGGGGTGGTCTGCCTGTGAAGCGGGCACTGCTCAAATTCATAGGCGTCCAAGGCCAATACTAATAATGATCATGTATAATAGTAAGAGAATCTTTACTCAAATGTCGCAAAAAAAATTAGTTTTAAATAGTGCAACCAAAAACAGTGTGCTGACCGTCATAAGATAATACTTGTGTGAAGCAGATTAGTACTATGATTTGATGCAAAATAAATTAATGTTAAGTCTAGAACAATGGATAAAGTTTCAACAGTACCTATTGTGATATGTATTTCCATGTGCTATTTGACGTTAAATATACCAGTTGCCTTTTTCTTTTGCATGCCCTGTAAGATATATTTATTTTATTACTACATATTTTGTTGATTTTTTCCCCATAGAGGACAACCTCTCATAAGCAACCACTTCGTGAGGCACCAAGTGTGGTCACTTACAAGACAGTTCACTTTACTGTACTCTTTGAAGCTTAACGCATGTTATATCTTTCTTACCAGTGTAGAGTCTGTGTAAGTTTTCAAGACATTTTCTGCATCGAGCATCCTAAATGGAAACTGCAGTACTATCACCTCTGGCTGCCTCGACAGAGAAGACAAATGGAGACAAGCTGAGCAGGTTCTCCATCGATGGTGAAAGAACAGTACTGAGGAAGGCTTTTGATGATTTTTACCCTACCACCAACTTTGCTTCTGTTCTCAATGGCAATTACTCCATTCTTAACAACCATTTGCGTAAAAGAATTGTGAACAAGGATCAGTGGGACAAACTCTTCTCTCCTGATGGAGTGGAATCAGATTTCCACAAGTTTAACATCACACTTCTTTTTCTTCTACTAATTAACATTTGCAGTTCATCCGATCCTCTGTCAGGTTGGCATGATAAGGCACCCCCTCATGACGTATGTTTTGAAGCTAATCGGAATGTGTTGTTTTGTAACATGACTTCCACCAGTGTTGATGGGCAAACTTTTCCTTTACTGTGGCAAGAAGTTAGCAGCACTCTTCACGCTCTTGGCTTAGATCAAGCTGAAATTGACAGACTGAGGACAGAGCATGGTGGAGAGCAAGATTATATTGATGCCCTAATTGAGTGGGATGACAGTGAAAAGAAAATAAAAACACAGCTGAAGGATATCCACCAGACGCAATTAGAACTCCGTAAGGCACTTCAAGATAGCAATTCAAAACTGGAAGAGCTATTAAGTAACGCCCAAAGGAAAACTCAGGATGTTGCAGATGAAGCAGTGAAAATGGAACCCAAAGGTCAACAAGAAATGACGGCAGCACACCAGAAGAGTATGTCATGTTCAGAGGGACTAAGTCACCAAGAAATGACGGCAGGACACCAAAAGAATATGTCACTTTTAGAGGGACTAGTAATCAAGTCGCAATCAAAAACTCAACAAGAAATCCATGAAATTCGTGAATCAGTTCAACAAATAAAACATGAGGTAAAAACCTTAAAAAAGAGGACGAATGAGCAGACAGATGAGGTGAGTACTTAAGTCTGGATATTTGTTGTATTAAAAAGTTTCAGATGTAGAATTGATGACTGGATAGGCCACTCTAAGTTTGTATACTGAGGGAAGAGGGAAGGTCAGAAGATATTTTTGAAATGAGCAATGGCAGATTTTTCTGATTTTAAATTGCATGTGGCTGTATTTAAACTTTACCACTCATACACACCCCCCCCCCCCCCCCACCCCACCCCCAGTGGCTACGCCAAACATAACTGACATGATTATAACCTTGAAGTATTGGATTAAGAGAACGCTTCTTCATAAGGCTCAGTTTATATGCAAAGTTCTTTTTAGGTCGTCATTAAAATGTGTTTGTCATTTGTTGACTATGTCAACGCCCAGCAGTCTGCTATGTTTGACCCAATTTAGACAGTACCCTGGTAGGAATATTGAGGGAAGGGGACCGGTGACCAGTGTTAGGGTTCTTAGGGTTATGCGAAAACTGGAAAAAACAATTTAAGGTATGAGGGATCATTGACAAAACAATTTGGGGGATAAAAAGAATAATCAAAATATTTTTAAGGGAGTATAATGGAATAAGTTCTGGTCCAAAATATATTATTAATTCGCCGTTTGCACATCTCCCATAATACACCTTGTTTGCCCCAAAAATTCGCGCAAGCATGGTCTTCAATTGCTCTTGGGACAACTGTAATACCCAGGAGAAATAAAAAAAGCAAATGTTAAGCATAGATCTGGGAGGAAAACAAGGTGTATTATGAGATGTGCAAATGGCAAATAGTAAAATATAATATATTTTTTGTTCACTCTTTTGATAGATTATTTTATACCTTTAACAACCCTTGTTCAGTTTAGTTTCAGGTTAGGTGAGTTCAAGCCTCTTGAGCACGGCTTTTGCCCCAGAGACCGCGGAAAGGGTGGGGCTTCGTGAGCTTTATCCCTCCACGTTTGGTACCAAGTCTGTAAAATGTCCTTATCTAAAAATGTCACTTACGCTGCTGTTAGATGCTTTTATAACTAAGCGTCTCTCTTCTGCTTTATTTATTTTACATACAACTCCAGTAGAGTTCTTCGGTGTACCTTTGAATGACCAAGAGTTACTGGATGCCGATCCACGGTATGTGTTGGGAGCATGTAAACGATTCATATCTCCTGGTACATATGAAGAACATTTCACGCACCTCAACAGTGGACATAGGACACCTAAACAAGTTCTAAGGAGTTTGCTGGAGGTTTTAGCAGGGTTGGACTCTAAAGACCAAGATGAATGTCTTGAGGCCATTATACATGCACTGAGAGAGGCGAGCGAAGAAGGATTTTCGCACGTTATTGAACGTCTTCAGAAAGGTACAGTAGGAGAGAACACTGGGAACGAGGTTGCTGTTCCCTCTGACGTCAGAGCGGAGCTCCACGCGCGCGCGAAGCCCCATAGTTAAGTAAATCTACCCATCCTAGAAAATTTGGTAATCACGTGACCGTACACCGCCCGAGCGACCTACCGTCCGTCCGCACCACAGGCATACCAATGTAATATAACTCCATCAACAGGTATGGCAACCCAAATGCAACTCGAGGTTATTTTGGTGGGAAAATCGCATAGCCACCCGCGTCTTGTGAACCAGAAAAAAACTAAAGAGTCAATAAAGACGCCAACGGAAAGCGGAAATTAATTGTTTCTGTATCTGTGGTATCTAAAGTATTATCTAAATCTAAATCTAATCTAAATATCGTTATGTCGGCAAAATCGTTTGGGACGTCACGCCAACTCTAAGATAATAATAAATAAAACTATACTAGAATATACAAAACTATTAAAAACTATTTAAAAACTACTGATAAAAAGAACACTAAATTAGTTTGCTTTTAAAAATACAGAGGGATTGGCTGGAAACAGTTTCTTTTGGAAGTTTGTTCCATTCAGTTATTGTCCTGGGAAAAAAAGAAAATCTAAAAATATCTTTATGTCCTTTCGGTACAATAAATTTAAAATCATGGCTTCCCCGGGTTCTCCTTTCTTTGCTTGTTATCAAATAATCCCTCCAGTCCCCATCTAGGAGGCCGTGGCACATCTTGTATATAGTGGAGAGCCTTGCGTGTCTTCTCATTGTTTCAAGTGTGTCCCACTGTAGGTCTTGCAGCATTTCCGTTGTTCGATATGCTTAGGTTAATTGTCATGTCCACAGATTTGGAATATAGAGCAAGAGAAAGACAGTGAAAATGAGAAAGTATGCGGCAGGCCAGCGAAGCTCAACGAGGAAAAAAAAACGAAGGAGACTTTTTTTTTGTTGGAAGAACAACATGAAACTTTTGTAGCGGCGGTGACAAAATGAGAAATGCTAGCGGCCTCCAATGGAAGGTCAAAATGAGCGGCAGTGAAAAAATGTGAACGAGAACACGTACGACTTTTCCTCCAAAAAACGTTCAACTAAGAAGTTTGTGGAAGTCTCACGTTGTAATCGTGCAAAACAACGGCAAAGAAATGTACAAAAAAAGTGTGCTGCAAGTGCAAAGTTGCTTTTTTTGCTAATTAGACCTATTGTTTAACACCGTTTTCCGGGGTTGCCGTTTCGGGTTAGCATTACAAGGTTTTATATTAAATTTGAACAAACTTTAAATGGTATCGAGAGCTTAGCTGTTAGCCCTGGCTAAGTCTATATATTAGATTTTGCAATGTTGCCTGCTCAGAAACTTTTGGCTGGAGACAGTCTTTTTTGTTAGGAGCTGCCGGTTTACGCAGAGGGAGGAAGATCCTAGGACCAGGAAGATCCTAGAAGGCGGGTCATCCTAGCGCCATATGTTTTTCTGTATTCAGATTACATGCAGAAGCACTTGTCCTTAGCACTACGATCTTCCTAATACTAGGATCTTCCTAGCTGACAGGTAGGAAGATAAAATGCCTTTGTTAGGAAGATCTCAGTACCAGGGATAAGCCAGACAAGAATGGCGGCAGGTGATTCAGTGGCTAATAACGGCCATAAAGTCCGACCATTTCCTTTGGCGTTACTACGAGCTAATTATTGTGATAATTCTGCTGAAAGTTAGTTATTAACGCCAGTAAAGAGAGCAGAAAAGTCCAATTGCATTTTTGTTTTTGTCACGCACTGTTTTTATTCCTTCTCGAACCTTCTCTACTCGGGCACCACACGGACCGAAATTTCTGCATGTTAACCCAACGAAAAGTTGTTCCACCTTCTAGGATCTTCCTTCATCGGTCCATGTAAACAGTCCCTTAAGAAACATTCGACCTCGAAAGTAGCCCGCCATGAGAGCTAGCGCTTTTGGGAAAAATTCCAGCTATGCAACAAGTAAGCTTAAATAATATTTTTTCTTTTCTGGATAGGGCGTCAGATGGTTAGTCTGCCACTAACAGAAAAACGCGAAGTGATTCCCAAAGTTTCAGAAAGAGTGGGATCATCCTGGAAGAGTCTGGCAAGGGATTTCAAGTTTGAAGACGAAATTATTAATAGTTTAGCAGGGGAAGAACGAGGAGACATAGAACGCTGTTACATAGTTTTGCAAAGGTGGTGTAAATATAACGGAAGGAATGCCACCGTGAGAAAACTCATGATCGCACTGACGAAAATGGGAAAGGCAGAAGTGAACAATGACATCATGAGATGTTTGGATCTTGTCAAACCATATGTTGTGGACACATCAGTGACCAACGCGTTCCAACCTAAAATGTTACGTTCTAAACTTTAAGATTCCTCTCCAAACGCCTAATTTGATGCAGTATAAAACGCGATTTTCGTCAGGAAATGTAAATCTGTACTGCAGGTGTAACAAGTGTGAAGCCATATTCTGAATACACAACAGAATCGGAGTTGACGTATCACACTGACTGTCAAGAAGAATATAGGCCTACCCCGGAAGAATATGGGTCTACCCCTGAAGATTTTCATGAAAGTTACAGCTCCAAGCCAAAGAATTTTATGTTTTTTGGGCTCAACCCCTAAGGAAATCCTCAATTTTTATAACTTACCTCTGAAGAATTCCACGTTTCGTCAACCGGGGGATACGTGTATTAAGTGCAATAGCGTAATGAATCAACAGATCAAACTCAAAGGGATATCCACGTGGTCGACGGAAAATAACAAGTTTGAAAAAAACACATTTTAGTTTGGAACACGTTGACCCGCTAAGATGATTGACGGCAGCGAAAATCGCAAAAGTTAGTTGGCTTTTGAACTTCAGAATTCGCGTGCTTCTATCTTTGAAAAGCGCAGTAAGAGCTGAGTCAGCCATTGTTATTAGTAGGTAACCCAAGGTAATTTGTTGCAAACGAGATATCTTAGTCATTAGTCTTAACTGAAAGAGAGAAGAGAAGTGAAGTTTTTTGGATTCAAAATATATTTTTGATAAATTTTTACATTTGACATTTGATGTGCGTATAATTATGCGAAAAAAGAGATTTATCTTTGGTTGTATAGATCATTTTTACTCACATGGTCAGCGGCTATACAAATTTTTTGGAACAAACGGAAGTTTTAACATTAGAAAAATATTCAATCCCCACAGGATTTTTACTGTACACCAACACGGCCGCCGTTTCACTGTTTAATAGACCAAACTGGCCGCCGTGATGTCATGTGAAAACCATCGATAGTGGCTCAACGTGGTTTTGACAACACCCTCTCTCTTTGAACACAGAATGCAAAGTTTCCGGATGCAAAACAGGACTTCCAAGGTGTCGCTTAGAATTTCCAAATGTCTGTTTGCGAGATCGATGTATCCATGGGAACACGGAGGCGCCACTGCCATTTTTGCTGTCCCTCAATTTGTAAGAAATCTAGAGATTCGTTTTTGAAGTTGCTTATGGGACTTGATGTTCATGTAATTGTCTTGCGTTGTACCGATTTTAAACAATTTTTTTGAGAGATCGAGAGCTGCTACAACCGGAAACGAGTCACAATTAACGCTTTTCGTATTCAACAGGCATTTTCGCTAGACTGTTCACAGTCCTCTATTTTTCCGTAAGATCATCATTGCGTTACGGGCCGCCATCTTGCATGAGTGGCAAAACTACTTAGATACCCGTGCCGGTAAGACGCGGGTGTATATGTAAACGATCTCACGAAAAAGTAGGGGACTGTGAACAGACGTAATTTAACCCGGCAAAGTTTAGGTCCAGTAGTTTCGTCTGTGGCACAGGCTCGCTTGTCCGAATTGTTACTTAGAGTTAATATCAGTTATCTAGCCGGTCGTCGCTTCTCTCCTTTTTTCGGAGGGAGAGGAGCGACGACCGCAAATACGTCTGCTGTTCGTAGGCTATCAGTTATCCTGTATTTAATAAAAATGAAATACATCGCTTCTCTCGATTTTTTTATTTTAAACGTAATCAAAAGTTTTTTTCCACTGTTTTGTCATACATTATATTGCTGTTTTCTTCCAAGGTAATAATTATAATGAAAAAAATCATTTAATTGATGTACGTGAAACTCCGTTGGCATTTGGTTTATGTTATACATCACAGACATCACATAACCTTTAATTTTTAAGAGCGTTGAGACATTGTGTAGTTCCAGAAAATATTCATACCCCCCTCCCCCACAGAGGGCAACGGAAATTCCGAGGGGGGTCCAAAAGGAGGCACTTTCCAAGGGAGTGGGGGGTTGCTCACAGAGGTTTTTTCCCAAGGGGTCTGATGAAGATTGGGAAATTACTAATAAATAACAGCTTCTCTGTTGATCAAGCTTTCAGTTATCGGTCTTCCAAACAAGTATTATTGTTTGCATTGATCATCTTTTACCTACGGTCGGCTAAATACATTTTTTTGCACAGCTTACGATAGTTTTCTTTAAAACAATTGTGTGAAAAAAGTGTTGTTTAGTTTGAATGTAACTGTTTCTTTTGCAGATGACATTATTCGTGTAGTCAGTAGTGTAAGGTGTCGCCCTCTGTGGTTAATTATTAGCTAAGAACGTCCTTGAGTTCATTAGTCACTGTATTAACACATAAAATGAAAAGATTTTTTCTCATTTTCTCGCAGAAAAGATATCTTTTGCATAAAAACATAGTGCAACAACATTTTTTACACAAAGATATTCTTTCCAGAGGGTACCCAACCAAGTTGAAAAATTACGGAAGTTCCAAGGGGTGAGGTGGGGGGTATAACAAGCAACCCATGGAATGGAAATTCGAGGGGGGTGGGGGGTCTAAAACAAAAGACCGTCGGGGAGTATGGGTATTTTTTGGAACACCTCATTAAAAAAAACACTGTCGAACCACCTTGAAAACGGTCTAGGTTTTACTAGTGTCTTTAAACCTTGCCTATACAAGCATGATTGCGAGAAGTAACATTTCCGGAACAAATTGAGACAGCGTCGACAATGAACGACATCTTATCAGCTGCATCTCTTCAAACAGTCTCGTCGCCAGGCCCTTTTAATTTCCCATGATATCTGAGAAGTTGTCAGACACAGGGACGTTTAAAAAGTATACTGCGATAACCTGCTCTTCTGTTGTCAAGCAAAATATGGCCTCTTCGCCGTTTTATCTTCTGCTTGTTGTAAGTACGACTTTTCTTTCGTCGAATGCTAAACCTGTTAGTTTATTGGATAACGGTGAGTAACATTGAATCATTAATTTGCTATTCCCAGTGCTCGGTCGCGTAACACTGGCCTTAATTCTGACGAATTAGTAGCGAGAGATCTATTTCAGGAATTTGTGCCCGTTTCTCCCTTGGGAGTGGCTTTCTTTATATAAAAAATTTGTGTAAGCAAATTTGTCCAGTTTGGCTGCAAGGGCGGAAGGATTGGATTCATGCGCCCGTCGAAGCCCATTGTGGAGGTGGGGATGTGGGCCTACACCCGTTTTGCTCTGGGGTTTGCTTGTTTAACCCTCCCTCCCCCCCTACTTTTTCTCTTATCTTTGTCTAGTCCTATCGCCTTCTCGCCGCGCCTGCAGACTCGCATGTCCCGTAACTCATCTCTCGAGTCCCAGGCCTTTGTTAAGCGAGCGTCCACTGGGAATAGATTACTATCGATTCAAAATGATATACCCATAAAATCTCCTGACCTCTTGGATCACCTAAAATGATTAGACTCATGTAATCCCCAATCCTGTAAATTGCTTACCCATATTTTCAAAAGTCCATTTTTTCCTTGTAGTCTTTTTAGTGTGATAGAGAACATTAATCGTAACTATGAGACAGAGAGCTTTATTTATTTTGCTATAATCTATGCATGCGAAATATGGTCTTTGAAACCCATTCCCTACGGTACTCTAGCCCCGAGAGGCACTTCCATATGTGCCGCTGAACAGGATATGTTGGACACTGACGTATCTCCAGTCGTCTGACGTCTGTGTCCGCAGGCTCTGGGTCTTCGAATCAGGCTCATAAAACAAATTCTCTCGACAGGGTAGCGAAATGCATGATTTTTGTCTAAACAGAGTCAGAATTTCAAGGCTTTGGCGGCACTTCGGGAAACGAGTTCCTGGTCTAAATACGATTTCCTTTCCTCCTTTTTTCGAAAATTGCAAAGTAGAATTTAGTAATAATATGAATTGATTGAACCTTGGTATAACGCTGCCTGCCTTGGTTTCAAGAGGGTTAAAAAAGTGATGAGCAAAAAACGTGCCTTCAAAATCATGCATCTCGTGCCGGGGGCAGGCTTCATGTCAGTATATTTTGTCGGCCTACGCAGAAGTTTTCACGTAACTTGTAATTCAAACCGAAACTCACTCCCTCTTATAATTAATTTGCTCACTCCTAACGCTCACTCCTCTCTAGGCCTTTGGATAGACTTGCCATATAAACCGTTTCACTTCTAACCGCCTGCCAAAAAATCCCCCAAAATTAAATTTCGTTTTGTAAAATCGTAAGACATAAATGGTACTCTGCAAAAGTTCTACTTAATAGATTTCATTTGAATACCAGCACGCCCCAAGCCTCTTTTTCAAAGTGAAACTAAGTGCAACAGGAAAGGTTTTGCACTTAGCCGCGTTTTGAAAGTGAAAGTTTATGGAACCCGGCGAAATTTACCTATTGCTTTCAAAGTCTGGTCCAGCCCAGGGGGGTGGTACTCCTGGGAATTCTTGGTGGGGGTGTCCTGCCCGGTTATCCAAATCCTGACCCTATTTCAGACTTAAAAAAGTTATTTTCCACACCCGTTTTCAGACCAGGGCCGAGTTGTTCAAAGCCGGGTTAAGATAACCCAGGGTTAGTGCGAGATTTGAATTCAGATTTGAAAGCTTAATAAGCATTTTAGCTTTAATTCTTTTTGTCTACAAGTTGATGATTGAAAACTCTAAATATAACAGAGAAAATTATCCGAGAAAATGCTTTTGAACACAAGAAAGAGAAACCAGGGTTAAATTTAACCCCGGGTTAAGCGCTAATCGGCCTTCGAACAACTGGGCGCAGACCTCTAAAATCCATACCCGTTTTCAGACCTGGACTTTAGGCAGAAATTATGTCATCATTACTTAGATTAGAGCGCAAACAAAAAATTTATTCAAACGCTTTTCGAATTTGCATATTTTTATTCAGTCGTTCTTGTTCATTTGGGATTGAAACGATTAATACGTTCGTACACTCCCGTAGTTCCCTCGAAAACCATACCCGATTCCAGACCAAAATGGGAAAGTCTATACCTGTATTCAGACCAAAACGGCCCAAAATCCATACCCTTTGTGGCGGCACAAATCTACATGGCTTATATAGGGGAGTACAACCCCCCCCCCCCCCCCCCCCACCTGCCCCGGGCGAGCCAGAAGGGCACAAATGAAGTACAGTCAAACCTCGCTTTACGGGCACCCGCTTAATACAGACTCATCGTTATTACGGACAGTTTGCTTTGTCCCTGGGGAAAAAAAGCCCCTACGTTTTCTCTAAATTCAACCCGGTTAACACGGACGCTTTCAATGTCCCCCTCAGTGTCCGTATTAACGAGGTTTGACTGTATCATTCATTTTAAATTATGTTCGGCGGCTGGTTTTGTTTTATACTGTTCAGTCCGTTTCGTATCACCAACTGGGACAACTGGTACAGTAAGTAAATGAGGACCATATCTTTTGCTTCCAGGCGAGCGAATGGGAAACACTGATTTCATTAATGCTGTAATAGAGGATATTTCTAAAAGAGGTAATTGCTTGTCTTCTAGAAGTCCTTAATGGGTGTAAAGTACAAAAAAGAAAAAGGAGAAGATTTAGTTAGGTGTGTGTTTGCAACGATGATCTTTCATCGTGCCTCAGCAATTGAAAAAGCCCTGATGTCATAGATCACGTTCCTACTTTTTTTGATTCCATATAATAGAGTATCAATCACAGACCGAGAAATTCTGGTCTTCTGAGTCACAGAATTTCAAATCGTTGGGAAGAGTCATAAAGCACTTAAGTTATATGAATTTGTTTAACTTAAATTGAATTTGTTTAACCTTAATTTGCATGATTTATTTCCAACATACCAGTAACTAAATAAAAATATATCTTGAATTTTGATTGGTTATACATCATTGACTTGTATGGAAATGAAAACTTTGATGCCTTTGATGAAAAAATAAATAAAACCAAAATAGATTTTTTTTTTCCTGAGCTGAGTGATTTGCACGTAATATATAGATTTAGCCAGGGCTAAAAGCGAAACTCTTTTTAATGTGTATAGTTTCTTCAATGAAAATATAAAATCGAGTAATACTAAAGACAAGGTGAAGACAACGAGAACTGTAAAAAAAGCAACAACAACAATAGATCTTATTAGTCAAAAAAATAACTTTGCACGTGCAGCACACTTTTTTTTCTAATTAGCAAAAAAAAAACAACTTAGACGTGCAGTACACTTTCCTAATTAGCAAAAAAACAACTTTGCACGTGCAGCACACTGTCACCACCGCTACATCATTTTCATGTTTTTCTTCCAACGAAACTGGTTTCCGTTGTTATTTATTTCTCGCTCTAGCTCTTAGACTGTTATCCAAGTTAATGTAGACATTTAAATTTCGTGGAAAGAAAGACTCGTTTTTTTTCTCTAAAAGTCCGCGCGCCCATGTAATTTACCGTCAGCTATAACATACTCCTCCCCTGACTGGCTGACTCCTGACCCCCTCCCCCTCCCCTAGCGTCTGTACGGTCAGCGTTCGGTCGTACGCTGACGTCATAACCAAATTTTCTCGGATGGATAGATTACCAAAAATTCTTAACCATGGGGCTTCGTTCGCGTGCGTGGAGCTCCGCTAAGATTGATTTACATTGCCATTTTTTTTTTCATTTCAGAGTTTCAGACAGTTCATGGCCGAATATTGGCTGTAAACATGGCGCACTTAAGAAAGAAACGTCAGACAGCCGGGAATGAAACAGATGGCGAAAACACTTTTAAAGAGATTGTGAAAATCAACAAAGGTATACAAATCACTTGGCTTAACAAATTTATTTATCTACTGTTAAAATAATTTTTACAATGCCTTAAGCCCCGTGCAAACGGACGCAACATTTTATATTGTTGGCCAACAACTCCCAACATTGTTGGATGTTACATGTTGCGTTCGTTTGCACACCCTGTTGCATGTTGTTGGATGTTCTTGCCTGTTGTTGCGCAAAGTTTGAAACCGGTCAAAATTTTCAGCCAACAACTCCCAACATTTCTTTTGCTTCGTGATCGCCGAAGCGTAGCGCAACAATGTTGGATCCGTTTGCAAAACTCTTCCAACATTGTTGGGGCCACGCGCGCTCATTACACATGGTTTACAAAGACTTATTTATGGGTTGTATCCTTCCCACTATGCACTGCAGGTCCCAAAATTGTTGGGAGTTGTTGCATCCGTTTGCACACTACTACCAACACGCACCCAACAACTCCCAACATTGTTGGCGCAACAATGTTGGGAGTTGTTGCATCCGTTTGCACACTACTGCCAACACGCACCCAACAACTCCCAACATTGTTGGCGCAACAATGTTGGGAGTTGTTGCATCCGTTTGCACACTACTGCCAACACGCACCCAACAACTCCCAACATTGTTGGCGCAACAATGTTGGGAGTTGTTGCATCCGTTTGCACACTACTACCAACACGCACCCAACAACTCCCAACATTGTTGGCGCAACAATGTTGGGAGTTGTTGCATCCGTTTGCACACTACTGCCAACACGCACCCAACAACTCCCAACATTGTTGGCGCAACAATGTTGCGAGTTGTTGCAACCGTTTGCACACTACTGCCAACACGCACCCAACAACTCCCAACATTGTTGGCGCAACAATATTGGGAGTTGTTGCGTCCGTTTGCACGTAGCTTTTGATAACTTTGATGAGCTGCATTAGCATATCGATAACTAAAATTACTGGAATTTTTTCCCCATTTATTTCTGATTTGTTTGTTTTCCTGTTTATTTATACTTAGCATGCAGAAAAACATGCAGTGTCTTTCAATCAAAATGGCCTCGTATGTGCTTTCTTCAAAGTCGCAGATTAGCTTTAGTTCAGTCTGTTTATCGTCTGTTTTTCATCTTACTTTTAACGTAATTGCATAAAAAGGATGGCCTTTAAGATACATAATTGTTGAACCTCTCTTCTTAAGATTTTTATTTTTATTTTTGTTCCCTTGTAACAGAAAACATATCAGATTTTATCAATGCGTGACCCCGAACTTGAGGACTAAATAACAAAGGGAGGAAACTCACGGAACGCCATACGAGAGAAAAACGAGTGTGGAACACCCGGATCGGATTATACCATACCAGATTCCCTCCTATATGAGTATGTATTTTTGTAGCACTTCTCCTAAGGAGGTAACAGAGACGTTAAATATTTAGACTGCGAAACAGTCCGTATTTTTGGGTATTCAGGTACGTGCGAGCAGTCAAACAAAAGGTCTGGAACGAGGCTGAAAACAGAGAGCGAAATTTGGGGCTGGGGGAGACGCTAAAAATACGCCCCACACGCCCTACGGGCAAAGGAAGGCTCGCGCGCTTCGCGCGCGTAGGACTCTTACGCCACGCTTTAGCGATTTTAAGAAAAAAAGAAACCCGAATGTTTTGCAATCTAAGTATTAAACTCTTAATGACTGGTTACGAGGGAAACAGTTAATTTTGTTTCTCGAGAATCTCAATGTTGCCGAGGCGAAGCCGAGGGAAACATTGAGGTTCGAGGAAAACAATGTTTCCCGATTGACCAGTCTTTAGTGATCTGTTATATAGCTGGAAATTTTGAAGCTGGAAATTCATTTAACCTCGCTATAACGGCTGTCATCTGTCAACATTCGCGGATAACATTGCATTGTTACCCTCTGACGTCATAGATTGTTTGCAATTTTGCCCGCTCAGAGAGTTAGGCAGGAATCAGTTTCGTTGTTAGATGTCATGTGACCTCGAAGTAACCAATGAGACAGCGCACTGTTAAGAAGAAAGTTCCGGCTATATAACAATTTAGTTTATCATGATGACTGAAAACAATAGTGGCCCGATTTGTTTTCAGAGGAATGATCAGCGTGTTGGGTTTCCCTACCGGGGATTCTCATATCACTAGAGATTTGAGGTACGATCCTGAGGGGGTACTCCCTATGATGGCCTGTACGGGGAGGCTCCGCCCGAAAGAGGTATCTTTTTCAGGCTTCAGGTTTATGAAAGAGGAGGGATTTCACTAGTTGAAGAATATAAAAGGGTAGGGAAATCTGTCACTGGGTCAGTGAAAGGACCCCAAAAGGGGTAAAAGATGAATTTTATGGCTTTATAAAGTCGAGAAAACGTCATGTTTTTGTGATTGATTCCTATTTAAAAGACAGTGCATTTACAGCAGTTAAAAGGGATGCAAAGTTCTAAACAAGGTGTGTGAAAGGGGTACCATTTGTCAATAGAAGGTATACGGAAGGGGTACCTTTCTCGTGAAAAATGATATATTTAAGGGTAAGGGGCTGGACCTCGGGGCGGAGCCTCCCCTTATAAACATTTCCTAAGTACCCCCCGCGGGGGGGTACGATACCCAAAACACAGTGATACCCAACTCACTGTGACATCACAACTTTTCAAACAGGCTCTTCAGAACCACGACCGCGCTGGCGCGAAAACATCACTTTACTTCGACCTCTTGCACACTAATTATTACTACAGTATTTATCCTGTCTCGTCCAATAATTGAAAAGTAGCTAGGGGAGGTACGAAAAATCGAGTCCAGTGGATAGCGTTATCCACTATTTGAACAACTGAGGCCCGGGGGTTATTTTTTTAAAAACTTTTACAAGCGAAATTTACAAGTGAAGCTATTGTTTTCAGGCTATAAAGCAATAGCTACACTTGTAAATTACACTTGTAAAAGTTTTTTTAAATTCACCCCGAAACTTATTGCCGATAGTTGTCCGGTAGCCAGGAGGTAAGTACTTTAGCCAATCCGCCATTCTACTTCTTTCCTATCACGTTGCATGTCATCTGATTGCTAGTCCTCCTACCCCTCTGCTATTGCGTTCGTGCTATTGTTTTGCTCACGGCCCTCGGGAACTTTGGCACAAACAACCATGAAAATCCCTTTGCTTTCCTGATAACTCCCCAAAATGCTTTTAGCTTGACCTTGTACCCTTCTAATAAACTCCGCAAGCAGTGTTATAATTGTCGTTCCACAAGATCGTAGCTTCCTTACGCAAACCTTCTTAGGGCCTCGTCACGAAGGAGGCTAACAAAATTGTTTCGCTTTAAAAGTGGCGGCAATCAGTATGCGTGAAACTCAGACTTAATTTCTTTCGGCTCCTCGCGCCTCAGTTTGGTCTAAAAATAAGGGGGGGTCGGGCCTCCCGGGCCACTCCCCTAGATCCGCCAGTGGTAATTTAGATCCAGTTGTATATAAAATCTTTCATATCTGCTTCAGGTTTCTTCCACGAACAAGCAAGAAGCGATCGAGATAAATATGTCAAGATCTATTGGGAGAACATTCTACCTAGTAAGATATTGCATACAGTAGTGAATCATACTTACGTTGTGTTAACCGGCCATCAGCGACAGACGGCAAACTATTGTTGCAAACTGAAAGCTGAAAAGGTCTATTTATTTTCGACGACACGACTTTTTACTCAATTGTCAACTGAAAATATTGGTTTGATTAAACTAGTACTTTTAAATCTATGTGATATCTTTAGAGGTGTTCAGATATCTATTCTGACTTCACTAACACGAGAAAAGGAACAATTCTCGCGCCAAAACCATAAATAATTCGAAACTATCCCTCGAATCCCGCGCGCCCCTTAACCGTGCCGTCAGAATTTCTATTTATTTCTGTCCAATTCGTTCCCACGTTTCTCAAACGTCAGAAATTACATTGTTTTTGGCATCTTTCACCATTCCTGGGGTCTCAGTTACTTTCCAATTGTTATAAAATGCATCAAAAAAGCGCTTTTGAATTTTAGCATGATGGAGTAATATCGTGAATTGCTCCTTCATAGTTAAATGTGCGCAAATATGTCTTTACAAAAAATACGTTAAGCCAAGTGTGTTACCTACCTACCCACTCTACCTACCTCACCTACCTAATTTTGTTTTATTTTAGAGTATACAGACCAGTTTGACAAATATTCGTGGAGGACTCTGGATAATTTGGGTGTGTCCTACGATTATCAGTCCGTCATGCATTATGATAGACTGGCATTCACCAAAAACGGCAAACCCACCATTGTAGCCATTGGAAACGAGAACATGGAATTTGGAACTCCGAATAACCTTCTAAGTACCAGAGACGAGGTCGAAATCAATGCTTCATACAATTGCAGAAGTGAGTAGTTATGTTCTAAAGTACCATATTTCGTCCAATTGGCGCACAAGGGAGTGTATAGGCAAAGGGGAGTTCTACTAATTGTAAATGTTTATCATTATCATTATTATTATCATTGTCATTATCGTTATCATTACAATTATTATTAACGTTATCGTTATCATTATCATCATTATCATCGTTATTATTATCATTATTATTCTCGTTATCGCTATCATTACCATTATCATCATCATTATTATTATCATTATTATTATCGTTATTGTTATCATTATCATCATCATTTTTATTATCATTATTTTTATCGTTATCGTTATCGTTATAATTATCATCATCATTATCATCGTCATAATTATTATCATTATTATCGTTTTGCTTATCATTATCATCATCATTATTATCATTATTATTATCGTTATTGTTATCATTATTATTATCATCATCATTATTATTATCATTATTATTATCGTTGTCGTTATTGTTATCATTATCATTATTATTATTGTTATTGTTATCATTATTAGAGAACAAAAACAATCCTATATATAATAAGTGAAGAAAGAAAACACTATTCATTTACAAATTCTAAAAAATAGAAATAAGTTAACCTTACATAAAAGAAGAGGAAATAGATATAATTAATAATAAAAGTTCAAAATTCTATAAAATTAAGAATGCCATTATGCAGAGATCGTACAATCGAATTATACTAATGACGGCTAAACCAGTGTCCATAAAAAGCCCTAAGTAAAAGCATATAGACACGTTCAGATATCCGCACTAACGGCATTTATTTTACAGTCTATCTTGCTACGAAACGGCGTTCGCGAACCTCTGACGCATGCATGTACCGATCTTAAGAGTTCAAACGAGAGCTGTGTCCTGAGCCAAGTGATTACAACATGATAAGGCTCGGTGTCTTTCTGAGCTATCTTGTCTGCGAGATGCTTTAAGAACCGCTGACACTCGTTTCCCATTCCGCCATTGGTTCCAAACACTAAAGGCGTAAACGAACCCATTTCTACATCTAAAACCCGCTGCTGGTACTTGTGCTTCTTCTCTTCTTCTTGCTCTTTGAACACTTCCGATGTTGGCTTGCTCTGGTAACATTTGGAGTTGACGTGCGTAACTCTAACATCACAAAATGCCGTAACTCCTCTTGCCCAGAAACCTCCCGCTTTGATCTTTAATCTTTAATCTTTAATCACAGTTCGTAACCATACATAACTGATACAAATGAACTAATACTAACATATACAATCGAACAAAAATACAAAAATGGTTAACAGGACGGTAGTAGGGGGAAACCAAATTCCCATGCTAAGACATACCTTCCAAAAAAGAAAAAAGAAAAAAAAGAAAAAAATAATTAATTAATATATAAACATATATTAAAAGACTATAAATTAGACTATAAATTATAAACCTAGATGCCTAATAATAATGCATAAACTTATATTAAAGACACTATGCCTAATATTTTAAGGTAAATTATTGATGTCCAACCTTGCCTCAGAACTTCTAACAGCGCTCCTCAAATAAAATCGCTCGTTGTCCGGGGGTTGAAGGCGTGGTTCGATCTCGACATTATTACAGATCTTGTCGATGAATGTCGTTAACAAGTTCCGTACACCGTCATGTCTCTGCGCTACAAACCCCCCCTTTTTACAAGAGAGGGCGTGACTAACAGTGAATTTATCCCCACATATGCAATGACTTGGTAAATCGACTAAGGGCAAGTCATAACGCAAGCGTAGCGAGCCTCTGAACTCTTGCTTGTTGAGGGCTAAACCTTTGTCTGCGAGAGGCATCGCATTCAGCCAAGAACTTGTGCCCTTGTCCCTCGATTGATTAACCAGACGCAGCAGGCCTGGGGGGAGGCTTGAATCAATGCTATCCATTTTCTCTTTGGCACTTGCTCTCTTAAGTGATTGTTGATGCCTCTTTAGCTCCTCCGTAGATCTTTCTCCTGGCACCATGATGGAACTCTGTGAAGTAATAGAATCTACGTGCGCGGTGGTTATCAGTCTCGAGGCAGCAAACTGCTGCGGTGCCTCGGATTTCAGATCAGGAATGCCTAGACCCCCTTGACCTGTTGCTAAGGTAGCAAGTCTGCGCACCTCGTTAGGGAGAGGCTCTGATTGACCGACCAAAGTTGGGAATAGTAAATCTTCAATCACTTCCTGGACTGGATCGACATAAACTTCAAACGATTCAATCGTGCACATGAAGTAGGTGAACTTCGACTTGTAGCCTTTTGTGAAAGCAATATACGCCGCATGGGGCTGGCTCTTCGCTATTTCAGAGAGACGTTCGATTTCCTCTTTCCATGCACGAACCTTCTCCTCACAATACTGATCTTTGTATTCTTGCGACGCAATAACTGCTCCCAGATGGCGCTGACCTTCAGTCGTTATGTTGACTTCCTCTCCAAACACCCTCTTTGCTTCCTCCGCGAGTTCCCTAGACTTCACAATAAGCCAGCTCTTCGTCCCATTCACAAGGTAACCAAACTTTTGACCTTCCTTACTCAATTGCCCGTACCAGTTGTATAACTGCTCTATACTCCGTCCTCCAGCTGAGTCGTCTGCAAGCCACACCTGTTTAACCAATGGGCAAAAAATTGTGTCTTGTTCATACCTTGAGGAAAGATAGGCGGGATTATTCTTTTACCAGCGAGTACTTTGGCCTATGTTTCCCGCATTCCTCGTCGGTTAAAGAGGTAAACTGGGATACGAGACACTGTACAAAATGGCGGACACACGTGCATGTCACTATCAGTATGAGAGTGAAACGAGCAAGCGCTACTACAGCCTACTACGCCAACTCAACCTCTACCTTTAGACCTGTTATACAACTGCTACATGATGTGGAACTTAACCCTGGACCTGCAAACTGCTCTAGTGGAGACAAGTCAGAAAAGTCAAATGGCAATGTTAAAATCGCACATCTTAATGTTCGCTCGCTCAAATGTCGTGAGCATTTCGTTCTTGTAAAGAATGCGGTACTGGAAAATAAGTTTGATATATTTACCGTATCCGAAACATGGCTCAACAGTTCAGTTACGGATTTGGAGATAGAAATCCCTGGCTATGTTATCTACCGAATCGACCGACAGGCGAGGGTTGGCGGTGGAGTATGTGCTTATGTCTCACGAAATTACAGGACGGAGTACTTGAGTGACATTTCTCTTATCACGGCCTCTGGCTTCCATCAACTGTGGCTAAAAATCCACGTCAGAAACATGAAGTCCTTCCTTGTCTGTACAACCTATAGACCACCGGACACTTCTTTATCTTGTTTCGATTCAGATCTTACAGAGAACTTTATTTATGCCTCGTCGTTTAATGTTCCAATTTATCTATTAGGTGATTTGAACTGCAGACTTGAGAATAGCGACGATCCTGGAGCTAAAGCCCTTGTTAACTTTTGCCGTTCCTATAACTTGTCAATATTGATCAACACACCAACACGAGTTACAGAGACTTCGAAATCAATTTTAGATGTTATCCTTGCATCGGATACAAGACAAGTCCAAACGGCTACAGTTATGGAAAGCTCGATGAGCGACCATGAGCTAATTTATGTCACCTTAAGATTGAAGAAGGCGCGCTCCAAACCCATTTATATTACTACCAGAAGTTTTAAACACTACAGTCCTATTGATTTCAGCAACGACGTATCATTGGCACCGTGGTCCATAGTCGATGTTTTCGACGATGTCGAGGATAAAATTTATGCATTTGATTCGCTGTTTACTGAGATACTCGACCGTCATGCTCCAGTTAAAACCTTTAAAGCACGCTGTAAGCCAAACCCATGCGTAACTGACAACATCCGCGGATTGATGAAGACCAGGGATGATTGGCGTAAAAAAGCAAAGAAAACAAATGACCCGCTATCCTGGACTGCCTACAGATATTTCAGACAGGAAGTAAAGAGGGAAATTAGAATTGCTGAACGAGAATTTGTTGCTGAACAAATCCAAAGGAACCCAAATAACACCAATAATATCTGGAAAGCAATCCGCCAGTGTGTCCCCAATAAATCTACTTCTCAGCGAACATTTAGTAAGAGCGTCAAATCTGTTGCAGACGAATTTAACCAGTTCTTCGTATCTGTTGGTCAGAGCACTGTTGACAAAATTACGTCCCTGGCTAATGAATGCAACTTAACACTTAATCAGAATTATTTCGTGCCGAGACAATACGCTTTCTCTGACCAGTTCACACTTAGTACCGTTGATTATAAACAAGTAGAGCGTATAATAGCAGCGATGCCTTCAAACAAGGCCCCCGGGATAGATAAAATTCCGATCCGTGTCATCAAAGACTGTCTTAATCCAATTGTTCACCCAATAACGTCTATCGTTAATGCATCCTTTCAAAACTGTGTTTTTCCATCAAAATGGAAAACAGCCGAGGTTACACCCATCCTAAAGGAGGGCGACCATGAACAGGCAAACAACAATAGACCCATCTCACTTCTACCAGTTTTATCGAAGGTTTGCGAAAGGGTAGTACATAATCAACTCACCTCGTATCTGCAATCAAATGACACCCTATCAAAGAGTCAAAGCGGTAACAAGAGATGGCACTCTTGTGAAACATCTGTCATTGAAACAACAGACACAATTCTTAACGCCATCGATAAAAAGAAGTTAACGGCAGTTGTACTATTAGATATGAGCAAAGCCTTTGATAGTGTCAATCATGACACGTTAATTTTAAAATTGCAAGATGTCGGAATTTCCAGTGACACTCTCCAATGGTTTCGTAGTTACCTAAGCAACAGGTCACAAGTAGTACGAATCTATTCAACGCTATCTGAGCCTTTGTCTGTGACCAGTGGCGTTCCTCAAGGAAGCATCTTGGGCCCACTTCTTTTTAGCATATATACGAACGATCTTCCATTGATCCCACAGACATGCAGCACCCAGAGTTATGTAGATGATACGAAACTCATCACTTCCTTCGAGCTTAAAGCCAACCTGGATGCAATTGCTGATTTGGAAGACGACCTGTTTAAAATAGGGGAATGGTGTTCCAACAATCAATTGTTACTAAACCCTGGCAAAACCAAGTTGATGATATTTGGCAGCAGGCAGATGCGTGCAAAATTCCAATTTCGTTACCTTTCCTTTATGGGTAAGGACATTGTCCCTACAGACACCGCCAAAGACCTTGGTGTGACTTTGGATTCTAATTTAACTTACGATGAACATATAATTAAAACCGCTTCCTCGTGCATGTCCCGCCTTGGCCAGATAAACCGTGTCAAGCATGTCTTCGACAAACGTACACTTTTGATGATTATTAATTCCTTAGTTTTTAGCAGGTTATTTTATTGCTCCAATGTTTGGTCAAATACCTCAAAATGTAATGTCAACAAGTTACAGGCAGTGCAGAACTTCGCATGCCGCATTGTTAGTGGCGCGCGTAAATTTGACCATGTTACACCAATTCGCAAGGAGCTAAATTGGCTTTCAGTTCCCAGTCAGCTTTATTACCGGAACGCTACAATGGCTTTTAAATGTATGACCGGTCAAGCCCCTGAATACCTTACATCAAAATTCATAAAGCGAGCAGAGGTTAGCCGACGTAGCACCAGAAATTCACAGCTTTTACAAATTCCCTTTTTTAGAACAGCTGCCGGTCAGAGAACATTTTTCTATAGAACTGTGAACTTATGGAACTCCTTAGACAATTCCTTTAAACTGTGTAACTCGATTGATGTTTTTAAAACTCGTTTACGTACTAAATTACTTAAAGAATTGTAATTTTATATATATTTTAAAACATTTTTTAATTGTAAATAGGATCATGTATTGTCTTTGAAAAGCCCCTTGGGAAAGTCAATAAAGTATGTATGTATGTATGTATGTAATGATCCCTCAAATTCTGTATCATTATGGATGTATTAAGTGTGTACCATGGCATCGCTAGCGGATCTCCCTGTGGGGTGCTTTCTCGAGTAAGTATTTCGCCTCCCCCACAAATAAACAGTCTAGATGGGCTTCTATATGGGTTAATAACATAGAGCACCATTTCTTTGCACATGATCTGGATATTGTGTAAGGCCGCTGACCTATTCATTTGGTTAAAAGCGTTACTAGCATCAATTAGCGATATTCCATCTTTTCCTTCTTCAACAAACACTTGACTCATTGCATGGATCGCAGCCTCCGCTCCTGCATTATGACCTGCGCAAACTTGTAGGGGACCCGCCGCTTCTTTTATTTCCTCCTTTAAGAAACCGCTGACCGTTTTCCCCACTATTCTCCTTAGTACCTCTCCAACACCAATTGGTCTGATTCCCGGGTTCTTATCAAGCGGGATAAGCCTGCAGGACGTAAATGCTTCAAGTAAGGATGGGTGACACGATTTCCTTAGCAGATTTCTTGTGAACACGGCTAGCTCTTCTCTCAATATTTTGCCCTCGGTCTTGAAATTCTTAGAGCACAGGATTCTCTTGTACAGCTCTGTGTCCATTCCAGATGGTCCGGCTGAGCCCTTGGTTTTACTTGCCGAGTTGTAGATCGATTCTTCGTCTATGACGTCATAAACATTTGGCGGAATATAATCAATTGGGCCATGTAACAAACTCTCCTCTGCGATATCAGCTGCCTGTGGGTGCTTGTCCTGTAGCCCTTGCAGGTCATCTGGCGATAGGTCAAGCAGACCGGACGAGCTCTCGTTATCTAGGAGTTTCATTGCAGCTGTCAATTTTCCTTGCAGAACCAGCTTTGAGAAGGCTTTGGATATGTCTTCAACCTTTCTAGGTTTCTTGGAATTCACAAATTTCCCTTGAAAGAACCTCACTTCTTTAAGCAGCAAATCAATGTCCCCTTGTTTCCAGAGTGCTAATCGACGCTCTATTGCTTCACTATGCTCCTTGCTTTTGGAAGTAGCGGATGGTTTTTGCAAAATCAAAGTTGGGAGCACCATGAATGCTTTAAGAGCGACCGAGTTCAAGTCAGAGTCTGAATTAAATTGCTTAATCCAGAAGGGTAATTCTTCAATGAAACTCTTCACTGCACGACCCGATGGAACACTGAATATATTCTTCCTGTAGTGGACGATTTCATCGTAAACATCGTTGACAGTATTACAGAAACATGCGTAACTAATATTGCCCCAAGTTTTGTTCTTTGTTTCGGAGGGAAGCACATCATAATGAGGCAGATTTGGCTTGATTTGATTTTTGGCGTTTTGATCCTTGCAAGTAGCGGTCCGTCCCTGGGGAGCTCTTTGATCAGCAATGTCGGAAGAAATATGCAAATTCGAACCTTCGACCACATTCACGTTTGATAAATTTTCACCTTCGCATTGGGCGGGTTCGAGACCCTCGGTTTGTGACAACATAGAGGCACCAACCTCTTCTGTTTCGTCTAGAACAGTTGAAGAGTCGCCTCTAACACTTATTTGTGAGTTTTCATCCGCTATCGCTGCTGCGTGGTCGCGAAGATTCTGAGCTGATAACCCCAAGTTCACGTATCCCACGTCATCGCATAGATCTTTCAAAATGTGCAATATAATCATTATTATATTATTATTATCATCATTATTATCGTTATCGTTATCATTATTATTGTCATCATCATTGTTATTATCATTATTATTATCGTTATGGTTATCGTTATCATCGTTATCATCATTATTATCATTATTATTATCGTTATTGTTATCGTTGTCATCATCATCATTATTATCATTATTATCGTTATCGTTATCGTTATCGTTATCATTATCATCATTATTATTATCATTATTGTTATGGTTATCGTTATCATTATTATTATTATTATTATTATTATCGTTATCGTTATCGTTATCATTATCATTATCATTATCATTATTATTATCATTATTATTATCGTTATCGTTATTATTATCATTATCATTATCATCGTCATTATCATCATCATTATTATTATCATTATTATTATCGTTATCGTTATCGTTATCATCATCATCATCATCATTATTATTATCATTATTATTATCGTTATCGTTGTCGCTATCATGCTCATTAGTAATGGTAACAGGACTGAGTGGAGTCCAATTCGGTCTGTAATCATACGAGTGATTAACAAATCGGACGACCGCGTAGCTGGAGTCCGATTTGTTTAATCACGAGTATGATTACAGACCGAGTTGGACGACACGAAGTTCTGTTACCAATTAATCATAACTTTAACAAAATTTGTAATATATAAGACTCTTTTTAAAATAAAAACACAAGAAATTCCAAGATTTTTTTGATAGAAATGAAAAAAAAAAAGCCATTTTAGCGCGCGCGTGATGGCGCGTACTGTCCAATTACTTAGGCATGACGCGTACTGCTATTAAATTGTCCTATTAAGGCTGAAATCAGGGCAGTTAACAACCAGTCAGATTTCAGAATTTTGTTATAGTTATGATTAAGGAGGTAACAGAGACGTAAAGTATTTTAGCTTATCACGATGATGCAGTGCCGGATCCAGATCTTGAGATAAAGGGGGGTCATCCAGACCCTTAGATAAGGGGGGGAGGGCGGTCTCAAAAAAAAAGTTGGCCTTTCTGGTCTCGCTTTGGTCTAAAAATAAGGGGGGGTCCGGGCCCCTTCCCTGGATCCGCCAACGTGATGATTGAAAACAATAGTGGCCCGATTTGTTTTCAGAGGAATGATCAGTGTTTTTGGGTTTCCCTACTGGAGATTTTCATGTTACTAGAGGTTTGAGGGACGATACTGGGGGTACTCCCTATGATGGCCTATACGGGGAGGCTCCGCCTGAAAGGGATACTTTTTTTCAGGCCTCAGGTATATGAAAGGGTAGGGATTTTACTAGCTGAAGTATAAAAGTGTAATGAAATCTGTCATTTGGGTCTGTGAAAGATCTGAAAGGGCCCAAAGGGCTAACAGATGAATTTTATGGCTTTATAAATTCAAGAAAACGCTCTATTATTGTGATAGATTCTTATTTAAAAGACAGTGCATTTACAGCAGTTAAAAGGGAGGCAAAGTTCTAAACAAGGTATGGGAAAGGGGTACCATTTGTCAATAGAATGTATACCAAAGGGGTACCTTTTTCGAGACAAATTATATATTAAAGGGTAAGGGGTTGGACCTTGGGGCGGAGCCTCCCCGTTTATGTATAAGCAGTTATAAATTACCCCCCCCCCCCCCCCAACCCCGCGGGGGTACGATACCCAAAACACAGGGATACCCAAGTCACTGTGACATGGCAACTTTTCAAACAGGCCCGTCGAGACCACGACCACGCTGGCACGAAAACATCACTTTACCTCGACCTCTTGCACACTAATTATTACTACAGTATTTATCCTGTCTCGTCCAGTAATTGAAAACTAGCCAGGGGAGTTACGAAAAATCGTTGTCTTAAGTATACTTTTTCCCTTAGAGTTTGGAAAGTTCACGCCATGGTTGTGCTATGACGGCAGAAAAATCCACTGGAAAAAGTGTGATGCATGAGGCGAGTTCTTGTTTTAAATGAAGTTACTACGGCTTAAAATTTTGGACGTTCTGGATGCCGTCGTATACAGTCTCTGATATAATCGGGGCCGTTTATGCTTGCTATCAACCAGGCCCGGGTTGTTCAAACGTTAGATAACGCCATCCAACGGATAAATTACTATCCAGCGGGTAAGTATTAGCGAAACCAATTGCGCTATTCAGTGGATAGATATTTATCCGACGGATAGCGGTATCCAACTTTTTAACAACTGATGCCAAGGATTAATCTTTTAAAAAACTTTTACTTGTGCAATTTACAAGTGTAGCTATTGTTTTCAGACTCTAAAACATCTTTTCAGATGATGTGCAGGGTGATCTTTTTCTAAAGGACAACATCTTTGCTGAGGAGTGTTAGGGCCAGTTTACATGAAGGTAGTAGATCCCAGGTAGGCGAGGCAACCTGCTTAAGCGGGGTAACGTCCCCGGGTAACCCTCCGATCCCAGCCGGGGTCAAACGTTTTAACGTAGGTAACCCGCCTAGCTGGGGACGGATTCCTTTTTACGTTAAATTCGACTAATTCAAACTACAAAAAAAGCTACAGCTAGCACTAATAGGGTGTAGCCAGAGCAGAAAGTGAAAGAAGAAGAGTAATGTCACTTGCTCGCCATTCAGTTTTCAGTGTGAACGTGTTTAGCGACCATTCTATAATCTTACGAAAGCTAACTGAACGCCGGGTTGGCAGGGTGTAAGATTGCTTGTCAACGCGTTTTTTTCTTACCCCACCCAAGTGGGTTACTTCACCTACCTAGGGTCCCCCGCCTCCGTGTAAACAGGCCCTAAATGTTACAATTTGCTATTCACAACTAATAAATAAATGAATAAATAATGACCGCGTGACATTTAATACAGCATGCCATTTATTCAACCTAGCACCATCGTCTCGTTTTAACAGATAATGACGATACCGACTTTGGAAATGGCCGCCTTGGGATATGGAGCAATTCTAAAAGGGACAACTTAAGTTGGAGGTTTCATCGGTCCTACACACAAACTATTGATACTGGACCTAGTGCTGATCCTACTGCTTGACAAGGTTTGTATTTTTGCATTGCCTCTATTAGGCGCATGCGCATATAAGCAAGAAAACATGTACAAATTAAACAAAAAAGGCCTCGAGCCTCGACGGATGACACCCTCTTCGATCTGCTTTATAGAGAGAAGAAGTCGTTACGTCACGTTGCCATGGTAGCAAAAATTTTGGATGACAACAAACCAAAAAAGTCACTTAAAAGTCTATTCGCACTGTTTTAAACTTCACCGATCTTATTCAATTTCATTTAATTTGTCAAATCTTTGCGAAATTCTCTTTCGGATTGTATCGATCGTTATCTAAGTTAAGAAAAAGAAACCGACCATTTTTGTATGTGTTCACCTACTCCATAAAAGGGGCTCTTGAAATTAGGAAGTTTCATGTCGTAGTGGTGCAACGACGGCAAAGAAATGTACAAAATAGCGTGATGCACGTGCAAAGTTGTTGATTGTAGATATAAACATCTTTTTTTTTTGCCGTTCTCCTTGCCGTCGCTGTCGTCGTTGGTTTTGTTGTCATTCAAAAATAGTGCTACCATGGTAACGTGACGTCACACTTCTCCTCTCTAATCTTCAGAGCATACTCACTCTCATTCAATAACTGCTAAACAAACTTTCGAAAGGGATATAACACATATATATAAAATCAACATGTCCCCCAATGTCATTAACAAAGAGAGAAGAGAGATGGTTCTTTATGAGGGCGCCACTTTCAGCAACCTACTCATAAAATTAAGGAAGTAAGATTTTGGTAGTCATAGCAACAATCTTTTACAGTCTGTACCCGTGAACATCGTGCATTATGCGTCATTTATACTAAGGTCCTTTCCACACGAATCCTGACATTTTCGAAACCGCATTTCAGTTAACCGGATTCCCGTGGGCGATTTTTTATTCGTGTAAAAAAGTGATTTCAAAGGTATTCGGGGTCTAACAGAGTGGGAAGAGGTGATAGGAAAACGCGCGGGGTCACGCGTACTGTTTTTAAATTCTTTGCTGTTGTTGTTGTTTTGTTTGTTTTTTGCTTTCGTTTTTTGAATACCAATTAATTGGCGCCTCTGCCTACGAGAGTGGCATCTTTAATTTCGGATTTAATTTTTATGGAACGCTATCCAACAAGCAACAAGATGTTCTGAGCAGATGTATCTTGGTGCTTCCAACAGTGTTGGATGAATTTGGATTACAATTACATCAACAATTAAACAGGACGTTTGGATTATGTTATATAAACAGAAAGATCAGTATAAGATGTGGGAACCTGCACACCTTCCCGTCCCCTTTTCCAAAATATGGCCTGAATAAGTAATTACCGTTAGCGTTAGTTTAGTAGAGGGGTATCGATGCGAAATTTCTCAGTTTTTTTAATTATACCGATGCAAACAGGAAACTACTTTTACGTGGAATCATCAGGAACAACACGCGGCCAAACAGCTGAGTTCGTGACTCCGTGTCTGTCGGGTCGGCCTAGTGGCTGAACTGATTCAGACGCCGATCTTAATTCCAGCCGAACTAAATTAAAAAGGAGAAAAATGCTCATTTCGATCAAACTAATTACAAAATACGATATAATATTTTATGCATTAGGTTCGGTACATGAAAAGTTCGGCGTCTGAATCAAAGCCGTTCCAAAGTCACTCCAAAGGTGAAATTCCCGGCAGGGCGAAAAGAACAGCTGAGCCCTTCCAAATTGAAACAGGCGTTCCTAATTGATTCAGACGCCGAACTTTTCATGTACTTAATTTAATGTATTAGGTTCGGCTCATCAAAAGTTCGGCGTCTGGATCGGGCCTTACTCTCTGTAATTGTGGTTATCGTGGTAGATCTAATCTAATTCAGCTAGAATAATTATTATGTTACTTGAGCAGAGATAAAGCCAGAAAAGTGACCAAAATGTGCTTAAATTAGCTAAAATCGAGTACCGTATTTCCTCGAAAAAACGCCCAGGCGTTTATTTCAAATTTCAGCTACAAGGATGGGCGCTTAGTCGAAGGAGAGCACTTAATAGAAGGAGCGCTTTTCAAGCAGCGAACTAGAGAACGGTCTAATTGTTTCTGGGAAGTTTACTGTATTTACCAAAAGCGCGGCAATAGGACAAAAATTAAAAGACGAGAGATAACGCACAAAAAGGAACTCTGGAACTATCTCCCTCTACTGATTCTGCTGTAGTCGAAGCTTAAAAAGCTTAAAATAAAGTGGCAATGAAAGCTGGTTTTCCATGTATCCCTATTATTTAAGAAAGTGGGGGGAAAGGGAGGGAGGCCCTTATTCGAGAGGGGGCAGTTAATTGATATATGGCCTTGGGGTTGGCTCTTATTCGAGAGAGGGCGTTTAAATATTAGAGCGTGGACGTTTATTCGAGGAAATACGGTATATTCGAAAACACAAGGAAAAGCAGACCTATGCCAGAGCTTCGATGTATATATCAGAAGCACGAGAATAAAGGTACGACAACACCCAGGACAAATTAATTCTTAGAAAATTAGGATACCCTCATCCAGTGGTTATCGTTGTAACTGCGGCTCAATAAATGATATAAGGAAACAGGGATACCGCCTGGAGCAATTCTTGCACAGGCTGACGTCTTCATGCTGTTTAAGGGGAATCCAAGATGGTTTGGATTCTGGATTCCACGGTAATGGATTACGGATTCTTTGTTCAATGGATCTTGTATTTCGGATTCCAATCGTTAGCAGCATTCCGGAATCCTTGAGTTGTATTCTGGATTCCAGAACCCAGGATTTCGGATTGTACGAGCAAAGATTTTCCGAGTTCTATCAGTGCTATATCTTGTCTACTTTTCTTAGAGCCAATAGACTAGAGATGCCGGATTGAAAGTATACGCGGGGATGCGGAAAACCCATAATACCCATGTACAGTGATTTTGTTTCAAATAGTTAACAATTATTCCTCGAGCCCGAATGGGCTATTGACTCAGAGTCCATGAGGGCGAGAGGAATAATTTTTTTTTAGTAAAATCCAACTAGTTACTCAAAAATATCGAGACAAAACAACTTAAGCTAGCAAAACGTGATTCAGCCGCCATTATTTTGGTTTTCAAAGCCGGCGCATTTCGCTACCAGTAGGCTATAATATAGCCTAGTAGTAGCTCAACCAATCAGAACGCAGCATTGATAATAGACCGCTAGTTGGATTTTACTAATTATGGTGAGTCCTGCATGGGATTCATCTTTTCAAACATCATGAGTCCCAGTCCAGAACCAATGAGTCCCAGTTCAAAAAACTACGAATCTTAAATTGAAAATGCTTCTACCCTTATGTAACCACGCAGTTAATGACTGTATTACAGTTTACTGAAATAACAATATACTCCTTTTATTGTAAAGCACAACAAAGACTCAAAGAAATATGTGTCGTTAAGCAGAAGCCTCGAGAACAGACACATAAATCACACGAACAGTGTATTCTACAAAAACGTCATCTTATGGTCAATCGATCGATCTTTGCGTCCTACGAGGAAGCATATGAATTATTTTGCTTCCTTGGGGATTTTTATGGGTCAGGGACGCAGGACACAGAGGTATCAAAATCCCTGCATGGGGATTACGGGATTGAAGGAAAATTTGCTTCGGAATGACGGGAATGAAGAACTATAAAGGGAACCCTCGTCCGATATTTAATTGAAAAAAGAAACGTTGAAAAAACGTTATTTCTCATAGGAACAACAACAGCCAAAACAACCCTACGGCCTCCAGTGATACGGAAGCCTAAAATCCTTGGTCAGGTGTATAGAGATAGTAGTGGACATGAGAATCACTGCCCATGCTGAGCCAAGAGAGGTTTAATGCGACGAAGAACCCTGACTGGATGTTGGTTAACTGCAAGAAGAGCTGTAGCTCTAAGATTAAAGACACACATTCAAATTGTCCTGCTTGGGCCAAACTGAGAGAATGCACTAAAAATCCCAGTTGGATGTTGCCAAACTGCAAGTTGAGCGGCATGCACACTAAGTGCTACGACAGAATGAGGTGAGATTATGATATGATTATTTATTATTATTCTAACTGTAGATTAAGGACGCCAGAAAAAAAAATAGTGCGCACTTAATGAAACTGAACACAAATACGTTTCTAACGTTAATGATCTCTATCCTCACTATCCTTCTCGAACCTCTTCCGCAACACTATCGTCCCAGCGTCGTCGTGCTTAGGGTAGCTGTGATGCCCCTATTGTTTTAGTTCAAAACTATTGTAGTTGAAGAAGCATTGAAAGTAATTAATTTTACTGCTCCTTAAAGTTTCATTATGTGCGGTTTAAAGTTGACAGAAGCTAAGTTGTCCAGAAAGAAAAAAAAGGTCTATTAATTGCTAGCCTGCGAAAACAGCCGTTTCTCCTCGCTCCTCGCCGCCAGGTATAGTTTCGCGCGAACGTCTGCGACTCAGCGGCAGAAATTCCATACTGATGACGCAAAGCAATGTTTGTATAAAAAAACCGGTAGTCATGGAGTTCCAAATGCAAATTTGTTCAATTTTAGGTTTCTCCTGGTCGATTTTGGTAAGTGTTGTGTTCATCTACGAACGTGCTCCAACAAAACTCAAATGCTTCTCCTAGAGAAGAATCTATTCCACAAATATTGACTGTTTTGTTATAGATTCATCGCGTTTACATTTTATCTTTGTAGCCTTTCACGGTCTTTTGTCTGTCATTCATAAACAACAGCTAAAACAATATAACTACTCCGTCATCCAATCAGTGCTTATGACCGGATTCCGGACAGATTTTACGTCATTAGTATGGAATTACTGTCGATGAGACAGACGTTCCTCCTCGCGAAACGTCCCCCAGCCGAGAGACTAGACTAGAGACTAGAGATCCTGCAATACTAATCTCCTGGTTACTATTACACATGCGTAGCACCTATATAGCCAGAATTCTTTTTGATTTCCATTAAGAATGAATGCAATGCACAGAACGTAACCAGATCGTGCGCGTTTGGACCGTCTATTACTTGTAATCTGATCACCTGAAACTAATAAAGCCTGTCTGTTCCAGGATAATGGGGAAAGCGCAAAGAAAAGTATGTAGGAGAAAAGCCGGGGGGAGGGGGGGGGGGGGGGGGCGAGAGGAGTTGCTCGATCATCTTCCTTTCTTCTACTTTTTCCCTCCGCTCTCCATTTGGCGTCACTCGATCTCCTCTATCGCACTAGCATCTCCGCTGCCTTTTCTGTAGCCGAAAAAGAGAAAGCAAAAATCCTTTTATAAACTATTAGTGATTACGTAGGCTGCGACATCGAAAATCCCTTGAACTGTGTACTTTTGGATACAAGCATGAAATTTGGCACGCTGATAGTAGTCACCAATAAAAGCATTTTTAGATATAGTGCCAAGCCGGAAATACGTCAGTTTCCATAGAAACCACAATTAATTAAAATTCATGAAAGTTCAATGAAATTCATTTAACCTAGTTTATCATTGTAATTAGTGCTACCAAGCTGTTTACCACGAACATCTTGTTTATCACCCACCAGTTAACCTTAACTATGCGTTGTCATGGCAACGGAAAGTTAAAACTACAACGAGTGTATAAAATTAATGTGCGTTTAGTTGGTTTCAGCTTCGTTGCCTTGTTAATTTCACATTTTCGTTGCGGAACAAACTTAAGGTGATTCTCTAGTTTTGCACTGCGCACCTCTCACTGCGCATAACAAGATGGCCGCCGTGAAAAAGAGCTTCTGCAGAAACATTGTTTAAACGACGTCGATCAAAGAGAAACGTTAATAGAATTTTCGATAGGAGTTTTTCTGGCTAAGATGAGTCTCAAAGTGTTGAAAATGTGCATAACGTAAGCGGAACGCGCGTTGCTGAGTTCAACTTTCTCACCAAGGCCTACGATAGTGGATTGTGCTGAACCACTTTAAATGATATTCAAACTTTATCTTGATCACATCATTTTCTATTCCTAATTGCTTTATCTCGATGTAAATTCCATAAAATCGTATTTTTCAATGCTTTTTTTCCAACTGCCACTTACATGCCTTTTTGACAGTCGCCCCAATACTCACTCAAAAATCGCAAGGAATGCAGGTGGTACGCACTTTCTGCTGTTTAACGCAAAAACAATTAAGTACAGTGCCCCTCATTTTTTATTTCGTGATTTTGATAGCAACCATTCTTTCTTTCCTATGCTTGGTATTTTTGGCAATTCCATGACCAGCGACGAAGGAATTTGGATCACACACTGTTAGGGCACGGAAGACATAGCCTTACACGCAGACGTAGTTCTTAGGGGTACGTCACGGGTTCCTGTCCCATTAGTAGAAGGACTGCGTGGGAGGCTACGGAAGAAAGGGAGACACTTCGATTTAGAAAGACCAATTAAAGGGCCTTTGCAAAGAGTGTGGATAGCATGCGACAATTCGCGACGCTACCACTACTACGCAGAAATTCCATACTGATGACGCGTCGCTACCCAGATCTGGGTAGTACTTCTGATTGGTTGTGCCGCTTGTGA
The DNA here is from genome assembly GCA_964035525.1 of Porites cylindrica. NCBI lineage: Eukaryota > Metazoa > Cnidaria > Anthozoa > Scleractinia > Poritidae > Porites > Porites cylindrica. The sequence goes on along the minus strand of OZ037781.1, from coordinate 2,647,843 downwards.
AATTTGCTTGAACCAATCAGAAGCACTACCCAGATCTGGATAGTGACGCGTCATCAGTATGGAATTTATGCGCTCGTTTCTCAGACGTCTTTCGCGGAGAATTTGTTGGTGGTGTCACTAAATGTCGTCTGTTTTCTCAAGCTAGGTAGAATGTTGTGTTTTTTTTCTGTCCAACATGACGCTCAAAATTCCTTCAAGTCTAAATAACCCTGTTCCATGCTCCAAGATAGTGGGGAAAACGGAACGAGAAAAAATGCGCGAAAGTTCGAATCATGAGGTGATTATTTTCCACTGTATCAGCTCAAGAACTACATTTTACCTAGTCAATAGCTTGTGGCAGCGACCTGCTTTCGGCTTCTTCAACCCATTTCTTACTTTCCCTTTTTAAACTGACAGTTTTCTCTTTTATATGACTAAGTAGTTTCTTTTCTAAGTGCACCGAGTCTCATGTACATTTAGAATGAGATAGCGCAAACTCTTACCATCCGAACCAAGAGAAAGAAGAGAAACAAGGAGATGTGAGTGAATTGCAAACTAAGGCTTGCATTTATATAATGAAGAGAAGAAAATAGTAATTCAGTCCAAATTTACACACCTGTATTTTGAAATAAAAGTGCATTAAATCTAAAAAACAGAGGAAGAAAAAGTACTTCGCGGGGGGTCTCGGCGGGTCTGAAAATTTCACTTTCTGCTAACCAGCTGAAATAAGAAAATTTAACTTGGCACTATATCAGGAAATGGTCAGTCTGGGAATTGCAATATTCCTATAAAGTTTGGTGATTGTATCAAATCAATATGGGTTCACTCACATTCCTCATGTGCTGATTTCACTACTCAGTTGAAATACTTGTCACTGTTAGAAGTAACATTTACTACTTATCTCACTCATAAATCGTGAAAGTTCATGAACAAGTAATAGACATGAATGTCTATTTTCCTGACTCTATTGAGCGCGTTTTACCAGTACTCGAGAAACGCGAAACGAGTACTGGGAAAGCTCGCGCGCGCGACTCAAGCGCCAATTGAGAGACTGGGTTCTAATTGAAACCAATATGGCGACTGTTTGTTGACCACACATAACTCATGTGAAGTAAATTGGATCTAAAGTAACTTAATAAGACTTCTGGAAATCGGATTTGAGCTTCAGCAGTTCTTTTACTTACTCTTCAACACTTGGATTTATTTATGACCTAAAAATTCTCTTACGTGGCATGGCAGAAGTCGTGAAAAATCTGGCACAGGTCTTGTGAGGTATGTGAATGTAATAGCTTACTTAAGCTTAAATTTAAGGCTGTTTTGCAGAAAATGATGGTCTTACGAGCAAGTTATATTGATAATGGGAGTTGATTAAGCTTATGGCTTAAATCATCAAGTAAGTACAGGAGATCTGGTACAAATTTAAGTGAAACAGGCCGTCAACAAAACCAGGATCAGACTGTGGATCGGATCGGACTTCGGATCGGATCGGATCGGACTAGTATTTTTGCTTTTGGTGCAGAAGAATTATTTTGAGAAAAGCTGTTTTTAATATGACACAGGTGGCTTGGAAAAAGAAATCCGAGTTCTCGCAACAGCTAAGAGTCTAACCTATGACTGGTCCAGACACGTTTGGACTAGTAACTGGTTCGACTCAGATTTTTTCTTCCGAGCTGCCTGTGTTACTACTAAAAAAAATCGTTTCTCATGTATTACGAGGCTTAAAATTCGCCATCAGCTTGAAAATCAGCACAAAGAATTATTTTCAACTGAACTGCACTAGGAAATTTTCTGTTGCATAACTCAGGACCTGAACAATCAATCAAAATCGATGATCGGAAAATCAATCGATCAATCGATGACAATCGATTAATTACTGTTGATTAGCATCGATTGGCATTGGCCAATTGATGATCAATCGATAATCACACTTAGGTGGTCGCGAACTTCATCAATTACCATCGATTGGCACTAAATTCATGTCTCCGTATCTTCAGGTAACGCGGAAGTGTACGCAGATCGTGATTATTTTTAAACCTCAGTAGCAAAGTTTGAGAATTGTTCATCAATTATCGTTCAAACACGATTAAGGCTATTGTTATTTCTTTTTCTTCTTCTTTCTTTATTTGTCTGTGCAGACGCCAACGTCCACCTCGATCTTCCATGTGGAATTCCCAAGAGCAATGATATCAAAATGTGTAACTTTAATTTATTAGTACTCGATGAAATTGGCAATTGAAATGTTTGACTGAATAGGTAATCGATTGATATTGCATATTTGTAACAATCTATTATGTTAATTGATCGATTCCCATCGATTATCGATTGATATTGATAATCGATGATAATCCATAATCACAAAAATTTTTGTGATCGATTGTCCATCGATTATCAATATCAATTGATTAATTGATATCGATTGTTATCGATTGCTATCGATTATCGATCTCATCAATTGTTCAGGTCCTGATAACTTCATACCAATTTCCAAAAACAAGCTTGGTCATGTGACGTTGCCCGAATCAAAGATGGTAGAGAGAGATGTGTCTCTCATTGCACTGATTTTGTGTTTCTTTCCATCTCTGCTCTCTTTTGAATTGGTTCTGTTTTTCAGTGAGCCTAATTGAATGCTTTACCTACCGAGCAAGGTATGATAGTGATGACTTATTGTCAATAAGTGAATGACCTCTTCAAATGTCACTTACATTATTTTCATTAACAAGAAGTCTTCTCACACCTGTCTGCTTTAGCCGAGTCCCTTGCAGTCGTACAACAACCAACAAGCAATCATTTTCAGTGTAACTTTGAATTTAAGGCGAATAGCCAGTCCAATCTGATCCGATCCGATCCGATCCAAGCAATCCGATGCAGGTTTTGTTAATGGCTACCCTTCGAGCAGAGGCTACATTTTCGTGGTATGAGATGGCGAGCGAAAAGTAGCCTCTGCCGAAAACCATTCAGATTTCTATTGTGCATGCGCAAAATTCATCATGCGATTCGCAAGCAACTGGTTCATCAAGTCTGTGTGAGTTTCGCGGGAATCAAAATTGCGAAATTTACTTGCGAACAACTCTCCTCGACTGAGCTTTCGTTTTGTTTTTCTGCTTTGCCCCCTCTAGTTTTAAGTATTTTAGCCGAAAAACATTTCCTCGGATCCTCTTTTTTAGGAAAGTATTATTATGTTACCAACTTTAGCAAGTCCTGTCTGCTTAGCGGGGAGCTTAACTCCAATTGGCAGTTTTTTCCGGATTATTATAGGAGTAATTACACTCATGTTAAAGAAGTTTTTCAGCCAGAGCAAGAGATCATATTATGATCTCTTGGGCAGAGTTAAACCATCTTAATGCCTCTGTAAAAAATTGCTACTGACGCATTGATGCTATATATCAAAAGCTGGAAAAATGTTCTGATGAAAACGTTTACGGAGCGCTGGCATAACCCATAAACGACTCTTCCACCGGCGCGTTTTTAAGAAGTTTTTATTTCAAAAAACGGTAGTTTCATGACCATTTATGCAGTTAACTCAAGGTGCAAATAAGCTTTCAATTTTTTCCTTATTTTAAACTATAATAAGCTTAACCAGTAAACCATAGTTTTGCTCAAAGTGAAAAATGAAATTCACCAACAACCCTAAGCAGAAGTGATGCTTGAAATAAGTTGGGTGCTGTAGTCTCATGATTGTGTTTTAAACTAATGCTATGAATGAACATAGACAAAACGATAGTCGGAGAAATTATTTATCATAAAATTTTATTCGAAAACCCATAATTTTGTCCTTAAAAGCAATTTGAGTAACACTAACTGAATCACGGATCCTTTCATGCAAGAAAAAGCAGCCAAAGACATCAAATGTCAACGCCAAAATCGGTCTCAAATCGTATAAAAGATCTATGAAACAACTAAAAATACTTAAATTTCCATTTAAAAACGAAATTTCCTTGACCATTATTGTGCAAATTGTACCTGAAAATTCTTTAAAAACTTTGCCGCCTTATTTTCTTTAAGAACAGGAAAAGCGTTTCACCGTGAAGAAACCAACCAGGTTGAAGTCCTTGAGGGTGAATCATTGTCAAACGTAAAAGCTTCTTTCCTTCTTTTTCCACTAAAAGAAAACTGATCGATGATTCTTTTGAACTTTGCAGTTCCCATCTTTATCTTAAAACAGTACATTTAGCCTTGCATTGAGAGGCGACACAACTCACCGCAGTATCCATTTTCTTTTCCTGGCAAACAAGAACTACCATCTGATAAATTAATGATCTTTACCAATTGGCTCCTGTCTTTACCCTGTCTCGTAAGAATCACCTGCAGCAGCTTGTTTTGGTATTCTGACAGCTTTAAAATACAGAGTTTATTCTAGTTGACAATGCTAGCGCTCCTTTAAATATATAAACAGGGATTTTTCAAATTGTTTTGAACTTTTTCTGTTGCTACGTTTGAACCGCGTTCGTATGCGAGAATTTGGCGAGAAGGGATGCATGAAGGCACAATAATAGTCAGCGTTCATTCGCTGACGCAAGACTCATGCAATGTTCTAAACCAGTCAAGAACAGGTAAAAACCCGATTTTTTAATTTATTTGTCCAGATTTCTGGACCGATTTGAACAGTTGTCGGCAGAGGCTACTTTTCGCATGCCAGCTCATACCGTGAAAATGTAGCCTCTGCTCACAGGGTAGTTAATGGCCAGTGAAACGTGAAATTTGGCACATACAAAACACGTGTCACAGGTCACAGGTCACAAGTGCAGGTCATTGCTCTGTTGATAAATAACTGAGATAAGCAGTTTTTCGTTAAGCTAAAATTATATTTTGGATTTTGATTCCTCATGGAGAGGGTTTATAATGTCAGTAGTGGAATGTGCATAGAACATGGGTAATGTCAGTTGTAGAATGTGCATGGATTTGAATTGTTGCCACCCCAAATGTTCGGTTGCTATAACTTCTTTCGCCGGGAATGTACTTTAGAGACCAAGTCTGAAATCCTTTGGGATCAACATGCATACAGTACATGTAGTGGGTTGAAGACCTTGTATGTTTGTAACTTTTATAACCCGGATGAAGGAGACGCCATAAGTTTAGAAAACTTTGAGAGATCACTCCAATGAATTGGTGGCAACACCTCATCAGATAATCTGGATTGCAGGAGACATGAACCTCCCTGGATTTGACTGGAAGCACAATTGCCTATTTCCAATGTGTCCTTTCCCTGAGCTAACCTGAAAATTCGCTGATTGTCTTGACGATCATGGCTTAGTCTAACTTATAACCAATCCTAAATGGGGTAAACATTTCTTAGACTTGTTTATAACTAACAATGACAGTCTTATCATCAAGACTCATGTCATCCCAGGTATTAGTGATCATGAT